>OY284487.1:64303559-65503559 GCA_958336395.1 Ctenicera cuprea | reverse complement strand
AACAAAAGCACTTTGTAAATGAACTCTTACAACCAACTAACATCACCTTGTACAAATATTATTGAGACGCTGCTTTCATTCATTCTATTTATTAATTTTTTTCCTTAAACAATAATTTGTTTAATGTTTCGTAAATCATAACGTATTAGCCACAATTCTGTTCGGCTAACCGTTTTCAGGATACAGTTAAAAGAATTGTATGGGAGATCGGTAGGATTTACCCAGGGGTGAAGACTGCATTGTGGCTTAATACTGTGTTTGTTTTTGAGATTTTGTGTACCCTGACATTGTTGCTGTGGTGGCTTTTAAATTTTCTTATGGCCGTATACTTACAGGCTAGAATGGTGGAATACGAGCTGCATTCAGAGTGATTGCCAGCAACACATAGCTAGGTTACGGCGGTGGTGCGGTGTCTGTTGACATAGCGAATGATTGATTACCACCGAAATTAATCTGCAGTTTTGCTATTTTTGTCAAATTTTAGGGTAAATTTGAATAACGCTTTCAAAACGTGTATTGTTCGGTTACACGTACGCAGTAACTGTGTATTGTATCAATTCAAAACCAAATTTTTTTATGTGTTGTAATAAGATATAATGCATATAACCTTAATCTTGGCGATGTTTTTGTACTCAATATTATTTTCTTTGTGCTTCGTGCAGTATAGCAATTTTACTGAAATAATTGGCCCCTCATTCATCCATTCAATATTTAATTTTAAAAAGAATGTAGATCTGGAAGAAATAGGCAAGTTAAAGTATTAATCATTTTTAATTAGAGGAAATTAAATCACATAATATATGACATAGGTGTCCTCAGCTGTCCGTTTGAGGTAATCGATCAAAAATTAAAGATTTTCTGCGGTAGGTTTTTTTATATTTCCGTACTGTATTTAAAGCGCATTTTACAAACTTTAAGAACTTTTGCATTTCCAGATATAAAAATGGTATTTTATTTTGATTGTAAAAAAAGAACTACCTACTGCCAAACTCGTGGGCTACGTTCTCCAATTTTTTTGTTAACCTCATACACGGCGCTCATCGCTCCGAATGTTTCCTCTGCTGAGTTGAATGAAAGCTGCTTCTGGAAAGAAAAATTTTGAAAGAACCCGGAAAAGCAGCCGTGGAAAAAAGTTTTTAGAAAGACAAATAATTTCCAGGAAAAACATACCTAAGAACAATTCCCTTAAAAAAATGAGAAAAACCTAACCTTTTCACTTTACCTCATTTAAAGGAGATTTCCAAACTGTTTTTGGAACTAATAAATACGCACTCAAGAAATCTTGTAGACATTTGCATAATGTTTCCCAAATGAAATCTGCCTTTATTCATGTAAATCGAGCACCTGAAAAACTCGGATCTTTTTCAGGAAAAGCTCTTACCTATTTATGCAGTGATCCACCATCAAGAACATACATGCTTGTTTGTTCCGGGGAATGATTTTTATGGAGCATGTTTGTACCTGTTTTTTTCAAACGATGTTTATCAGCGGATGTTTTCTCCATCACTGTGTTTTCTCAGCGTATGTGTTTTTCTTTCAGGGATGTTTTCACCGTAAACCGTAAATGGTCTCCATAAGCAAAATCCCTGTTTTTAATCGCATGCTATTAGAGTGACCGAATATCTGAGAAACTATAATGTTTGGTCTGGATCACGCTGCCGACGACGCACGTCACATCTCAGACTGAACCTTGAGAACATTTAGCGTTCTTCCGTGTTAAGAACTATTGTGTAAAGCAATCAATCCTTGATAATTAAGTTGTGGTTCTGTTATTAGTAGAATATGATTATTATTGTATGAAAGTCGCAGCGCGCGGCTTCGTAGTTAAGCAGTTAATATGAGTAACTGCCTAAGACTGTTAAATAAACAGCCGAGAGCTGCATGCTTCATCTTATGCGTTTGTGTTTGAAATGCAAGCAGCAGATTATATTTCAATAATATGAAGAAGTAGTAGAATGGCATCAAATTTCTGTGTAATATGAAGTCGCTCCCCTCTACAAAGAAAAATTGTCTTTATATAATACTCTCGTAAATGTGTGAGTTCAAGTGGCAGAGGTCTCTCATCGTTAAAAACTGGGACAAAGGGAAGAGCTCCGGATTTAATTATAGATAGATAAAAAGGCACAAATTTTTAATTCACTGAGAAGCTTCAAAACCTAAATAAGGTCCTGCCATACATCGGTAAATGGCAATTTTAAACAAAAACTGTTAGATGAAGCAACTGGACTCACGTTGTAATTAATATTTTCGCCATATATTGAGATATTTTTATTTAAATGTTTGTATGGATGTTTTGCTAGTGATGATTTACAATTTCGCTTCTTTTCTTTCAATTTCATCAACCCTGTAAGTGCCGGAAGTATCTCTTAAGAAGTTTTCACAAGTTTTAAATTTTTCAACTTATTGTCTTGTTATCGCCCATAAAAGAAAATACAAAAGAAGTTTTTTTTATTTAAAGTTACTAAATTCAAATACTGTCGAGATATTTAAATTTTTGTCTAAAATTAAGTTTTCTCAAATTGTAAAAATAATTCATACAAACCTTAAGCTTAGTTACACATCAAAGCTGGATTAAAATAAGTCTGGAGACGCTTCCTTACAGAATTACAGCCTCCGGAAGCGAGAAAAAGTTCAAACTATTTCCTCTTCCAGAAGCTGTAACTCCGTAAGAAAGCGTATCAAGATACATAGTTTCAAGAATCCTTTTTACTGCTTGGATGTGCATAACTTACCCACCAAGTTTGTACAAACTATTAGACCTTCATGACAACTTGATTTTTCACAAATATAAATTATTTTTAAGAAACAATTAGTAACCTTTAACAAAAGAACTTTTTTTATGTGTTTTCGGTATGGAGAATAAGATTTTATAGGCAAAACTTCCATTTTAATTACCCGTATAGATATAAATTTTAAAAAGAAATACAAAATAAATAATATCATGAGTAGGTATGTAGAAATCAATAAATAAAATCACGTCTAAATCTAGTTCACATAAAATAAAACAAGTACTAAATATTTCCAATATATAAAGTGGTAACTTTCTATTAGTTTATTACAGGAAATCTGTCAAAACTGCTGGACATGGTTTAGGGAAATCAAGCAAAACAAAATGAACCCACACAGTCGCTCCTAGTTATACCTCTTAATTAACAGAAATAGCGATAAATGTGGTTTTGTTTTAGCAACAAGTCAAATGGAATTGTTACTTATTATATCAATTTATGATAACAGCGGTATGTAATTCACACCCACATGACACAAAATTATTAATTTCCCTGCTAGTTTCTAACATGTAACGGTAAAAATCTAAGAACGTGAAAACACCCATGCTGGAGGTCATAATTAAACACAATCAAGGAAATGTGTCATCGAATAAACACTTGCACGTTCTTGTTATACATACAGGCTGTTTCACTTAGTGCGGGCTATCAGATTTTAACCATTAGCATCAACGTAATTTTTCTACAAAATTGTATACCCTTTACAGGCTTGTCTTAACGTTCATAAAATAAGCAAAGGTCATGTGTTTTATGGGGGGGGGGGGCGTGAGGTAGATCACTCACTTACCAATCAAAGGATACCAGTTGCAAATACCATTAAATTCTCTTTTAAAATTAATTTTTATGTTTTATTTCTGTTCCCACGTAATACGTAGTGATAGGGGTATTTTTAAAATTCCTCTAACACATTCACAGTTAATAATAACACCAGCATAATATGCCTTAAAGTCGTCTATTTTATTTTTAAACAATTAGAAATATTTGATCTCTTTGTAAATAACAAAAATGTTGCAACAGGTCAACCTTCCCCTTATTTGAGGCTCCCGGAATAGCTGAACTACCCTGGATAACTCAGTAGCCAGGGTTCGTTGGAAATAAACAGAAAAATTTAAATAAAAATTATATGCAATTTCTATTACCCTTATTTACATACAATTCTAAAATATTTATGTGTGCTTCATGCAATTAAGTGGTATTATATTTTTATAATACTAAAATTATGATAAAACAAAATGTCGTCTGGAACGGTACGCCACTTGCTGGTTGGTTGAAAAAACATTTATTGATTGTTGTGAGGTTGGCCACAAAGCTCGGTCGGTTGGCAGATCAAACTATTTATCAAACTGCGTTTTATTGACAAAATGGTTGCTGACCCACTTCTGCGTTTTCTGCAAACATACTTTATTTCCACACTGGTTCAAGAAGTCTACTGCTGTCTGTAATACAATAATGTGTATTTAAGTAGTATTATTTGCTGGCTGCGTTCTTTCCACACCCTGCCTCGGTTTTCAGAAATGATTTTTATTATTTAAGGACGAAAATTAGTTAGCTGCTTTCTTATGAAGATCTGATAACGTGAGTAAAGAATTTAATCAGTTACGGGCTTCGGTTAATTTAGAAATTGATAATTCAATATGACTACGGAGTTTGTGTGAAATGCACGGGGTTAAGCATGAATATTTCACATAGAAATGTCAAAATCGAAGTTCGGTTCGGTAAAATAGGTGAAAATGAATTTTACCTATTTCAAATGGTTTACGGAATTTCCACGGTGAAAATTAATACCTTTTAACCCCTTTTTTGAACGCTTTTTAATGATACAAAAATATCGGGTAGTTTAAAACTTGTACGGTGTCGTGGAAATAAAAAATGTAAGTTTATACGTGGTAAATTGTATAAACTCGTAGGTCCACAAAAATATTTTAAAAGTTTAGAAATTCGGTTGTTAAAATAATCTGGGAGTATTACTTACCCCAAAAAAATAAAACAAAATAAATTTTGGCAAATAATTTGTTAATTTGAATGGGATAGCTTAAGTTTCACAAGTCAAAATAAGAAATTAAATAAGTAATGATTCTGGTACAGTTATGCTTTTGAAAACTGAGAAGGTTGACCGCCCCAGTATGTGAAATAACATAAACTATGGTGAAATAATATCTTTAATTCAAACAGAATAATTGCTTCTCTAAGTTAAAATCAAACAAAATTCTGGCAGTTTCAAGTACTGGTTTCGTTCGTTAAATAAGAATTTACTAGCTAGTAGAAGAGGTTTGGGTTCAATTGAATAAGTTGAAGAAGTTTGAACTCTGAAAAAAGAAAAGGAAAATTGGTGTTGGTTCATTCCCCGTGAAGGAGCGGGCCGCTATAGGGGTCTTTCGGACCGGAGTCCTAAGCCCCTTTTCAGCCGTAAACGGATGGGTTAGAATAAGGAATTTGAATAAAAGAGTTCCGCGGAAAGTACTGTCCCAGTATTCACCTTTTGGCTCAGGAAAACCGCAAAAAAAACCTAAGCCAGGACAGTAGGCCGGGCCGAGAATCGAACCCAGGGCTTCCCGAATGAAAACCGAATGCGTTAACCACGGAGTCACTTCTGTCGGTTGAATTCTGGGCAAGTCGGAGGGTTTTCTACCCGCTGAAATTTGGACGGAGGTTGGATAGGAGACGAGTATCTCCGAAGGACGGAGATCCGGTGCTATTACTCGGCGTGTTGATCTCCACTTAAAGCGCCACTAGCGCGTTTTTGGGAAACCAAGATAAAGCAAATCCTGATGATTTTTAAAATTGTTATCTCCAGAGATTGTCTCGTTCCAATGCGGTGAGGATATAAAAAAGAAAATATTCTAGAAACAGGAATTTTATAGGAATTGAACCCGAGATATTCGTATTGGTAAGGTAGTGCTCTGCCCCAAGATCATTCTCAGCTTATATTTTTGTTATTTTATGGATATTAAGACCAGTATGTAATGTGATAAAATGAAGACAACCCAGTGACTACTGTACTCCATAAAACATTTTAATTAATGTGTTTCTGTGTAATGATATGAAAGTGAAAATGATAAAACTTCTGTATTATTTAAATTAGAAACAAAAGCCTGAGTACAAATAAATAAAACTGCTGTTCGTTAAACACTACCTGAATGAATTTCCAGAAAATTATAAACTTTGCAATTTGCTTACGTATTTGATGTCTATAAATAATATGAAGAAATACTTCAGTAGTGAGTAATTAAATACCTACCATTGTTATCTTTTAGGTGTTGCAGATGACTAACGCAGTGACGAAATGTGCATCAAAGTAAATTTGTAGGAAGAGGAAATAGGCAGTGTGGGTTTCATTTGACATAATTTCTTCTCTCTGTTCATAGTAACCTTCATAGTTTTTTTGATTAATGATTATTAGGAAACTCACCTACTTCAAAGGTGCGCCTCCTGACTATGGATGGTTTTGCAATAAAACTAAATGTTGCAAATTTATGACGTTGTCTTCTAAAAGATATTTAATTATGACAATAAACTTGAAATTCCTGTAACTAACGATGTTTATAACGTGAAGCTACTTCGTTTGGTAAAATTCTTGAAACATCATTTACTTAAAAAGAAAAAAATTATATTTATACGAACGTGAGAAAGGTACGTAAAAACATATGTGATTGACAAAATATTATACCTAGACGCAAGATAGTTAAAAATATATTAGAATTTTTTACCTTACCTAATAAAATTTGTATTGTGTTGTCACAGCGTTGTCATTTTGAGGTATTTTTCGCTCAATTTAGTTTTGATTCATTTAACTTACACAGCGCTTAAACCGATACCATTGTGATCTGAACAGAATTTTTTAAGACTCCCCCGCCCCCGCCACACTACTTTGATTTTTCTCATAGAGAGCTGTAGGCCCTAAACTTCCTCATATATTCCTAATATATTAACGCATATTTCAATGCCATCCTGTATATAATACACCACTATCTGTAAAAATTGATAATTAAAGACATGGCCATAAATAGAAAAGGAAAACCACTTGTTGCGTAGATGTTGCACACATACTAATAAAAACGACATCGGAGTGTTAGTGTCCAAACCTGATTTTTTCTAGGTTAAACCGCATTTTTGAAATTTCACGATGCAGGGAACCTAAAACTAGAAACATTGTGCTATTTTAAATCTTAAAAAATAACGATGCTTTGGAGTATTGTTTTATTTATAATAATCAAATACCGAAGAGTTAATGCATTGATAATTTAGCAATATAGAAAGGGAATAAACGTAGCATAGCATAGCCTTGTAGAAAATGATTTAAAGTCCCTTGTAATTTTTATAAACAAATCCTGCATTCACGTCTTCTATATACAGGGTCTTGTAAAATTACACCGACAAACGTGGAAGGTGATTTCTTAAACAATTAAAGCAGAAAAAGTTCGCATGATCGTATGTACAAAACGGCGTTGTTACGGAGTTACAGCCTCCCGAAGATGAAACCGTTTATTCGCGTTTTGATTAATATCACCTCTATAAATGAAGACAGTTGGTTCAAATTATATTTTGCTAGCAATAATTTACAATTTCACTTGTTTACTTTTAAATGCTTCAACCATTGGCGTAGATGTGGAGGGTGCTCGAAATAATTTTTAACTTATTTTTTGTAACCTAAAATTTTTCAACTTTTGACTTGACAGTCGTATAACTCCACATACAAATGTATACAAAAAAAGATGCTCTTGATTTAAGTCGTTAAATCTAACGACTTCCGAAACAATTCACCTTCAGTAAAAAACCGAGTCACCATGAAGGTCCGAGCCTGCCTTAAAAATTTGGAAATTGTTTTGTTGTAATACTTTTGTAAAAGAACTAAAATTTTCAAGTCAAAAGTTAGAAAATAAGTGTGTAAAAATACGTTGAGAGATACGTAAAGCATTCCCCCTCTCATATTCAGTGGCGTAGCTAGAGTTTCTATACAACTGGCGCTCAGTACAAAGGCAGTAAAAGCCACATTGGCTAAAAAACAAAAATTATGGAATTATAATAATATTTTCTTTAGAGCGGCCCGGTCGTTCTCCCTCGCAAGGCAAGGGGCAGCCAACGAGGTAGATTTTTTCCCAGAAAAACTTGTCTGGAGAAGAAGTGCATGCACTTCTTGTGGTTCGGAGCCCACGGTTAACTGTAGGTCCTCTATGTATGTTTGAAATTTAAAATTTATCTTAAAGAACCCTAAAAAATATATAAATTGGCGTTTACTTAAAGAACATAATAGTGTGTATGCTAAAGAAGTGATGCA
Organism: Ctenicera cuprea; assembly: GCA_958336395.1. Lineage (NCBI taxonomy): Eukaryota > Metazoa > Arthropoda > Insecta > Coleoptera > Elateridae > Ctenicera > Ctenicera cuprea. The sequence continues at coordinate 65,495,501 of OY284487.1, read as the reverse complement.
TATGCTACTGTTTGAATTACTTGCAAAATTGTCAATAATGTCGCCTATAGACAACGATTTTGTCTCTTCGTATTTAATATTGAGTATAGGCAGCAATGAAAGTTTTTTTTAATAAAAAAAAATATTGACGTCAAGTAAACGTTTATCGTTGTCAAAAACATTTTTCTGACCGTTAGAAACTAAAAAACTTGATCATTTTTGGTTTTTCATATATTTAATTTTAATTATTTTGAACAAAGAGGTGTTTTCCCACTTTTTATTTTAGGGGCTTTTATGTCATAAAAGTTATTACGTTTTCGGGTTATATATTTGAAACGGTTTCCATTTTGTATTGTTAATTTAATTTTTTTTTAATTTTTCTTGTTAATTAATAATAAAAATATATATATATTTTTTTTTATAACATCTATGTTTATTTGCAAGCTGACCTAAGTGGTCATTCAGCAACTTATGTGACATTTAGTATACATGACATGTGAGGCTTTGTCCATTGACGCAGCCTCTTAAGTTGTAAATTAACAATAAAAATATATAATTCTAATAAAATATATACAATTTTTGTGTAGAAGAGTTTTTCTATTTTTTAAATTTACCCATTAACCCTCCTTAGAGCATAATTCACAATTTTGATAGTCCGATAATAATTTAAAAATAATATACCAATCATTTTTTCCTTTGAATTATTATATTATTTTAAACTGCCTAAATGATTTACAGGTGCCAAGAAATGATTTTTGCGTCATAAAATTAATTTTTGACGTCAGAAATTATTTAACGACATGAGGAAAGTGTAATTAGATTTAGTTTTGCATGATTTAGAATATAAAGTAAAAAAGCGTTATTTATTATTAGAATCGAATGATTTTCTTAATCGAATTATTGTCACATGAATGCATTTAAAAATCGATAGGTTTATTCGGATAAAACCATGCGGATGTTTCTATGCGGTAAAATATAGTCAAAATAAAAAACCGAGAAATTTTCATTCTCATCATCTTTTCTCGAACCGCTCGGCAAAACGGCGTAAACCTTTAACTTCGAATGGTATTTTTATTAATGTCATCGTATTTCATCGCTATTTCCGGCCCGTTTTCTGAATGAAATTTTCATAAACCCCGAAAGTGAACACATTGTTCTGTTTTATAAATTAATTATTTTTTTAAAACCTGCAGGAACCAAAACAATGTCCGATTATTAAGAATTATATAATCAAGTTTTATTTTTTTTTGTGAATAGTGCTCTTTGTTTTGATCAAAGGTAATAAATACAGTATCATTGTAAATATCGATAAAGTGTTTTATTATTTATACTTTTTAGGGCAGTTTTAAAACTTTTAAAATACGACTATGAGTAATGTTCAAGCCAAAACATTATTATCTACTGTTTGCGCAGGAAAGCGGCGTCTTTATGCAAGTCTCCATTAGTGTATTCGCATCATAATACCACGACTGGTCATCGTATCATGTACAGCAAGTGCCACCTAACCTTGCAAATTTTAGTGGGCTTTGATCCGGCTACTTCCGCTTTGTTTCGTCGGTAGTCGTAACTTAAACTAGCTCTAATTGGCCGTTGGACAGTGTGGTACACTCTACTAAAAAGTGAAAGTCAATTTATTTATGGTTTACGAATAATTGTGGATTTTTTGACAAATTAAAAGGCCGTGCGCCATAAGGTTAGAAACAGTTTGCTTTGAGAAGGGATTAACGATAATTTAGGTTACGTATAAAAAATACAGCAAAGAAACTAGAAATGTAATAAAAAACCTTGCTTTTGCTTGAGAGTGTAACGGCTTCTCGCCTTTTAAACTTATCGTCATTTTTTTTGCAAGGTTAAATGGCACTTGCTGTATCTGCATTGGGCATTTGCAGTTGTCTACTGTAAGGGATATTGCTTCAACGCCCGCTTCTGAAATAGAAAAACTTAAAAATATTCAAATCATAAAATAATTGGAATGGTTTTCTGCAATCCCTCGCGATATCTCGAGATATTTCAATAATCGAATGGTTCGATTATATTTATTCAAAATATCCTATCACTAGATTCAATTGTTCCATTTTCGGCAGGCTGAAGCTCCGTAAGGAAGCAGTTTAGAACAAAAGTTTATTGACACGTGTACTCTTTAAATAACCGAAGGAATAATCATGCGGAGTTTGTCGGTGTATTTTTCCAACACTCCGTATGCATGAGGTGATTAAACGAACTTAACTTATGTGAAGTTCTATCATAATTATATGACAGCCTGTTTACGTAAAAACATTACGGAAAAAGACGGTCGTATAATAACGACACAACTTCACTTCGGGTAAATTCGTTTAATTACTAATTTGTTACTGAAATTCATTATCTAACTACCATTAGATTTACGGTGCTGTAAGTTTTTCGCACTTTTTTCACATTTTACCTGGACAACGAAATAATATTTGCAGTAATAATAAAATAACCATTCAAAACTTAGGGAATCTAGTACCGCTAGTATCCAGTTTCATTCTGAAAATATTTAGATAAGAATCTCATACAGGCCTTGCTTAAAATATTATACATACAGATAGCAACATTGACATGAATAATACAATGATTTTGTAGTACTCGCACAAGGACTACCTTAAAGTATGTACTTGATCTAGATACTGTTGCATAACACAACACATCGTACTAATTCTCGTGTTATTTAATTCACTATTTTCAAAAACGTTTACAAAAATCACATTACTTTATCACGTTACGTTTCTCTGAGATGTTTAATTATTAGTAATTAATTGCAAGAAAGTTATCACCACAGCTCTATGATTAAAGTATACATTTTTTGTTATTTTTAATTAGTATCTAGCATTTGAAGCTCTATTAATATCGTGATTACGAAAACTCTTTCAGAAATGTATAAGTTTCTAAATATAAATTAAATACTGGGTTGGTTGCGGGTGCACAAACTAATTTGGCATAATTACATGTACCAATTAAAAAATTAATTAGTAGTGGTTTTCTTATTCTACAATTCTCTAAATAACGTAGCATAACATATGGGTTAAGAATCTCAAATAGTTATTAAAAACCGTATCAAAATGTGTTTAATGTAAATTTTTAAAACTAAATAATAAAAACATGCTTCTATTAAAAATAAGCTAAATAATAACGAAGACTGTATATAATATTTAATTTTAATTAGCAATTATTTCAACGTTAGCTTACAAAGTATAGAGCGTATTGTATGAACACACGCCAATAACTAACGTTATTAGAAGAATAGACAATTTATCATACGCGCTAACGTTAATTACTATACTTGGTTTTATTTCTCTTAATAAAAGTTCTACTTTATATAGTGTTACAAGTATTATAAATTAAAATCCGCATTATAAGGTACTTACCGATAGAAAAATTAACTTACTGTTGCATGAATTGTATCCGTTAATTAGCTACTGGATTACAACAGTCCATTTATCTAATTGCTGTAGTCATAAATTTGTTTGATGTTTAACCTTGCAATTGCATTTCAATTCATTTTTATTTTGCAAAATGTTACCGAACAGTTGAAATACGCTTTCAGTTATACGGTAAACTAATTTTATTTTTACTTTACACGTTGTCGTTTTGATAATAGTATCTATTTTATTAATAATTTCAAGCTTTACTTCTTTGATGTTCATATTAATATAAATAAAACAATAATAACTTTGAAAAATTTTTAATTTCGCAAACTTTTTTCTTTGGCACGCTGTAACTCCGAAACCAGGTCGGTTAACAAGATAGAATTTGCTCAGATGCATAGAGACTGTTGAGATCTACAACCCTGCACGAGAGAACTCAAAGTCGTAAACCTTTTAAAACTCCATATATTCAAAAAACTAGATTTTTGCAGGATCGGACTTAAAAATCGTACGTTTCGGCATTATGGAAACGGACCAGTTCCGCTTTTGCAAAAAGTTTAGGAATACATCAGGGCATAACATATTAGGTGGCCGTAAAAGTAGTAAAAGCACAAAACGTGAGTAAATTTTGATTTAAGTTCTAGGAGGCACTAAACAGAATTCAATAAATTTCTCCAACCATTTATAAATTTCCGTTTTCTGTTTTTTTTTTAAATAAAACTAACCGCAATTTGATATTTCAATTAGAGCATTGTTGGTGTATCTTTGAAGTTGAACTTGAAGAATAAATTGATTTTGTGCAGAGTCGGACCTAAAAATCGTATGTATCGGCCCTGTGGAAATTGTGTCATTCCGCTTTTGTCAACCGCTTAAATACACGTTAGGGTATAACATATTGGGTGCCCAGTTCCATCCTATTGCTAGTCGACAAACGCCACTGGTGAAAATTAAGGTGCAAAAATGGGTATAGGCAATTAAAGCAGCAAGCGGCGCTAAAAGCAATTTAAAATTCAAGCGGATGCTCAGAAACGATGATTCTACAACCCAAAAAAAATTGTTCGCCAGGGCCGTACTAGGAATTTTGTATACAATTAGAAAGTAGAAATTTTATAAAATACACAGCAAATTTCACCGCTTTAACATTTGTTTCTACACCCCCCTTCGGCCACTCTTGTGATCAATCTTTTTCCACTTCCACTTTCAGCATTAAAAAACATTTTTTTGCAATCAACCCCGGGGAGGGGGGTCATATTACCACAAAAATTTCGTACTTCCCTTCTTAATATTTTTCGGTTCTACAAAATTCCTTCCTAAATTGACCGGATCGGCTCCCATCTTCACCAAATTGATATCGCACATGTAGAACATCATACTGCAGTTCTAAGCAAAAGAGCAGTATCTCCACTATTACGAATTTGGAGAAAAAGCACTTTTAAGTTCTTGGGGAGGGGCCACCAATAAAAATTTGAATTATTGAAAGGGTGAGTATGAATAATTATGCTATTTTTAATGTTTTTTAATATGGTTGTCTCATAAATATAATTTTAATATATATTAGATATTTATTGGCGCTTACTGCTTTTTAGTATAGTGTGCCCTTAAATGCGACTCTTAATGTAGTACAACACAAATCAGCAGTAAACGCATTAAGCAATGCTTTTTTGATGCAAATGGTAATCTTAAACACAGAAAAATATCTATAATTCATACTTTAATTAATACTAATAACAATATCAAAATAATGCTAATACAAAATCTTTATTTTCCAAATTATTTTTTAACAAAACAAACTTATTTTTACACCTTTTGCTACAGTAAAAAGCAGTAACTCCCATTTTCATTGGAGTTACTGCCTTTAAGTGTAGTAAATGTTACATACTGCCTTTTAGTTAAGGAGTTACTGGAGTTACTACAAACTTCATAGCTATTTTTTAAATAGTAAACACTGCCGTACTGCTTTCTAGTTTGCTGAGGAAGTAAATAATTCGATATACAATCCTATAAGTGCAGTAACTCCAAATCGAAAAAATTGGAGTTACTGCTTTTTTGCTTAGGACGGCAGCATACTAATCAGCACTTCATCGCCAAAATTAGCTCGCGGCGGCTGAAAATAATTTCAACGGCAACATTCTAGAAACTTTAGTTTCGGCACGCACGCATTGTTAAAAAACAGAAACCGCTCACATATTAATCAAATTTTAAACGGACAGTCGGGAAGGACGTTTCCACACCCTGCAGCAGGAATTTTCCCCCAGCACCGTACCGGGAAATTTTATACGATTACAAAGTCAAAATTTTATTAACCCCATCGCAGTTTCACCTTAAAAAAAAATTATTTTTACATAAACCTCCGATCTTCACCGAACGTAGTACAATTGCCGATCAACATTTCATCGCCAGGTCACATGTCACTGGTAGAAACTCAAAATTACGTAATTTAGACGTAAAAAGAACTAAATTTTGAATTATCTTCCCAGCGGTGGTAAATAGATTTCAAAAAAAGTTCTACGAAAATTATTTAAAAAACCGTCACTCATGTTTTGTCAAATCAAAAAAGTTCTAATTTGATATTTCAATTAGGAACATGTGGCGAATTTGTTGAGTTGAATCTACACCAACCAATCTTTTAAGAAAAAATAATTTTTAATTGCTTAAATTAAAATTAATAGGTCCCCAACTCCAAGCATTTTTATATGTATATTTCGAGCGCATTAGCGCCTTCCGACCCTTGTATGCAAACTCGAGCGGCCAGCAACAATGTCGCAACACGCGCGGCAACGCTCGAGCCATCTGCACCATGTATACTTTCTGTCTTGACCATGCACTCCTATTAACCTGTTTTGGCGAAAACGTTCAGACACCAACAACCTTCCCTTCTCTTACATTTATAACAAACGCGACTTATCTTATTTGTCAAACACTAATCTTTTCCCATCAAGTATAATAGACATTTAGCGCGATGTTGAGTTGTAAAACTCCAACTCGCACGTGGGTCTGGAATTTGTGTCGGTCACTGATAATAAAAATACCTAAAACAATTTCACCCTTCAGGTGACTTGATTTCTTATTTCAAAACTTCTAACAATGCCCAATGTAGGAGAACAATTTGCTCATGCATTAACGGTACACTTTTTAAATGTTTGTAAATTTCAAATGCTTCTGGTATATATAACTTACGTTTATCATCACAAAAGTGTAAACATTTTATAGTGTTATTAGATGTCATTAAATGATTGCGTTGTAGTAAGTGTTTAGCGTAATTGAATTTATGTAGGTGTTTATATTTGTAACAACACACGTGTTCTTTGTACCTAATTTTAAAATTTCTAACTGTCTGGCCTATATAAACCGAATTACAATGGGGGCAATTTAATTTGAAATGCCTGACTTTACCAAATCCTCTGTTTTTAATTTATCATTGGACAAAGTGTTGCGAGTTGTATTAAAACTTACAATACATTTGTTTTGTTTTGTTTACAATTTCGGAATTTTTCTGATTTATCGGGTTTAAGTGTGGAATCCAAGCGCATTTAATTGTATCAAGTAAACTATTTTTAAATTGCCATAAACATGAAAATAAATAAAATGTAGGTACTTCGTGTGTGTTCAAATATCACATAATAATGTATCGTACTTTATAAAAGGAACGGCATCATTACATACTCCCAAGCCTTCAGTTGCGCCAGATACCTATTGCAGAAAGTAATGAGGGATGGGTTTAGGATAGGTAAGTGCAGGTGTGAGAAAGGAAGTGTTGAAATTTGCGCAAAGTTGTATGATTCATCCAACTGAATAATTAAGAAAATGCAGTAGTCTTACCATTTACAATCTTTCAGATTAGTTTGCTTATTAGATATTACTTTATGAACTACCAAAATTAGGAAAACTCTTTATAAAGTAATAAGTATATTGTTTACAATAAACAAGAAATAATATTATACATATACCAGGTGAACCACGAGAACATGCAACAAGCGGCCATTTTCTCAATTTGTAAATTATTAGTTTTATTTTTTTTAATATACACATAGAAATGCATATTACGACGTAAAACGGTGTTAATTTGAAATTCCGGTTTAACCGGAAGTGATAGCATTTATTTTCATTTTTAATGGAACACCCTGTATATTTTTCCATATCTCTTAGTATGCCTTTGTTATCACTTTATTATTATATTTTTGGGGACAGTGTCCTCAACGGATGAAATTTCTCCCTTTTCTTGGGAAAATGTAGCAGGATAATTCGAAACAGTGAAAAATGTTACCCAACAGAAGGAATTTTATCCTTGGAAAAAAGTCTTTTTAAGTGGTTGTAGCCATTTTTAAGTAAAGAAATGAAAATCAGTCTCTAACAATAAAATTTTGCTTTAACTGGCGCCAATTTTTATTTAATGCTACTTAGCGATGCATGTGGTGGAGGGGTTCTAACAAAATGCTTTGCCCCTTCGGTTGAAGAAGTTGGGGGCAACTTCCCGCTGCCTCCCCTTCCAGCCAATTCTAATGCCACTGAGGTATGTAATAAAGTCATCGAGTAAAATGCTTAAACAAAATACGAAACCGGAACGGGAACTTTGACTTGTTTTTAGGAATTTTTATCAGAAATTGAATTTCGTGAACTTAACATCAGAATCGGTGCAAAGCCAACAATTTTTGCCGCTATAATTTCTTGAAAATTCTGATTTTAAGTTTTATTACTCAGAAACGTGTTGTCAGATTGGCATAAAGTTGTGATATTTGCAAGAATTTTTGAGAACAATGATGATAATAAAAAATATTTCAAAACAGGAAAATTAAAATGTAGCACATTTGTTTAAATTTTGAAGTTCATACGGCTAGGGGTGAGCTATGATTTGGTTCGCGTCCCAGTCCGATAATTTCTCTGTGACGTCTTCAATGAATTTTTGAATATCCTAGATTCATGTCGCTTTATTTACTAAATGGAAACGATAACACCTTTTTTAAGCTACATTGCTTATGAATGGCAGTAAGATTAAAAAATTAGTTCTCAGATGCAACATTATTTATCTTTCTCCACTCCTCCAATGAATTATTCGTTTGTTTTGCAGTTTCTTTTAATGCCAAGAAATAATTACCCAAAATATTAAAAAAAAAATCCTTGTAAATTGTAGAAATTCTTCTCTAATGAGTATTTCGTTATAGCGCATACTTAACCAGCACATTCTAACCAGGTAACTAACTATATTCATCTGGCACGCAATGCACGAGGCGAAGCGAAATTTAATTATTAATTGTCAATGTAAGTCTAATATAACCATTCGATCTTGTTATACTACTTGGGCTTACAACGTTGACGCAAAAATACTTTTGAAAATATGATAAATAAAAATTTCTAAAGTATACGAAAGCTTAGGCGAAGTACTTCGCTCATTAACTCGTTAATATTCTGGAAGCATTTTATTAATAATAGTTATATGACACATAAAAATCGGAGAAAATTATTTAGAGATCAGCGGAAATATAATAAGAAATTAGACAGATAGAAATTAATTTTAAGCAGGTATCAATAATCTCTACCATTATAAAATTGGAATATGGTAAATTTTTCTTGTTCACAAAACAGCATATATTACGTTTGTATTTTTTATTTCATTTCTTTTGCGTAGTTTTCCGTATTTTTTTCCTGTTGACATTGAAAGAAACTAGAAAAAAATGTATAGTATCGTTTTAACAATCAATAACAGTTTTTATTTACCCACCCACATGTTTGATCTTATGCGAGCTTGTTTAGATACGTATTATGCATCTGGCCAATAGGTTTATTATCTCGTGTTATTTTATAACGGAGTTGATAAACGTAGAATTTTTATAAAACTTTGCAAAACTATTTTTGGGTGTTCTCTGGCTTTGCCCAACAATAAAGTAGCACTGAACAAAACGATGTATCTCAAATATTTCAGTTGTAGTTGTACAAAACCTTGCAAAATCGTTCAACATCTTTCACGTATAATTTATTCTTTGTGATTACTTATTGAATTTTAACGAAATTTAGTGTTGTTCTTGAATAAAGAGTCCGGTCTTTTATATTACATATGTATATAAAATGTGCTTACACTAATTTAAATTATTAAAAAAAAACTTGGTTGATATCATTTAATCGAGGAACCGAGGAAAAAAGCTATTAACTAAAGCAGAACAAAGAATTGGTAAATAATTGCTTAAATAAATCAATAATCGGAAACCGTACATTATCATTAAATTTTATCTGCTTCTAATTCTTACTTAATTGTATATTAAATTATATGGCTGTTAATCAAAATATTAATATTATAGCTAATTACATATGAATTAACGCATTTATTATTTTAATTGTCACACTTGACGTAGATTATTAAAGACATTGTGGGTTTTCCTGATATATTGGTGAAATTGCAGCCATGGAACAAGTTGCGTAGAACTTTATTTTGTATGTGACGCGCATTACTAAAACAAACAAGTTTTGAACTGGATACAACTGCGTAGGCTATAAACTAATTACTAATTATCGACTTACTTTCATGTTAGAATTCTTTAATGAAAGGTAAAGTAAAAAAAAATCTGCCAGAACAGGTTGTATTTAAGCGGAAGCGTGACGAGAGAAACCTCAACTCAATCGACCATAACCATCAATTTAAAATCATAACACGACGGATGAAGCATGTTGTGATGTAAGTGTCTTTATGCAGATCACGCACGTTTTTTTGTGGTTTTTCAAACACCATTAGGTAAATGTTACAATTAACAAATTATTTACATTAAAAAAATTTTTATAGTAACTGCAATCATTTAAACGGTTGCTGTCTTCTGTTTTACTTTAATACTAAAAGTGTTCGAGACTGTAAAACTACGTCGTCATGGAAACCTGTACATAGCAAATTCGTACAAGGGCAATTTATTGTCTTATCATCAAACACAATTTACCTGTTAATTATTGCACTGTTTAAATGTCTAATCTGTTGCACGCTTCAAACTCCTGATTAATTTTTCTATTCGCTTCCAACACGATTCTTAAATTCTAATAAGTATATTTTATTTGTAAAACCAATATTTGCAATATTGTTTCTATACCTATAATTGCATCTTTTATTGTGTTAAAGTTTATTTGACAAGCTGGACGCATCCTATGTTTTTGTTTTGGGTAGCCCAGCATCTATAGTGAATCCGGATCCCCTTTACCTGCCTCATCATTTACTGCCACACTAGAAGCCACATCTATGCGCGTCAATTATATAGGGCGCACATTCGCGTGCAACGCTATGCAGTCGGCCGGTACAGTTTTCGACGCAGTTTTGATTAACGCTATTTGCATGTATAAATGTAATTGCATCCGATGCTACCTACTTCGCATTTCCAAATCGACTCTGCTAAACTTTTACTTAGGGCAAGGCGCCTGACTGCTCAGGTTAGTACAGCTCAGTCACGAAAACAAAATAGCACAGTCATGAAAATCACATTAACAAACAACGTCGCGCGCGCCAATTGCAATATTTAACTCAAAATAAGGTTACAAAAATGCTTTGCAGCCGACAAATATAAAGAAACCATTATCTCATACCTACAATTATTTTATCACCCTTGGTTACTAGATTACCATTTATAATTTTAAATTGCAACATATCAGATAAGACTAACCTAACCGAACCTACCAGACACGATTACTACAAATAGGAATCAAGAACAGACATTCGTTTCTACAGTTGGAAGAGCTTCAAATGTGAAAACTATGAATTTTGCGAAAATAACGAACGGGATCAATTTAAAGGCAAATTGGGTACATTTATTTAAGACATTATTTGATCTCGATTACGCTGGGGCTGGGTGAGAAAAATAATAAACATCATGTGGTTAATTATAGTTACGCATGTTAAGTTATGCAATATTTCGCTGCATGTATTGCATCGCAACACAGTTTATTTATTATATTCTATACGTAACAAACCAAAGCGTGGGGTGTAGCCCACGGGTTCAACTTGTAATGAAAAAGAAATAATGATGAGATATTTCGAAGAAAAACAATCGAACCATTCGATTATCGCAATATCTCCAGATATCTCGAGAGGTTACAAAAAACCATTCGAATGATTTAACGTTTTAAACAATTTTCGAGATTGTTCATTTCAGAAGCGGGCGTTAAAGCAATACCCCCCAATGCAGATACATGATACGATGTTACTACCAGTCGTGGTTTTATAATGCGAATACATAAATGGGGACAAATCGCCTAGAATGCGATTGCATAAAAACGCCACTTTCCCGCGCAAGCACTAGTTAACAATGTTTTGACTTAAACATTACTATTTATTAGGAATAGCATGAAATGCTTCCAGAATATCAACGAGAAAAATGGGCGAAGTACTTCGCCTAGACTTCGTATACTTTAGAAATTGTTATTTATTATATTTTTAAAAATATTTTTGCGTCAACGTTGTAAGACCAAAAGTACTCTTAGATCGCATAGTTAAATTAGACTTACTTTGACGAATATTAATTAAAGTTCGGAAAAACGTCACCGGAAAAAAAGTAACTCGGAATAGAACCACTAGAAAAAAAGGCAACCGGAAAAAAAGTGTTTGGTAATTTTTTATAATTGCAGCACATTTTCTTGAACATTTTATTGGCGCTTAAAAATTGTTTTATAATATTCATTAAGTTGAAAACGTATTTTATTATTTTCTGCATTCCAGTATATTTTGTAGAATGTGTTTAACGCCTAAATATTTTATTAAATTTTATATTATATTTTTGCAAACTTGTAGCCAATATGAAAAAAAGATTCCAATAATAGTACAAGTGTATTATATTGTACATATAAACAATACAAATTATTTTTTGTATAGGAATAATACAAAGTAATCAACAATTTACTTATTTTACTAAAAGTAACTAAACTAAATTAGTTGGCTGTCAAATATTATGGCTTATAGCCCTTAAAAAGTTGGGAATATTTTGTGGTTCTTCTCGATATTCCTGGCACAATGCTACCTGGCTTGTAAGTTTTCGTACTGCCGACGTCTTTTCCTAGTAGTGGATATCCCAGCTTCATTTTATAAAACTTTTGTAGTTGTCCACCGCTAGCTCATTTTAGTTAGAAATTAAATTGACGAGTGCTTATTTCTCACCAAATTCGAACCTCTTTTCCTGGTGACTTTTGTTTCCGGCTGAAGTTTTTCCGGCTGACTTTTTTCCGGATGATATTTTTTTCGGTGGCTTATTTCCGGTGATTTTTTCCTATGACATTTTTTCGGGATTCCGTTACTCGGCTGCTATTCCGAAACTGTATGTTGTACAAAAAAAATTTATAAGACATAATTTGTCGGAAATGTAACCCTCTTTCTTTTATGTTATAACTATTTTTGTCGTAGGATGTACCGAAAGCGAGATATTCCGAAAACAAATTTTTTGGGCGCTATCTTGCCGATAGGGCGGAGCGAGCGTCAAAGCACAACATTAAAATCTACAAAATTTCGAAGTTTCATGACTTCTTGACTTTTTCTGAGTAAAAAGTACGTGACTGCTGGTCTATGATCTGTCATGTGAAAAATTATTTTCGAATGACAGTTTGCAACTTATGAATTAAGTTTAGACATGATTATACGATAGATTTTAATCAGTTCTTCAAACATTTTTCGTCTTAGCGTTCTTACTAATCTGTGTTGTCGTTTGATTTCACATTCTATTGTAACTAATGTTAACTTAGTTACAGACAGACGTAAGGTGAATTTAATTTGAACGAAATTAAATCACTTTTTATTTATATTCTAAACATAAATGTAACATGAAAATTGTTGTTAGTTTTTAGAAATTATTACCTAGCTTCATTTAATGATCTTATTTGGTGACTAGACATTAATTGGAGGGAAAAATTTATTATCTTAACCCAATTGTCACTGAATCATTACTTAACCGTGATAAATATCTTTTGGCAGTATAAATAGGACCAAATTGGTATTCAACAATCCATTATTTTGTCACGTCCAAATGGTCTAACAAAATTTCCTCATTTGTGTTTTTTTTATTTATTTTTACAGTTACCGTTGAGAGTTTCAACGTGGTCTTTATGGCAATGCACAGAGTATGGAATACCAGTTCACCAGGAGATGGTCGGCCCACGCGCTCGACACCAGTCCAACTGGTTTAGACGCCTTCACTTTTTACGTAGCCTTGTGTACCTGTCTTGCTGTTCTAGCACTAGTTCACATCGTAGTTCTTTCTTGGAAATATTAATTGTTTTAGAAAATAAAGAAGATGACTTTTGCACATTTCCTAAATATTTTTAGTGTCCACTTTAATCTATATCTTTTGCCGAACTTATTCTTATAACTTGGGCTTGGATCTTTGATGATGGTTTATAGTAGAAGGATCAGGATAAAAATTGAACTATACTGAAATTGAATATTATTAATTTAAAATTTCCATTCTATGTGTTCTTATGGGAAATTATAACTTCTTAAAACTTATGATAATTTTGCTAATTCTTTAAGTGTATGGAGTTGAGTTGAATTTAACAATTCGTTAAAATTAAGAATTTCACCTTGTTTCTATGTACCTATTACAAAAATATTTAGCATAAATACACCATTCCGTCTAATATTACAAGCGCAAATGTGTTATTAAATGTGTAAATGTGCACATTGTAATGTGAAATAATATACTTTATAAATTAATAAATAAGTGTAAGTTTGTGCTTAATATCCTGTCATTCTGAAGTCAAAAGGTGAAGACAAAACAGAGGTATTAATTGTCACGGAGATTTAACATTTTATCCTGGGTAATTATTAATTATAGTAATTTACCACTTGAAGTTATTTAATCTTTACTAACAAGTCAAACATGTTCAGATAACGAATGACACTTAAAATGGCTTTAAATTTACGTAAAGTTGCATTCTAACGTTGTGTTTAACTCGTTTTTATTAGAAATTCTTGTATTTTAATATAACTATTGAAATCCGATAATACGCTTGGTGTATTAAAATAAAATATTAAAGTAGGTATAGGGAGCTATTTATGACACTATTTTTAGTAGAATATCAATATAAAAGTAGACTTTAATTTAAAGTGACGGTGTATCCAATATTAGTTTGACTTAAATGTTTTTATCTCTTTCACTCGTTGAAGATTGTACAAAATCTGTGCAGTGATGCATCGAAATTTTTATTTGTCTGCACACTGCATATTTACAAATCCAAGAAAGTGAAAGCAATATGCTGTTAATCAGGGCCGTACTAGGAAATTTGGAGCCTTTGGGCTAAAAATTTGTAGCGCTCTAACAACAGGGGTCTGGATTCTGGATTTTGGGTTGGAGGGTACCCGTACGGGTACACGCACTTAGGCCGCTGAAACGGGCCCATTGTGCTGCCTCCACAGCAGCTCCTCAGCCCGGGAGTCACCCAAGCCACCCAATTCTTTGGATGAACTTGAGGACATCCGCGGTTGGGGTGTTGCTGATAATGGCCATGTCAGGCCAGAAGTCCCCCAGCATGGATCCTCTGATTGTTGCGAGAGCAGGGCAGTGACAGAGAACGTGTTCTGCCGTCTCGTCCTCAAGCTTGCATCCGCGGCAGTTGGGGCTAGTGGATAGCCCCATCCTGTGCATGTGTTTCTTTAGGGTGCAGTGCCCCGTTAGGATTCCTACGACCAGTCGGAGATTCTTCCTGGACAACTGCACGCAGTACTTGGCTATCTTCAGTGAGGGTGCTGCAAGAGCAGCCTTCGCTTGGCGACAGCTTTGAATATTTTCCCACCTTTTTATGAAGCTGTTGAGGGTTTCTTGATGTAGCATAGTGCTGAGTATCGTCGGGGAGATGGGGGTTACAGGTTCTGGCCCCCAAGGAAGTTGTTCCGAGGCCAGTCTTGCGACCTCATCAGCTTCCTCGTTGCCTCGATTGCCATCATGTCCCTTTACCCAAACGAGTGAAACGACATTATCTCTAGAGATATCTTCGAGAGCTTCGTAGCACTCAAGTACTACTCCTGAGGTAATCTTACAATTAATAAGGGCCAATAAGGCAGCTCTGCTATCACTAAAAATACCAATACTTTGGTTCCTTATTTGTCGTTCAAGGACTGCGTTTGCACCGTGCATTATCCCCACTACTTCCGCTTGGAAGACGGTGGTGTGTTTGCCTAGTGGTATACTTTGGCGAAGGTTTAGGTCATCGGAGAAAACCCCGGCGCCCGTACCGTGCCTTGTTTTGGATCCATCAGTGAAGATGGATATGTCCGGATGGTGGGTTGCCCCAGCGTCCGCATGTACACTGAAGTGTCGATTGAAGGTAAACTTGGGAGGGAGGCAGTCTACCACCGCGTCAAGAAGAGGAGTCTTTACGACTGCCTCGTCGAGGATGCTAGTGTGCTTGCCTCCCACACCACTTGTATACCATAACCCCCTACGGCGTAGCCTCAAAGCAGTCTTTATGGCTAATTCCTCCACAAGAAGATCGAGTGGAGGTATGCATAGGACCGCTTCTAATGCCGCCGTGGGGGTTGAGCGCATAGCCCCTGTAATGCTGAGACAGGCAAGACGTTGCACATGTCCCAGTTTAGTTGCTGCTGTAGCCTGTCTGGCTCTGGGCCACCAGATCAGTGCTCCATAGCATAGCATAGGTCTTATAACGGCAGTATACAGCCACAGGGTGATTCTGGGGGAAAGTCCCCAGGATTTACCCAGCGCGCGGCGACACTGCCAAAAGACCATGCATGCTTTTTCGGTCTTAGCCTGTAAGTGCTTCCCCCAGCTGTATCAGCGGGGTATTGGTTATTGGTTATTGGTTGTAGCAATTGCAGAGCACGGTTTTGTGAGTCCCTGAACACCCCGGCCAATAAGGCCTATTGTGTTTCTCTGCCTTTGCGTTTTGATTTAGGCGAACAGGTTAAGACCCTTTACTAGGTTTAGTAGCCTGTGGACCAGATCTTTTTCCGGTATGCCTACCTGTGGGTCTATTTCGCCCAACAGGTTGTGACGTCGGCGGTTTAATGCTTCACATTCAAAGATTACATGAGAGGCAGTTTCTTCCTCTTCATTACAGAGTCTGCATATGGGTTCTTCTGTATATACGCCCATTCTGTGCATGTGTTTCCTTAGACTGCAATGACCGGTTAGTAGCCCCGTCGCAATTCTAGGATTATTTCTGTTGAGTTTCAGTATTTCAGGTGTTAGATTCTGAGATGGTCTTCCCATCATCAGTTTACTGTGTCTTTGTCCTTGCACGTGGTTCCAATATTGCTGGTGTTGTTGCTAGATCCACTCAGTTATTACCCCACGTGCTGTCGCCTTTGTAATACCTAGTACTGGTTCAGGACCAATAAAGGTTGCCTCAGATCCTTTCCTCGCTAGTTGGTCTGCTTTTTCATTGCCTGCTATGCCCTTATGACCTGGCACCCACACCAGTGTTACTTGGTTGTGTTTTGCCAGGGTTTTCAGGTTTTGCAGGCATTCCCAGACTAGTTTGGATCTTATCTGCTTTGATGCTAATGCCTTTAGGGCTGCCTGACTGTCAGTGAGTATGTGGATAGGTTTGCCTTTGGTTTGCCTTCTCAAATTCTCACAGACACAGGTTCCCAGAGCGAATATCTCCGCTTGGAATACCGTGGTGTTTTGCCCCAGTGAGACATGCATGTTGTGCCTTGGGGTTTCGCCGTGTATTCCAGCACCTGACCCGTTATCCATCTTAGATCCACCTGTGTACCAGATCAGCCCTCTTGACGGATTCTGTTCTTCCCTACGACGCCATTGATCCCAGTCCATTTGGATTTCAAATGGTTTGTCGTATGAAATTTTTGGAATCATAGTGTCGCTACCCATGTTTAAAAGAGGGTTTGCGATATCATTTGTGATGCTGGTGTGCCCAAGGTTATTCTGGGTTTTCCAGTTCATGTTACATGTCAGCCTGTATGCTGCCATCCTGGCCTCTCCCCTGATGAAAATGTCGAGGGGGGGTTGCATTGGAGGTTTAGCATTATTTCCATGGCTACCGTGGGTGAGCTTTTCATTGCTCCTGTTATGCATAGACATGCTAGCCTCTGAATTTTTGTGAGTTTTGCAATTGCCTGCTTTTGTTTGACCTTTGGCTACCAAACCAGGCAGCCGTAGGTTATCATGGGTCTTACCACTGCAATGTATAACCAGTGCACCATGTGTGGCTTTAATCCCCAGGTTTTTCCAACCGTTCTCCGGCACATCATTATTGCCGTTTTACATTTGTTGGTTATGTTGTCTAGATGTTGATTCAACAACAGGGGTAACATTAGAATCTAGGATAAAACATCTCTGGAAAAAACAGCCTTGGAAAAATTCCCGTACAAGTATCCCCGAAAAACGACCCTGTTAATAAATTCTCAGGAAAACAAAGCTCAGAAAAAGGACCCAGTAAAACAAACCCTTAAAAAATTCCACTTTAACGCATTATTACTCAAAAACGAGTTCACAGATCGGGATGAAGTTTGGTATTAAAATAGAGGAACACAATGCCACTATCTAAGAGAATTGTACAACTGAAAACTGTGAAGAGGCTGTATTTACTGGGGATGTTTTTCCGGTGCTATTTTTTCCAGGGATGTTATTTTCCAGACACCGTACATTCAGACAAACCACCATTATTTCACACAACTGCTACAGTACGGGTTTATACATGAACCTGCAGTCGGACAAAAAGCGACGGCTCGTATCCTTCTCGAACACTAAGGAACACTTTCTTTTTTTACACAAATGCGTACTCAGTACAGGCGCACTCATACTGTCTTATAACCAGACCAGATGTGTTTTGTCTACCTGGTAGATTGATAGCGATACTGGCGGTCTATGCCTAGCTTCCACCACTTGGCGCAACAACATATTTGCACTAATGGGAACATTGTAAAAATTGAAAAAACAAATGTATAGCTAAAAAAACATTATTATTTAATATCGTACCGTAAAGAATAACTATTTAAAACGATATACTTTATAAGGCGCTTTTTTGGGTCCGGCGCTCTTTGCCGCCGACGCCCTGTAGTTATAGCCCAACTAGCCCAATGGTTAAGATGGTAATTGGTAAAAGAAAATTTTTCAACCTTGCGAAATTCAACTATAGCTAGAGGATTAACCCTTGGGAAAAAGCTACGGTTTTAGTAGAAAAAAAAGAAAAACATGTAAAAACTTACCAAAGCCATTCATTTTTACATTTCTCAATTATTTGTTCACACCAGCGCATTACCAATTGGTAGTAGATTGACTACCACTTTTAAAAATTATTAAGAATAATTCCGAAACAGCGGTTGCAGGATGATTTCGGTGCAATTTTTCCTAAAAAAACAAAAGCGTCGGTTTTTTACCAGAGGTACGTTAGGTTATAAACTGTGAAATGTTATATTTTTCCAAAAATACACATAAGTTAATGTAGAACTCAAAGAACTACTTTCGACATTTTAAAGTTTGCAAAATTCAACTAGAGCTAGAGGATTACGACTCGGAAGATAGAGTTTTAGCAGAAAAGGGGAAAACATGTAAAAACGCACCAAAGCTGTTCATTTTTACATTTCTCGATTGTTCACATCATCACATTACCAATATATGCTGTAGTAAATTGACTTGCAACTGTTCTAGAAAAACAGCGGTTGCAGGGCGTGTCGTTCTTTGTCAGAGGTACGTTATGTTATAAAGCTATGAAATGTTATGTTTTTCCACATAATTAACGTGGAACTCAAAAAACGACTTCCATTTTAAGTAATGGGCACTCAAGTCATGGCAACACCGCCATTTAGAAATTTTCCTTAGTTTCTTGATTGAAAGAAACAACCAAAATGTTCACAGCTTATAACCTAGCAAAACAGTTTATTTCAGAGCTACCAAAAGTTTAAAAAAATGTATTGTTAGCCGTTTGGTATGTTATCAATCTACAGTTTCGTAAGCAATGAATGCCTGATACATTAAGCGTCAACAGTCAACATTAGCACGCGTTGTTTATGTCATGACTGTAAAAAATCGTTTTAATTAAGCAATTCCTCGTGTTTTCTGCAACTTGCCGTAGTTTTTTCGACCCACCCCCATCCCATCCAGGGTATTATTTCTCTTTTGAAAGTCTATTAAAATTCAGTTGCACTGTTACAAATCCGAAAATGTCAAAATTGAGTGGATTGAAATGAATGTCATTTTTCGCATTTCCCAAGAAAATAGAAAACCGTAAGTTTTTTTGCGAGTATAAGACCTTATTTGTAGAGAATTATAAGAGCTACATTTTTTATAATAATGATCATTTATTTTATCTCTAAGCGTTTTGGAGCTATAGCCAAAAAAAATCTAAGGTGTTATTCCTGACGTCGTTATTTTACTATGCCCCAATCTACCTGTGAAGCTCTTAACAATTTTTGAAATTTGTAGTATAATAATTCATTATCAATAAACCGGTACGCAGCATTTGGGCACCGCCGTTGGGGCTCCGGACGTTTGGGCACCAGTAACTGCTAAATTAATTTAAACACATTTTAATAATAAAGTATTTATTAGTAAGCTTTTCACAATAGGTAAAACGATTTTTGCGCCGATGTATAACGTAATTAAAATTTTACAACAGTTCCAACGCCAAAACGTCCGGCACCCAAATGTCCAGAGCCCAAGTGTCCAGAGCCCAAACGTCCGGAGCCCAAACGGCGCCGCCCTAAAATCTTGCTCCGTCAATAAACGGGGGCTTATACGCAATTACTTTTTATTGAACGTAATGAAAATAAAATACCTATTCAGAATGTTTTCCTATTGGCAAAAAGTTAACTGCAAAGTTTTTACTGCATATTACTATAGCAGAAATTTTTAGATCCTTATCTATATAGGGTGTTTTCTAATTACGAACACAAACTTCAGAAGGTGATCCCTTGGGTTAGTTCACGTAGAAATGTCGATAACTTTTGCACTAAAATTTTGAAATTTTGTGTATGTGCACTGCTAATTTAGCTTAGTATTATTACTGATTTTTGTTTAAAGGAGTGCACCGAAGGGGTTTCCTATGAGGGGGGGGGCACGTAATATAAATATTTTAAATGTTTACAATTTACAAGTTTTGTCTATCAAAACTTATTCTCCATACAAAAATAAATAGAAAAGGTAGGTACATTTATAGTTAAAAGTCGCCATATCTAAAAGTCTTCAAGATAACAAAGCAGTTTCTGCCATAATGTCTAGCCCCAGCAAGCCTTAAAAGCTATAAAAGTTAACGTACTTTTAATTAACCAAATCGAAGAATCTTTAGTAGTCTTCAAACGTACAGTTAGGTTTTTGGTCGGACTTCATCAACTTTAATTTGCGCCGATGAGCAACAATAATAAGAAGAAATTCAATCATCAACAGTAGCCTTACATCTATGCTTCCCCAATATCACTAAATAATCAAATACAACAAACACAACGCTGTCACTTTTCAACTCAAACCGTACCTTCTAACTCAACAAGAAGATTCCGACTACCGCCTTTGGTTCTTTCGTAAATACACATTGATCGCGCCCAACAATTCATTTATACTATCGTTCTCTATTTCTGTATCAGTCACGTTAATTTTTTTAACACCCTCATCAATGGACCGTAACTTTTTTTTGTATAAATGAAGTGTAAAGAGTAGATGCAGTAAAGTAATTCGCTTCTCAAAAAAAGATATTTTACATAGATCTTCTAAACTAGTACAGTAGTTAAAGTAATATATAAGATTATATACAGGGTGTCAATTTGAAAACGAACAATGCGTTATATTATATCTCTGGAAGTAAAAAAGGTATTGAAAATTTATAGAAACCGTTTTTACAACATATACGAGGAATTATCATGACTTATAAGGTAACCTTCCCCATTCTACCCCTTAGGCTCTAGCTACCCCAACAAAAAAATTGAGATGGTAACACCCAGCTTGTGATAACTCATTGAAAAGCTCTTAAAATATGCTAGTCAATAGGAGCAAACATATTTTTTACCTGATTCGTTTCGAAAAAATTAAGAAATAAAACAAACTGTTTAGAACCAATTATTTCAATTCAAATTAAAAAATTAGATTAAATGTTCAAAATCATTTTCATTATTCTCTAGGTAATAGTAAAGTGTACTCTCAAATTCTCTCCGAACATTTTGGAAGGTTTGGCGCGGAATAGTTCGGCACTCCTGATCTATTCGTTGCCGCAGTTGTGCAATGGACTGAAACTGAGTTTCGCAGACAACAAATTTTAAGTGAACAAATAAAATAAAGTCTAATGGGGTCAAATCTGGAGACCTTGGGGGCCATTTCGTTTCTTAATTTTTTCGAAACGAATAACGTAAAAGAATATTTGCTACCATTGAATAGCATTTTGTAAGAGCTTTTCAATGAGGTATCACAAGGGGTGTTACCATTTGAAATGTTGTTGTTACGGTAGCTAGCGCCTAAGCGGTTGAATAGGGAAGGTTACCTTATGAGCCATGATGATTTCCCCTCCACGTTGTAGAAACGGTTTCTAGAAATTTTTAATACCTCTTTTACTTCCGGGGGTATAAACTAATTGTATGTAATATAATTGTATAATTAACTTACACTGTGACAAAATCCAAGTGGCATACGGAATTAATTAGGCAGCATTTATAATTATAGAGACTTCCGCGAACAATGCGGTTTGCAGTGCTTTAAATTTATAATGTACATAACTTACACATTGTGATAAACAAAGTTGACTATAAATTAAAGTTAGAACACATAAATAATACAAAAGAAACATTAATTGTTTCTTCAACAATAGATCAAATTCTATTAATGGCTGCACCATTATTACTCAAAGGTCATAGTGGTTATATAACTTTCCGCGAAATTTATACACTTTTATGAGTGGTTAGTTGAGTGAGCATCACGGACAACCGCGAAGGAGCCACAAGTATTGCATTGTTTCTTTTGAGCTACTGGTACGTGGGAGACCACATAACGCACATTCATTGAATTTAAAATGACAAATTATTTGTGTACGCGTAGAGAAACTTTACAAAGGCGCCATTTGATACACGCCTGCTTTGCGGTTAAACCACAGCTGCCAATTCTGATTATTTACCACAAATGTTTGCAATTTATATATAGTAAGGCATACAAACTCTTCTGAAAACGTTGTGTAAGTAATTATTTCTTTAAATTATAAAATTACTCAAACCAATTTCTACTTAATTTCAATTTCTAGGTGTGCTTTGGGTTTTATATCCAAGCAAAATTGTGTCACATTAGAATGTACAAGACAATGAAAAATGTTAAAGTTATTAAAGAAGAAGACAAGAGTTTTATATATACCAATAATAAAACTACGGGTAAACTATGTGAAAAACATTACCAAAAGCATGTACAACAAACGTTGATGGTTTCAACGCTAGTAACCCTTATATAGTACTTCAAGTGATAGATTTATTGTTTCATACCAAATCCATACATTCAGGTGAAAATGTGCTGAAGATCAAGCTTTAGAGATGGCAAGTATCATACACCGAGAAAAATAATTAGTTGAAACAAACAGAAAACGTTTCAGTCAACAATTTTTGCACATCACCGGTAAACAATGTATCTCTTGCATTCAATCGAGATTTTAAAAGTGTTAAAATAATTATGTTCAAGTAATCGTAAAAAGTGTCACATTAATACATAGTAGCTTTGTTATTTGGAATGCTTTATTTCTTAAGAGAACTGGTTAAGGATATCAAACCAATCCAATGTTTATCAAAGGAATCGCATAATGCTTTTGATTAGAATGTGTTGCCATATCTTCTCAAAGTTCGCGGTGCATTAAGTCAACAGGTTAAAATTGTCTAAGAAATTGTAGTATTTCGTTCGTTCAATAGCAGGATGCATTCCACGGACATCTGAAAGATGTTCCACCAATAATAATTATTTTTAGTTGATGTTTTATAATTCTCAAATTAAAATATTTTTCAATTTTGAATCAATATGAAACACTGTTTGAATCAACAAGCTTAACAACGATTGAAGCAATAAACCCCTTTTGTTGGATTTGGTTTGGTTTTGGATATGATTAACACTGAAAAATGCAACTTTATATTTTTTTCTTATTTATTAAGAACAGTAGATAAAAACAGTAAAATACATTAAATTTAGACGCTATATAAAAAAGTAAAACATAGAAAATTAAATATTTTTTCAGAAATAACATTAAAAATATTAAACAATAAACACAAAGTACTTATATCTATAACTCAAAAACAACAACAAATATTTTGCCATTTCCTAGAATATGAGGTGTGTGCCGATCTACCTTGTTTAATTCAGCATATTTAAAAATGGAAATATTCTTAGATTCTTGAATTTCATAACCATGGTAATGTTCAGAAAAACCAACGGCACGTTATAAAACACACACTAGAATAGAATTTGCGTATAATACTATATGTGGTATCTGAATAATCTTTCAATACTCTTGCAAAACATGTTTGATTGCTTGTATTTAGTTCTATTTCTTCTAAATGCTGCCTAAGTAGATGCTGATTAAACGAAAACATTTGGTTTGTCTGCAAGTGAACTTGGAATACTAATGCCTAATCTTGCTATTAATTATAAACAGTTTTATATTTTTGAATTTGCAATCCCACAGAGGGCATATTATTATAAAAATTTACGACTAACAAGTATAATGAAACAAAAGTACAAACATATTTCTCATTCACTGAAGTCATTAAGAAGTGTACACTGAGACCATTATATTAAGAGATAATTATGACATGAAAAATAGCAACAAACTTTACTTTTACATGGTTAATGATGCTTTTTTGCACTCCACAATCGCGGGCTTCCGGAGAATATTTTTTTTTCTTATTCGTCCCTTGAAGGAAAAGGGGATGCAAAGGCAGTGATTTTGATCGTCCATTTGCTATCTAAACAAACAATTACAAATAATATTCCCTCAAAAATTAAACGTGCATTGTTTACCTTCAGGTAAATCTTCAGATAGATTACTTAACAATTCTTCTGTTGACTTATCTGATGATATTCAACATTTTGTTAAAAACACCATCCCCATTTCAAATACATATTCATTCCTGACAGCGGACACATTATATTGTAATCATCTTCTATCTGAAATAGATTCGTTTTAATTCAGAAATCCATACCACTTATTTGTACATTATTACCAATATACCAGCACTTTTGTGTTTCAAAATTGGCCAAACGTCAATGAACTTTTTTACTGTTGAGACATTACTATTTCAACTCATCTGAAAAGTATCTTCCCAATGTGTCATTACTAACTCCCATGGTTCTGTATAACTCTGTAACTATACAGCACTATTTTCCATATCACCTGCAGAAAACATAAGTTATGAATAATTTGTAATACAAATTATATAAAAAAACTTATACTAAAAAATATTTGCATAAAAATAATTATATATAAATACATATTTTGATACCCCTACAGATGGTCTCCCAGAACTCGCCTTAAAACTTTTAATGGTGAAAAACGCTTATAAGCATGCTTTCTTAAAAAATACATTTGATAATTTCGACAAGCCCCCAGCGCGCGGCTATTTCCCTTAATAAACCCTAATGATTAATAAATTTATTTTAAAAGTACATATCTTTAACTTTTATTTGACGACATAAAAATAACGTTTCCCTATATGCTTCATTTATGTGTAACTATAGTTATAAACGATATTTGAATTTTGTACTTACTTTAATTAAGCTTGCAGATACCTCACTAAAGACACCAGTCACCGCACTGTTCTCACAGAAATAACGGTCTTAAAATTTGCGCGAGCTCCTCGACTTAGTCAAAACACGCAACTGAACAAAGATAAGCTAAATGATTAGTCAGCACTCCAACTAATATATGTGATCCACATTACATTTCATAAAATGTTATGGCAAATCTTTAAAACATTTGTTCCAAACACCTTTCATATATTGAAGAAACTACCACAAGTTCTATATTCAAAATTGTATGTTCGTTACATTGAAAGCAACATATTTCGAATCGATGTACGACAGTTTTACCAATAATGTTGCAATATGTTGAGACAATACCAAACACGTTTTGGTTTAAACAAACAGTTTTGCATTGAAACAATTACTTACATTTTATTGGATTGACTAAAAAGTGTATTCTTTCAAAGCACAGTTGTTTTCACTATTCATTCAACCCTACAATAGTGTTCAATGAAACAAATATAGTTTGACAGTTTATTTATTTTGCATGAATACTCTGTAACTATTAAAGCAATATAATATTTGTTCCGAATAAGCAAAAGTCAGTTGATTCAACAGAAATATTTTGAAAGTCGAAATCATGTTGAATCAACAAATCCAGTTTTCTCAGTGTAACATCATTTCATTAGAAATAACGAAATTTGGCAAATGTTTTACTACTAGTAAGTGCTATAATCCAATAGCATCCAACTAAACTAAAATGATAAAATCAACGGCGTCCCGCACTAAGTGGAACTCCAACAGCCTTTACGTCCCACCACTGGGCTCCGGCACTGTTCTCTACCACATACTCTCCCAGCGCTAAGGTAGGACCTACAGGGGACCTACAGTTTAACGTGGAATCCGAACGACGAATACAAGAGAAGGCTTAGCCATTAAGATCTCACGGCTGCATACACCGGATTGGGGAATTTAAAAGGGGGGTTGCAGGATAGAGTCTTCTTGCTGCATTTGGGTTGCAACGGGAAGTCGAACCCCTTCTAAGCAACCGCAATACTACGTGGATTAAACATTTTTATTTATATTATTATCACTAAACAAATTGTAACAGCCCTATGAATTTTAATGTTAATATAGATATAATAATGCAAATACAATGATAAATAAAATTTATAACTTACCCCTTTTATAACAATATAGTTTTAATTTTTTTACCTAATACGTTTTGATATAAATATTCTGTAACTGCAATTGTAGCTGCAGTCCTCCCCCTTTGGAGGACAATTTGTACTGCCAGATTACATCTTGAATTGTTGATGTTGGTGCTTTACGACTTCAATTGTAACTTGATAAAATGTACATTGTACAACTCTTGACTTAATGTCCACTGCGCAACCCTTCTCCAATGCCTAATGGTTGACTATTTAAAGTCAGTTAACCCATCTGTCTATGTGTTTGTTATGATTATGTATCAGGGCATTGAAAATTGCAGGAAAAAAAGAAACAAACGACTCTGGGCCTCAGAAAGGTTGTTTAGAACTAAGCCTAGCTAAACTCAAAAGACACATTTTTTTAAGATCAGCTAAAGAGCTTGGTGGCACTGAAAAACTGTTCCTAATATATTTTTGCAATTTGTGAAGGACAACAGGGCCGCCCTACTATCGTTGGATATCCAAACGGTTTTGTTCCTAACCTCACGTTCTAGAGCTGTATTGGCGCCATGCATTATTCCCAATCCGGCCCCTGTCCCATGCTTAGTTTTTCACCTATCAGTGACGATAGATATTCCTGGTGAGACTGGCTCTTGCAGAAAACAGCAGAATGATCGCTGTTTCTAAGGTTCAAAAATGAGAGTCATCAAGGACCCACCAAAACTCATTAGGACGTTGGTATGTATTTAGGCGTTTCCAGGGAAACCGGGAAACGTATTCCGAATTAAAGGTCTCGAACTGAAACCTGACAGGTGGAACAACAGCTTATTATCGTAATAGATGAGGTACAAAATCCAAGCACTATAGCAGAAGCCCCACCTAGACTTCACCGCGGTCTTCCTTAAAGCTCTAGAGTAGAAGATGGGCAAGGGTGATACAATAAAAACAAACAACCCGGGACTGAAAACGAGAGTAAGAACGGCGTCACCACTATCGTTATCGCCATCTCCAAAGGGAGAACCGATGGAGGAAGACGAGCTGAAAGCAGAACCTCGTAAAATCATTGTCATAAAGATTCTACGTGTAAATATACACTACTGCAAGGCGGCATGAGCTGCATTACGTAACTTTGTGTTGCATAAATGGGTCTAGAGCAACAACGCTGGGTTCACATTTGGCCCAGACAAAAGATAGCCTAGAGTCTGTATACTGGCAAAAAAAACACTTAATCTAATGTTGCTGGAGGCTATGGTCTAGGAATATTGTAACGACCAGGATAAAGGTATCTATGGAAAGGCGTGAAAATATCTTGGTGGTGAAATTCGTTCAACAGGGCCTCTTTCTACAAATAAGATGAGAGAACTGATCTGCTTCCACGAAAGCAATGCAACCCAACTAGAGCACGGATGTAATTCCAGTGCACATCATCTGGTATATGGTAGTACTGGACGCAACAGAAAAGGCGAGGCTCTCTATGACATCCTTATCAACAATAATAAAGTAGTAGTAAACTGTGATACGAACGAACTCACTTTTGTAACATCCACACGGAGGAAAATTATCAAATAAGGACGCCTGCGCCGTTTGTAAGTCGCGTGATCAGGAGCTGGAACGGTTACAGGAGCCGACCTTTTCTGACCAGAGGTACATAAGAGTTGATCTGGAATTACTGCTTGAAGAGGTCAAAACAAATAGAAATTCAAGAACCTGCGATCCAAGATAAGACCTCAAACACCGGCGGGCATTAAGTTGACGAATGGCATGATGCCCTCAGCAATAATAACGACCTACGAACGCTGACCTAGAAGGGTGCAGCGAGTAGCAAGATTCCGTTGCGGAATCGCGACGTATCTGTACTAAGGGTAGAGGTACGGAGATTATTTAAGAGAACCAAAAAGAATTGTTAACCAACGGCACCTAGATAGAAATGTCTCGCACACATACGTTGTGAAACTTGTAAGGTATTTTGGAGAAAGTGGATCTGTTGGAAATAGAAAACGTGCGGAATATACAATGTTAAACTAAGAAGCGCAAATTGTAATTTTGGGACAGTTTTCAGCAAATCCTACTTAGTTCATTACCCCAGGTTTCTGTTCTGACTGAAATTTTGCTGAGTACGGTCCATAAAGACATGAAATTAAACAGATTTTACAAAAAAAAAAAAAAAAATATGACTTTGAGCGAAGACCACAGTTTTGCGAGCAAATGGTGAATAACGATCGAAATCGTGTAAAGAAAATTTATTTTTCGATGAGTGCACTGCTTTCTTGCATCATTTTGTTAATAAACAAAACTGCCGTTACTGGAGTGAGGTAAATTCTCATATTTTTAAACAGCGACATGTTCAGTAGCCAGAAAACAATTAATGTTGGGGCAGGCATCTTGGGGGTTGTTTATTCATCGAAGGAAATTTTAAATGGAGAAGTTTCCTGTAAAATATTGTTTTGTTCCAAATCTTGTTATACAGGTTGTCACTATTTTACTAGGGCACGAATGAGTGCGATAAGGAACGTATAGACAAGTAATGAGTGCAACAAGTAAGGAGGATAAAGAGCGGACCAAGTAGGAATTCACGGTTCTATGTATATTTTTATATTTAAAATGGGTTCGTGATTTTTTTTAAATTAAATCGAAATGTTTCTATGGATATGTGAAACCCTACTTGGGCTGCCCAATAGTTATTCCTTCCTTGTCGCACTCATTAATTGTCTGTTTGCAGTAATATAGCGCACAATCTGTATAATTTTGTTAGAAGAACATTTTACAAACAGACAGTTTCATATATTTAAAGTGTACAGTTGTTACCAACATTCGAATAATTTTAGTTTTGTGAAGTAAATGATATACGAAGCATAAATAAACCTTTACGTGAAGGTGCCACAACCTATGACAACAAAGGAGAGCAATGCGGAAATCACAGGCTTGCAGTTCTCATCGCATCAAAGTTAAACAAATATCAGTACAATCTATTATATCTGTAACTAGGTTTTCTAATTATTTTTGAATTGATAGTTTCATGAGAAAACTGTTTGTTATGGAATGCACGCACACGCTTTATAGTCGTATTATTTATAGAATCCGGTTTTTATAGATTTTTATTCAGGAAAGATATATATTATTAATATTTATTTACGCTTGAGCGACGCTTGACAGCAAACTGCGACGTGAAATATTTGACATTTACTATGACCTCTTAGTTTGCAGATATAGTAATGGCAGTAATGTATGACATTTTTATCGACATTATTTTTTCATGCTGACATTCACCTGACCAAATTTACTAGCGTATAAATATCATCAAACTGCAAAACGAAAGTTGTTTCGCATCTTTATATAAAAAATACATTATTTACTACAGTCTATGTCGGAGCTTTGTTTTTCCGTAACAATGTGTACTTAAAATAAAGTAGCTGTCCTTAACTGTCACGGTACTTTGTGCAGTTTTTGTAATACGACTTTTAAATTTGACGGACATCCCTTAATTTTAAGAGGTCGGTATTTATTTTTGGTAATTCTTATTTTAAATACAAAACTCGGATTTATATGCACAAAAAATGTCCAAACACGTTAATATAACGGGTGTCCAGAAAGTCCTTCAGTCCTGGGCGGCTATGGATTGTATAACGTATTTTTTTTGGATATCTTTGTCGAAATTCTTGTTTACACGCACTGATGGAATAATTCCAATTTCCGTTTTCTAATTGTTGACCATTGCGAAAATAAGATTTCACAATAAAGGTTTTTTGTTCTTGCGTAAACATTTTATAACAAAAAATATGCAGAAAGTAAATGATTCAAAATAAAAACCTTTTAATTTAAATTGCCTTTGACTTATGTCAAATAAATTACTTAGATAAGACTGAATAAAAGACATGAGTTATACAATCCATAGCCGGACTTTCTGGACACCCGTTATTATATACGCACAAAACTCGTAAAATGTGCACCAATCGTGTACAAAACTGACACCACTTGCGGTCACTGGTCAGTAAAGCCCAGTAACACGCACATTTATTAAAACATCTCAAACGTCTAACCATTTTTTCCCGTTTATTGTTTGATGTTTGTATTTTGTGAATAGAAAAAATAGACTTAAATTTCATTTAATATAAACATATGCACCAAAGCCCTAAAACGTACAAAATATTCAAATTCAAATTGGTATCATTTAATTAAATTTTATTAGATACCGATAGAAACGGAAGCATTTTGTTGTCATATTAAAACTATAAAATACGCAATTGCATAAAATTTCCTTACAGTAGTTTCCTATCATAAAAGGAATAAAAGGAATTGTAAAATTGTTATTGGTCTATCTAACTTGTTTCAGTTTCTGTACTTTAAAACTGTAGAAAGTGAAAACAGAACATCCCAGAAAGAAGCTCCCGGAATAAAGTCAGGGAAACCATTCGGGAGAAAGGGTAGCGGAAATAAAGTCACCAGAAGAAATTAAATTGCGGTATTAGGAAATTTGCAACAGAAACTGTATTATGCACTCAAAAAAACAAATATTGCAATAACAAAAATTATAATTTTATTTCCATAAATGCCTAGAATAACAATTTTATTAACACAAAATAATTCTTTTCCGTAATTCCAATTTAAACATGCGATTTCGCTATTACTAGGTACTGAAATAAATAGTTTTAAACATCAAAACTATGTATTAACCTTAAGATTGAACAATCCAAATTTCGACGTCGAATCCAAATTTTTATTTAACTAAAATTAATTTTCACTTCCATACTAAGCTTTAACTTAAAACTTCAGCAAATATGCAGAAATTTTGATTTGCATCGAATCCCCAAAATTGAGCTCTATAATCCAAATACTGACTTAATTTTTTTGTGACTTGTATACAAGCATCTTTTTTTCGTGATAGGTTTTCCGATTACTGTTTTCCGTAACATGTTTATTAGTAATTTTTTTTCCGGGTGACTTCTTTACGTGGACTTTTCTTCACGTCTTTTGTTACCGAAAACTTTTTTCCAGGTGCGCTTCCCATTGACCTTTCTTCCGAGTGACCTTTATTGAGTGACTTTTTTCGTAAGCTTTGTTCCGCAACTTTTTTAAACGATATTTCCTTTGGATGACCTGTTTTTTGGGTGTTTTTCTGTGGCATTTTTTCTGGTCACCTATTTTCCGATATTCTTGTTTCCGTGGTCTGTTTTCTGTTGACTTTTTTTGGTAAACTTTTTTATAGCAACTTTTTACCGGATGCTCTTCCCATTGACCTTTCTTCCGAGTGACCTTTATTGAGTGACTTTTACCCGGGAGTTTTTCTCCGTAACCGTTTGCCCAACGACCTTTTTTCCAACGTACATTCTTCTTGATGACCTGTTTTCCGGGTGCTTTTTCCGGGAACCGTTTTTATTGGCAACATTTTTTCCGGTGACTTGTATACAAGGAACTTTTTCCGTGATCTGTATTCCGCTTGTAACCGTTTTTCTAGTGACCTTTGTACCGTGGGACTTTTTTACGTGAAGTTTTTGCCATGACTGTTTTCGCGGCTACTTTTTTTCGGGTGCTCTTCCCAGTGACCTTTCTTCCGAGTGATTTTTTTGGGCGAATATACGAGTTACCGAACAATTAAAAGATCACTGGCGAGCACCGTGTTCATTCGAATGCGTGCTATGTTGAGACACGTGATTTCTGAACCTCGTAATATAACTGTAACGTTACGATACGCCATAATACTTAAATGCGACAACCTTGCCAAACTTGTTGAAACATGTGCCTTTAAAAACTGATTAACTTGAATAAATTACACTGACGACGTCATTTACCGCTTTAAATATTATTTTGATAGCAGCTACATGCGAATATTTCCGATACGCTTTCGAAAATACCCTTGTAAGGCGTCTTCTCAAATTAAAAACTTAAATATTTTCCTTAGTAACACTTTAAAAATGTCGAATATTCATAGAAGGCATCATACAGATGTTAGTAAACTGGGATACCAACCAAACTCTAGCTCATATCAAGGTCTACGAGACTAAAAAAATGTGTGCCGAGCACGCAAGTTCTAAGTGAAACTTCTTAGTGTGTTTTTGGAATTGTATGATTTAACACAAAGCAAAAACGGTTATGTTAATAAAAATATAGATAGGGAGTACTAGAAGACTGTCTTACCGAACAACTGATTTTCTCTTCAAATGCCTGTCACTGTAAGCTAGCGTAGATAATATGATGCCACCGTCCAGTTAAGTATAACGTTAATGCGTGCGTACCACGTCTCATGCGCACCTACGTTCGCATGAAAAGAGGCTCTGGAGTTTGGTCATTTTTCCAGCATTTAACATTTATTTTGTTTTTAAGTTAACGATAAAAATATAAAAATGATTTTCATTTCCGTCACTTGTCTCCCGTCTCGTAAAAAATCATATGGTCAGTCTCAATATTTTCTTGAAAATTTCCAAAACTTTGAAAATATCTTTGACTTCATAGATATTATTTTTTCAAAACTGTTCTTAAACAGAGTTTATGCCAATCTAGCAACTTGTTTTTGAGTAATAAAGCGTTACAGTCAAAGCTCTAATAAAATTGCAGAGTTGGTTTTGTTTTAAGGTCTTCTATCAGATTCTGCTCGTATATTTACATAATCAAGTTTAAAAAAAATGCTACTAATATACACGTTTAACTTCATTTTCCGTTGGCTGCTTTAGTTAAATAGTTTATTATCTCGAAGAATTTTGTATAATATACTTCCACAAACGAAATCAAACCATCCGCTCGGGAGATATGAGGCGTCCATACATATGCACATACTCACCTACTCATACACGTAAATTTTTTAAAAACCTCATTTTAATTCCTGGAAGTGCAAAACATGTATTTCCGTCAAAATTTCCTAACCGAATTTAGTTTAAATCAATAATACTTATCAGGGGCGTTATCTGAAAAAAAAAATAACGTAACGGTTGACGGTAACGGTTTAAATTTTTTTAAATTTCGGTTACGTTTTTAGTCACGGTTTACTGCTACTAAAAATTTTGGTTTCGGTTACGGTTATCGGTATTTTTTTGTTTTTCTTTATGAAAAGCAAAGAAAATTGTAGACAAGATTATGTTAAAAAATATGTCATTCAATTAAAAAAAAAATTAAAGCTATCACAAAAAAAGGCAGCACTAAAAAAATTATTGTTTTTGTCAAACTGTAGAAAAGTCTTCCCACTAAATTAATTTTAGTTAGTAATATGCAAGCAAATGTTAAATGTAGTACTATTTGTTAGAGCTGTATTACTTTAAGCGCACTACATTGTATTTTAAGTTGACATTTTGACCTCCTACAAAATGGCCGCATGGCTTCACTTAGTTGATTGTTCAGAAACTGGAGTCTTAAATCTAGTAATCCTATATAGAAATCTGTGAGTCTATGTGACTGAGACTACGCCAGGGCTTTTTATGAAATGCTTAATTAACTATCTCTCTGCGATATGTCACAGTGACTAGCTGGCCGGTGCAGTCCGGCAACGTTTTGCCAGTATATCGTATACCGTCATCGGATAACATGCAGTTTAGTTTACCGGCACTTTAAATTTGGCCGGTGGATGACGTGTTGTTTATGTATGCGTTCCATATTTTAACGTGTGCTATCAACATACGCGGTGGTGTAGTACTAGAATGCATCTACAGTGTTGTGAGGCATAGGCTATTAAGATTGTTTGAATCCCGAGCAGGTTACGTTTTATTAATTTTACTTTCACTACTTTTTGAAAATGGAATGCGCACACACACGTTATCATTATTCTTTGTTGTTGACTGTTATGTACCCGATGACATGTTACTGTTTATGCTCCTTGAAATCTTTAGCAATAGCGGCAGTGCCGCAGATGCAACAATGTGCACACTGCCGGCTCACTGACTGGCAATAACACAAAAATTAAGTGCTCGGGAGTAAATTGGAAAAATTTTTCTTGCTGGTAAATGTATTCATCTCGTGTTATACCATGACGTTATACCGCCAAAAATTTTGCATTCGCGTTTGGGAAACATTAATAACCCTAATCATCGTTTTGGCTACAGCCTTAAGCGTTAACCAAAAGGGCTGAACATGGGAAATGCGAAGATCAAATAGTAAATACTAATGTGAAAACGAAGAAATACCGGTATATTCTTAAAATAACTACGGTTACGGTTCAAGAAATTTTTAGGTTTCGGTTATGGTTCGGAAAATTTTGCTGTTTTTTCCGGTTTTCGATTTTCGTTTCGGATACGGTGCACGTCCCTACTACTTAGACTGAAAGTGCGTTTGAAATCAGAAACCATTTCAGTGCCAGTCTTTAAGCTGTGGTACCAAGTACCACGAAAATTGAAACTAGCATGAGTTTCTACATAGTAGCAGGCAAAAACTGAACTCGTTACCTACTATAGATACAAATTATTATTAAAACTTCCGTTTATAATAATTTATGTATGAGTTTCATTGTTGCAAATTCGCGAAAACGCGTCTCGACACAAACATAGTTTCCAATCCACTAGTTCGACTGAAACTATTTTTATATTACAGCGATTCGATACTTTATTTGCCTTTCAGTTAAAGCTTGGCAAGAGTAATAAAATGCTTTAATAAATTCTCTGTCGCAGTGACTGCAAAACGACTTGTCTCTATTGGTACACTTTGAACACATCTGCATTGCTGAATACACCTCAAAAATTGTGTATGCACCTGTTGCTCTTTGCTTGTTTCTGGGAGTGTACCGGGATGGACACGTCCGGCTGCGAGTGAGGTCCTCGCCCACCTAGTCTTGCACCTGAGTCTCTCTAACTTTAAGGACGTTTATGTAAGGTATCAATCACTAGTGTCAGCTGTAAACGTGAATACACCATCGTATGTTAAACTGAAATGGACATTTAGTTTGATTAGCTTGGAATGGAACGTTATTGGAGAATAAGGAATTCTTGATAAGCACCATAATACAAATTAAGAAGTTGATTCTATTTATCGTAAAGTAGATAAGAAGATTGCGTTAACAACCACGATCCTAAACTTCTAAATCAACATGATAAGAAATTGTTTTTTAGCTTTGAATATTAAACACTTACAGGTTGTTGTTTATACATCTGCTAGTAATGGAGAATGTAGCAATGCAGATGGTTTATTAAACAAAGCTGTGGGCAACCGCCGCGGGACATTTATTCACATTTTCGAAAATTTTTAAAATATTTCGTAAATTTTGAACATTCACAATTTTATGAAATTCCAGAAGTTATACAATTTTTGAAAAAAATTTTAAATTTCATATTTCCAATTCTGTTTTCAAAATTTTCAGAAATTTTCGAAAAGTTTTTAAAAACAAAATTTACGAATCATTCAAAAGCATTCGGTATAAATACCAAGATTTGAAAATTTTCCAGAATTTTTAGAAAATTTTCTAAACTTTTATGAAATTGTGAAGAATGTAAAAACTTTCTAAAGATTTCAACTATTTTCAAAAATATCAATAATTCGGGAAATTTTTAAACACAGAAAAATTGTAAAAAAATTTGAAATTTTGAAAAATGTTTGGTTATGTTCAAATTTTTAAAAATTTGTCCAACAGGTTTTTATAGATTATTTAATCAAATTAAAGGAAAAAATCTTCTAACAATACTTTAGTACATATTTTCAACCATGGAACGTTTTCATGAAACAAACTTTTCCAAAGTTGGTTTTGGAGAAACACTCGTTTGTTGAAAACATGTATTAACACTAACTAATTTATAGTTACAACATGTTTTTTCAGTCTTTATTACTACGTACTATTACCTAAAACTATAGTTTTTGCTTTTAAATGATTTAAAAATTTGCTTTTAAAAATGTTGAAGAATTTTGAAATTTGGAAATTTTCAGTTTAGTAAATTTTTGAAAATTATTAAAATTTTTGAAAAATTTGAAAAACTGCAATTTTGGAAATACAAAAAATTTAATTTTTTGATAGTTAAAATATTTTTGTAAATTAATATAATTTTTTAAAAACAAAATTTATACTTCATTTAAAAACATTCTGTATAAAATACAAAATTAAAACTTTTTCAATAATATGTAAAAATTTTGTAGAAATTCCAGTATTAAAAATTTTCACAATTTCGGAATTTTTTAATTTCAAAATTTTCGAAATTTTAAAATTCTCAGCTTTAAAATGTTTAAATTTTTTATATAAAAAACTTTCAACATTTTTTTAAATTTCCAAAATCTTCAATATTATCTTCTGTTTTAAAAATTTCAATTTATCAAAATGTTTAAAATACTCATAATAAATATTTTTAAACCATTTAGAATATTTATAAATTTAAACAAATTCAAAATATGCATCATTTAAAAAATGAACAATGATAATAAAATTTCCCATAAACATTTAAGTAAAAATTCTAGATATTTCAAGAACAACTGTTTACATTAAACGCAAAGGGAGAAAACATTTAACACAAAAAAAATCATTTAACCCATATAATTAAACGTAATTAATTTTTTTTCCTGCAGGTGAGAACAGCTGTTCTCGAAACATGTAGCCCTGTTAATCTAAAATTTTTACTAAATGTTTATGCCATATTACTTACGAGCAACTCCATTTCGAGCGATCAATGATCATGGATCAACCCTTTTGTTACATTTTTACCATTTACTAAATATGAATTATTTTTAAAAATTCCTTATTTTTTTACGAAAAATTGTTCTAAATAGGTATTCAAAAATTTCAATATTTTTAATACTATCAAAAATTTCCAAATTTTGATAAATTTTCAATATTGAATATTCATAATTTGCAAAATTAAAATAAGTTTAAACAATTTAAATTTTTTTAGAAAAACTTTTTTCTAAATATTCAATTTAAAAATTTTATATTTTCAAATATATATATAAATTTTCTATATTTCAAACTCTTTCAACATTTTTAAGTTTTTTAGTTACCTATCAAAAACTCAGGATTTTCAAAATTTTTGAAATTTTTTTTAAAATTCCGCTATCTTGACAGTACAGGATGCCACGTTTTAATGCACATGCTTAGTCATTTAAATTCCAGATTCTTGAGATTTCGTTAAATAGAAAACAGGATGTTTTGTAACATGTGGAATGCACTTCTATGAAGGATTCCGAATTTGTAAACTAGAGGCGCAGCAGCGACTTAATATTTATTTTTAAATTAAAATTATTGCAAAAAATGAAAATTTTTAATGCAAGAATTTTAAAATAACGAGATTTTGAAAATTTTGAAAAAATTCGAAATTTTTGAAACACTTAGGTAATTATGAAAATTTCGGAAATTTTGTTAATGTTAAAAAAATTGGAAACTATGAAAATTCAGAATTGTTGTAAATTTTGAATAGTGGAAATTATAAAAATGTGAACTGAAAATTTTGCCTTACAAATTCCATTCTCAAAACAAACATGCACCTGCTGAAAGTGACCAGATCCAACGGTTTCAAAGATATTTAAATTTTTGTAAAATATTAAGTTGCCATGAAGCTCTGAGTACTTTTTCGAGGTGACCAAGTAGTTTCTACAAGCTCTAAACTTTTTCATTTTTTTTTTTTTTTGGTAGACGATAGAAGTTCAATTTCAGTCCAGAAATAGACAGGGGAAGGGGAGTAAGATCTACACATCAAAGCAATGGAAACAAATGTGTTTCTCTACAAACATTATCGGCAAAAAATGTTAGTTAACATTTTTGAAGTTTTCGGTGCTAAAGTTTCAAAATAAGTATTAGGTTACAGGAATATCGCATTTTATCAATTTCGTTTTAACTTGTCTTAAAAGGCATCTTTGTTATTTAAACGACCCCTAAAAACATGCGTTCTTTTATTTTATCAGTTACAAGTTTCGTGTAAACTTGCTGGGTTGGTAATGTTGTCAAGAATTTGCCCGTAGCTGTACATGTTCACACATTGCCTATCGGGGTCCGAGCGTTGACCCATCATGCGTGGAGTGTGAGCATGCATGTTCCACACTTGAGTGGACCAAACACCTCGGCACTAATTCAAGGAACCCGTTTTTACGATTGCTTTAAAATAAATAATATTGACAATTTCTTAAGTACATTTTTATGTGCGAGTTCTTAAAACGCAGAAGCAAAGACGTAACGCGATGGTCGTGTGTTGGCTCCGGCGTCCGTTGTAAAAAGGGACGAAAAATACTTTATCGTAAATAAAACAATTCTTAACTTCAACAGGTTTTTTATTTTAGCCTTATGCGTATTTCGACATGTTGACATGTCATTTTCAAAAGCAAGATTAAAAGTAAACAGTTGGTGTTGCTATAGAAACAATAGAACTTGATGACTAGATCTTGGTTATCTATGTCTGCGTCCAGATAACTTGATCTATCATTTCCAAACGTCCAATAATGGTGAATTTAGGAGATCAATTTTTTCATTCATTAAAGGTACAGATTTTAAATGTTTGTGAATTTCAAATGCTTCTAGTATATCCAACTTACGTTTATCATCACAAAAGTGTAAACATTTTATAGTGTTATTAGATGTCATTGAATGATTGTCTTCTAATAAGTGTTTAGCGTAATTGTAGTTATGTGGGTGTTTATATTTGTAACAACGTAAGTGTTCCTTGTACCTAATATAAAAATTTCTAATTGTTTGTCCTATATAAACCGAATTACAGTGCGAGCAATTTAATTTGTAAATGCCAGATTTTAGTAAATTGTCTGTTTTTTTCAGCATTTACCAAAATGTTTAAAATGTTTTTTTGTTGTTTTAAAATTTATTTAATCTATACGTTTACTGTAACAGATTATCCAAATAATCTAACCTTTGAAGGGAAATGTTGGCGAGTACAATCCATTAGATCAAAGCGAATTTCATTTTTTATTTTTCTTTTCTATCCACAACCATAATATTTTCTGTAGAGTGTCGTAAAACGTTTACGACTTGTGTGTGGTATATTTCACAAAGCTACTGTCAACCGCATATGTCATAAACTAACACCACATCCATCATCGTAGAAAACGAATATTGCAATCAATCGCACCCAGTTTACAACTCACATAAAACCTCCCATCAATGGAAGCATTGAGCCAGCAATACCGAGCTTTACATCGCATCGCGTCGCGGCGTATTCTCAGATCCTAGGATATATCTACACTGCTATGGTTTCTTTATTAATCTTACTCATAAAATTTCATCATGTAGGTAGGTAGAAAATATATAAATTTCACTAAAATTTGTTAATTAGAGTGCGTGTGTTTTATACAAACATTAAAAATTTTATTTTTTTCAAATTCTAAAATATCTGCTGTACTGACGTTCGCTAGTTTATTTCAGCAGGTTTTAATATTTGTGGCCGTTGATCACACAGTCTCCTGCAGAAGAACCGGTAAAAGATATTAATATATTTCAAAAGTATTTAGTAGAACGACAGAAAAACATTTTAAATTTTACCATATACCTACTATCCTGTGGTTTATGACAAATTTTGCATTTCTAATTAAAAAATACTAAATGTTCTCAACATATGGTAGACTTTCAAATATCTTTCAAACTAGAAGGAAACCGTTATCAGCATTGACCTGAAAAAAAATCATACGACTCGGAGTATCCTAATTGTACATCATAACGTAATTAATTTTGTCACTAAAAGTTTTAAATGAAAACATATGACAAATTTAGTGCGGTAGCATAGAGCATTTTTATCTTCCTCGCTATACAGAGTATAGCTAAATGCAGGTTTTGCATTCATCAAAATTTTGAAAGTTGAGATTTTGACGGAAATATATGTTTAGGGTCCGATAATACCAACAAACTGGATTTCGCGCCTGTGTATCTAACTACACTTTATTGCCATACCTCAATAATTTTCATTCACAAAAAACACTTCTGGGAGGTTTCTTTTTGGTCGTTTACCTGAACAGTGCCATTGCAAATCGCCAAATAAATATTGCTTGAAATTAATAAAAATTAAGAAATTTCAAATTATGTTTACTTTTTCGGAAATTTTCATAATTGACAAAAAATTTTAGACTCTTAACTGTTGAAAATTGCAAAAATTTTCAAAATTTAAACACGCTCAAAATTTGCATTTTCAAAACAAACAATGGTAATAAAATCTCTAAGCCTCCCCCATTAACATTTAATCTAAAATTGTAGATTAATAATAATAAATAGTTACATGAGAAAAAAATGTAACACAAAATAAAATTATTTTTCTATTTCGGTTTTTTAAGGTTATTCTTAAAGCACTGTTTTAGCTAAAAAAAACAGTGTTTTAAGAGAGTCTTTTAAAGCATTGTTTTTAGTAAAATTTCACCAACAAAGATTGGTATTCATGATATATTCATGATCAAATTTGGTAAATTTAGTATGTATGCCAACATATACATACTAAATTTACCAAATTTGATGGCAGCAATTTGAAACTTGCTGCCAACATATATATACTAAATTTACCAAATTTGATCGCAGCAATTTTTTATAACGTTTTTTCATTAATTCTCCTCAATAGAAAAAATAGTATAAAGAACTCGTTTCATAAGGCGTCTTGACGCACTCGTCCATTGGACTCGTACGTTAAGACAATGCCTTATGCAACTTGTGTTTTAATATACTATTAACCCACATAATTAAACGTAATTAATTTTTTTCGCTGCAAGTGAAAAACGCTGTTCTGGAAGCATGTAGCCGTTATTCTACAATTTTTAATTATGATTAAATGTTTATGTGGAAGGTTTTGAATTGAATTATTATTATTCGCCCACTAACTCCAATTTGAGTGATCACAGATTAACCCTTTTCTTATTTTTTCAAATTTTCCAAAGTTTAAATAATTTTAATACAAACTTTATTTAAAAGAAAATTTCTAGTTATTGAAAAGCTTTTGAAAGTTTTCAATATTTTCGAAATTTTTAAGTTTTGAAAAATTTTCAATATTTAAAACTTGGTCAAACATGTAATGTTTTCAAAAATTTCAAAATAACGAAAAAAACGTACAAAATTACGAAAATTTTTAAATTTCCGTAAATTTTCAGAATTTACAAAAATTTTCAAACTCAAAGTACTATTTTTATTTGTTAACATTACATTACGCAACCGGTGTAAACTAACATAACTTGCGTTGTCAATGCTACGAATTTTCTTCGTTTGAACAAATAAAATTAA
This sequence comes from Ctenicera cuprea, assembly GCA_958336395.1. NCBI lineage: Eukaryota > Metazoa > Arthropoda > Insecta > Coleoptera > Elateridae > Ctenicera > Ctenicera cuprea. Next base: position 65,454,286 of record OY284487.1, on the reverse strand, counting down.
CTTAACACGCTTGCTTTTCTGATACCTCTTTAAACTTGTATTGTGCCAACAAATAAATTTGTTGCAGATTGAAAACGATTTAAAAAAATAGTTCTAACTTCCATAATTATAACAAGTGGAAAAGTTTTTCTAAAAGCTGCAACCGATCAAGTCTGCACTAGATAAAACAAGCGAAGAGTTTAACACTGGACTTAAAATGATGGTAACAATTGACCGGTAAAATAACACTGACTATTATACATAAATGTATGTTTTATTATTAGACAGTAGAAATGCAGTTCAAATAACTGCGTCAGCAGCTATGTTTCCACCAAAAGGCATGATGAAGATTAAAAACTTACACTGAAAACCACCGATAGTGTTAGTGGAAGAGACCACAACTTACCAAAACTTACACTTGCAAACGATGTTGATTTGGACTTTACCATTTAAAATTAAACTGTGCAAATATTGGATTTTTAATTATTTTAGAACAGAATAGTAAAGAGATAATTGTTTGGAAATAAAGCTGCATCTATGAATGAATGACTTCCTTCTTTAAATAGCAAAACCATTTTCCATAAAAATAATTTATAAATAATAGTTCTAATTTTAATGCCGAAAAAATTATACATGGCTAAGTCTCAAATGTAAATCAACACCGTATTATATATATTTATATTCTATTGCTATATTATTTTTAAATATGTACTATAAATTTACTTCAATGAATATATTACCATTTATCTAATCAGTGCAAGTTTGTATTTTACATATAGCAAGATAATTTCACTCTTATATTGTTTGTTATGTTTAGTAGGTTATTTGTTTCATATTTGCTTTTGGTAAATTGTTGGGTGTACCTACGTGCTTATAAAATGATATCCTGTCCTTTCTGTAACGGTACGTCCAAAAGCTTAAAACTGTTTGTATGTCACATCCAAATCAAACATAAATGTTCTGAAAAATTCACTTGTAAGCAGTAACACTGTTTTTGTTTATTCCATAATATACAGGGTCGCTATTAAAGATGGAATCAAAACTCTCCTGCTAAATCGGTTTGAGATATAGATATGAAAACTGGAAGGCTTCCATTTGAAATTATTGCGCATATTTTGAGGTTAAAAAAAAATTTTTTTGACACATGATTTTTGAGCGCGGCCGCCATCTTGAATTTTTTTAAATGGCAACATGGGATTTGTGATACATTATTAGAAAGCTTATTTTTTTCTCTTTCTTACTACCTTAATCATGTATGGTGTTAAAGTAGAAAATAATGCAGAAAAATTAGAAAAACCTTTGCCATATTTCACGAAATTAAGGTTTATTTGTCACGTAATACAATAGTTGTAAGGAAACAAACCATATGTACTGTGTTTTTTGTCACTTAATAAGCCCCTGCTGATTGTTTTTTGTTTATTTTTGACGTTTCGTTATAAAGGTATCTAGATTTAAAGTGCAATACATTAGCCAGCTACGCATACGGCATTATTTTCAACTTTAACACCATACATGATTAAGGTAGTAAGACAGAGAAAAAAATAAGCTTTCTAATGATGTATCACAAAGCCCATGTTGCCATTTAAAAAAATTCAAGATGGCGACCGCGCTCAAAAATCATGTGTCACAAAAATTTTTTTTAACCTCAAAATATGCGAAATAATTTCAAATGGAAGCCTTCCAATTTTCATATCTATATCTCAAACCGTTTTAGCAGGAGAGCTTTGGTTCCATCTTTAATAGCGACCCTGTATATTCATTTAAACAGTATCTTCTTCACTAACAGTTAAAAGAGATAGAGGTAGTTAATGAAGGTAGTCACAATCCTGTGCAACATAGCCGTTGTTCAGACCATGTACCTTACCATGAGCAAAGCATATTTCCAGCTCAGGAAGCCAAAAAAGGTTTAATTAATAGTTTTGATTTTGGCACAGCAAATGTAAATTTTTCTAAGCATTCTTTGGAATATTACTTTTTGGTGCCGCAGTTGGGCAGTTTAGGGCGCATACTTGCTTTGCAACGTTGGTTGTAATAAATTTTTTAGATTTTTGCTTGTATTTGATAAGATTTCTTGTATTTTTAGTGCACGAAAGTACTGATGTGTTTTTCACATTAAAAGAATACCATACAGTTTTATTTATTTATTATGAGGTGACTGAAACAAATAATTTTAAGTGTTTGAAATACCAGGATTTAATAAACTTGGAACCTTGCTCTGCACATATTATGGCAGATGAGAAAATATTTGCTGTTCTTTTTGAATAAATACTAAATGAGCCAAAAACTACATTCTGCTGTAAATTTTTTTGTGTAAGAAGTTGAGCCTCATGACACATGAACTGTTTACTTTTTTCACTACATCATGTTAGTGTTTGAAAAATCGTAGCTTTATTAATCCGCACGTTATGTTTTTTTGTTTAACAGGAATTTATGTTGCAAATATGTGAATTTTTATATTAGTATTAACACTGTAGAGTTTTTCAAATAAATCTGAATATATATAATCTTGGTTTTTATTTAGCGATATAATTATCCATACTACAATTTAACCTGCTTGTTTTCAGTTGGATGTTCGATGCATTACAGGGCTTATTAACTGAAAAGAATTAATGAACACACTGTCATATTCCCTATTGCCAAACTAAAATATTTTTATTTGTAGATCTCTCCTGTTGTGTCAAAACGCACAGTAGCTAAACAACGAGTAATAAACACTGTTTAATCACGCCATGCTATCCTATGAGCAAAAAAGTGAAGGCATGCCTATGGAAAATAAACTAACTAAATTACCACAAGAGCTTTGTTTTCCATGGCCAAGTTTTATGACTTTTTTGATATCATTTTATTGCATTTAAATAATGGTGTGGCAGTATGTAATTAGGTTTATTACTTTTTTAGCAATGTGCATTTTGATTCATCAGAAGAGGGCTACAAATAAACATATTCTAATCCGGTTGAATGGTTTCTAAACATCAAATCAAATGCAAGGAACTATTGATTGAACAAAAAAAAAGTGTTAAATCAATCAACATTTTAGTTGTGTGAATGTTTCTAAATGCATTGGTCGGAGAAATATAAGTAATTAATTCAATGCTCAATATATGTTCATTGAACAACCTACACGTATTAAGTAAAAATGTAGGTTATTGTTGGTAGAAATGCGCGAACGTTTGGATTAAATGCAGTTATCTTTTTAATATGACATTGTTGCTGATTTGGAGTAACAGTGCAAATAGTTCAGTGGATCAGCAACTTGTGCGTTTATATAACACTTCGGGTTGTTGACTCAAATAAATATATTCAACATTTTTTACATGTTCCCTTAATACATCAAGACTGTTGTTTATGGGCAACACTAAAACTTTGCTGGGTGAAACTGTTTTCGTTTTATCCAACAGTTTATTTTTCTCAGTGTACAGAATAATATTATGAGAACGATTCGTAAACCGCTTAGAAGCACAGAGACTGGCAGGTCCTACTGTTTCCAGCGCAGTTCTGCAGAGCTCTAGAAGGAGCGAGCAACTACAGGGCTGTAGGAGAGGCTTGCGGGTCAATTTTACTTCAAACCGGAAGCTAGCGCGAAACTCGAAAGCTGGGCTCTGAAATAATATTACTATGCTAGACTGGTTTGCTTCAAACCGGAAGCTAGACTTTGGAAAAAGCTTGCTTTGTTGTTTTGCTTCCGGAAGCCAATGATGTATCCTGAAACCTATTCTCAAGCGTTAGTTTTGAACCGTTAGCTTATGCTAGATCTGAAAATCAGCTGACGGTCCTGTGCAAATGCGCTCCCTATTTATACGACTTGCCGTTGATTGTAAGAAATGCCTGCACAACAAAAGTTTGCAAACGTTTATTATCAAACAGAGCGAATTTAATATTCAACGGAAACAGAAGCTGCCTATGTATACCACCATGGAACGCCGTTTTACTTTTTTTTGCCAAATTAAATCAAACACTTATATAATTTACTATCTTCGACATTTATAAATATTTAAAAGTATTTCTGAAATATTTGGTTCATTTTAAAATATCAGAGGTAGGTAATTTAAATCATTTTAAAACACCCTCGTGTTATAATTTAATACACAACGTGTGCTTATTATGGTGCTTAAATTTAAAATATCTCCACGATATTTTCTTTGTTGTAAATATTATTCGGAATTCTGTAAATAAACGCCTTAGCAATATCTTAGATATTTTCTATTTTAACAATGGTTTAGTTATTTATACAAAAAAAAATAATATCTATAAGATATTTGTAAATTAAAAATATTGTTGAAAGGTTCATGTTGGTAATTAAATTAATAAAGAAGTAGTCCTATAATGTTAAAAATGTCTTATAGAACTTATAGATATTAAAAAGAAATTTAATTAAATATATTGTAGGTGTAGGTAAAAAATGTTATTTCTTAGATATTTAAATTGGTCTATTTTGGAATGTCTTGAATAAGTATTTTAAACATCAAGAAATAATTGTTCAAAATCTAAGATAATTGGAAATTACCTTCATCTATAAAGTTTGTACGTTCCTTAAGTTTCAATCTTAAATCTGGCAACAGTAAACAGCTGCAGACTTGAACGCGGACGCTGCGGGCTGATGGAAATCGAATGTTTGTTTAATTTTACACACTTGGCTAGTGCATATAGGCTGCAAAACAAAATCGTAGTAAATTGTTGTTGCAGTCACCTAACATATACCATTAGTATATTCTCTATTACCTATTACTAGCCCAGCTGGCGCGGGGTGTCTCATAAATACGGGCAACGCTGCCAGACGTAGTTTGACTTAGCGGTAAAAGAATTATAGATGGCGGTAATTTCCTAATATCTTAGTAATTCGGCAATTATATTTTAAATTTAATTTATCGCAGTCAATAATTTTAAAATATCTAACATATTGTGAAATAGAATAATTTTTAAATATCTAAGATAGTGGAAAAATAAATTTAATTAAAACTACCTAAGATATTTCAAATTTAAACTGCCTTTAAATATTTTGAAACATCTATAGAATATTTCTGAACAGATAATTAAAAATATTTTAAAGATACTATTTAATAATTAAAAGTATCTCAGAGATACTATCAAATACTTTAAAATAACTTAGAGATATTACTAAATATTTAAAAATATCTTAGATATTATTAATTTAAATATATTTTCAGTACAAATAGATAATTGTTTCTTCTCTTTATAATAAATTAAAAATATCTTTAAAATATTTTCAAAACATGGCAATATATAATTTTACTTTGTTGAAATTCGCTTCTACTGAAAAGTAAAACGGCGTTACATATACCACCGTTTGCATAACACAAAGAAATGTGCATGATTGTTTATTTAACAAATAGGCCGCAATAGTTGTTTTTATATTAAATAGTTTTATTTGGGCAGCGTAGAATGCAATTTAAAGTATGGTCGAGGTCATAAAATTCGTAACAATATTGAAAGCAATACTCAAATTTTTAGTGAAAAATGGAACATATTTTCAATTCTGTAATTTGAAGAAGGCTAAATCATACTTCAATAAACCAAATTTGTAACTGTTTAAGTCTTTACCATATTGATTAATATGTACATTTTTAGTACTGTTACAAGCTCATAAAAATGACATTTATTAAATTTGTGGAATATATTAAAGGTCGCACAGATGTGCACCAACAAACAACTTATTCAGTTCACTTTTATGTTCGTCGAGTCAAATCATGAAAAAGGCTGAGTGCAAATGCTATTACGTTCGTAATAATTAAACTCATTATTGATGTGAATTTGTCATTCCCTAAATAATAAATTATTGTTAATAAATAGCACATTTACACGTTAATCAGACGATTTTGAAATATCTACCTCTTTTGCTTAGATATACTGATGCATCTCGCATTAAGATAAAAAGAAAAATAGTGAAGGGATTAAGCTTTTGTAAATAAACAATGTCGAGTGTAAATTTTATTCCCTTTTAAGATCATATTAATGCGTACCGCACCAGTAAACTGCTTCTAAAGCAGTATGTAAATTTAATAACAATTTGTCAAATCTATATGCTAAGCAGTACCGGACCATCTGTAAATGCTGCATAATATCTGTGCCACGCGCCGGCCATTCCTACATAACATTAACTACATTTACATTAATCACCATAAAGATTTTCTTAGCACAGTAGCTTGAATGCCACTTGCAGCGTCATATATTTGCGATTATAACTCACCCACTCCCACTTGTTCCCATGTACCAATGATGAATGCCGCTCTTTATTAGGTAAAAACATATTAACGACTATGTTTTGTTGTTAAATATTTAAAGAACTATTATTTCAATTGTAAAAGTGATTAACTCTCCAGTCTCTATAAATTGTTAAAAGTTATGCAGTTCGGTGTCGTTAAACACAATGTTAAATATTCATGCAGGTAAGATATTTAAAAGTTTATTAAGCATTTCATTCATAATAAAACCATTCATTTCGAACAATTCAGTGGAAGTATTAATAACATTAAAAGTTTTGTTATTGTAATTTAAATATTTGTTCGGGCTGGTTTGTTTAATACTGTTTAAAGGTTATTATAATATTGTAAAATGTAATATCCTTAAATTTAATTTTACGAAAGCTTTTGTTGTTGTTGTTGTGAATGCGAAATTATTTAACAAGAATCGACAGGTAAATCAATGTCAATAATGCAAAGCACGTCGTATTGTATTAATTTTAAAAATGACGTAACCGACCGGCCATTTGGAGTTTTACAACTCAACATCGCACTGAACCTTTACTAAACCTAGTGGGAGATGATTAGTGTGTGTATTGTGGTTTTGGTTTTGAGGTACGCCGTGTTATTATTGATTTAAATGTAAGACGGATTGGGGGGTCGAGTTGTTGGTGACAGAAGCAGGAAGTGCACAGCTCGGCTGCTAACGCAGTACGATGTTCTACATGTGCGACATAAATGTGGTAGAGGACCGATCCGGCCACGTTAGGTCGGAATTTTGAAAAACTGGAAATATTTAAAAGGGGATACATGGAATATGTTGTCTAATGCTATGTAGAACAAGGTTTTCAAGTCGAAATAACGGGCCGGATCTTTTAAGTTGTTAAAAAAAATGCGATGGATTTACATACATTTCGACTATGTAATGGTATAAAAAAATTTCCAGTACGGCCCTGGCGAGAAACTCCTAATCTAGGTTGAAGGAACGTCCTTTCTGAGCGTCCGACTAAATTACCTAATTTTTTTAGCGCCGCCAAAATTTTGGGCCTTAATTTTCTATATGTAAGTTTGCATTAGTTGCGTTTGCCAGGATCGAACCGGATACCCTATATATTATATCTGGCGTGTCTCTGAGCTGTGTGCAAATGCGTAACAACAACATTTTCATAGGACCGAAACGTACGATTTTAAAGTACGGCCCTGCAAAAAACAGTTTTTTAATATTCAGGGTGTTTCAAAAGGGTTACCACTTTGACTTCTACCATGCACGGTTGTAGATCTCTGCGAGCTGAATGCAGCTGTGCAAACCTATCTTGTTGCAACCAACCAGGTTTCGGAGTTATAGCGTAAAAAAATGGATGGTCTCTAGCGGCGAAATATTCAATTTTTCTGAACCGGTTCGCTACATTCGACTAGATTTTGGCGTTCGATTGGTGAAAACCGCATTCGGCTCGCTTGTATCCTGCTCAAAATCGAAACTCTAGAAAATCCAAAAACTGGCCAAAAAATTGCGCGTGCACTCCCAACTTTGACCGTTAACGAAAAAACTATTCAACATATTTAGACGCGGTTTGTGTAGACAAACTAGGCATATGGTCAAGAATCGTTCTGTACAGTCGTTTATGTCGATATCTATTCTTAGCGCTACTTTCAATAGACCAACGCGTTTCGCGGTTTTTGACCCTGAAGATGGCTTGGAAGAAATGTTAAACAACAAAAGTACTATTAGTAGCGTACCCAGAGCCGTCCGCAAAAGCAAAATGTCTGTTAGTTGTGCGCCAAACCAGGTGAATTTTACACTTTAATTTGGAGACATTAAAACAATCGCCAAACCAATGTAAATCGTGACAAGACGTTAAAAAGCTGACTTTGATAGCTTAGTTCGAAACCGAGATATATCAGTTCAAAACTCCGATTTGCCGTGCTTCATTTAAATCAGTGGCGTTCGTGAACGGGTAGACCGATAAGGTTTCGGCTTCAATACGATTTGCTTGAATAGAAAAAAAATTTGGCGCCCTCTAACGGCGTTAAGGAAAAGCTGACGACTAAAAATCGCACATTGTTGTAAAGCCTGAGCCGAGGACTTCGATTCCTCCACTCCTATTTTCGATATCGAACGATAACCACTTTCCCGCCGTGCGGTGCAAACAAAGATTTGAGTTTTTTACGATTTTACAGCCCTGTTCCAGACCTGTATATCTTGAAGTACCCGAATTAAAAAAAGTTTAAAAAATCCTGAAGATGATCGAGTCCGAAACCTAACGAAATTTGGTCCCACGCGGTACTTTTATTCGAAGTCGGTTTTAACATCTCATCGTGCTATTTGTTGCCCGTAGTTTAAGCAAAAAAATCACGACGCGCACTTATCCCCTCCTTCACTACCGCAATTTCCAATCAAAAATTTAATTCAACTACAGATCAGATCAGGAACGGATCTACCATGAGCTTCGGGCCCCGACGCAACAACTGCCAACCGAATTAGTGAAGAAATATTTCGAATGAAAATAATCGAACCATGCGATTATCGAAATATCCCGAGATACATTAATCGGTTACAAAATTTCGAATGTTTATACAATTTAAAAATTTTCGGTTTGTCTGCTTAGCAAGCGAGCGTTGATTCAGAGAGCCATTACCAGCTGCAAATGCTGAATGCAAATGCAGACAGAATTTAGGGAATCCGAATGAATAAAAACGGTGTTCTTCGCCTAATTAACACGGGGGGACAGCGAGATTAGGATGATTTGATGCGGATATTACTGATATTAGAAATAGCAGACGCAGCAGTTAGCACCGCAATGGTCTGCTTTTTACAGTCAAAAATTACAGAGTGGGGCTGGAAGATCGGAATAGCACTTTCCTCTTAAAGATGCTCCCTTGATTGTTTTTATTTTACCAAAATAGCAGTTCATATTGAAAATATAATTGACTTGTTAAATTGAAATTGCCCTGACAGACGTGCAAGCGGGGGGCAAACTGTATTAATCAATTTATTTAACAGCAGTGATTGATTAAATCGATACAGAAACGCCGATTCATAATTGATTTTGTGGAAACGATGATCGTGCATAGGCGCTACCTACCTCTTCAATATACCACTTGTGAAGCTGTCCATCTAACTGGCCGCAAATGGAAAAATAAGAATGGTAGGTATAATAATTAGCAGCGTGTATAAATTGGGATCGGGAGAAAATCCTCGAGGTTATGAAATTAAGCTGACAGATAATTTATTTAGTGTCTCGTCATCGCTGTCAAGGAAAAATAATTTGCGGGTTTGAAAACCTCATACCTGTAACATGCAAAAATCTAAAGACGCACTGGAATGTATTTACAAACAAATTTTAATTCATCATTATCCGTTTAAACTGGAATAACTTTTAGTCCCAAAACAGCAAAAAATTACGTTAAAATTCAATAATTAAACAAAAACCATGGTCGTACTCAAATCTATTCAATTATACATGAAATGTGTGGCACGATTTTGCAAAGTTTTAGTACAACTACAACTGCAATATTTGATACATCGTTTCGTTCAATGTTACTTTATTATTCAGCTGTGCCAGAGAGGCCTATTGCAATGGCCAGCGCGTTTTTCCGACCTCACGGTCTTAGACTGTTTTCTGTGAGGTTATGGCCGACCACTACCAAAAAGTTTAACTGCGTTTACCTCGAAAATTTTGTAATGTAACGGTGATATTTATTTAAATACATGGTTTAAAAGAGAATAAAAAGTTCTATCAAAATAGCCGATAATTTACCGCCATTATGTAGAGAATTTCATCCCATTTACTAATATATAAAATTTGATGGGGCTATCTTCCAAAATAATAGAGATAAAGGCCTGAGGAGGGAAGTCTGGGACACCCTGTATATAGATACCCTTTTCCAAGTGCCATTGGGTAGCAATATAAACAAACATCTACAGATGAAGATGACTTAAAGTCGCTGTTGTTTAGCTACGACTGCACGATATTTAAACATTCAACTACCAATAATGACAAGGCAATTTTATTATTTTAAAAACGGACATTGCCTAAAAATGTATAATATCGGGCCGAATTCAGGATTTACGCCGTTGCCTAGCAGCGTATAATATAATTAAGCCGGTATAGTTATCGCCCTTATTTTTATATTAAATAATTTAATTTTAACATCGTGGAATGCGCTTTAAGGATGATCGAAGACAACCTCTTTTTTCTGCACGGGTTAGGGCGACTCAATAGAATTAGCCTATCATGCCATATTATGCAAAATTTTCTATCATATTACATATCGATAGAACTTCTAAGTTGTAGGCTTTCATGGCCGTTGTCAATGGCGTCTTGGCCTCCGGCTGTAGCCGAGACAACGGTGCTACTACTGCAACGTTTCGTCTATGTTTGCACGGCTCATCTTTATAGGGTTTTTGCTGCTGCAGTTGAACAGCAGCAGAGTTCAAAGCCTTGAAGATGCTTCGCGCAATCCTAGACAAAACGTCCGCAGCACTAGTATCGTTGGACCGGTTCCAATTCGGAACCCTAATCTAATCTTGAAATCAGACTTATGTTAATACCACTTTGCTAAAGGTTGAAATATAGACATTTTTTTTGAAATTAAAGGAATTGCAACTTCGTATATTTTACTTTTAGATATTCTTTTGCCTAGAGGTGTTTAATAATCCAGTCAATCTGTACATTTTACCTCGCATCAAATGGGGTAGTTCTGATTTTTATATATGTTTTATATGGTTGGGGCCTAATGATGAATCTAAGTTTTCCACCTCGGCCGAGTGCCGGAAGTACCTGAAATACCCCAAAAACCACGAAATTTTCGACCTTTTTTCGGTTTTTGTCAATTGTAACCCCGAAGCACTGGTTTTTCGGCCAAAATAATTCTATAAGTAGTAGCATTACGTTTAATCTAATCTTCCTTTCGACCAAGCACGAGTTTAGTCGGGGGAGCGGGAAGCTGAGAGGGCTATTGCCCCCCATGAGCAAACCCACTGAACATATTTATCAATTTTTTATATACTAAATCCCGGACTGTCTTATCACAACAAAACGAGTAAATCTTGCATTTCGGAAAGATGTAACAGTATAACGCAACGACGGGCTCTTGCATATCGGCTCAGTTTTTTGAATGTTTTTCTGTTGCTGTCACTTTTGTTGGTATAATTTGGTTATTTATAATTCTAGCAGGTTGGAAATATGTATTTGTCTCGCTGGCAACTAACTAATACATACCAGACGAATTCCACTGTTCATATTGACCTACAAATTGTGAGCTTGACTAGGTTTCGCTTTGTATTAAAAACTGTTTATTTTACTACAAATTCTAAATGTTTCTGTAGGAACTCCACTTTTAGTGACGACGCATCACGTAGTATGCTATCTCAAGATAACTTAGATATTTGTTTTGTTTGCGGGTTCCGGTATTTACGTTTAAATCACGTAAGGTTAATGGATCCATGAAGCTCCGATATTGACGGAATCAAGCATAACCTGAGAAAAAACATCACATCAGCGACATGCACAAAAATGTTTGTAAATACTATATTGTTTTTTTTTATGGGAATATATATTAAAAACAAAATTAATTGAAATAAAGAAGTTGTTGCGGTGGTGCAGTTTCAAGCATTATTGTTTTTGATGTCTGCAACGCGACCCATCACTAATCTTTCATTACTAGAGCTGAGACCTTTTTGCAGAACAAATTTTTAATATTTTTAAAATAAAAATCGAAACGAATAAAATAATGAAATAATTTAATACTCGATTGCGATAATCGATTATAATAATCGATTATGAAAAACGATTCTAATAACTGATTATAAAAAACTATTCCAATACTTGATTTATAATAAACAAACGATTATGAATTTAGTCGTAATCAGCCTTAATACGTCCCACTGCTGGGCACCGGCACTCTTCTCTGCCACGTACTCTCCTTAGCGCTAAGGTGGAGTACGGGGGACCTACAGTTTAACGTCGAACCCGAACGACTAAATTCCAGAGAAGGTTTCAGGCATTAAGACCCCACGGCTGCCTACACCGGATTGGGGAATGTAATGTGAGTGGAGGGTTGCGGCATAGATTTTTTTTATTGCTGCATGGCTTCGGCGGGGAATAGAACCCTAGACCTTCAGCGTTAGAGACTGAGCGCTCAACCTCTGAGCTACCGAATTTAGTACGTACCTACCTACTATTTTTACAAAAAAAGTAACCTATAAAAATTATGCAATAAATTAGTTTACAACATTATTTAGCAAGCATACTCAAGTAATCTACACTGTGTCTATAAAGTAACGCCACCCCCCCAACTAACTTTTGAACGACTTGATATTTTTCTACAAAATTTGGTGTGCTGTAATGGGAAATTAAATACTATTTTTCAGACCATATTAAAATTTTGTATCATCCAAAATGGCGACTGGGCGCCATTTTGAAATTTCTTTTTAAATAGAAAGGGAGATCGAGTGACACCTTATTTGAAAGGTCTTTTCATTCTGCGTCTGATCCTAAAGTTTCAAAGAAAAATATTCAGCCATAACAAAATGGCGGATTTTAAACAAATGGACTCACTCAATTCAAAATTGTTTTGATTTTTTTATCCAGGGTCGAGTGACACCTCATTTGAAAGGTCTTTTAGTTCTGCGTTTGATCCTAGAATTTCAAAGAAAAATTATGAGCCATAACAAAATGGCGGATTGTAAACCAATGGAGTCACTCAGTTCAAAATTGTTTTGATTTTCTTATCCAGTAGTCCCACTTTTTCATTTGCAGTACTAAATTTTCCCAGAAATATCTCAGGTGGCTTGAAATAATATTGAAAACGTTATGTTCCAACAAGACGGTGCGCCGCCTCATTATTCTGACTTTCTTAACGGACATTTTTTTAGCAGATCGATTGTTAGGCGGGGACCTGTAGAATAGCCGGCTCATTCCCCAGATTTAACTTTCTTAGGTTTTTTTCTATAGGAATATCTAAAATCGAAAGTGTACAGAACCAGTCCAGAAACAATTGAAGAACTGGAGCAACGCATTACAGAAGTTTGCAGAATTATCACTCCAGAAACTTATGAAAATGTAAGGCAGGAATTTCATAACCGGCTTTTTATGTACCAAGAAGTGAATGGTAAACATTTCGAACACTTAATTTAATTAATTTAAGCTTTAATTCATAGTTTTTTTAAATAGACTTCTTTATCTTCAAACATTGTCATTTTGTTATGACCGAATATTGTTCTTTGAAACTTTAGGATCAGACGCAGAACGAAAAGACCTTTCCAATGAGGTGTCACTCGACCCCCTTTTCTATTTAAAAAAATTCAAAATGGCGCCCAGTCGCCATTTTGGATGATACAAAATTTTAACATGGTCTGAAAATAGTATTTAATTTCCCATTACAGCACACCAAATTTTGTAGAAAAATATCAAGTCGTTCAAAAGTTAGTTGGGGGGTGGGGGGGGGGAAGGGAGTTAAGTAATCCTTTATGGACACAGTGTATATATTAATTCCGGGTCCTTCCACCTGCCTCAACTTTTGTGACGACGGCGCTGCAGCAGAGGAAACATTCGTAGCGGCGCGCAGAGAGTTTATATTAAACGGTTTCTGCTAGTCTCCATTAAGTATTTAACAGAACATAAAAATAAATATAATATAATGCGTTTTTTAATGTAAATTCTTACATAGGGTCTTCCTAAGCGCATCCATAGGTTTAAAGTTTGCTCGAAGTAGTTAACTGCTTGCACATGTTTGAATTCTGCTTGAATGCAGAATGCAGTGACAATGATTATTTACGTCAGGCCGATGCGATCAGGGGTATAGCAGTAATTAGTAATTGTTTCGTCAACTTCATGTTGGCGGTCAATTCTGCTTGATAATTGGTTGTTTTTATGTGTCACTGGAATTTATTATTTACAGCATGACGTTTGATAATTTGAATTTTTTTATATGACATTAAATTTGTCAGGTGCTATTAAAACGCTTCGATTGGAAACGATTGATGATGATGAACGACGAAAGATTGGAAACGTCCCCATGTTTTTTTTTTTGATAACATTTATGAAAATTCAATTTAATAACATTTAATATGTATAATAAAAACTCGCCATTGTCGTAAATACCTCTGTTCAGTAATAACTTTATTAGCTTAATTTTTTTAACGAAAGTTGGGCAGATTCCTCCTGCAACACCCTGTATAACCTGTAGATTTTTGTGAGATGCATTGAATTATTTTTTCGAAAAATGACATTATAAACAAAAGAAATGCAATTTATTAAATTATTTATACCTACAGTTTAGGTATGTAAAGTGTGAAACGGTACAAAAACGTCATGTAATTGAAACAGTGTGGTACTAACCAGTCATTAATAAAATAATAAGTTTGAAATGAAAGTAAGTATACAAAATAACCCACACGTTAGTGAATAGCATTGGTATGTTAAACTTGGAATAAGAATTCAACATGGGAATAAAAACGACTCAATTTTAAATTCAGCACTTCAGGGTTACGCCACTGTTACAGTGTTTGTATTTCGATGCACGTAGAACACAAAAAAGCCTTGCAATTTGATTGGTCCGCTTGGACGTTGCTGATCGCTGTTTAACTGTCCCATTCACATAGTTAGTGGTCATTTTATACATTTTGTGTCTGACCACCGCAGCATTGCTAAATGATGCTACCTACATACTAAAACGTGCGTCTTGTGTCATTCACTGCGTTTTGCTAGAAATCCAAACTCATTATCCAGTTGACAGATTTAGCTGTTTTGATCTTTTCCACCGCAATTTATTTTTTTTACCATATAGCTAACACCGCAGTCTGTGCAAGAGGGTAATTTTTTTAAATTATTGACACAATAAAATAAAGAGTTATCAAAATTATGCAAACGCTAAAAAATATTTTTTTTAGGAGCTAACTAATAAGCGTAGTTAAAATCACTTACCTTCAAAAAAACGCGTTGTTTCTATTAAAAAGTATCGCTTTTGAACTGTTTAAAGTTTATAACGATTGGCATTTGCGTTTTTGAATAAATAATTAATAAAATTTGAAATTTTCAATAACTCCTGAAGGGCAAAGAGTAAAATTTGCGAGATTAATAAAAAAACAAATTTGTAGTTAACCCATCTTTTGTGTTTAAAGGTAAGTTTAGATTTTTTAAAGTATGATATCGTGGTGGTTCCATATAATGATATTTTTCAACGCAAGGTATAGTGATAATTCCGCAAAATTTAAAACCCAGTATTATATAAATTGCTTCTCAAGTACGCACAGAAACTTTAGGAGGTAATTCCGTAGGTTATTTTATAAACATAGTCCGGAAATGCTTCCTTACGGAGTTATATCCGTCTTAAGAAAGAACAGTCTAATCACTTTTTTGTCGATAATTTTCGCAGTAATTGCACTAAAATTTTTAAATATTTATATGCGAGCACTACTGATTTAGTTAGTATTTCTACAAATTTTTATTTAATAAGGTACACCAGAGGTGTCTTATTTAGGGGGTCACGTGATATTTGCTTCCAAATATTTTAGATCTATAGAATTGTTTAAGTTTTGTCTAGAAAATCTTATTTTCCATACAAAAAACTATACAAAAAGGTACATTTGTCGGAAGTTGGTATATGAAACAGCTATACAAAATATTTCAGTTTTGTAAACAACTTAGCTGCCATGAAGGTCCGACTGTTTCCCTAAGATTGGTACAAACTTTTAGGATAAGTTCTACACATCAAAACAATAAAATAAGTTCCGATAAACATGGGTGCTTGGAAACGCTTTTCTTTACGGAGTTACAACCTCTTGAAGAGGCAGTAGTTTCAATTGTTAAAATTTACCACTTCCTGAGACAGTACCTCTGTAACTAAGCGTTTCCGAACAAATGTTTAAAGGAACTTTTTGATCGTTTTCATGTGCAGAAGTCACACTGAAAGTTTGTGTAAAGTACTTAGACATCTTGAGAAAACATTTAGACCTTCATGGTATCTCGATTTTACTAAAACATTGAATTCTCTTGAAAACAGTTAGCTATAGCGACTTTCACCAAGACTGTCTTTTTGTGTATTTTGTTATGGAGAATAAGATTTTCAAGAAAAAAAGTTGTAGCATATTATGTAACTTTTCTAAATAATACATCTCTGATGTACTTACTTATCCAAACAAAAATTAGTACAAATACCAATTTTTGAAAATTAAATCATTTTGGGTTTAAACATTTTCGAAAATTTGAAAAAATTCTTAGGCATATTGTAGTAATAAAAATTTGAAAATTTTTGAAAATTTCAAACATTCTGATAATTTTAAAACGTTTTTGCAAATGTGGAAAAATTTTGAAGTTTTAAAAACTTTAATTGGCAAAACTAACGGAGTTTTAAAAATTTTTAAAAATTTTGTAAAATATTCGGGTTAATAGTAACAATTTGAGTTGAAAATGTTTTATAACTTTTTAAAAAAATGTGAAAAAAATATGTTTTATAAATTATTTTAAATTCTAGTTTTATGAAACTTTGGAAAGTAGAAAAAGTATAAAAATTTTGATAATTTTTGGTAATTTAAAATAATTTTAAAATCAATTATTTTGAAAGTTTTTGAAATTTATATGTAAATAGGTATTGAACATTTTTGAAAACATGTTCATAGCAATTTGGAAGCCGATATTCGCACATTTTTCTAATATCAAAAATTCGTTGGGGCGACACTGGGGAGGGGGGGGGGTAGGAAGATCAGTCTTGTGCAGATCGACTATTCGACATCTAAGGTTCTTTTCCGAGCGAATCTATTGTAAAGTAGCTCTCCCCCATGTTTTAAAGCAGTCAAGTGGTTTTTTTACTCGATTAATCTGTTCAGGTAAAGGACCAAAAAAAACCTCGCAGTGGTGTTTTGCCAATGGAAAGTTGTTCCTATTGTCATTTAACATGCTCATCTTCGTATAGCAAGGGAAGGAAAAAAGTGATTGGAACCTTCTTTCTCCAGAGGGCTGTAACTCCGTAAGAAAGCATTTTGGACATATGTTCATTTAAACTTTTCTTCTTGAAATAACACAATGTCAGTTTAGGTTTAGATTATAGGTACATAAAATACTTAATTACTTCAACAATATTTATTTATTTTAACCTTATTCGTATTTTATGTACTTATAATCAATACATATGGACTTCAACAAAGTAAAACTAGAATTTATAAATAACTAAACATTATTATTTTGAAAAAACACAGCTTTCTAGTTTCAGTGCAGTGCGTATTGATAAACTGTTCACATAATAATCACAAAAGATATAAGGCAACTAATACATTTGAAAAGCTACAGAAGTGAACATGAATTAACCATACCATTATTAATAATGTGATTATGTCAATTAGGAAATGATTAAACAATTAAACAGAAAGTTAAAGCAATAGAGCTTATCGTGCGTTTACCGCCTTTCATTCGTCGCCGTGCAGGTAAGTTAGGGTGCACGACCGCAACGCAAATAAAACATAAGGTTCAATATAAATTATTAGCATGACTCCGCGTTTAACAAACATCTAATTAATACGTTGCGTGAAGGCGACGGTCGAGCGCCGAAGGAATAAAAAGCTCTGATTGATGGGGACGTATTGCACATCGCTTATATACAGTTATACAGACAAGATCGTCATATACGATTGATGAATGATGCTGACGGCAGAATAAATTTTTTTACTATTTGATGGAAACATGCCTTAACAGTTATTATGGTAAATAAACATAGAAAACCATACTAAATTCACATGTTTTCACTTTTCGGTGCAGTAAATAAACGAATTTGTGTTTTAAGCAATAGCCTAAAAAAACGTGTTATCGAAAACAAATGTAGTCAAAGATGGATCTTTAATAAACTAACTAAAGTTGAAATTACACAAAAAAGGTACTTTATTATTGTTACGTCTTGCCAGTGGGCAATTGGACACATTATATTGTGCTAGCACGAGCGATCCACAAGCAAAGACAATCAAGCTGGCCTTGAGCGTGCGTCGCTAAATTACTATTAATATTTTTAATTGTTTTCTGAATGTAGCTAAGACGTAACAAACGTTGGTCAAGGCCTGTTCCAATGTATTTTAGTGGAACGCTCGGTATATGAAGTAGGGCACTTTAAAAGTAATAACAACTTCGCGCACACGTAACATTACAACTCTGGCAACTTTAAAATAAAAATTTGTCAGTAGCGATTACTCACAAAGTAAAACATCATCATCATCATTTTAAGACATTAACTACTTTCTTCTTCTTCCTCAGCCATTTTCCATCCACTCCTGGATGTAGGCCTCTCCTAAACTCCTCCAATTGGTTCTGTCTTGTGCTTCTTGGTACCATTTTCCCCCCTATTTTTCGTATGTCGTCGACCCATCTTATTGGTGGTCTTCCTCTACCTCTTTTTGTTTCTCTGGGTCTCTAGTGGGTGACATTTGATGTCCATTTGTTGTTAGTTTCCCATGCAATGTGGCCAGCCCAACTCCATTTCAGCTTTGCAATACGCTCTATGATGTCTGTCGTTCCTGTTCTTCTCCTTATTTCTGCATTTGCAATTCTGTCTCTTATAGAGATTCCGAGCATCCTTCTTTCCATGGCTCTTTGCATTATTCGTAGCCGATTTTGCACTCCTCTTTGTCAGGGCCATGGTTTCAACTCCATATGTAGCTACTGGTATAATACAGGTGTCAAATGTCTTCCGTGTTAGATTTATAGGTATGCTTTTGTTTTGTAATATGTGTCCAAGATTTCCAAAAGAAGCCCATGATAGACCGATTCTTCGAGATATTTCTAAAGTTTGATTTTCTTTACCGATGGTTATGTTGTGTCCCAGGTATATATATTCATCTACGTTCTCTATTTGATTTCCTTCTATGCTAATCTGGACATTGTCTTTACTCATTATTTTTGTTTTACTAAGATTCATCCTAAGTCCTATTCTCTCGGATGTTTAATTGACTTCCTCCATCATCTGTTGCAGTTCATTGGGGTCAGAGGATATTAGGACTATATCGTCCCCGTATCGTAAATGACTCATATGTGTTCCATCTACTTTTATGCCTTTTTTGTCCCATGATAGGTTCTTGAAGGCATCTTCTAAGGCAAGGGTAAAAAGTTTTGGCGATATTGTATCACCCTGTCGAATTCCTCTTTCAATTTGGAATTTTTCAGTTTTCACATGGTCATTGATTCTTACTTGTAGAGTGGCATTTCTATATATATATTCAATGATTTTGGTATACCTAGAATCTATCCTTGCACTTTCTAGTGAGTTCAATATTGCCCATATCTCGATGCTGTCAAATGCTTTTTGAAAGTCTAGAAAAGCAAGGTGGATAGGTATCTTATATTCATTTGCTTTTTCTCTCAGTGTTCTTAAGGTGTGTAAGTGTTCGATAGTGCTGAATCCTTTACGAAACCCTGCTTGCTCAACTGGTTGGTACTGATCGAACTTATTTGCTAATGGGTCGGTAATTTTCTATCTTCGATGTATTCCCTTTTTTAAATATCAGCACAACCTCTGCATTGTTCCACGCATTTGGTATTTTGCCTTCTTCTAGGCATTTATTTATCAGTAGCTTGATCGCGTTCAGAATGGGGTCTCCTCCTGTTTTAAGCATCTCTGTTGTTATTTGATCCTCCCCTGGGCATTTGGAATTTTTCATTTGTTTTAAAGCTTTTTTTATTTCACAAGATGTTATTTCAGTTATCTCCTCTGACCCTATGTTCATAATGTTTTTTCGTGGCTGTTGGTTTTGCTGTGTTATACTTGATGAGTATAATTGTCTGTAAAACGTTTCAATTGTCTGGGTAATTTCACTTAGTTCTGGTTAGTATTCCTTGCGCGTTTTTCATCTTTGTAATTTGTGTTCTTCCTTTGGATAGCTTTGATCTTAATACCCTCATGTTTGCGTTCTTTTCTATGGTCTCTGTTACCATTCTAGTATTGTATGTTCTCAAATCTTTTCTTGTTTCCTTCTTTATGGTTTTATTTAACTGTTGGTATTCTTCTGTTGATTTCTGTAATTTTCTTCTTCGTTTCATAAGATCTATTGTGTGTGGGCTCAGTCTAGATACTTTTGCTTTGGTGTTTTTTGCACATATTTTCTTGGTTGTGGTTCGTATACTATTATTTATTTTATCTGCTAGTTGGTCTATATTCAGGGTTTTTAGTGGTTCTAGTGGTGTTAGTCTTTTCTCAATATCCTTTTGGTATTCCTCTTTTTTCCCTTCAAATTCTTTGCTAGTGGGGAATCTAGGTGTTTTAAACATTTTAGCTCGTTCTTTCTCTACGTTAATTAAAAATCGTCCTCTTACTATGCGGTGGTCACTTCCTGTTTGGAATCTATTTAGTATTGATATATCCTTACATAACTGTTTGTTGTTACAGATTATATAGTCAATTTCGTTTTTTGTTTGGTGGTCCGGACTTATCCACGTCCATTTACGTTGTACCGGTTTCTTGTAGAAAGTATTCAAATAACAGGTTTTCACATTGGAGAAAATTTAATAGCATTTCTCCTCTAGGATTTCTGTTGCCTAACCCGAATTTTCCTTTATGACTATTGTCTCCACTTTTCCATTTTCGGATTTTGGCATTGAAATCGCCTGTAATTACAACATATGGTGTTTTTTCTAGGGTCCTTGCTGTTTTAATATCTTCATATACTTGCTCTATGGCTTCATCCTCGGAAGTACTCGTTGGTAAATACGTATGTATAATTTGTATCTCACACTTGCGTTTTAGTTCTAGTTTTATATAGATTACTCTATCCGATATTGTGTGATATTTTCTAACTAGATGTTTCCATTTTTTGTGTATCATAAGGGCTACACCACCTATGTGGACTTGGGAATCGGAGCTTTTCTGGAACAGCACGTGTCCTGATTTCAATAGGGTTACTTTTTCGTCTGGGAGACGGGTTTCACACAGTCCGAGTATATCCCATTTAATGAGTCTCAACTCGTGTTCCAGTTCCTCTAAATGTTCTTCTGCCCTCATTGTTTGTATATTATAGGTAGCAATATGTAATTGTATTGAGGAGGTTCTCTTTGGTGTGTTCGTTTTTGACAGTTTTTGTGATGAATTTTTGTCCCCCCAGAATCCTTGGGACAGACTGTTGAGAATAATTATAGGTATATAATAATAACCTTCTGTCTAGTCTATAAACGCCGTGAGTGTCTAATGTTTGGACTATAAAAATGGATCTTTGGAAGCTGTATGTAAGTGCTATGATCGTTAATACGTTCCGTCAGATAATTTTACCTTGCAACTAAACAGCAGAGATCCCTTTTTGCGTAAGCACGCTTTGTTTGTCTCATTGTGATTACTAGAATGCCAACGCTTTCTATTTTTTAACGAACACATCTAGACTATAAACAAAATATTGCAGAGTAGCTACTACATTGACATCATAAACTATTTAATTGGTAAAAAAAGTAGTGTGGGTACAGATTATTCATTTTTCCTATGAAATAACAACGTCAGCCTGGCTGTTTCTAACACTAGCCTTAATTTTACGAATAGTAACGATATTTGCTTGCTCAACATTTATAAAATGCCATCTCGGGTGTTTACAAATATCCGTAAGGTACGACTTCATAAAGAAACATTAATTGTTACAGATATTTTGAGATACAGTTAGATTACAAGAGTTATAGCAATTCTATAAAACTAGCGGAATCTGTAGACTACGCCACGCGCAATTCTTTACGAGCCATTGCAGTTGATATTATTGTTAATATGATATTTCGTTGTTAAGTGCGTCTTAAGCTTTACATTAAAGTAGCAAAAACCTGTGGACTACGCGACACGCTTTTCTTTTACAGAGAATTGCTAGCATATTTATTAAAAGAGATATATTAACGTATTTACATACATTCCGCTGGTATCGCACCATCATGGCACCGACTACACTGTGTGATTGCTACATAAACATTGAAACCCGTTAACATGATGAATAAGGTGCGTCGAAAATGTTACTGACCACGTCGTTACTAAATGTTGAGACAGAGGGAAAGGATCCGGATTTACTATTAGACCGCTCGCTACCTACTTTATTTGCTTATTTATTGTTAAAGAAAACAAGTAAGGGCATAGCTCATGAGTTTGATATGTTCGTCGAGGTTCCTTACACCTTACTCAACTTTTAGTGGCAAGGGGCCTCTACTACTAGAAGCCAAATATTTACGCGTCTATTATGTAAGTAAAGCGCATAATTGTTGGTATGGGGGAAAGCTACAGTTTTTGTTAAAGATAAACAAAATATAATATCTACGGTTTGTGTGTATGATTGGGACATAATCTGTCGATAGTTGGCAATCCCTTATCAGACTCCTCGGAGAACACACATGTTGGGTTGCGGATATTTCTATCGAGCTAGATGTTTACTTAAGGCAAGACCAGTGAGAGATCAGTACCAGTGATTATTGGCTAGAATTTAGTTTATTGCTGAAAAGTATAAGTTTAGTGTGGCGCTTTCTACGAATTTTTGAAAATCGAAAATGAGTATCCCTTTAATTTAATGGTTATCTGTATATAAAATACTTAATTACTTTAACAATATTTATTTATTTTAACCTTATACGTATTTCGGCATGTTTACATGCCATTGTCAAAGGTTATATGAAAAAGTAAACAGTTCGTGTTGTTATAGCAATAGAACTTGGTGACTTGATCTCGGTAATCGTCTGCAGATGACTTGATTTCTTATTCCAAAAGGGCAAGATGTTCCAAGAAAGGTTATATTTTTTTTGTAAAATATAAATAAGAGGAGCGCTAAAAGGCAGTACAGTAAATTAATGGGGAAATATCTCTTGTACCGTGACCTAGTATAAAACTGTAATTTCTATATTTAGTGAATAAACTTGTGTGAATTGTAAAACGACTAAAAACCGATAAAAAATAAAAATGATATCTGGTGTGATTATATATAGTCTGCAATAGCAACAAGCTGTCATTCTCAAGAAACAAAGTGAAAAGATCTGTTTATTGTAATTACAGATTGTGCGGCCGGTGGTTTAATTCTGCTCTGCCAGCCCTCATTCATTATGAGCGGCTGACGGCGGGCATGTTGGAACAGCCTGCCGTTCATTCAGGAATGCTACCGGACAATATTTATAGCCTAACTAAATCTCGATATTTTTTTATACAATCTGTGGAGATAAATTGACAGGACCGTATCGCAAACTAATTTTTATTTTTTATAGTTGAAACGATACTGAGCTGAAAGAATTATATGGTAGGTGATCTCGTTATTAATTTAAAAAAATTACAGGAAATACTGAAATAGTGTATTATATAGTACGCAAATTGTGTTTTAAAATTCAGTTCATCAGCCAGCAGATATTGAAGTTGTCATGACACGCTTAAGTATATTGACTATTGAGAAATGATTTGATTTTTTTTCTTTTTAATGTAGTAAAGTTTTCGATGGGGGCAAGAGTGTATCCTTCGTAAAATTTTTAAAACTGTTAGTATGCAAATTACGTATAGGTATTGGGAGAGGGGATATTCCTTAAATACACCATTAGTTAGAATAATCATGAATTGTGATGACCACCCACCTGCACGTGTATAAGGAAACCATAGCCCCCCCCCCCGAAAAGTTTTAAAAAGTGTTGGGTAGAGTTGACAAATTACTGATGTTGGCAGGGCAGGATCATCCCTAAATAAACCGTTACGATAATCGTTGAATTTGGTTGTCCGCCGTGTCCCTCCCTCCCGGTACCTATGAATAGTAAAATTCAATTATAGGCTCAAAACGCAAGAAACATCTTTTTCTGCATAATTGTGATTGTAATCGCTTTAATAAGTCCGAATGTGATATTGTTAATATGGCTATTTGTCGAATTTTCTAAGAAGCCAACCACATCAGTAAGTTATATAAAATTTTGAGTTAGACTCTAACATACAAAGTCACATCTACATATATAATAAATCCCTAACTGTCTCACCATAACAACACAACGGGTTTTTACTTCTCGACAAATTTTATCACCATAATACGACGGCGGTTCCTTCAAACTCAACTCAGTTTATTGATTGTTTTCGGCAATTATTTATAATTGCTGCCACCGCTATTGCCATAAATTGGTTACTTATGGTTTACTAACGATGAACTCTAAGTTGTAATAAAATTTGCTTTATGTAGCACAGACAAGACAAAAGTGCTTTGTAGTTGTTTAGACTGGACGTTGCAAATACCAATGAAGGTCGACGTCGGAACAAATAAACAGCAATATATACTCAATTTATTCTAATGCAATTTAAAATTCAGCATGCTTAAATTGTTAAATTTTTATTGTTTATTAGATAGAGATAAGAAATAATATTGCCCGAATGCAACTGCGTTACGAATTTACATTACTAGCGATTTTATACATTTAAAATAAATATAGCATTTCAGGTTTACGGTGTTGCTTAAATGAACCGAATAGGCTGTTTATCGTATGTTGACGATGATTTACGCTCATGTTTCAAACTGAGCTAAAGAATAGTTACAAAAAGAAACTAACAAACAGCTGCTAAAGAACTAGCTGAACCCTACAACTTATATTTTTTTACTTTCTTAGACTTTTGCTATTAATTTCATGACAAATTTAAAGTATAAGATTTTGGCGGATACTGCGTTGGACCTTCAAAAACCCAAACAAATGTTTTTTAAAAATGTATGTTTGTGTATCACGCTTGTTGAGCTTCAAAATGTGGAGGTAGTTTAAAAATTTACGGACAAAATAAGCATTAAAAACCGCACCGGAAGCTTATATGGTTTTTGGTAGAATTTTGAAAATTGAATGTAGGAATCTAATAGAAGACCTTAGAGTTAAGCGAATGCCTTTTTTAACGTACTAACGTTAAAATGGCCGCTGTTACTAATTTTTGATATTTTTTACACAAAAACGAGTTGACAGATAGGGATGCAAACTGGCCACGATAAATTCTTTTAAATTTTGGCAACTCATACAGATATAGCTAGAATTTGGTTTGTGTCCCAGTACGCTAGTTTCTCTGTTACCCGTTGTATGAATTTTTTATATTAAAAATTTATGCCCCTTCATTTAATAAACGGATGACGATAAAATACGATTTTGTTTAAGCTAAACGGCTCACGAGGAATAGTAGTAAAGTTCACAACTTAATTGGTAGGTGTCGCTAAAATTAGAGGGTTATTTTTAACCCACTTATTGGCAGACGAATTTATCCTCTCAATTATAGTTTACTTTAATTCCAATGAATCTTTTTTCAAAAAACTTCAGATTTTCAAAAAGTTGATACCGCTATTTTTATGTGTAAAATTCAGTATCATGTATAGTATGTTCTTATAATATAGCTATTATGCAGCTATGTCCTCGGTATAGTAGTAAGAATGGTAGGATGTTATTACAGTCAATGTGGGGGCGTGAAACGTTAATAATAAAACACTTTTAAATTTGTGATCGCTATATAATCCATAAAACTAAAATTTCGATCCGCAGCCCGCTACACTACCTGCATAATTAGCTCATTATTTATAAGAAACAGAAACAGAAACTTCGTGGAGCATAGTCCACGAGTTTCGCTAGTTTGTATTAGTGGCACTTTTGGGCATTTTCTATTTCTGCGCCCCCTATGGCACGCAGTTTTGTTTTTATTAAACATTTACCGACGCCAGGCAATACATTTTTGAGGTTAAATATCTTTTGACGTTAGAGATCTTTTGAAGTAAAAAACCAACAAATAACCTCAAAAAATAACGTCAAAAATTTATTTTATAGCGTCAGTAATTTGGGTTTTGTGACGCCAAAAAGTAATTTTCGTGTGTTTAATGAAGTTTTGGGTCAATAATTAAACTTCTTTTTAGGATTATTAAACTGTTTAATTATTAAATTAAATTTTATCGTAACTAAACAATTATTGACACAAGAATCAACAGTCATTCACGCCAAAAAATCAATTTTTGACAGGAAACACCAACTTGTGACACAAAAAATCACTTACTAACGCCGAAAAATGCTATCATCTAACGGCGCAGCTAACGCAGCAACGTTTTCGTCGGTCGCTATACCAAACTAGTTGCACATATTAGATTTAGTTGCCGCAAAAGTGCACTTTATGCTGGGTTCATGCAAGGTTTATATCAAAGAATGTTTATTATACATTTTATTCTACGAACCGTGTTGAGATTTTATGATTTATGAATCACCTATTCGCTTCAGAGTACATTCCACAGGATTATTAATTGCTATCAAGTGTGTTTCCACAGGCCTGTGCGGATGTACGTACGTTCTTGTTTAGCAGGTAGCTCTTCTCTAAATCAATATTTGCGGTATGGTTCTAGTCCACACTAACTAAGGCGGCAGCATTTCGAAACGTTAAAAACTTATTTATTAGCGTCAAATTCATATTTTGACGTCAAAAATGCATTACTGACGTGTAAAAATAATTTATTTGTAGCTTAAAAGTAATTTTCTAATTCCTTTATTGTTTTATTGTAAATTACTAGATCGTTTTTCAGACGCCAAAAAATTATTTTGTGGCGTTCAAAAACCTTGAATTTTTGACGTAAAAAATTGCAGGTTTTAATAGATAAATAATGTTATATACAGAAACTCATTAAATAATGTTATCCTAAATTTATTATTCATAGACGTCAAATAGTTGATTTTTGATGTCAAAATATCAATTTCCTAAAATTTTACTTTTGAACGTCTAATATTTAATTTTTGACGTCAAAAAGTATTTAGAGATTTAAAAAAATTGTAATTTCGTTTTCTACAGTACAAATTCAAAATTATGTAAAAAGTATCAACTGAGTGGGTGAGAGGAGATACAAAAAATGTATTTAAAGTAAATGTAAATAATATATTTATTATTTTATTTCTTCCCATTCTTCTACTAAGGGCAGACGTCAAAAATGTAACAAAGTGATTTAGTACTATTTTTCAAATAGATTTACGGGTAGTCATACTTCAGTGTTTTACAAAAGATAGAAGTTTAAAAATTAATAGTTTTTGATCTGGTTGTATCTGGACGTCCACCAGACATTACGCAGTGTATATCGGCAAATAGTACAACTGACTTGTACTACTACTCTGATTAGTACTAAATAGGAGTATAAAAATAACTGACTTTCATATTTCGTGCGTTACGCATTTACTGATTGATAACAAAAAATAATTTTAAAAATGATAATTCTTAGGATTTAAGGAGTTTTAAGCGTCCCATTAACTTTGGCGCCCCTAGGCAATTGCCTTACTTTGCCTGCTTGTAGCTCCGTCCCTGGTAGTATAAAACTTCAGCCAAAATCGTTGTGTGTCTCTTTCACAACACATTTTTCAGAACACCTTTGCTATAATTTGTGATAACAATAATTCAAAATTCTTTTCTATACGCATACCAGTGCCACCAACAGCTAAGGCTAAAATTTAGTTCACTAGTAGTATCTAGTCATTAAAATAAAATTTTTACCGAAACGGTAACTGACGGCGTTTTTGTGTACCTATTCAATCTTATATTCAACACCTAAAATGGTATGTGCTTCAATGAAATTTGTTATAGTGGGCGAAAAAATCTAGCAAACATGTTTTCACATCATTAATTCAATGGTTATCTGCTTTATATTTATACTATACCAGTTAATTAATATGTTTTGAGTTTAAAAATGGTTACGTTTTAACCGTAAAAATACGTTTATTTTGCCATATCTATAAAAGGAAACGCCGACATATTTTCATGTGTAATATCACAACAACAAAACACAACACGGAAATAATCTTAAATCCGACCTTGTAGAAACTTGTGATAAATGATACTTGTAGGAGGCAGTAGTATACAATTCCATACAAATACAATTTTAAAGAGCACATTTTTATTTTACTTTTGCGTAATAATTCGAAAAATGCAAGAATAGTAAAACTGAAAATTCTGTACCTAAACGAGTTTTGTCATTATTATAGCCGTTTTAAAAAAATTGTTGTTTTTAAATACGTTAGAGATTTAAATACATTATTACATTAAACATTTACGTAGAATACCTTTCTATTGTCCCGCCACCGTAAAATATAAGAGGAGCCAGCCGACTAGTATGTATATGTACGTATGGTTCTTTTTTCAGAACCGTATTACTTTATTATAATTGTGCCCTTTATACTTCGTTATATTGAGTTTTGTAATATTATTGTATTTTATTGCATATGCCTAATAATGTGTTAAAAGTTTAATTGACCGACCACAAAACGGTCAAAACGGTGTGAAAATAAACATGGTCTGTGCAATGGGACCAGAGGATGGATGCGAAAAGATTAGGGCGGTAAGAATGTATTGAATTAAATAGTGTTGCATTGCTAAGCAAGTGACACTGTAGTGTTTGTTGTATTTAATTGTTTATTAGTACTTGTGTAATAGTATTGTTGTAACATAGATATGAGGCTACTGCTGGTGATTTATTATTTATTCTATGGATTATGTGTTAATATTATTGTCGTCATTATTGTTGTTCTTATTGTTATTGATGAGAGTTGATAAAATTAAACCCGTTGATACAGCTTGCTGTATTCTTGAAGCCTAGTAACGTGGCGTAGTTATTAAAATTATTTTTAAAAAATTAACCACCAAACGTGCCTACCGAGTGGTATGAAATTCTCGCGTTCTTATTACCTTCTTTGTGACTTACGTACATTCGGGGGAGCGGACCTCAATTGGTGAGCGCGTTGATATTGACATTATTTTCCAGTGATCGGGTTAACTATCAAAAAAAAATTTATAGAGACAGCCGTTCTCTCGTCCAATTATTTATTCCAGTTTCCATCGCTTATGCGCTATATGGCGTGATAAGCGACCCATGATTTTTGTACAGGTTCTTAAGTACGTCGAGTAAATGCACTGAAAATATTGTCGTAACACACTCAAAGTTTAACTACTAGAGGCTACGTGAAAATTCTATGGGGCGGGGGAGAATAGCGATATCTCCTCTGTAAGACATTGTATTTTGAACATGTGTTGCCAACGTAATAATATATATCCCCTTGCTTTTCATGTTAATACTGGTGATTTTCTGAATGCAGATTGTTTATTATTTGTCTATAGAAATCTATTTACGAAATGTAAGTAACTTGAGCAGGTCTAGCCTGCACGGAGTTTTTAGAGAATGAAACCTGGTTGCATCTGTTAAAGATTTTGCTGAATGTATGTGTTTACATTATATTTATATAATTGCTCTGTTCTATTGTCGGATTTTACCAGCAATTTGTACAATAAATACATCTGTATTTCGAAATAAAATTTGAGGTAGAAGTTTTGCTGTTAAATTTTCCGAAAAAGGTGTTTTTTAGTTGTGAAAGTGAACTGTGTTGCTTGCTACATCGAAATACAAAAGAACTGACTAAAAAATAAAAAAAACACATTTTTTTTGTAGAAGCTAGCTTCAAAATAATGATTGCTACGCTCGATGTTTATACGGCTAAAACTGTAAACTAATTTAATTAACAGCTCTTATAAGAAGAATCTTATGATTGTGATATATAAATAATTTAACAATTCTACCGCTATCAATATCTCTGTTACAAAAAGTTTTATTATATTTTCAAAGCCCATAGATGAGTTAGGAAGGAGTGGTTGTTTCCAAAATGAAATTATGCCTTTTTCGACAAAATTACACTACATACTTTTTGCGTGTAAAATCTGTGAATATTACCGATTATCTAAAAACAAAATTTTTTAAAATTGTTTTGCAAATATTCGCATGGTGCTATTAAACCTTCTTGTGTCCGTGGAATTGAAGAAAAGGTAGCTAGCACCTTCTCGTATTAGAAAAAGAAATACATGTAAAACCGTAAATGTTAATTCGTTTAGTAGTTATTAAAAGGTGCAGCCTCGTTGTACAACAACAAAACCTGAAGTGAAACTTCTTTGCCGGCTCCTACATATTAAAACTCGTTCGTGGAGACGAAATGCAGAGACGAAAATGCATCACACCCTAATCAACGATTATCTGAAAATCTAAGCCTTAAAAAAACATTTTTTTGTAAAGTAGTTGCCCTGTAATTTGTGATTGCCACACTACCATTTTTATATTTTTACCGTTAATAGTAAACTTAAAAACAAAATCAATATAAAATGCCGGAAACATGACCAACCTCCAGAGCCTCAATAAGCCTCTGGGCCAATTCTGTACGCACTCCTATATTGTGCGCGTCATGTATTTGTAATATTTCTCCACGTGAGCCATATCTGCCCGGTATGGACGGACGTTGTTGCGCGTTGACATTGTAAGCAGGCATTAACGTTATACTTGACTGGACGGAAAATCGTATAATGTATGTTAGCTAACAGTGACCCGCAGTCGAAGAGATAAATAGTATTACAATATTTTCAGTTAATTCATAGAATTCAAAAAACACATTCATTAAGAACGCGTTAAGAACCTTTACTTAGAAGTTCATTTTTAATATATACAAACAATTATTTTTCTATATTTCTAGATAAGGTTGGAAGTGATTGTTTCCCAAATACTAAACCCTTAATGATGCCCTGAATATTTTTGCATATTTAACACTTCTCTTGGGACCTTTATTCATATCTAAAATATTAGTGCCATGTAATGTCCGGTTTAGAAGTAATAATATTTTTTTTAAATTGATTTTTAAGTTGCAGGCTTCCGCGGCCGTTGTTAATAACAGCTACGCTTCCGGGTAGGAGCCGCGTCATCGGTGCATGAACTGCCGACGTTTCCTCCTCGGTTCCACGGGACATCTTCAGGGCTGTGGTCACTTTGGGAACTGGAACACAACTGTTGTGTTCCAGATCCCAAAGTGACCACAGCCCTGAAGATGTCCCGTGGAACCGAGAACGAAACGTCGGCAGGAACACAACAGTTGTGTTCCAGATCCCAAAGTGAT
Organism: Ctenicera cuprea; assembly: GCA_958336395.1. Classification (NCBI taxonomy): domain Eukaryota; kingdom Metazoa; phylum Arthropoda; class Insecta; order Coleoptera; family Elateridae; genus Ctenicera; species Ctenicera cuprea. The sequence continues at coordinate 65,423,259 of OY284487.1, read as the reverse complement.
CACAGCCCCGAAGATGTCCCGTGGAACCTAGGACGAAACGTCGGCAGTTCATGCACCGATGACGCGGCTCCTACCCGGAACACTTCCGCGGCCGAAGCTTTGAAGACGAAATAAATAAGAACTTTATTCGGACCAACCTCATTTTCTTGCTGTTTGCATCCGACTGCAAGTACCAATCTATTAGTCAAATTTGGGTTTACTGCGTTAAGGCGTCTGGACTGTAAACAGACACACTGACAGACAGACAGACACACAGGCACCGCTGCAGCGTCCGCTTTATCGGTCTGTCAAGGCCCTAAAACCTGCTTATTAGTCAAAATGTTTAGGTTAAAAATGTTTGCCATAAAAATACCTTTCTTTTAGGCATAACTCGTATATCGGCCAGGAAAGTCAACGGAAAAAAACTTCGCATTGCTCTAAATCCAACTTGACAATCACAATACCTTCCTCTATAGCTCTACTTCGTATAGCAAAGAAGGTAAAAAAATATGATTACATCTTATTTGTTTTTGGCAAAGTGCGAACTTAAGAGATGCACTTTTGGGAAATGCGCTTGTATGGGAGTACGCCTTTTGGAAATACCCTATTGGAAATTGCTCTTATAAGAATATTTCTCTTAAAACATTATTTAATTAAATATAAATATAAATTGACAAAGAGAATGATTCGTTTATTTTTTGCATTACTGCATTGTATTCACTTGTTTGTTTCTCAGCAGTTTGATGTCATTAATTAAAATCGCTAGGCCGTTTTAAGCCTTATAATTTAGCAACGAAGAGTTATCCGTTTTGCTTCAACGAATTTCTTTTCCAGTTTTATTCATATCGATTAGTTCTTGCTGAAACATTTACGTTTGTGTTATTTTGAAAAACTGTTAAAACTTCAACGGTTGTATTTTGCTGAAACTGGAGAAATATGTAATTTTTTAAGAAACAAAAAAGAAAGCAAATGTGAGGAAAACGACAAGCATCGTTTCTGAGCTGACTGTACCAACACACATTCAAAGTTTTTTATCCTCGATCATTCCGGACCTGTTTGTCAAGTATTTTGCTCTTATTGTTTTCCAATATACAAAATCCGATCGGAAAGTCGTCGCTCCAAAGCGGTTCTAGCAATGTATTCGGCCTAAAGCCTGATCTATAGATATCTACACACGTCAACCATCGGCTACCAGTTACCGCTCTTTGATTTCCTTTATTTTTTATCTCCTCTGCTAGTGCACAATGCTTCTTGGTTTTATAATGAAGCAACCGTTCCCGAATCTTTGTTAAAACTCAAACTATTTTGATTCAAGTTTACTTTCCCTTATTTCGCTTCATTCTGGGTAATGAAAAACGCACATTCATTCATTCTTTTTCTTGGCCTAACGTTTACTTACATTTTCATGTATTAAATTATTACATTAGTATTTCCTCGTTTATCCTTAACGCTATACGATATACGTCGATTTGCAAATACTTCTTTAATGTTATTGTTGCTCACGTTTCCACATACTAGATTTATTGATGTGGTTAACTACGTACCTTAACGTCCGTGTTTGTATTTTATTTCATTGATAATGAAGCATGTATCCTTAACCTTTGATTCTATAAAAGAAAAATCCGTGTATTGTTTCATATTTATTAGACTTATAGTTACTAACCTTTTAATTTCTTAACATGTTTATATTTAAAGCTAGACAAATGCATGTTTTCATGATGTTTTTCCTATTATAAGCATAAAAAGCTGATTTTCAATAAATACATACTCAATTTTAAGGCCTGGAAAAATATAATTCTGTTTTTCATATTTCGCATGTACTGTACATGGTTACGGTTAATACGGTATAGTATTAGTGCATATTTTTAGTTTTAAGGGCATGGTTTTTATTTAGGAAAAAATAACATTTCCAATAAAATTAAAAAAAAAAAAATTTTAATTTGTGGGATTTGCTATAGTTAAATATGGAGCCCGAAAAAATTACTAATTTAAAGATATACTCTGGGGCAAAAACACGAGTGCAAAATATGTATTTTCAATATACAGGGTGGGTAAGCTGTTTTGAATCTGCTTTTTGTATCTCAAAATCAAAACTGAGCCTAGAGAACTATTCCACACTAATTTAAGTTAAATAAAATGTGTTATCCTTGTCACTAGTGCGAATATGGCAGTAAAGCGGTTAAAGCCCAAATAGTACGCAAAGATATACAGTGCTGTATTAAATAAAATATATAAGTTTATTTATATGGTTCTCTTATATGAGGCCCCCAGTATATAACTTTACAATGTGGTCCTTTTGATCCCCTACAACTCTTACGTGAAAACTTTTTCTTTATTTTAAATAGTAAAGAAGACTTACTCTGCATATTAGCAGGCTGCCAGGCCCTTTGGGTGCAGAGGTTGGTTCGGTTTCCTTTTCATTTTGCTATTGAAGTTTCGTAAATCACGAATACATCGAGAATTTCTGTTCTGTTAGAAATGTTGAAAAGTTCCGAAGATTTTTAAAGTTTAATAGTATTGTAAACCTTTAAACCCGAAAACTTTCATAAAATTGAAAAATACAGAAAATTTAGAAATTTTTTTATAATTTTTCCAACTTTCCAAATTTGGAACATTTGTAATTTTTGAATTTTAAAGATTTCGAAATTTTCGAAAATTCGAAAATTTGAAAAATGTCCTAATTATCGTCATTATCGAAATTTTGAAAGCAATATTTTTTTCTAATTTAGAAATTATAGATAATGCTACAGTATTGAAAATTTTAAAAATTCTGTAAATTGAAGAATTTAAAGAAATTTCTAAAATTTCTAAAAATCTTTGGAAAATTATCAAAAAATTTTGAAAACTTTCGAATTTTGTAATTTCCAAAATTTTTAAACTTAAATAAGGTTTGGAAAATCTAAAAGTTTTCTGTAATTATTTGATCAGTTAAGATGTTCCGATAAGCGACTAAAAGGAAACTTCCCAGGAAGTGTTTCTTCATTAAAACTAGTTCCTCTTGTCTTCTCGAAATTATGATAATTGTCGAAATTTTCAAATCAATATTTTTTTTTAATTTGTAAAATATGAAAATGTTAGTTAAAAATATTGAAAAATTTGTATTTAAAGAAACTTTAAAATTTAAAAATTTAAAAACGTATTTTTCGAATTTTGAAAATCTTGAGGACTAAAATTTTTGAAAGTTTTAAAGATTTCGTAAATTATTATTTTATTAAATAATTAAAACTTAAAAATTGACGGAAATTATAAAATTTTTTGATTTTTTATGGCGGTGTTTTCTATATATTGCAACAGTATTTGTCCGTTAAATTCTCATAATCGAATTTACATTTTGTTTTTTTGTGCGATTAATTAATCAGTTAAACTGTTCAGGTAAGCCACCAGAAGAAAATCTTCCAGGAAGTGTTTCTTCATTAAAAGTTGTCCTTGTTATCATCCCGAAATTATCGTAATTATCAACATTTTCAAAGCAGATATTTTTTTTTAATTAAGAAAATAATGAAAATTTTTAAAATTCTGTAAATTAAAAAAATTAAATTTTTTTAAAATTTAAAATTTAACAGATTTTAAGATATTTCAAAAATTTTAATATTTTCAAAATTTTTTTAAGTAGAAGTTTTGTAAATTTTAAATTTTATAAAATAATTAAAATCAAAAATGTTTGTAAAACTTAGATTTGTAGTATTTTATAATTGCAAACAATACAATTGGTTTTTTAGCAATTATTCAATTAATTAAACTGTTCAGGTAAGGGACCAGAAGGAAACCTCCCAGAAAGTTTTTTCATTAAAGCTGGTTATTTAACACCTCCATACCGAGTATCAAGCCGAACTAGTTCGCATAAATGTCACTGTTTTACGACCTATGCGCACAAATAAATATTTTCTCTAGGTATACAACGGAAATTATTCATTAAATAATAAATCCATTTGTCGACGCCCTTCATGGGCAAAACTCCGCCGACGACGTCCGGTTGCAAGACTATTCAATTCAATCTATTTTCGGATAAAGTATTTCCCATTATACTTTTAGAAGTCGCAACGTTTTTTTCACAGGTTTTTAAAACGAAGAGGGAACATGTGCCCCCTGTGCCCTTCCCTAGATACGCTACTGATGAGAGTGTACGTAGGCCTGTAGGAATCGGAATTGATGATGAAATGTCTATTTTTACAAGACGTTTGAATTTTAGTCATTTTTTTTAAATTCGGATGTCCTAGTTTTGAATTCAAAATTAATTCAAAATATGTTGCTATGCAACGGTAAAGGAAGTGCAATACATTGACAAAACTACATGTTATATTTGGTAGTATAACTTTTACGAGCAAATGACTGTCTTATCATTGTTAACTAAATTCTTTCATCTTAATTTCGTACATACATTAAGCACGGTGGCTGCTAACGAGGCACTACACACGCAAGGCGGATGTCCGAGCCAAGCCCATCTGCTGATACATCCAGAAGATAATGATTAATTATAAAAGAAATAGAGAAATTATCCGTTAAATACCATTACAATCTACTTCTTTTTCACTCAGGTAGAAACAGAATTCCGTTAAACCTTTTCACGGCACTTTGTTAATGTAATGATTATATTTGATGTGATGCGGTTGTGAGTAAATATCCACATTATAAACTTTTACATACTTAATTTAATATATATCCTTTGAGTTTCCTGTACAATTTGTTTCTGCCTTACGTGTGTTACCTAATATTATAATATATTTATTAGCAACCGTAGTTAGAGCAGAAAACGTAAAGCATTTTTAGAATACATTGTTGCAGTCTTTAGCACGCACGCAATCACTTAAAATTAAAGCACAGTGTGTGGTACAAATGTTGTGATTTTAATGCTAACATTAAAATACTAACTTTTTCTTATATAGAAAGCGTACAATTTTGGTGTTTTCACCACCAAACGACAAGTAATCGATAACTTTATAAGAACTACTAATTCCTTCCTACGGTAACATTGCGGACCCTGGATATGATGTGTCAAGTGTGGTCTCTTGTAAGTACGTTGTAACCTTTTTGTTGTAAACATCTTCAATAGCGATCTAAAATTACCCTGCCCTCTATGCGCAGCGAAGTAGGTTGCAAAGCAGCAAACCGGTATATAAGTGTGCAAGGAACTTGCTGAAAAGGTATCAACAATCACACTTATATACCGATTGTTGCTTTACAGCTTTCGTCGCTGCACATAGAGGGCATTGTAATTTGTAACTCCTTATTAACGATGTTGTTCTTCTGACATATTACAACTGCTGTCTTTTTTTGGTTTCCCATTCTCGTTCGAGGCCTTGCACCAAGAACATAACCTGCCAGCTAGCTACCAGAACCAGCGCGATTACCGCAACCAACAACCTTCGGGTCTTCCGGGGAATCTCAAAGAATCTCCGACGTTCCAAAAAAGAATTTGTTACGGAAAATCCAAAACGCTCACCGCCATGTCCACCAACCTAACAAACCAGAAGCAGCCTCGCTCGACCGGCGTTTTCCGTCCCAGACGCGAGACAAGCGCAAGAAGAACAAGAAGAAAACGCTCAAAGATGACGATCCTCTCACTATGGTCCCACATGGCCTTGAAGATTTGCCACCCTTACCTCTTTCGTCGCCTAGCGCGGCACCGCTCCTTATCCCGACGCCCAGCGTCTTCACCAGCAGCAGCAGCACCACCACCACCACCAAATGTGTAGCTGTTCATTACCACCTCCAGAACCAACTGTATCGCCTCCAACCACTCCGCCTTTTCCAGCTGCTCCAGAAAATCTCTTATTACAGCTCTGTATGTTTCAGGAATCCCAAAGGACTACGCCACCGCCAAGAGCCTGAACCAGACCATCAAGAGAATCCCCCGATTCATACCCTCCCGAATGACAACGCCACCATATCTCCGCCTCATTTCCGACCTCAGATGGGGACTGTACTGAACATTTCTTCGACCAGCACTACACCACGCCACACCGTCGTACCCGCCAAGCCATCGTTTCGCTACTGCGTTGTCCGAGGTGTCAAACTTGAAAAAACTTGTACTTTGCTCCAAAGCAACGGATCGCGACAAGAGGTTACTGCGAGTGATTACCAGTTGTTAGGGCACGCTGGATGTCTCCTTAGTCGTGGTTGCCAATATTCTCCTATACGTAATCCGTTGAACCTATCTACCCAATCAAACCAAAACCTATCCAATGTCCCGCTGCTTCAAGTACGACCACGCAGCCACCAACTGCCCAAAGAAGAAGCCAACCTGCGGGATCTGCGGAACCAGTCACACAACTGCAATCCCGGAACGTATGGAACTGCAAGCAAAACAATGTGGCTTTCTCTATGTGGTGTCCCACATGTGCCAACGAAGCTTCCGCCCCTGAAGCCCCAATTCTACTAAAACATCTATCCACCGAGTCCTGCAGCTTTAATAGATTGAAGACTGAAATTTTACGTGCAAACCATTGGGGTTCTCATCGCCTTGTTCAAGTACAGACCTATTTCGGCAGCGCAAATCCAATTTACCACGCATAAACTCCTGCTTCTGGATAGTCAACTGGGACAGAGTCAGGCTAGTTACGGTTTGTCTTGACTTCGTACCCCGGTAGTTTTAGTGGACTGTGATAGTATGTTGGATTCCGGGACTAGGTGGCCGTTACATGATGTAGGCTAGGAAATCTCGATTCCTCGGGGATGGTGAAGATTACGCTAACAGTTCTCTGAAAACCACTTTCGTTTTTGTTGGCAAAACGGTAGAAAACTTTTAACGTAGATTTACATAATTTCTTTAGCACGGAAGTAAAGAAAACCGGGCGTTTGACGTTGTAATGGTGAGTTCTGGGGCTACGTGGTTGAAAGAAGAGTTCCCATTGGGAGCCTACCGCCAAACTATGGAAATACTTAGATGGTAAAGTTACAGATTACCCTGATAGTTTAAGCATTTCTTTGTCTAAAAAACACTTCTGCTTTTATAGGGAAACCTGTGTGAAACATCTGACGTAAATGTAGCACGAAAGTATAGAAAATAAGATTTTTAACGATGTAACCGTCCAAATTAGTTATTTCATGACGCTAATTTTGCGACGTTTTAGATCCAGAACAAAAAATTCTGGATCTGACTCATTTTTCAACAGTGCGTAACACAAAAATAATTTCTTGGAGTTCACCGACTAACGTTCTGGTGTGAGAACAATCCATGTAGCACAGGAAATCCATAGGATGTTCATTTAGTACATGTTATGTCCATAGACATTTCATGGGTGTGTAGTGAATTGCTAATGGATATCCATCTGTGAAAATCAAATAGATATTCGATCTTAAACGTTTATTGGACGTTATTAACATCGACTTCTCTGTTCCGCAATAACGTTGTTAACCGTAACTTGTCGACCAATACCACCGGGAACCCGCGGTCTATTTGTGTGGTTTTGTTGTTGTAAGCTAATCGATAAAGCTGTAAGTTTGGTCGTGTTTTGTGCGCTTTGTTTTTGAGGAAGATTTAATAGGTTGTAAAGTTTACGGTAGTTACGCAAGGTAAGTTAATATAACAATTAGAGCTCAAAGTAAAACTTAATAAGGAAGGGCGTTGGAAAAATTGAGATTGACCGATTGACCATTAAATGTAGTTATTCTAAAATTAATAGCAGATCACGAAAATTGTGTATCAGCCTGAGACGATAAATATTTTCTAAAATTATAAGATATCCATGTAATATCTATTATCTGTCCAGTAGTATCACGGTACAGGACATCTTATAAACAACCTATGGATATCCAAAGTTGTTGCAAACGGATATTCAGGGGATATCCACCGAACGTCCATTAGGGACGCCCGATGGACATCCACAATGTTCGAGTGGTAATGATATGGGAATGGCGGTTCCAATACGCGCTTATACAATTATTGTTACTGCTTACTATTACTAACTCTTCTGCAGTATCATTTCGTTTTTTATAACAAGCGCCGCTGCTGGTACATTCATTTTCGTTTAATTTAATTTTGGAGCCCTTATGTTTAACATGATTTAAAAAACAATAAGAGTGGCTCAAGTATAAGATGTTACCAAACCTTTTTTTAATGAAGATTTTGTTAAACAGTTTATGAATTAGTCTTTATAGCACTTTAGCATTGTTTGTAATTATATTTGTAGATGTAATTTTGTATAATATAAAATTTTGTTTAAGTTATAAATTAGGAAACTAAAAATATACTTTAATGTGCTACCAGCAGGTATAAATTTAAAAGCATTTAGCCGATAATAACCCCTGTACTCCATTGCAACGGCAACCAACGAAACCTGTGTTGAATGGAATAGTAATAATAGTATCCGTCTACATTTCGTTCATTAAATCTTGCATCAGGAGAGAAAGGTATTCACAACAAAAAGTGTCAAGTCGGAACGATATAATCAACACATCATTAAGGGCAACGAATGCGTTTACTCTGAAACCTACCCTTAATAATGGACGTCATCATTCTTCGATACCTTAATCAAGAGTGGTAACGCAAGTGACAGGCTATGTGACCAGCACCAGTAGCAGTAGTCTGGTAGTCGCTGATCGTGCTTGGTTGGTGTCTTAATGAGGCCAGGACGCGTGTCCATATATCAGCCTGACCGATATCACCGTAGATAGCACTGCACGTTAATTAGTAAACTGTACGCTGGCGGCCGCGGCGCTGCAGACCCAATCAGTTATCACTCAAACCGCTCCCTTTTCCTCTCAAACCCAACAAGTATGGGACAACTAACTAAATTAAGATTGTTGATTGGGTGATACGGGCGTCGTCGTGCCCTCACGTATCTGAGGTGTAACGTGTGGGAACAGTAATTGACATTTTAGAAAAAAAATCCTTCGAGGGGCAATCAAGATACTATCAATGTTAAGAGTAGATAGTGTATTAAGTAACTACGTAGTACGACGATACCTATTTACCAATAATAAAATACTAACAGGACACTGAATCACACTCAACCACCTATTAATCTTATAAAACTCAATTATCGTTCGAGGTATATTAAACTTGGATAATAAACATCTTTTTTATTTGTACTAACCGAATAAGTTAAGCTTCGATTTTCAGCTGGATTACCTACTTGCTGTTAACAACAAACAAAATACTGGTTTATTTGATGTTTAAGTGTAAAATCAGGTTGTAGAAACCATGTCAAAAAAAATATGAAAGCATTTATAAATTTATAAATTTTTATAATAAAACATTTGAATTATAACACAGGCGCAGGCACCACTTTCAAGGGAAAAAGGTTTCAGCTATTTCATATCTCCGTAGAAAACATCTTACCACTTTTAAATTATGTAAGAAGACTTCCAGGCAATTTATTTACTTATATTAGAAACAATAGGAATCTTCTTAAATTAAAATTAAAATCTGATTTTGTTCCATAGAAATTTGTCTGACTGGGAAAAATAAGAGGAGATTAATCTAGGTAATTACAATACTAAAAAGGACCTTATACCAAATAACATTAAATTTTCTATTATTTATTTATTTATAGGAAACATTTATTATACTAATGATATATATTCAATTAACTGCCTCTATTACGTCAGCTTTATTGGTCGATATATTATGCTTGCTTTCCTCTGTGCCACTCACAAGCCTTTGGCTTATGTGGCCTATTACAATTTTCCTTAAATTAGCAATATTTTTGTAATGTAGAGTATTGAAATAAATAAATAAATAAATAAATTTTGTAAAAAAATTATGGTTCAAACTTTTTATTTTATTTACGGTATAAATATATTATGTGGATCTCTTATTACTTTCTCATACTTCCAATATGGGAATTTATTGTGATCAAGACAAAAATTAGGTTCTGGCAAAGACTATAACCCGTTGGTTCTGGTTCTGGTCTTTGGTTCTGGAGTTTTGACGGAACTACATATTTTGACATTATGAACCCAAAAATGTAATATATAAAAAATGTCTATCTGTATGTGTGTATATTTGTTTGTCTATTTGTGTGTGACGTTAAAAATCTTAGGAAATACTAGACTGATTTTAAATAAATTTGTAATACCGAGACAAAAGTTTTTTAAAACAATCCTTAAGGCGGGTCCACATTAGTAAAAATATGCGTTGTGTGTTGAATGTAGAATTCGGCACAAATATTTGCGCCGCAAATTCGCTGCAATCGCTGCTTAAATATTTACGTCATGCGCCGTGCGTCCGCGATCAACACGTGTGTGTAGTTTGTTGTCGTTGAAACAACGTGAACGTTTATTCTATTCTATTATGAATATGAATTTAAACAAAGACGATGTTCTTCTTTTAATTCAAGAATACCGAAAACATAAGGTTTTATGGGATCCAAAGGATAAGTGGCATTTCAATAAAATTAAAAATTTTTTTCCTTGATAAGATGGTGCATAACAATGAAAGCAGCACATTTTTCTTTTCATTATTATCAATGCATCAGACATGGTAACAGTTAGTTGTTTTAACAAAGTGAAAATATTATAGTGGGATTTAAATTAACTCCTATATTTCTAAACACCAACACACAATGACAACATTCGCCAAAATCACTGCGTTCGCGAAAAATACGTCCACACTAGAACGACGTTGCGGCGCAAATCTCTTTGATGTCTTGAAAAAAACCGACAAGGAATGGATCTCGTGTGTTGAATGTTGCGAAAATTTTTGGGTGCGTTCGTATGCGGCGAACACGTCCACACTCGCATAAATTTGTAACGCACACACAAATTTGTGCCGAATGCAACATACAACGTATATTTTTACTAATGTGGACGCGCCTTTATACTGCAAGCGGAACTTAAAACTTGCTGTTGCATTGTTTCAAAATTAAGTTATAAATACTTGCAGATTTTAATAAAGTTTACTCAGTTAAATTAAATGTTTTTTCTCGGGACCAAGAAAAAAACAACCGGAAATAAATATCCGTAAAATCTCCTATAAATAAAACCCTTACGAAAAATTGAAGTATATTCAAAAATAGTAATAACAAGCACACTCAACTTTTCTATAAAACAATAACTCATCCTAGAATACCTTGCCAAATGTTTTTTTTTGTTTCATCATTAATTACCTGTATTGTTGTGAATTGATATTAAAACTTAAAGTTAAACTGAACACAACCCTGCTTTATTCGTATCAGTGGCGCAGCTAAGATTTTTTGACCTGGTCGTAAGACTCCTTTCAGAGAATGTTTTTTGACAAAGAGCGTTCAAGGCCATGTCAAGTAATTTTTAACGCGTATGTGATACCTTAAATTAAAATATTTTTAACTGCAAATACGCCACTGCCCCATCGCTTTGCGACCATTGGCGGTATGATAGTTACCAGTGGCGGTCCTCCGTCCGATTAAGCAGATTTGCGGAAAATATGGAAAATCTCGTTGGCCAGCTTTTAAAAGAAAAGTGTAATAGACAGAAAAAAAACAATGGACATTGTACTCCAAAATTACTAGAGCTGTTACAGACAGACAGTAAGAAGAAATCTAAATCGTTTAATACTGACTGCTAGCGACATTAAAAATAAGCTATTTTGCTAGAATTGCTTACTATTTTCATCTACATCTAACCCCTCAAAAGTATAGTCTGAAACAGGATACTCCTATTTGACAAATCTTTCAGCTGCAATTAAAAAACATGCGTCGGCTAAAGAACATTTATTTGCAATTGTTAGATTAAAATTATTTGGCAAATCACGCAATAACTTATAGCTTTAGACGAAGCTTTACGCTATCAAATTAAAGTCCATAATGACAAAAAGAAATTTAATCGGGATCTTATGCGTAGATCAATTTATTTAACAACAGATCTTGGTAAATTAAAGTTTCTGTAATTTTTTTACTTTTTATTCTTAATATAACTATAATTTTTGCCATTGCCTACCCAAATTTTAAATCCACGGAACGCCACTGATTCCTATGAATAGAACTGGAAAAAACGTTTAAAATCCTTTATTTAAAATTGTATCTGCTTTCATTTGCTACAAATACGTACAAATACCTCTATTATCCTTGTCGCTCTTACACTTACTTTACGTTATATTTTATGAAAGGCATCATACATTTCCTTTTGTATTTCTTTGTGGACCTAAAATTTTTTTTAAACAACGCCCCCCGTTCGACATAAGTATTAGTAGATTTATAGTGCAAGTTTGTAAATATTTTATAAATTAAATTTTCTTAACAAAATTTTCTAATTACGGTTAAGTACGTTATTTAAGAATAATAAAATTTATAAGTCCATGATATTTCGTTTCTTCTCGGCAATTTTTTTCAGGGTTTTCGACCCGAGGATTTTTTTTCTAGTGGACTTTTCCGGGAGTTTTATTTCCAGGTGTTTTTTGAGTTTTTTTCTGGGGGTTTTCTTTCCGGTGTTTTTTTTACCTATAGTTCTCTTTTCGAACTCCTCAGCTTTAGTCAACGGTTGTCAAAAACATTTTTGTGTCGTAATAGCCTACAATATTAAAAACGAGAATTATTGAAACCGCCACAACTGCGAACAGTAACGCATTTTAAAAATTTTGAAGATTTTAATTAAACTACATTAAAAAAATCTCTGAAGTTTGGATTAAAATTCATCACATTTACTACTACCCTTTTACTACCCTTGTTCCTTAAAGCCCTAACAACTCCAACATTAAAGTTCTAAATAGGAAAATATCCCTCGTTTTAAAGTATTTTTACGCCAAATACAGCAAAAAAAAATTCAAATTTGGGTGGTAAATAACGGAGATACAGGGTGCTTGGAATAACTTGCACAGCATGGGGAGCTCGGCAAAGTATAAGAAATACAAAAACAGTTAAATTAGATTAATGTTGTCTAATTACAGTAGCAATGTAATGGTGATTTTGTTTTTCCCAAAATATCCATGGCTTACTAGATAGATACGAGCGAGAAACTGAAAAAGCGGAATTTCCGTAAGGTAAAATATCTCTGTTCATAATGAAAATAGAAAAAAAAATCATAAAGAAGAAGTTGTACATTTATTTTAGTTTTAATAAGTAACATATTTTCAACATTGTGTTTTCTTTCGTTTTCGAGTTATAACACAAACAATAAAATATTGCATGTTTTTGAATTTTATAGCTGTTCTCGAAACCTTATATGTTTTACAAGAGTATGGAAATGCTCAGGGAAAGTGTTTTGCCCATTTTTACTTTTAGCAGAGGAAGTATTGAGTTCATTAATATCGTGATTTTGACGGAATACATATTTTAAAAAAATATGCCTATGGGCGACGCTTAGTAGCTCCCGAACGGATAGTGATTTCGATTATCTTCAGAATGTAGAAGTATATTCATTGACAAAAATCCTAAACCGGAAACGTAGGATAGAATCAATGATAGAATGTTTTTAATAGGAGTCTAATAGAGCAAATTGAATAGTTTCTTCCGGACCCTCTAGCTTAAAAACAGCGCCCGTTGCGATTAAAAGTTCGGGTTGAAATTTGGTATTGTAATAGCCCTAGTGAAACACAACGCCATATAGTAGAAGTTTTGTACAAAACAGAAATTAAAGACACCATTTTTTTTTAGTTTTGTGATTTCATAAAACTGGGGATATGCTACAATCGCGTTCCAGTCTCTTAATTTCTCTGTGACGCCTGCTACAAGTTTTTGAAAATTTCTAATTCATGCCTGTTTATTTAATAAACGGGCGACGTTAAAAATTCTGCTTTAAGTTAATTTGTTTGTAAGTGATAGTAGAATAAGGTTTACAACTTAATTTTAGATGCAGAAATATTTAGTAGAGTTAATGTTGTATTGATAGTTTTGTTTTTTTTTCATGCTAAAGGATCTGTTACCACAATATAAAAAAATTGATTTATCACTCTCATAATGTTTCTGCTTATGTTTAATGCGAAGGACATATAAAGCTCGATTTAAAACTTATGTTTCACTTGCAGAGGCAAGAATTTTTCGCAAAGTTACCAAGCTACAGAATGGTACCACAAAAAAAAACAAAAGTATTTACCTACGTTTTATTTAAAAACATCTATCTATCTATCTATATTAAATCCCAATCTCTTTCGCCTGTCTCAACTTTTACTTACAAAAGGCTCCTGCTACTAGAATCCTCATATTTACGCGTCCATTATATAAGGTGCATATTCGTGTGTAAAGCTGCACATCGGACCACAATTTTCTACCCAAATAAGAATATTAGGGTTACGCTAAATGCTTGATTTATTGGAAAGCAGTCCGCTTATACCTTGCATTGACAAACGCAAACGAAGCAGCGAGGAAACGAGTTCTGATTTAGAGCTTACGTTATCTTTCGTTAAGTTGTGCTGTATAAACGGCTAATATTTAATAATAGCAACAATAATATTTGACGAATATAAAAGTATCACCCAGATGATGTCGGATGACCTCCATAAATATTAAAAAGTATAAACATTAAAAATTTATCAAGTTATTTACAGCAGGTTTATAATTTGATCGGTGGCGTTTAACTTTGTTTTTGCTTGTGAGGGCCAATTTCGGCTTACGAAGTAAACGTCTCTGAACCTCTCCCCTCCCCCCGAAACAAATAACCCCGGTATATAATTTCGCAGAAGAAACAACAACCGAAACATTTATATTAAATCCGGATCCCTTCAACCTATCTCAACTGATGGTGACGGCAGACACATCAACACATCTTATTTATTATTTTATTTGCAGTATTTGGAACGAATGTTTATGTAACAGTATGGGGCGAAGCCGCACTTAATTTCAAATTTTTGCATATTTAAAAAAAACTAAAAAAAGTGGTTCTGGTAGTTATACTTCTTAAAGTTTTAAAAATTCGAACCCTAAATGGTCAAGCTCTTTTTATAAACGATTTAAAAATAATAATTCTTACAAAATCATTCATTAAGTTTTTAACAGTGACAAGTAGCATTTATTTTTTGTTTATAGTTAATTGCGATAAATCAGTATTAACTGCTGGCAGACTTAAAATATCCAAATGATTTATATTAGATATCCAGTAAGGTATGTAGTACGTGAATAATAAACTACAGTCTTTAATGGGTGAAACGTTTTCACGTATATCTTCTACATCTAAGTATATTTTGCTAAATACTATGTATTATATTATTTGTGGTTATGTCTTTTAAGGCACTATATGATTTCTGTTTATGAGCGACCTGCGTCCTTTCACAAATTCGTGTGGCTTGGCTAGAGTTTACCGTTACAAGTGTTAAAAGGTCACGCTTGTCAGTGAAAAATCTATTTTGTAGAATAAGTTTATTAGCCAGTAATTCACCAAGTGTCCCCGGAGAGCTATTAAAAAACTATACTACAGTTATTTTAAGCTAAAAGACGCACATTTACAATGTCACTAATAGCCAAGGACTCTTATTCTTCTACAAGACACCAAAAACCTTATTTAAATATCGTATGACCAAGAAAAAACGTCATAAGGGGTGGCTATGGTTACGAAAAGAATGTCGGTTCGCAATTCATCTAGGCACGTGCTGTGTAATGCAAAAACGGCCGAAAATTAATTTGGATTTGAAACGTACCGTGTTTCACAAAAATTCCTATATCTATTGTGTTAAAACATGTTATTATTGGTAAATTATATTATTTCAGAAATCAGAACATATAATCATATCTTGATTGCATCATTTAGTGGTAGTAGTAGTTTTTTGTTCATGATATCATATCAACAAATACAGAAATTCGATAGGACGCATTTTAGGCTTCAAAATAGCAAGTTTTTGAATATTTGTATTTTAACATAGCTAATTCAGCTTCACTTTTTACTCCAGTGTAAGGGGAGGGCCAGGGAATTTTTTTGATATTAATTTTTTAATCATTATAAATTTTTATTTTTTTTCTGGCCATAATTTATGTAAATGCTGTATGTAGTATCGGTTCAGACATTCAAACATACAAACAGCGCAATGTTCGGAAGGTGAAAACTATTTCTTTTTAATTCAATACAAACAAAATTAGCGTTTGCCTAGTTACATCGTTATAAATAGGAATAAAAAATATTTAACAAAAATAAATAGCTGAACATTATAAAATTACAACGCAAATTTGATTTCGAATATTGTAAAATATTGTTGTTATGATATGCAATATTATCTACTGCCACGGATGTCCATAAGATGTACGGAATTTGGATATCTATAAGACGTTCTATAGGATTCCATGTTACGTCCGTGTGCTGAACACTTAATATTTGTATATTTTTGTATAAAGGTGTATGGCATATTTAAATCAAAAAAGTGGTTATGCACTCCCCATCAAAAACAAAGAACGTGCGCACTGCGCAATTCACGAATTGCTACTGTTCAAAAACATCCGTGACAAAGGTTTTCACATGTTGAGGTATTTTGCCGCCTGACTTATGATTTTTGTTTGGGGTAGTTGTTTGAGGTATTTCAACAGTCAGTATATTTTATATGTTATTTTGCTTAATTCTCTTGAAACTGTTGTTTCTTGATGACACTGTATTAGTCTCAAAGTGTACATTGAATGTTGTTTATTATTTTGTAAAAAAATGAATCCTTAATTATAAAATTGGAGCAGAAATGAACTGACTTTTATTTCAATTTTCGAGGTTTAAGTGGAAATTGATTTAATTTTTTTGTGAATAGTCTTAATATAAAATTCATTGAAATCTAATCTTTAAAATTATGGATTGTCTTATATAGTGCTATGATATTTGGAGGTGTATGTTTTGACTGGGGTATTGTAGTTCCTGGAAGGCAATTTTTGTAATGCTTGCTACAGTTCAATTTACATTTGGAGATTTATGAAGACTTTAAGATTTTGATTTTCTAACTTTTAAACTCAGGGTTGCGTATTTTTGCTATAATTTCTTGTTATAAATTCTAATAATTTATATTTTCATATTTGTGAGGTTTGTTTTTATTGAAAGAAAAGAAAAACACAATCACATTGATACGATTTTTATTTATGTTAATTTAATTATAATTTAGTTCAGAATTGTTCAAAAGGTTTAATTTATAAGAAGTTTTAGAGTTACTTGATTTGTGCGTCGATAAATGTCAGTTTGGATGTCAGTGTCAATGTCACAAACGTATTAAAGAATACTCATGGTCATGAGATTTACTTGTTTGTTAAAAAAAATGAGAATCAAAGAAGGAAGACAAACGAAAGGAAAAATTTGTTTTAATTAGTTACGACTCGTCTTTGTAAATAAAGAGAGAGAATTTTGATCCTTTGGAAATATAAAGAGGAAAAACGAGTAAAAAAGTAACGTAAAAGTAATTTTGAATATAAAAGAAGAGGATACAAGTAATTAGCAACGAATTGTGGAAAGTCCAGAAGTATAAAGCAATCCAGAAAGTTTTTCCAGTGGTGATGGTGGTAAAACCAAGTATAAAATAACCTAAAAGCAATACAGAGGAGGACTCAAATTAAAGGTGAGTGTTTGTGGTTACTTGAGGAACCTGCAAACTAGTAAAATAGAAATTGGATATTCATCGTTTGCCTTTGGTAAAGGACATCTCTATAAGGAGACAGTAAGATAAGTGTTTTTTGTAAAGGACGATAGTAGTTAGTAAAACCTATTTGATTTTTCTAAAAACTTCATTCAAAATTTGTTTTATTAAATAAAACCTTTTTTTTTGTTGTAACGTTGATATTGTTTTGTGTTTGTTCTATTTCTTATTTATTTATTAATAAATCTAAATAGCTAAATAACGACCCTGAGAAAGTTAACAAAGAGTCTCATACATAATATAATTTAGAATTGCATGAATTCGGGCATTTAGGGAATTGTTTCCTGGTAAGTGCAAGACCACGCATATCATTGCAATAGATATCCATTGAAAATGTCTTATGGTCATCCACTGGAAGACGTGTCAAGGACATCCAAACTTGTGACAAATTGACTTCGTATGAACGTCCATAAAATGTCCCGAGGTCTAATGAACACCCACAAGAATGAAGGATACATGATGAATGTTCACAAAACGTGCTATAGGCATTCTTCTGCTATATGGGTTGTAGCGTTAATTTGCTTTTTAAAGACATTAAAGAAAATTTCAAAACTGTTGATATCCAACTTTCACATAACCTGCCAATTCCAATTTTGATCGAATAATAAAATTATAAAAAGTTTAATTGGTTTCGCACTATACTTTTTAATAAAATATTTACGATAGTTCTGATATGGTCATCCCAACTTAAAATTAAATTAAAACTTACACCTAAGTTTTCGTTATTATTAAAAAATTGTGCATTACATAATAGACTGCGATTTTATTTATGTTTAAAGTAAATGTGAGCACTTTAGATGTATTAACATTAAAACATAAATCATTACTTTGAGACTGCATTGATATCTTGTTGCAATAAATAAATCTGACCACCTTAATAATTTTTTAATCATCAGCAAAGAAGAGAGCATTAAAATATTATAAAAGTAGTGGCCCCAAGTTACTACCCCGTGGAACACCTGAAAGAGTGAAATACCTATGCGAATTTGTTCCACTGAATTTTCTAAACTGCATTCTATTCTGCATATAGGATGGTAATAAATTTGTCCACGCGAACTTAAATGTGTTACAACGTTGCTGAGCAAGGTAACAATACTGTAGTAAGCACACTGAGAGTAAGGTATTGTAATAAAACAATTTAGAACTTCATACGATATGGATTTGCATTGTAATTCTGTGCATTATTTTTACAAGGCTGTAGACTTAGGAGTAACAACTAAAATGGAAGTAGATAATTTGGCAAGATTCTTAAAGCATGTAAACAATATTTTAATTGACTATTTATTTAAAAAAGGGTAGAGGTAGTTTACCTCTAACTGTATAATAATTATAAACAAAACAAAAACAAAAACAAAAGTTTTATTACAGGCCCAATCCTAGGCGGGTAAGAGAGGTGCCCACCAAGCCCCGCGGTTTGACCGGCTACGCGAAACTTAACTTGTGACAAAAAAATTGCAGTACGGTGTGTTAATTTTAGTTTTAATTCTAATTTACTTTAATTTATTATTCAATACTCATAAATATACCACCATCTGTAATTATCATTCGGCATCACGTGTATAACAATTTAGTATATTCATTCGCACTCTCGGTTGGAGGGTGAGGCGGTAGTGTGATATGCGTGTATGAGTGTGTGTGTGAGACGCCCATTATTTTCGATTGGATGGGCCTTTTTTGATGTGCTAGGTATTATCTACAAGAATTTTTAAAAACTAGTAAACTGAAGTAGAAACTATAACAAAGTATTGAAAATTTTTAATAAAACTTTGCCCAAAAACTAGAGACACGATTTATTTTAATTTACTTTCCAGAATTCCCAGCCCGCTAATTTCTTTAAGCGCCTTCTTCAATCTTTTGAACGTGTTGGTTTTAACGCATATTTACTCAAAAACAAGTTATCAGATCGGGGTAAAATATGATATTAAAAATGCCCTAGTAATACATAATGTTACAAACTACGAGAATTTGAAGTTGAAAATATTTAATATTTTGACATATTCAAAAAATATTGTACATAACTGGACATACGATTTTTATAAAATTGTATAGACTAATAGAGCTATGGATGCGGTACATTTTTGTTGATGCACACGATCCGGTAGAATAAAAATCGAAAATTTACACCGTCTACATTTCTGATTGGGTTAAATAAGAGTAGCAATTTAAAAAATTTTCAAGTTTTTAAAAAATATTTTAAAAAGTAATTTTTAAGTTTTTTTAATATATTTATACTTTTAAAGCTATTTGACATTTCCATATATTTTTAAAATTCCAACAATTAGTATTGTTCAAAAATTTCAAAATGTTTCAAAACATTGAAATCAGTATTATCATAATTTAAAAATTTTCATTAGGTATTTTTAATTTTTTTAAAACTTTTATATTTTTTTGTAAACATCTATATTTTTAAAATTTTAAACAATTTAAACAATTTTAAACGTTTAAAAGTATTCAAAACCTTCACACATTTCAAAACTCAAGGTCTCAAAATTTTATAAACTTCGAAATTTTCAGGTTCAAAAACTTAAAATCATAGAATATAAAAACAATAATAATAAACAAGATTGTCAGCTTAAATATCTTATCTGCCCTATTTTATCTAAAAGAAATCTGCAAGCCATACTTCTCAAACATAATGAAACCTATTTATATTTATTTCAGTTCAGTACCTTATAATTGCACAAGCTATAATGGTACCCCAGGTCTCGCTGTCTTGGGATGTTGACGAACTCCTGTGTTATAGAAATACTTGACTGTCCCCTGTATGTACGAAGATTTTTCCAGATATCCACCGCTGCCTGCTTTGATAGCCAATATATTTGGCTTTGCACATAGCAGTTGCAGTGAAAGCTCGTGGACGTGGTTTCGATGACACCCCCACGTCTTGCTAGGAAGTGCAAAAATTAAATAATTAACAAGCACAATTTTATTACATATAATTAGCTATGATAACTTTACTAACAGCACTTCTACACAAGAATGGTTTAATTGCCTTACTTTTTGGCTGCAAGATGGGCAGCATTTTCTAGATTTTTGCTGTGAACACTTCAGTGCGTCTCCCTGCATGCTTGTACGTTTAACCATAGATTAATTAATCTATGGTTTAACGTTGTATACTTCTTAGTTCTGCACATGTCTCGACAGGAAAAATTGTCGGTCTCGATCCTTATTGGTTGATACACTGTGTTATCTATTATAATCCCCGTACACACATTCTAAAAGGCGGGTTTTTACTCCACAACACTAAATGTACGCACCATAGATTTTAAATAACATTTTATATAATCAAAATAAAAAATAAACAACGGAATAATTCGTCTAGTTATACGTGGTTTTCTTCATGTACTTTTACAACTAAATAAAAATTTGTTGAGCTCCAGTAAAAAAAAATGTGTGCTTAGCCTGGAGGCGGTTCATGGCTCTCCCCGGCTCGATTTTTACCTAATCGGAAAACAATCGAGTTTCATATCATATGAAAATTCTTTACGTCTACTTTCGTAATATATGGAATTTTTTATTGTAACTTTAATTTTAGAAATCAGGGCCGGATTAATTTGATTTACAACACAAAAGTTTATACAAATTTAAATTTCATAGGGTCTCTGACAAAGTCATGGCAACCACGTAATGTCGCTTGATTTTCTAAGCAAAGTAAATGTAGTTTATCGTCATTCAGTTCCAGGGGTGGACGGAACGGAATTTACAGTAGCAAAACCTTAAAATCTTAAACTTTCACGTCAAGTTTGGCATCATTTTAAAGCTTTCAATGTTTACAATTCAGAAAATAGAATTTGTTCTTCAATTTTCGTGATCATTAAAGAAAAAGCTTGTAATAATTTTTAAATTTGTTGTAAAGGAAACAGAATGTTTAACACTTTTATTTTTTCAATTGAGAATTAACAGAAAAATTATACAAGTAAAAGTAATGCACTATTTTTTCAAAGTATTTTTGTACAACGTTCCAACCTCAACACCAGCGGCCGCGTTTAAGCGAAACCGTAGTAACGCGTAACAGTAAAAATAAATAATTATTTGGACTATCCCAAAAAATGTTATGAATATATAATAACAGTAAACAAAAAAATTAAACAAGAAATAAAATAACGCAATAGATGCAGTTACTATAATGTAAATCATACCCAAAAGCACCTTGAGAACTTAACTGAAATAACCGCGCTACTGTCCAACAATTATTACTTAAGTAAACCAGTGATCAAAAAAATAAATCATCGGCCAAAAATTTGAAGGGGGAGGAAGAAGATTAGTCCACTAAATAATAAATTATCTAAAAATTAAAACTAGGACCTGTAATTCTTTGGGGAGAGTGATAGAAGCAAACATAATAGGTTATAAAGACATTCCTAGATCATAAAAACTATAATTAATAAGTTACTTGACTATTCCAGAAAGTATTTCACTTATGTTAGGAGATCCCAATGATATTTCTGCCTAGGGCTCGAATATTCTTAAAATAGGCCCTGTTTACCAAATACAGTAAGTAGATGATATTTCAGTCCGATTTCAAATAAAAATGTTAATTATCAATTTTATTACAAATTCAAAACTATTTATTAGCTTATACTGCTTTAATTTATTGTAAATAAAACAATTCTTAACTTCAACAGGTTTTTTAGTTTAACCTTATACTGCTTTCCCTATACACCATTAGAACCATATTTATCTAAGAAAACTCCTAAATTAACTTTAACTAGTATTTACAGAATACTCGAATCAAAAACACGTCTGTGCTTCTACAACTATTTTCTTTTTTGCTTTCAGCTTGAAATATTTAGTTACTAATATTCTTCTAACTTCTATTTTAGAACAATTTCATGCTTTATTGACATTGTTCAACGAATCTTTGATGTTTAAGTTTCTTTTTTTTACAATTTACACGAGTTTATTACCCCACTGCCCCTAGGCGACTGCCTAGTTCATAGTTCCGGAATAGATGGTCCATGAACTATGGTATGTGAAAGTGTACCAAAAATTCATTGGGAAAATAAGCTTTAAAAAAATTGCAAACCAGGAGCATGTTTTTTAGTAGCATTTCAGAAAAACTTTAGAATTTTCAATAACTACAAAATCTTGAAAATATTTTAAAAATTTTCAATATTTTATAGAATTTCAAATGTTTCAACATTATCAAATACCTTTCAAAAATGTATAAATTTTCAAATTCAAATTTCTTTTGAAAAGTTTAAATTTAACTAAAATTTTTTAAAGTGACAGTTAATAAATTTTTTTTAAAATGTTTTCTCAAAGTTGAATTACAATTCACACTAAACTCCCTGTTATTTATGATACACTCTAAAATCATATTGTGCATTACATAATCATGGGATATTTTATTTTTATATGTAAATGTTATCAGTCATTACCTTACATTTATTAACATTAGATAGTAGCAACACCTTGAGATTCGATTGATATCTTGTTGCAATAAGTTTGAGTCATTTTCTGATCCGAATTTTCTGAATATTTACACAATCTTCAGCGAAATGTCTCAGGTAAATCATCTGTAAAGATAAGAAAATGTAGTGGCCCCAAGTTACTACCCTGTGGTGCACCGGAGGAAGGGAGTGCTTATGCGAATTTTTTCCATTATGCCTAACTTATAGAAATACCACCAATTGTAATTATCATTCAGCATCATGTATAGAACATTTATCAGTGTTGTTACTCGCGCTCCAGGAAGGTGAGGCGGTAGTGTGACATACGAGAACGGCTCACTGTTTCTTAGTTAGAAAGTTGGCAGTTAGATGTGAATTTGTTTTTGATGTGTTTCTATACTAAGAGTAAACTTCAACTCTGCTCAACATTGACATCTAGCAACTAAATTCAGGTACAAAACTAAAATTTGACATTTTCTTCTTATGCTCGTAGCTTGTTTATTTACAAATTTTAACAATTTATTTTTGCAGTAATAGTCTAGCACATACGAAGGAAGTTACTGGTGTAACCAAAATGTTTTTATGACCCACCATTTTCGAGAGGCGATGGTCAATTTCTATTTTTTTCATGGCCACTATATCAATTTGTTAACAGTTTTAGAAAGCACTTTTTATTTTCTATTCGACGATGTATAACAATCCTGTAAAATAACTGAAATTGATGTTTAAAATAATTAAAAAACATATTTCTTAAAATTGACCGTGGAATATCTACCCTGGGGTGTTTTTTTACAAAAATAAAATTCCTATGACTAATAATTAATAAAGTGTTGATGCTTGCTGGTTTGTTGATTCACTACTTAAATGTAAATAATAATCAATAATGATAGACATTTAACCTTGTTTTTGTAATAAGAAATACCAAATTATTTAGCGCGCTTAAGTGATTTGTTAAAATTTGTAATAGACATGCCAATTGCGGGAGGTGGGGGCAAGGAAATAAAAACAAGGCAGTCTATATCAAATATTGTAAAACAAGCAGAGGTGTGTGAAAGCATTAACGGACCTAAAAACAAAGCCCTTTGTTTAAAAGTCAAACGTTATTACTGTTTATGGACTGTTTCCACCTAATATTTTTGTAACAACATAGCTTTGCATCTTATTGGGTTTGTGTAGGTTATTCAAAATTTTCATACTTTCTATATAGGGTGTTAATGAATTGTAGGGACAAACTTCTAGGGCTTGCAAAACACAACGAAGCAAACAACTTTTGTTAATAAATGTGGGGTCAAGAGTGTTTCCTTTCAGGGATAGAGCTTCTCAAAGATTCTTTAAGAAGCGCCTAAATGTAGGCAACTCAATTTACTACCTACTATTGGTTTCCATAACGACGGAAATTAATACAGGATAAATAAAGCCCTCTTTCCCACCTTTCAAATTCAAATTAAATTTAAAATAAACTAATTAACAAAATGTTTCAAAACTATGCAATAGAAAAAACCAAAATTACAAAGCAAAAATAAACTATTTGAAAAATTTACAATAACTAATTCAAAAATTAACAAAATTATAGTAAATGTTCAAAATGTCGCTCCCCAGCTTCTACACACGAAGCACATAATTCGCCATAACACAAAAATACGAAACACAGAACGAAAATAACGATGAAAATAATTATCAAAAAAATCACAGTACGAAAAAAAGCGAATTATAAAAGGCACAGAAAGAAACGAATGCAAGAAAAGTCAAAAAATATCACAAAAATATCGAATTGTGTCAAAATTGACGTTATTTGAATGCATGTGTGTCAAGATCGTTTTTTTTTCAAAATTCCGCGTGACCTGTGCAAAATAATTTAAAATGCAATTTGGGTTGCCTATTTGCAGGTACTTATTAAAGAATCTTTAAGAGGCTCTATTTTATAAAGGAAACACTTTTGACCACACATTTATTAACAAAAGTTGTTTGCTTTGTTGAGTTTTGCAAGCCCTAGAAGTTTGTTCCTACAATTCATTAACACCCTGTATAAAAGGGGTTGATATACTTGTAATAAGTACTTTCTTTTCCAACTTGAACAGTCCAATAGAAAAGAAAGAATCTTTAGGTGTTCAACTGCGCTAAATTATTTTTGCGGTTAATGTTTTTTGGTACCAACACTTTTCTGACCTTGTTTAGCTTAAAATATAGCTTTTGGTTCCTTTCTGTTCTACTTTTTTGTTTTTCTATTTTTAATAATTACCCTACTTATAAATGTTGTATCTGATAATTCTGTGCTCGTCGTAAAAAAGAATTAAAATAGCAGATGAAGCTTTAGATTGTGCCCCTCTGAAGCGGCGCCACAAATACGCAAAGCGCCAGCAATAAATATATGTTTAATATTTATTATTTTTCACTTGCGAGAGTTCAGGGTTACATAAATATATGGAACATGCAAGGTAAACCACTAAATACACAAATTATACCAACATATTCAAACAATTAATTTTAGCAAATTATTCAATGCAAGTATAGATTTACTTACTGTAATATATTGTTCTGTGATGCAGTCTGTGCTTCTGTGTATTATGTACGGTTTAAAGATTTCAAATACAGTATTAAATCAAGTAGAATTATGCGATGCGTACGCCACGAAGATTGAATTGTAAATTACCGTAAAGATCAAGTAGGCATGTACACTTTTGGACACTCAGTTTCTTTAA
The DNA here is from genome assembly GCA_958336395.1 of Ctenicera cuprea. Classification (NCBI taxonomy): domain Eukaryota; kingdom Metazoa; phylum Arthropoda; class Insecta; order Coleoptera; family Elateridae; genus Ctenicera; species Ctenicera cuprea. The sequence goes on along the minus strand of OY284487.1, from coordinate 65,397,748 downwards.
AATCAAACGGACTTGGTTTGCCTCAACGTAAAAGGTAGAAATAGTTTTGTTTAAATGTCTTGTTAAGAAATTCAAACAGTTTTTAGAAATAAAGTGCGCTGTTATAAATGTGCGTTTTGGTCAATTCGTCGTTAAATAGTTATAAAATTAATACAAGGTGTTCGAAATGTGTTACTAAAACTCTAAAATTTATAAAAATTTTAAAAACTCGTCATGTATTTTTACTCTTATAAATTATATACAGACTTGATCTTTACCAGGATTGTTGAGAACGCATGCCGACAACATCGCATCGCGCGCTTACACTTCAATCATTCGTTGGCGCGTTTCATTCATGAGAATAGCAATTTGGCCCAGAGTTATATTTTCCAAACTTGGCTTGTAGTAAATTTGAAACATTTTAACGTCTTAACTAATGCTGCCACGAAACGAGGATGAATAAACTGTAAACGCAGGATGTTCCGAAAAATTCAGAGCAGTTAGCAATCCTGTAAACAGCAATTTTACTTTCAGTCTCATGTTTCGCGAGTTTTCTCTTCTTTCGTCCAAAGTTTTTTTTTCGACGGCTTCACTATCAACATTAAACACATTAATGTCAACCACCAGATAGGAACAAAAACTGTAAAATGTTAAAATCGTTTTGAGAACTTGTGTTTTTTTTTGTAGAGGGTTTCAAAGGTGTAGGGCTTATTCAGAATTCCAGATTACAGAAATAACATAAGCAGTTAAAATAAGCAACCCATTGTATTATAACTAGATTATGGAGTTTTTCCAGATTCCAGATCACGTGTAGACCATTAGGGTTTCCGGTGGATGCGACCGACGGCCAGACTGATCTGAAGAGCGGTTATTGTGATGCAAGCCGCGTCCAGCTACCGACCGGCTACTGTGTGCCACCCCGCCTACTCTGATTCGATAAATGCAGTACTCGATTTGTTTTGTTGTTGCTCGGCCTGCCTGATCATTAGGTGCACCGGCCGTTATCAGTTCACCGACTACCCACTCTGGGCATAATCCTGGGTTACAGTGAATGCGGCGGCGGCCACCGTAAATTAAAATATGTGAGTTGTTATAGGTCTGCTGGTTATAAACGTCGTGAAATAAAGACGGATAACACGTACGTTGCGATTCATACAGTTGAATTTTGAAATCAAAGAAATTTTCGTTCTCAACCGATATCTCCAGAGTACTTAAGTCTTAATAATTTAAAATAATTTATGAATCTTACTCGTAAATCGCTATAAAAATTAATTCGAGTGGGACAGGTTCAAATTGGTCATATTTAAATTTCACCTTACGAAGCCGAATTTTGTGCTGGAACCAGGGACGTGCACCATAACCGAAACGTAAACCGAAAACCGAGGAAACACGCAAAATTTTCCAAGCCGTTACCTAACGAAAACAGAAATTAAAAATTTTTTGAAGCGTAACCATAATATTTTAGAATATACCTGAATGTTCAGCCTTTTTGGTTGATCTTAAGGGTTGTAACCAAAACAAAGGATTTGAGAGTTATTAAATGTTTTCCAAACGCGAAAGCAAAGTTTTTACCCGTATAACCTAATGGTATAACATGACATGAATACTTTAGCAGCAGGATACATTTTTCCTTTTTACTCCCAAGTACTTAATTTTGGTGTTATTAGCAGTCAGTTAGTTGACAGTGTGCACATTGTCGGACTTGCGGCCGTTGCCAAAATTGCTAATAATTCCAGGAAACATAAACAGTAGCGTGTCACCATGTACACAGCAACAAAAAATATTGATAACCTATTTTTATTTAAAATTTTAAAACATGCACGGAATTCGAACTCGTGGCTCGCGGCGTCATTGATAGTTGATGCTAGAATATAGAACATATACATGAACAACACATCCGCTATCTAAATTTAAATTGTTAGTAAACTACGATGCGTGTTATCCGATGGTTTCTCCGACCCACCTGGGGTAATTTTGTTTTTGAACTCAACATTTCATATTCAATCTTTGCGAGGAATTGGCTATGACGCCAGCCGTGCGTCTTGGTGACTTAGTGGTGATCTAACTAACTAAGACCAAACATCCATTTGTTTATGGCCATGCTTACGACGTAAACCCACATTCAGCCACGTCATGGTTGCCTAGCACTCGTTGGCTGTGCCAGGTTACTACTACCTAGAATCCCCTTGGTGCCTGTTGGTCCGCGGAAGGTATTTTATTTCCCTCCTACCCGGTATATCTACCGAGCTTTCCCCTATCCGCCACCCGGGGTCGCGCCCTCTAGGGGTTCCAGAATCCCCCGAGGGATGGTATACTGTATACCGGCAAAATGTTGGCAGCCGGCACCGGACGGCTAGACACTGTAATTTATGGAGGGAGCTAGTGTAATTGAGCATTTCATGAAAAGCCCAGACATGATCTCAATCACATAGAATAATTTACTTTTCATAACTTGTTTAAACAATGTTGTCATGTTGCCAGGATTTATATCATTTAGGTTATTGTCGAAAAAGCCTTTTTTTAAATATTTTCAAACAATTATCTGAGTATTTCGTGATTAGACGGGTTTGACCAAAATACTAAGACGTACAGTACAGTCTGTCCTTTGAAGAGATTCCAAGACCACTACTTTAGTTTTGTTTTAACCCCTGCCTCCCAGCAGATTTTTCTAGAATTTAACAAAAACGAAAATATTTTGTATGCCGCAAATTTTCCGTGATAATTTTAACAATTTTTATAATTTTTCCGAGAATTTTCTTGGCTTTTCATTAAGAAAACTAAAACATACTGGTAACCGTAACCGAAACTTAAATGCTAGTAGCAGTAAACCGCAACCGAAAACGAAATCGAAATTTAAAAAAATTTGAACGGTAACCGAAACTAGGGATGCAACGTATATTCGGTTTTTATCCGTTATCCGGCCTATCCGGCCATTTCACCGAATATTCGGTTTGGCCGGATAATATGAAATATCGGGCCGGAGATTTTTTATCGAATAAAAGAGATTATGCATGCAATTTTATTTGAAAGTATAGACTAAAATAATTGAAAGTAAGAGAGCAAAAACCCCGTAAGTCCAGTATTTTGCAGATCTGCATAAAAGGACTAAATTTATATTATTGAGATCAGCATTTATGCGAGTTCAAAATTCGAAATGATTTCAAACAACATAAATAAGTATTATTTATTAAAATCATGAAGTAATATATAACACAAGGAAGATGCATGAACCGCTTGTTGCTATGATGTGCAGGTCTCAATTTTGCAGTACATGTGACAGAGAGATCCGAGACAAGGAACCTACAAAAAGCACTCGATCGTCAATCGTCAATATTTTATTTAAATGTCGATAAAAAGCATATATGGTACGTTACGTCAGTTGATTTCTTGATGGTCACAGATCTATCAGGACAGAACACGTTTTAGTTTTAACAATTGTTGAAAATTATTAATTCAATAATCAAATTCGTTGACAGATTTCCAATTTTAATTGTGAACAAAAAACAATATTAGAGTAAATCAGCATATCCTTGAAATAGTACATTTAGTAGTTTCCTTGTGTCGGTGCTCTCTCTCTAGCACTATAGAATAAGACCATAGGGTTCGTGCATTGCATACTCTTTAAGTATATATTATGCTCTGTGATTAAAACCTAAATTTTACTGCATTGACGCTGAAACTACTTCGAAAGTAAAAACTATGCCGGATAATCCGGTATCTGGCTATCCGGCTGAGCAACCGGATACCGAATATCTGTTATCCGGCATTTTGAAAAAGTACTGCTCGCTGCATCCCTAACCAAACCTTATTGTGTTTTGGTTCACGTCCCTAGCTGGCACATCAAAATTAAAACGGGAGCTAAGAAATGCTTTGCGTCATATGTAATTACCAAAAATTGTCAGGAAAAAACAAATAAAATTAAGTACATTGATCAGTTTCAGATGTTTTTGATTCATTTAATCTCGGCCTTATTCTGCTGCTAAGGCTTACCAACGACGCCAGGAAATAAACTCACCGCACCCAGAATTTCTGACTAACCCCCCCCGTGTCTTCTATACGACAGAGATTTTTGACGTGCAATGACATCACAACAGTTTTACATTTCCTTCGAAATATGGCATATCTATCGTATGTCGCTTATTCGATGCCATACCATGGCATCCAGTCACACCGATTTTGGTGTTTTTCAAATATCGGATTCGAAATCAGGTTTTCTGAATGCGATCTAATATGCTACCCATATACCACAAAGCTGTGGATAGGAAGTTTTATGACCATCCTTCATGGATGTTGTGGATGTCCATAAGACATCCATTTTAGATTTTAAAGTCATCTTATGAACGTTCATACATAATCCATTTGTCACTATGGACGTCCCTAAGGGAACCTCTATGGATGTCTATAAGACATTCTCAATGAATGGAGAACTACCAAAACGTTCACAACTGCATATGACGTTAAAAATTTGAATTATGCGTAGACCATATTTGTTAACTGCAACAATCTTTTCTTCTTCTAGTGCCATACCCTATTCAGATCGTTGGCTACCTCTCTCCTATGTCTGTGTTTGGTGCGCCGAGATATACATTTTGCACAGACAGACATAGGGGACCTACAGTTTAACGTGGGCTCCGAACTACAGTAAGTGCATGCACTTTTCCGCTCTTCTTTTATGTTCTGTAGCAAGTTTGGTAAATTAAATGGATCGGGCAATGTTATGACGTTATCGATGTTTTTCATTACTTAGTAATTTTGTTATCATTTTATACAGTTTTTTTGTTCTTTTTTTCACGAGTTTTATATTGATAATTTGTGGGACGGGTGCTTCTTGGATTTCATTGTGAACATTTTCTTCTTCATCTTATCTTTATTTATTTTTATATGTTCTCCTGGTATGTATGTTGTATGTTCTTCCATTTCCCTTTGTCGCATATATTCAGACCTGTTTTCAACGAGTAAGTTTGTATAGCGAGTCCCCCACTGTTGTTCTGCTATTAGTGGTCGTGATATTTTACTTGTTTGTGATGATCTTAAACTTCGTAGTACCTTCCATGCTTTTGCTGGTTTTATTAATCTCATCTGTGATTTGATTCTTCTACATGTTTTCTCTTATTTGTCGTTCTTTACTTTTCTTACCATTTTTTCATATCTTGTATACAATTTTTTATGTGTTCGTATAGTTTGGTACTTCTATTTTCGACCTTATGTCCGAGACTTCTATTGGGATTTTTAAGTAGTTGTAACTATTCGTTACATTTTTCTGCGTACTGGGTCGTTGGCCCTGTGACCAGACACCCATCCTGGAGGACCGGGTATTTTGTTTTTAGAGTTTTCTGCTCTTAGCCTTCAGTGTGCCAACACCGAACTACAAGGCAATAGTACCGTGCCCCGGTAGGAGGAGTATCGCTCCTAACATGGAAAACCATCGCGTTCTGTGCTAATTTGGTCCGCCCAGTTATTTTATTTCCTCGGTACTCACCCTATCTGGTGAGTTTTCTCTTATCTGCCACCTGGGAAGGCGTGCGAAATACATCAAATTTTTAAAAATCGACATGTAGTTTGTGTTGCCTATAAATCGTAGAATCCTTTTTGGGGTTAAGGGGCGTTAACTGCACTTCTTGCACCGATAGAGGTAGTGCTATAGTTAAATGTTTGCTGGGAATGAGTTACATGCACTTCCTTAAAGCGATAGGTTTCCACCGTCCTATCCCACTTAAGAACCACAAACGACAAAAACTGTAAAGACGAAAAAATGAGTTGTTATAAAAATGTGCTATAAATCTTTTGTTAGGGAGCTATAACAGTTTACCAAAGGGAATTGTTCACAGTTTAGCTTAATACGCGATAGGCAGATGATATCGATACGTGTCGATATATTAATACAATAATTCGTATCTCCGTGTCAATTGTTATGTTAGTGTTAAGACAGATTTGCTCTTTCAAATATTGTAATTATATGGCATATTCTAGTCACAAGAAACGTCTTATGGTTATCGCTTAATTTATTTTTAAAAATTGTATTTCTCCGACAAGGTTTGTTAGCAATACTATAATAAGTTACACCTGGGTCGACAAATTGATTTATCGATATATTACTTTGTAGAGATATATTTTGATACTCTCCTTTTATGATTAATTAGTAATGATTTATTCTCGTTAAAACCGAGCAGCATTTTCAACTCGTGCCTTCGCACTCGTTGAATCTGCAGCTCAGTTTCAACAACCATCCATAATAATTATATCTCTTGATAATAATATAAAAAATGAGCGATGTAAATGATAAACAAAACCACTACTTTGTAACGATTGTCGTTGTTAACGTCTACCTAAAATAAGTGTTGCCCATACGCAATCGCTAATAGCGTCATTACATCTGTCCCTTGCAGTACAATATTTACATATTGTTCTAGACGTGCTAAGTTTAAAAAGTCTGAAAATAAACAATTAACTTTAAAAACAATTCCTTGCCATATTTGCTTGGCATTTTTATGGAAAATCTTAAACTTTAAATCTTAAATGTTTGGGAATTTAATTTCCCTGCGTTTTCATTACAAGCTACGATTTCTTTCCCACATATATGGGCGCATGAACTGCCCAGATCACGCCCCCCCCCCCGTCTCACATGCACAAACACACATATTGCTATGATATTTGGAGGTGTATGTTTTTACTGGGGTATTGTAGTTCCTGGAAGGCAATTTTTGGGATGCTTGCTACAATTCAATTTGCGATTGGAGGTTTGTGAAGGCTGTAAGGTTTTGATATTCTAACTTTTAAACTCAGGGTTGCGTATTATTGCTGTAATTTCTTGTTATAAATTCTAATAATTTATATTTTTCATATTTGTGAGGTTTGTTTTTACTGAAAGAAAAGAAAAACACAATCAGATTGATACGATTTTTATTTATGTTAGTTTTAATTATAATTTAGTTCAGACTTGTTCAAAAGGTTTAATTTATAGGAAGTTTTAGACTTACTTGTTTTGTGCATCGATTAATGTCATTATGGATGTCAGTGTCAATGTCACAAACGTATAAAAGAATACTCATTGGGAATCAAGAAGAAGACAAAAGAATGGAAAATTTGTTTAGGTAGTTACGACTCGTCTTTGTAAACAAAGACAGAGAATTTTATATTCTCTGGATGAATAAAGAGGAAAAACGAGTTTAAAAGTAATGTAAAAGTGATTGTGAATATAAAAGAAGAAAATACAACTAATTATCAACGAATTGTGAAAAGTCCAGAAGAATAACAAGTATAAAGCGATCCAGAAAGTTTTTCCAGTTGTGATGGTGGTAAAACCGAGTTTAAAATAATATAAAACAGACCAGAGGAAGATTCAAACTAAAGGCGAGTGTTTGTGGTTACTTGAGGAATCTGCAAACTAGTGAAGTAGAAGTTGGAAATTCATCGTTTGCTCGAGTGAAGGATATCCCAATAAGGAGACGTTAAGATAAGTGTTCTCTTTTTAAAGGACGATAGTATTTAGTAAAATTTATTTGATTTTTCGCAACTTTCATTAGAAAATTGATTTATTAAATAAAACCTTTTTTTTTGTAACGTTGATATTGTTTTGTGTTTATCCTATTTCAAATTTATTTATTAGTAACTTGTCTTACAAGCTAAATAACGACCCTGAGAAAGTTAATAAAGAGTCTCATAGAAAATATAATTTAGAATTGCGTGAATGGCGGGCATTTAGGGAATTGTTTTCTAGTAAGTACATGCACACGCATATCATTGCAATTAAAATTGGCACCCAATAACGTGGGGCTCGTTGATGTACACCGAGGCATTTTGGTAAATGTCGGGATACAGTTTTTCAACAATAAACTCATTTAATAAAGAACCCAAGTAGCTCGTATTTAGTTTTCTTGCAGATTTAAAAGGGTCATAAGTTGATAAAAAAAATGACAGAAGAAAATCGCAGAATGTTAAGAAGTTCAATAAGAAGATTGATGCAGAGAATCAAATTCAGAAGGTGAAAATGAAGACCATATAAGAGAAGAAGTAATAACGGCCATAGAACAACAGGGGAAAGAAGAGATACAGGGAGAAGTACAAAATGAACCGGGACAAGCAAAAGAAGTACCACAAGAAGTAAATTTGAAAACAATGATACAACTGATGATGATAAAAATAGATGAGAAAATGGACAGTATGGAAAAGACTGTAGTACTGAAAAGTACCAGAGTTACCATTAGATTTTATAATTGGAATAGATTTCATAGAACAAGAAGGGGTTAAAGTTGACGGCCAATATAAATGTATTATAATAAATAATTATAAAATATAATGGACAAAAGATGAATTATATAATAATAATAATATTAAAATAAATAATTATGTCATAAGTGACTTTATAAAGGAGGAGCAGATTGGAATCCCTTGTTGGAAATATAAAGTACAATTAAATAATCTGGTACGTGAAAATATTGACCTCATTAATGAAAAATCGTGTGTAGCAAGAAATCACATACATAAAACTTAAAGTAGATGACAAAGCTCCATTTAATGTTAAAGTTTATCCGATACCTTTTGCGTATAGAGTACAAGTTAGAGAAGAAGTAAATAAAATGTTAGCAGATAATATTATAGAATCATCTACAACTAGTTATGTGAACCCGTTGGTGGTTGTTAAGAAAAAAATGAGCGAAACACTTCGCCTGGACTTTCCTATACTTATAAATTAACATTGTTTAATATTTTCCAACACTTTTTATATACACCTGTCTAGAAACGCAAAAGCAGTGTTTTAAAAAAAACTATAAAATTATAAAAAATTTTTGGCCCCAACCGAGGCTCGACCCCACAACTACTTATGCAGTAAAACGGCAGTACATTCGAACACACCCGCATATCCATCCATGCTATTCCAAACCTGCGCGTTATCGTTAAATAAGTGCCTATTGAATGCGTGCGCAATAGAAATGCATAGAACGTTCAGAACTCTTCACTTCCGTACAAGAATACAACTGCTGTAGAAAGTATGTGAAATTCTTCTAAGGACAAAAAGATTATTAAGGGGCAAAAAATTCGATTTTTTGATTTTTTGTAAAAAGATTCTCCTAGAACAAACAAAAGAAGAAATCAATTTTTTAATTTTGTAGCGAAAATTTTGGGGGGGAGGGGGAACAGTAGCCCCCCTAAATATTAAATTATCGAAAAAATATTATGATATTCGGATTTTGCTGTCAATGATGAGCTATTTTGCTTTAACAGAAATATTTTATTGCCCCCCGTTAAATAAATAAAAGGGTACCAATTTTCAATTTTCAAAAAATCACAGAGGGCGTCACAGTGAAATTATAGCAATGAGCAAAAACCAAAATTGTAGCAGATGCCTATCTCTATCAGCTTAAAAAGTTTAAACAAAAACGTGTTTGCAGTTTTTGAGAAATTTTTTTTTGAAAAATTCCAAAATTTAGGAGTGATGTCATTGAAATCGTTTTTCGATTTTCAAAATTAATGATATTTCATGGTATAGTACCCTTAAGGGGCTACCAAACAAGATGTAGTTGATTCCAATCAGATAACTGGTTTTTGAGTAAATGGGCGTTAAAGTCGAAATTTTCAAAAATTCGTAGCGGCCGTCATGTTGAAGCTAGAGAGTTCGGTAAAAAAACGTTTGATTTGTTCTAAGGCCTTCTATAATTTTCACTATTCCAATTTCCAAAATTCCGTTTCTGAAAAAAATGCTACCAAAAAAACATGTCTAACTTCCGCTTCCGGTTTCGGATTCTTTTTAAAAGCTTATTTTGTCGATGAATTTTTGATATACCTCCTCATTCCAAAGCACATCGAAATCGGTCCAGCCGTTCCGGAGATATGAGCGTTACCCACACACCCACACACCCACCCACAGACAGACATTTTTTAAAAACCACTTTTTTAGGATCCTGGAAGCCCAAAACATGTATTTCCGTCAAAATCTCGATTTTGAAAATTTGCATGAAATCAATACTTCCCTATACTGAAAGTATAGGAAAGTAAAAAATGATACTCTTCGATTGTGTTTAGATGCTCGTAAAATAAACAATATTACCAAACCGCAATATGAATCTCCGCAAACAATTGACAGTTTATTAGCAAAAATTAGCAATAAGAAAATTTTTTCGAAACTCGACCTCAAGAATTCCTTTTGGTTAATTCCGTTGGAAGAAAGTTCAAGGAAATATACAGGTTTCAATGTAGATGGAGACATTTTCCAATTTAAAGTTGTACCTTTTGGTTTATCAACATCGTGTGCAGCGCTAGTGAGAGCTATGCAGAAGATATTAAATGAGTTTTAAGAATTTTGTGTACATTATGTAGATGACATTCTTATTTTTAGTGAAACTGAAGAACAACATTTAAGATATTTAAGTATTATTTTAAAGAAAATGCAAGAAAATGGCTTGAAATTAAATATAGAAAAATGTGAATTTATGAAAGACCAAGTCCGATACTTGGAATATGAAATAAGTGATAATGGTGTAAAAATTAGTGATGAAAGGATCACTAATATTAAAGAATTTCCCAGGCCAAAGAATTTGAAAACTTTACGTGGTTTTCTTGGAATGTTGAACTACTACAAGAAGTTTATACCGAAATATTCAGAATTAACGTTACCATTGGTAGACTTATTAAGGAAAAATGAAAAATGGAGTTGGACACAAGAAAGAGAGAAAGCATTTGAACAAATGAAAGAAAATTTCTACAACGAGCTACGGTTAAGATACCCGAATTTCAAAGAAAAGTTTATTCTTCGAACAGATGCTTCGGACTTTGCAATTTCGGCTGAATTGGTGCAAATACAAAATAGTGAAGAAGTTCCTATATGTTTTATATCAAGAGTGTTAAAAGGATACGAGACAAGATACACCATTTCTGAAAAAGAAATGCTGGCAATAATATTTGCGATAAATAAATTCAAATTTTATTTAACTGGAAATAAATTCAATTTGGAAACTGATATTTCGGCTTTAACATTTATGAAGAAAACGATTTTTTTGAATAATCGTTTGTACCGTTGGGCTTTATTTCTACAGGAGTATTAATTTGAAATCCGACATAGACCTGGTAAAGAAAATGTGACTGCTGATTATTTAAGTAGGAAAAATAATCAAAATGGTAAAATAAACCAGAACTTAATAGGTTTGCAAGAATTAAGGGGGCAAGACAGATACTAAAAAGAACGTATTCACGTACAACAGCAAGTGGAAGAAATAAAGATATTACGTGATATGATAGAAGAAAATAATAATCAAATTATAAAAGGTTTTAAAATTGAACAAGGATTTTTGGTAAAAGTAGTCAATGAGAAGGATTTATATGTTTTAAATAAAGAATTCGCAATAGAAGTGATAAAAGAAATTCATGACAAGTTTAGTCATATTGGAATAAGAAAAACATGGTTAGTTTTCAGAGAGTGTTTCTACACAAAGAATGATTTGCCTTTGGTAAAGGAAATTATAAATAATTGTGAACATTGTTTGTTTACAAAAGAGAAGAATTATAAAAATATTAACTCGATAAAAAGCATAAGAGTTGAAAATCCATTAGATTTGATTGCCATAGACTACATAGGAAATTTAGTACCAGGACAATATAGCTTTTGTCATATTTTGGTTATTACGGATATTTGTACAAACTTTGTGAAATTATATCCAGGAAAAAGTTGTAATACAAATCACGCAATAATGTCTATTAGAAAATTTATAGAAGAAGTTGGTGTGCCCAAGAAAATCTTAGCAGATAATGCGACATATTTTAGGAACAATAGGTTTATAACATTCTGGAAGAATAGGAATATACAGGTTGGATTCTGTAGTATAAGACATCCTTGTGCGAATCCTGCAGAACGATATGTTGAAGAAGTTATAAAGTTTCTTAGGATATCAACGCACAGAAGTCATGAACAATGGATAAAATATGTGCCTCAAATAGAAAAATTTATAAATGAAGTACCCAATTCAATAACAGAAGTGCCACCAATACTGTTGATGAAAAACATTTCACCAGAAAGACCTTGGAAAGGTGCAGAGGTAGTAGAAGATATACGTGAAATTTTAGAACAAGCAAGAGTCAAAAACAGCGCAGCATTGAACAATTATGAAAGAAGGAAGAATAAAAATTTAAAAAGAAAGAAGTTTTATCAGATAGGTGATTCAGTAGTAGTTAAAAACTTAAAAGTTGCAAATAGGGCTGAAAATTTGTGCAAAACTACAATTATCTTATATAGCGCCGTTCAAAATAAATAGGATTTTTGGGGAGAATACTTTTGAGTTAGCTGAGTTAAAGAGTGGAAGAATAAGAGGAAGATTTCATATTTCAATGATTTTTCCTTACAATATTAAAGAAGTTTAATGTTGAAATCGATGAAAATAAAATTTTCTTTATAAAACTTATTTTGTTTAATATTCTAAAATTTTATTTTAATCTGGGGGCAAAAATGCTATGATATTTGGAGGTGTATGTTTTTACTGGGGTATTGCAGTTCCTGGAAGGCAATTTTTGGGATGCTTGCTACAATTCAATTTGAGATTGGAGGTTTGTGAAGGCTGCAAGGTTTTGATATTCTAACTTTTAAACTCAGGGTTGCGTATTATTGCTGCAATTTCTTGTTGTAAATTCTAATAATTTATATTTTTCATATTTGTGAGGTTTGTTTGTACTGAAAGAAAAGAAAACCACAATCAGATTGATACGAGTTTTAGTTATATTAGTTTTAATTATAATTTAGTTCAGAATTGTTCAAAAGGTTTAATTTCTAAAAAGTTTTAGACTTACTTGTTTTGTGCATCGATTAATGTCATTATGGATGTCAGTGTCAATGCCACAAACGTATAAAAGAATACTCATTGGTCATTGTCATGAGATTTATTTGTTTGTTCAAAAAATGGGAATCAAGAAGGAAGACAAAAGAACAAACGTTAGTTAGTTACGACTCGTCTTTGTAAACAAAGACAGAGAATTTTATATCCTCTGGGTGAATAAAGAGGAAAAACGAGTTTAAAAGTAATGTAAAAGTGATTGTGAATATAAAAGAAGAAAATACAACTAATTATCAAGGAATTGTGAAAAGTCCAGAAGAATAACAAGTATAAAGCGACCCAGAAAGTTTTTCCAGTTGTGCTGGTGGTAAAACCGAGTTTAAAATAATATAAAACAGACCAGAGGAAGATTCAAACTAAAGGCGAGTGTTTGTGGTTACTTGAGGAACATGCAAACTAGTAAAGTAGAAGTTGGACATTCATCGTTTGCTCAAGTGAAGGTTATCCCAATAAGGAGACGTTAAGATAAGTGTTCTCTTTTTAAAGGACGATAGTATTTAGTAAAATTTATTTGATTTTTCGCAAATTTCATTAGAAAATTGATTTATTAAATAAAACCTTTTTTTTTGTAACGTTGATATTGTTTTGTGTTTATCCTATCTCAAATTTATTTATTAATAACTTGTCTTACAAGCTAAATAACGACCCTGAGAAAGTTAATAAAGAGTCTCATAGAAAATATAATTTAGAATTGCGTGAATTGTGGGCATTTAGGGAATTGTTTTCTAGTAAGTACATGCACACGCATATCATTGCAATATATACCCAAAAGGACCATGCTCCGGAATCGAACTGAAACACTTTTCGTAGAGCAATGCTGCTCTACCGCCCGACCCTCTAAGCTATTATTGTTATAGTTAGATTCTGTTGGTCTAACAATGGTGATTCTAGCAAATTGTAGCTCACTACAAGAAAAAATATGAATGAATGTATTACTACTGAGTTACAGATCCGCACGTACAAAATAGTGTAAAAACACAATATCTACTCATCCCACCCTCATAGGATTTTCGATTTCAGTATATAAAATTTGGTACTATTCCAGTAAAAAGTACTTTTTACAATGATACATTTTTTTTATCAGCAAATAGGCTAATGAACGGCATGATAATTCAATTGGCGTATTCGTATGCAGCTAGATGTAACAAAGGATGCTAAGGTGGCTGCTATCTTGAATGTAATCAGTGCGCGGCCGCCGGCAGCGTGATAGTCGCTAATGCACCAACCAGTCCTGATAGTCGACCCACGTACTACCACCGACTACCACGTCTACAGGTGGACCATAAAGGATCAACTCGTAAAATATTCTTAAAAGATGAACAAACTTAAATTACTTAAAGTAACCACGGAAATTGTTTAACTAGTTTAACGTTGTCACTAGATAGGTAACAAAAATGTCTGGAAAAAAAGAGAATATTAGTTTACGGTGATTAGCCAAAATATTCCATTCAACGTTCTTCTGAATTAATCAATTCATCTAACTTACATTAGCACTGCAAACTGTTTTGATGTTGGTAATATGTTTTTGCAAATACCTTCGCAGGAGTGTATTTTATTTGTTAAATAAGATTTTTATTAACAAAACTGTTGAATTATAAAAACGGACTGAATTGATTCAATTATTTAAGCTTTGCATCAATCAAATTTATTTTACTTTTAATAATAAAACGTATTTCCAAAAAGATGATTTACTGATGAGAAGTGCAAATTTAGCTCTTTTAGCTGATATATGTATGTAAAATCTAGAAGACTAACTTTGAATAAAACCAGTCATAGAAAATTATATTTTAGTTTCGTTATATTGTTGGCATTTTAGCATGTTTTGATAGTTCAATTGAGTTAACTAATAAATGTTTGATTTGTTTCTACAGTTTGCATCCAAACATAAAATTAAACAAACATTCGCGGGTTTCCATCAAATTGGACGTTTTGATCACATTGGAGGTTATAAACAAACTAGCACACCATTAAGTTGGGAGGCATATGATAATGTGAACGTTATAAACATGTAAAAATTGGGGTTTGTGATCATTGGCAGTTATGAACATTGGGGGTTGTGGTGTTGTAGGCCCAAAAGGTTCTTTAAGATCAAAAGGTTAACTTGGATTGATTTACATTGACGTAATATTCTTCTTCTAGCAAATCAAATGATGTTTTTTTTAATAGCTTTGCAGTAGAACTGTAGTTAAAACGAAATTTACATTTAAATCTAAAATAACTTTGAGAACAACAAAAAACATTTTAAACACTTTGTTTCATGCTAAAGTAAAAACAGACAATTTACTAAAATCAGGCATCTACAAATTAAATTGCTCGCACTGTAATTCGGTTTATCTAGGACAAACAGTTAGAAATTTTAATATTTGATACAAGGAACACCTACGTTGTTACAAATATAAACACCCCCATAAATCCAATTACGCTAAACACCTATTAGAACACAATCATTCCATGACATCTAATAACACTATAATTACACTTTTGTGATGATAAACGTAAGTTGGATATACTAGAAGCATTTAAAATTCACAAAAATTTCAAATCTGAACCATTAATGAATGAACAAATTATCTCTTAAATTTATCGTTATTGGATATTTTGGAATGAGAAATCAAGTCATCTGGACGCAGATGTAGAAAACCAAGATCAAATTATGAAGATTTATTGTTCTTATAGCAACACTAACTGTTGACTTTTAATATTGCCTCTGAAAATGACATGTCAACATGTCAAAATACGTATAAGGCTAAAATAAAAAACCTGTTGAAGTTAAGAATTGTTTTATTAACAATAAATTAAAATGAACTTCAACGACGTAAAGCTCGAACTTATTAATAAAATAAGTCTTTTGTTTCAAAAACCTATACGGCATGGCATGGCGAACTGAATTTTATTGTCCTATTTTGGTAATGTGAAAGTAATATCCGACCAGAGGCGCTGCAGTTTTATTTACCAAAAAGTAACTTGGTACACCACTGCAACGCCACTTGTTATTGAATATGATATTAATTAAAACAAGATTCATGCCGCTTATTTCATAAAAACATATACAAAATATATCGATTCATAAACGAAGTATTAAAGAAAAAATAATTTATTTCAGGGAAAGAACTCGATCCTGAAAGCAGCGCCTACCAATTAATTAACACTCTGTTTATACTACCACACACGCTGAGGCGATATCGCCGGACCTGGTGATTATAGGGGCTCGTGGTTTCGAAGACGGCCTCGACGGGGCGGGGGGGAGTAGCTGCGGTTTTTGCGTAGGAGGTGGATGCATAGTGATCTGTAGAGAGGAGTAGCCCAGGACCGAAGTTAGTATTTGATCAGAGTGGTAGTGCTTGTGACTAGAAGCCAAAGCTCAATCTGGCAAACGTAAGCTAGAGATGGACTGTTTACCTGATGATCGGTTTGATTAATCCTAAAATTAAACTGATTTTTCATCGTTTTTGCGTTGGCTTTTATACCCTTTCGTTGCCATTGACCGAAGTTTTTGTCCACATTCTCCTGCGCTTATGTAACCCTTACGGTGAATTTTGCCATTTTTTCCCCTGTTACGTAATTTGGTTTTAGAATGTCGAAAGAAACAAAGACAGATCATGGTTGTAATGCAAAGAGGGAGATAGTAACCGGCTTCTAATATCTTCGGAAAGATTAATTTCTAGTTGTGTCAGACCACGCCCTCCGGGCCAGCTGATGGGCTGGGAGCGCAAACGGTTGGAGTTCTCATTACTTCAATAAATTCGTTGCGTGCACTTCAAAGCACTGTTTTTTTTATGAATTTCTTTTGTAAAATTAAAACAAAGCTATGATATCCACGTAATAAAGTGTAATTTTCTGAGTAAAACAGACGTATTTTATTATCAAAAAAAAATTCAGGTAAAATCAGTATAAATAATACAAAACGTTCAAGGACGTATGCGGTTTGAGAAAAAAAAAGAAAAATCTATACTACGTATGTAAAACATATATCCAAAATTTTGAGCAATTTTGGAAATTCTGTTTTCGTATTTTATTATTGACATACGTGAAATTCATCAAACAGTTATTAAAGTACGTATACGTACATCAGAAATAATTTAAACTACTTAATTTATTCATAGCATCTAGGAAAGATACAAAATGCAGATAGAGTTGTTGGTGTACCTAGCAAATAAAAGAAGCTAAGTAGTAAATAACATTTCAATCCACGCAAGAAATTATATACAGTGGAGACGCACGCTCAGGTGGTGGACATTGAACAGATAAACAGCGACACTATCGTAGCGGGTAACACGGTAGCTATGCGATACTTAACATTGAAGCACTTTGTGTATACGTTATTTCTATAACGAATAAATTCTTTTGCACTTTTTAATGTGATCGTCGGCAAGTCTCTCTACGGGACGTCGCTGGAATAGAGTCAACAATTCCGTAAGAAAATAAATAAGTGATCACTGTACAGTGTACATGCCCTATAGCAAAGAACAGAGCTACTGAATAATGCTGGTAACCGAATTTTTTGTAAGCAAATATCCGAATATGAGGAAATCCAAAAATTTGGAATTGTATTTATTCGTATTTTAAATATAAATTTAGATTTCAGATTTCTCATTCTGAATCAGATGTTGGATTTCTAATTTCGATCCGGATTTGAATCCCAATTTTCCAAAAAAACGGATAGGTAATTTAGTATCCTAAATCTGGCTTGCTATTGTGTGTAGCAATCTTTCTTTTTAGTACTTATAATAAAAGGTTGTTTTATTATGCTTTTGCAAATTATTTTTGACAGCCCGATTATTTTTGCATTTTATTTGAATGTCCCGGGGATTCTAAGTACAATGATATGATTATATTCTGAATGTAAATGCATATTTTAACTAAAAGTACGTAATCGACTGCATATACTTACATGTATTTACTTTCCTCCTTCTCACTATTTTATATAAATATTTCATACTTACTAGCGGAACCCGTGGGCTATGCCTCACGCTTTCATAGCACAATAAATTAATTACTGAAATTGCTAGTGTAGCAGGCGTAGATCGCAATCCTAGTTTTATGAGTTTTATAAAGATTGGTTTAATCCTATGTAAATCGATTTTGACAAATTTGTTCGCCAAAATTAAGGAGAGGGGAGGAAAGTTACCCCTCTCCCCATTGCTGCACCTAAAACTTAAGTTCTTAATATTATTCTTGAGCCGTAACAGATATTTTTTATCGTCCTCCGCTTACTAAAGAGAGAGAGAGAGAGGCATATACTTACATTATTCAAAAATTCATAGTAGGCGTTACAGAGAAATTAGTGAACTGAAACGCGAAACAAATTGTGACCCATAGCTTTATTTTTTTTTCTTTATCTTGTAGTGTCCATTTCATTCCAATTGAGTAGCCCCTATCAATTCGGTGGTGACTGTTCTTGGTATGCGGACGTCCAACACTTTTCACAATCAAATTTTCTACATAGATAACGTAGTCAAGGGATAATGTTATGATAACGTCACCAAGCACTCGCTAACCGTCTAAGCAAGTAACAACTACCCCCGAATATTAAAAAAATTAATAACTCAAAAACTGTACATAGCTCCACAACCAAATTTTCTACATAGATAACGCAGTTGGGGGGTAATGTCATGATATTTTTTAGTATGGGGGGTGTCTGCTGCCTCCTTAAACGGCTTGCGAGTATTTGCTGACGTCATCATGACATTACTCCTTGACTATGTTATATATGTAGAAAATTTGGTTGTGGAACTATGTACAAATTTTAAGTTATACGTTTTCTATGTATTCGGAGAGTGACTGAGTGCTACCCTCTTAGACGGCTTGCGAATTAATCTTTTGTTAATATTTGGAGTGGCTGGCATCTCTTCTTCTTCTTCTAATGCCATTCCCTATTTAGGACGTTGGCTACCTCCTATATCTGTGTTTAGTGCGCGGCAATGGATAATTTGCACAGACAGACATAGAGGACCTACAGTTTAACGTAGGCTCCGAACCACAGGAAGTGCATGCACTTCTCCAGAGAGGTTTTCCTGGGAAAAATTCCACCTCGCTGGTTTCTCGTGCTTTGCAAGGGAGAACCACCGGGCCGGGAATAAAACCCGGATCCGCTGTATTAGTAGCCCGCGCGCTTACCACTGAGCTACGGCCGCTCTTGGCTGGCACCTCACAAAACGATATTTATTGATTTTGTACAATAATTACTTGTCGAGGCGGTAATTTATTAATAAAGCATCGTTGCGGAATTCAAAGCAGAGTTTACAAGTTTTCTTGTTATTATGTCGGCGATCTACAATTTTAGTATTTGTGTTGGCGCTTCGGGTATTTTCGGTTAAATTGGCTGCTTTTGCTGCTGGCTTCACACGATGCTGGGCAGATGAATGTTTGCATATTTTTTCCTATTTAGTATTAGAAGTTGATTTGTTATAAATGTATGTTACTCGATGTTTCGACTTATAAAATGTAAATTTAATTTTACATATTTTGTTAACAGCATATGGCATATGTTAGTGCCTATTATATGTTTTAAATAATAAAAATGCATATCTTTTCTCTCTCTCCAAAAAAAAATTTAAATAATATTTTCTATAAGAAGAAAGTTAAATTTGGTGGAATTACTTTAAACTCCAGAATTTCTAAATTTAAGTAAATAGTTGCAGCTAAGACGTGCAATTATTTTATCTTATCCTTATATAATTCTAAATTGTAAAGCAGGTAGAAATTTCTTTAAAATTGATATTTGCGATTTATGCTAATTCCTCGTAATAATAATTGTGTTAAGTGGTTGGTGAATGATCTAAAACATATAATTATTTATTGCAATAATTAAATTGTGCATGCTTATTTAAACTAGTAAATGTTAGGTGTGCAATTTATTAATTTACTCCTGTCTCTACATTTTTCTTTTCTATAGGTATATTAACTTTGCTAGTTTTTATGTAATTGCATGTTTGTAATTAAAAGTATTAAAAAACAATGGTTGTTTTTCCCAAAAAAAATTCTCCATTTTAAATGTGACTACAATTACCTATATTCAAAATTGCTTACAATAATTCAATACAATTTTAGTACTACGTTACTGCATATATCCGGCATATACCGCAGGTTTTTCAAAATATTTTAGTGCGTTTATTATGCACTATCTTTGCAACTAATTTTCCCACCCCTAGATATCGGCAATAAATTATTATTTAACAGGTAGATATATTTCCCTTACTTCGACTTCGAAATAATGAGAGCAACTATTTCAGATTTTTAAATTGAATACTTTTAGTAAAACATACTGATATTATGTAATATATACTTAACAGGAACCTTCCTTGGTGTCATTACAGTGCATACCAATGTAATTGTATAATTGGGTTTAGTGTCCAGCAACAGCACGTCAAGTTATCGGTGTTGTACCAAGCCACTCCCAGCAGCCATTGTGGCTGCTTCTTTAGAATACTAATCACCAGATGAATAAGGTATTGGTCGATGGTACTTGTGCAAATGTAATTTATTTTAAAACAGCATTCAGGTTATATGTCAGCAAATTATTTAAATTTATCTTGACTGACGAAAGGAAGCTACAGTAAGTTAGTAAGTCCAGTTTAATAAACGCACCGGCCTCCAAGCGTTTACATAACAATTAAAAAGAATGTAATTATTGAAATTTAAAACGCTTTAAAACGATGCCGACGGCGAAATTTTTCGCCTGTTCTTGTAGTAATGTTAATATTTAAACTACAAGATTCAAAGCCTTTCAAAAAATCAAACATTTTTCGAATACAGAACAGTTACATGCTGTGAAGTATACACTAGATAAAAAAATCATCAAGTGGAACATGGCTGATTAGCATGTCAAACTTGAAACAGCTCTATTCATGTCTCTAGCAAAATTTTATCACTTTCAGTAACCCTAACTTGAAAGATTTACATCACTTGATGACAATTTATTTCAAAATCAATTAGAAATAATGCTTCAAATAAATTATTTAATAATAGTCAAGCCAGTAGTGCACTAAGCGAAACGTTAAGAGTTCAAACCGTAACGAAGTATACTTTTTTTAACTGTAAAATGCTAATCAGTTTCACAATCATTTATCTAAATTCGTCTGTCAAAATTTGTGTGGGAGGGAAACAATTAACTTCCCTTAATACTGCTGGACCTAAAATTAAAAGGTGAATGTTATTCTACTATCACTTAGAACAACTTAGTTCAAATAGAATTTTTTTATCGTCATCGTTTTATTAAATAAAATCAAATTTTACTTTTCAAAAATTTGTAGAAGACGTCACAGAGGAATTAGAAGACTGAAAAACGAATTACATTGTAGCTCATCCCTAGCTCTAGTAGCTTTTAGAACTAAAAAGAAATCGTGTTGCTAACGTTTAAGCCATGGGTGTTTTTGAAATTTTTTTCACTCCACAGTTTCAATATACCATAATTGTCAATAATTCATAATAAACGTCACACTGGAATTAACAGACTGCAACGCGAACCGAATTTTAGATCATCCCTTGCTCTATTAACCCACCAAATTTAAATAACAGTGCGTGACCAGTTTTTAACAAAAATTTGTTTGACATCTTCGAACCGAGTAACATTGTGCGTCTCTAAAACTAATATAATGTTCTAGCTTTATACCTATCTGTCAACTCATATTTAAGCAATAAGGCGTTAAATTTTCACGCTAGAAAGTTTTAAAAGAAAAGCGTTTGATGTGCCTTAAATTATTCCATTAGAATTCGGTTTTAAATTCAGAAAATTCAACTTCTGAAAATAATTATACCAAAAAGTCGTGTTAATTTCTGCTTCCAGTTTTGGATTTTTTAAAGCTTATTTTGTTGGTGAATTTTTGATATATTCTCATCTCCCCACTACCTAGCTTATCGAAATCAGACTCTCCGTTAATGAGTTATGAGGCGCAATCCTAATACCCCACCCTCCAGACACGGACAGCCATTCCTTATAACTAACTTGTTTGGGTTTTTGCTCTAAAACATGTCTTTCCGTCAAAATTTCTATGAAGTCATCCCTATACTAAAAGTAAGGAAGGAAACAAAAATTGTAGTATTACCATTCTTTGACTTTCTCATACATAATTTGTTATACGTATCAAAAAGTTTCACATCAACGTTCTAGCTCGAAAAGTTACTATGAAAAAAAAACAATATAAAAAAATAAGAAACGCATCATATGTAATTTTCTCTGAGATTTTCCGATACATCCGATTTACATAAAAATCACTGCTTATGTAATTAACTTTAAAAAAGTCTTCATCTCACCCTCTTCATTAATGTTTCTTTTTCAAATTTCAACATTAACTATATCTAACTTTTGTTACAATACATTTTCGGTTGATTTCTTCAAAAACAGCAGTTGGTAACAGTTGTGACAAATTTTAAAACTAGTTTTGAACAGGGGCGGCGAATGCATGGGTGCAAGGGTGCGTGGTGGTTAAAATAACTTTCTTTCAGGTTAAAGTCCACTAGCAATAAATAAAGCTTGATATAATTTGTTAAACGTTTATGGGGACGAATCAAAATTATTAAAAACAACAAATGAATTCCTACCGGCCACAAAATATTTTGAATAAATCTGCGCGCAATCTTCAAGGGACCTTCCTCACATACACTCACTGCTATCTTACCTGTTCTTTGTTTATATCTATTACATTAATCTCCATTGTAGAAGTTGTGTTAACCTGCTCTTGTGATTTTATAAATTTTTAATTGTCAGTGGTTGACTGGAGGTTTAATGGTTTCTTCTTCTTCTTATGGTTGCATACCTCTTGCGAGGTGTGGCGTATTTTTTATCTCTTGTCATGTGCCGTGATTAAAGTAGCACAGGACAGTGTGCAACTACAGCTTTACGTGGGCTTCGAACCTCGGAAGTGCATACACTTCATCTTCAGAGAAGACTTTTACTAGGACAATCTTAGATGTGAAAAGTAAAGCTAAAGCCCGATAAACCTCAAAGAGGGTTCTACTAGTCATAGGCAACCCAACTCACATCAGAGTACGTTGGTAGTTGTCCTTTCAACGAAGCATGCCGATTTTGAAATTCTGATGTTACTTCGCCCAGAAATCAAACCTTGGGTAACAGTCAAGCACCTAGAGCGCCACACCAACCGGCGCCGGCGGCTCAACATTTTCTAAATTAATACTAATTATTAAATTCGAATATTTTTATTAGTTCTTCAAATTTCGTCCGGTTTTCTCTTAAATAGGATTGCTTAAACAGCTGGCGCGTTTTCTGGTTTAGGTTATAATTTTTACTAGACGAGACGTTCAATAGCCTATATGTTTATAAAATACAATATTCGAATAGTTAGAATTGATTTTATTCTGTTGAATATTATGTGTAAGTTATAATATTGCAATTGTGCGTATCTTTTACTGTGTCTTTTTACCGTTGTTGACAATTAATTTGTGATTGCAAATATTGTATTGTGGAATAGTCATTGTAAGTTGACTTTGTCGATATATCAATTAACGGTTGTAAAGCAATTTAGTCATATAAATATATATCATATATAATTTAGTCCTTTCCAGAGCTAGTATTAGTTTATCGTTTGTGTTTAATCTCGAAGTTAGTTTAAATTTGGACGTAAGCGAACGCCGAAGTGGTGTCACCCAAATAATGAATTTTAGGAATTTTGTAAGAGCAAACAATGTTTCTGTGTGCAAATATCTAAATCGATTTTTCAATTTTATTTTAATTTATACTCAATTAATCTGTTCAGATAAGCCACCAAAGGGAAACCTAGAAAGCCTAGAGATTTTTTGTAATGAAAATCTGCTTCTGAACTCATTTAGCCGAAATTCATAAATATTTGAAAAACACAAGAAAGTTTGAGATTAATAATTCACCGTATCACTATTTCAAATTAAATAAATCAGCTATTTATTACCTATTTGTAACTAATCACCCGATTATAAAAGAAAATTAAGCAGCTACTTACTATAGAATATATTTGGATACCTATACATCCTAGTACAGTTGACAGTAATTTCACAGTGTTAGCAGTATGTCAAAATGCCAGGTTAATCAGGAATCGTATTTCATAAATCCGAGCTAACAACTCGCCTACAACTAATTGTTATTTATGTTGACCAGTGGATATACCGCGTTCCCACAATCGGTCGCGGAAACTGGCATATGACAGATAAAAATAGCAAATATGTGGAACATGGAATAAAAGTAGTAATCCAGGATGAATAAGTCAGCATGAAGGAAAAGAGCTGTTTCGCAAGTAATTGATTAGCTGCAAGCTGCTTCACATATGCGTCTGTGTGTGTTCATTAAATGTTCTCATTATGCTTAGAAAACATTAACATTTGTAACATACACGAAGTTAAGTAGTATGGCACTTTTTTTGCATAATATTTTTAAATAAATAATAAATACGCCGTGTCGCGATGTTAGACATGTTCTTAATGCACTAAGCAATATTGTAGAGTCTGAAATATGCAAGGAATTGTGATTATGAAAATAGTTACCCTATCATATTCAATGAAGTGGGTTGGTTGTTTTGGAATCTCTTTACCCGAAATTACATTACTGTTACCAAATACCTCAACCATACTGCATATATTAGCGGTACAACCTGTATTTACTGTACCTACTGCAGAAAACGAGAACTTTTTCCGTTACATGACTTAAAACCTTTCTGCATTTTTACATGGTCATGGCTCCAACAGTCACATCTATTTGAGAGAAGATGTACAAAGAACCAAGAAACCTTAATATCAACTTAAATTTGCCAGCTACAAGAACACACATATTTACGCGTCTATTATTTATCGCGGATATTCCTTTGTACAGCAGATCGCTAGAGATAAGCAAATTTGGGATTCTACAATTTTTGTGTATTATTGTAACATAATCGGCTGATATTGATAGCGTCGTCCGAGAACATTGCATTAAAACCGTTAACGGCGCGAACTCAGGCTCGTTACTCTCAAGTCAAAATGTACGTTGCCTTTTATAAAGCTGTGCTGCCAAGAACGCTAAGCTATAGATTAAATCGGGAAATATGCATAAGCAAAAGAATTAATTGGACAAACAGATAGTGAACAATTATATTACGAGCGACCTTTTGTTTTAAATTTGTAGAATAAATACGGCCGCCACGGGTTTAGCTATGAGATAAAATGAACCGATTTGATTTTGTTTACCGTGACCGACGAGGTTACGCTCATATTCAAAATACATAGGCTAAAAATTAACAAATAGAAACTAACCTTGACCCAAACATTGCGAGCTCGAGTTACAGTAACATACACGCTAGAAACAAACTGCTGCGTTTACACTATCTCGCATTTATAAAGAACTAACTGTACCCGCTACGCTTAATTTTTTTTGGTAACTTGGAAAAGCGCCGTTTGAGTTACATAATCTTAGCAGCAGCAGCATTCTTTCTCAAGTTTAGACAGGTAAAAAAATTTGGATTTAATATAATTATAACAAAAAAAATTTAATATTATATAATTTATTTACCCGACAAAATTTTTGAATGCCTCTCTGGGTTGTTTATACTGAGTTAAACATGTCAGCGGTTTACATGTGTTTATTTGACATCATTCTAATCAAGCAAACTATAAATAAACAAGCCGTCTTGATTTATAATTAAGAAGTTCTCAATTTTATTTTACTACTATGAAACATTAGCGCTTTATACAGCACAACTTAATAAAACTCAACATAAATTTGTAATGCTGTTGTGTTTAGACCCGAGATTTAAAGGAGCCTAAGTTCATTGTATTTCCATTTTTCTTAATAGCAAAAAAATGAAATGTTAATATCACAAAGCATTTAATAGAAGAAAAATATATGAATTTGTGACGACCTGCCCGGCGGTATTTACCGTCTTCCGGCCCTGATGCGAAGTTTCCTGTCCAGAGTTTTTCTTTTGTTAACAGACTATGTTCTAATAATACAAACAAACGGTCTGCGGTACAAACGAATATGCGCTGTACATAATGGAAGCGTAGATATGTGGCTTCTGATAGTAGGGGCCCCTCACCACTGAAAAATTACACGTGCGGAAGAAAACCGGATTTATTATATAGAAGATGTATACTTATTTAGTCATTTAAAGTTTAAATGTTTTTACAAATGCCATACAGGCCATGGGGTTCTATTTTCTTAACTAAATATATACCTTGCGATATTTGAAAGCGTTGTAATTTGGAAAAATAAAGCAAAAAGATACTGTATATAAAATTATTGTATTTATGTTAATTCTAACGTCAGTTTACTTACGTTCTCTATTAATCACTTAAAGCTAAATTTAACTAACACGTGGAAAGCACAATTATTTCCGGATCTATAGAATTGTGATATTTATAGTAATTAACAGCTCAGTAATAAAACAAATGATTGATGAATTAATCTGTGCAGTTTATAATGACTTATGTGCCTGTCAGGAAATTGCAATATAACATACATTTAATTAACCTTGTTAAATCAAAAAAATTAACACGATCAGAAAATGACATTGACTACAACAGACATTTTCTAGATCAACCAATAGCTCTATATAGGTATAATGTGTTTTATTCCAAAGGTGATGTTTTTTTATTTTATTAACAGTTATACCAGGAGTATAGAATTGAAAATGAATCGGGTTTTAGATTACGAATGCTTGTTACATAGCAACACGATTTGCGATGTAAGAATTACAAATAAATTAACCCGATTATTTTTCATTTAGCGAGTGATACATATTTGCATTAATTTTGTTTTATTTCGTATTATTTTTATATTTTCGGCTTCACAATAACTGTTTATGGTCAAATTTTGCCAACCTATTTGCTTTAAGATGAAGCAAACACACAATTTTGTTGTAAGAAATTGATTAGCCATTTGATGAGATTATAAGTTTGAATATTTGTTATAATAATGGTGTTAGTAACTGTTTATGGTCAAATTTTGCCAACCCATGTGCTTTAAGATGATAAGCAAACACACAATTTTGTTGTAAGAAATTGATTAGCCATTTGATGAGATTATAAGTTTGAATATTTGTTATAATAATGGTGTTAGTACAATTGACAGGCACCGGATGTAATATATTTCTCAGTGATTTCCTTCTATATCATAAATAATGATAACTGCATTTCTAATGAGCTCATAAGAAGTAGATGCTTAGTTGAAAAAAATTTATTGATAATAACCAATTTAAATCAAAGAATTATGATCTAGAATTACAATTTGAATGCAGTTAACTCAAGACAATCAGTTTTTTTCGTACTTTGCAGAAAAACACACTTATGCTTTAGAGATAAGCGATTAATTACGTTGCTTGTCATAAAATAAACCTAATAAACTATAATTCTAAAGTTACTTAACACGATTACAAAATTTTATATGTTGTACCTAAGTAATTAAGCTTTTATGTTTATGTTTTAGGAGTGAGCAATTAACTGCGTTAATTTCTCACACGCTTGCATTTACGTTATCCTTTAACAAGGATAAAAGTTAATTTGTCGCGCTCTAGTTAGAATCGGCGCATAATAAATTTCTATAATTTACGTTTTATATGTAAAAAATGAAACCGGAGTTATTTGCATAGCAGTGCAATTATTACTTAATACTCAAATGATATCAAAGTTGGTGCTAATAGAAAGAATTGTCTACATACAACTTTAGTTAGTGGAAGTATTTTGAAATTAAGCTAACAATTTTTGAAAATCTTTACGTATTCAAAAACATGTTTTTTAAAAATTGGCAACATGCTGTTTTTTAGTTCTGTAGGGTCATAGAGACAAAAATGAGCTACTAATTAGTTGGTGTCTAAGACCGCTAATTTCACTGTTATGGCCTCTATGCATTTTTGAAAATCTAAAATATATGTATACTCCTTTAATTAATACAGTGAATGGAACGATAACACATTTTTTATTAACTATTTAAAAATGTATTTGAATCTTTTTGGGCTATTTAGATTTATGGTAAAAAAATTAAACTAGTGTATAGTGGACGTTTCGGCTGAAAATCTTCGAGCCTTCATCAGAAATAATTTATTAATACCCTACAATTCATGTTTTGGTACGTTAAATTTACACAGTTTACACTAACTTATTCTAACTAACATGTGACTTACAAATTTAAATTGTTCCAATTAGAAAAAAATTTGGTTAAACTCAATTGATCATAGGTGATAGTAGAATAAGATTCACAATTTAGTTTTTAGTTGCAGCAATATTTAGAGGGTTAATTTTCCTTTCCCGTCAAGTCAAAAAAATTTTTGGTTCTAAAAAACCATTTGCGGTTGAAATTTAGTCAGATATACTGACTCAGGCAAGTAATGCCTTTGGCATTTCCATGTTCATTAGTCTGCTCTGCGCTGACTTTGCAGTGCCGTTGTACGACACAACGTAAAATAAATAAATATACTTTTACAAGTAGGGTAAGTAACAATATTTCAAAGTATGGAAAAGTCCAGGGGAAGTACATTGCCCACTTTATTGGTTGGGACTGTACTAAGGGTAGCTCAACAGTGTTTTTTTTTTAAATAAGTGTGAGTTTCGTCATTATTAAAATATTTATTTAGGAATGGGATTGCACGGGGGGGGGTATGAAAATGTTTAAAATATATTATTTTCGCTATGTTTTTTATTATTTAGGGGTTGGCCTATTGTGGAATAGTTTAGAGATAATTCTCGTTATTTTCGTAAATATTATTTTTGGAACTTGGCGGTAGAGTGCACTAGACGGTGTTGTTGAAATTTTATGGGACCAAACAAAGACTGGCAGGAGTATCGTGCTTGCTCAAATTCTTTATATAGGGTGTTTCCAAAATAAATACACAAATTTTACAGGGGGTTTTTCCAGCATAAAATAATAAAAAAAAGCCTATATGAACATGCGTCCGCAACCATTTCAAATTAAACCACAGAAATCGACAACACGTTTTCGTAGGCACGATCTTACCTCTGATAATGACATGTCAACATGTCGAAATAGCTATAAGGTTAAAATGAAAACGTGTTGAACTTATACGCTTTTTATGAGTGCGAAGTATACCAACCGTTGAAGTCCTTTCTACACAAAACAAAAGTCTAGTGGAGTTAAATTGGGTGACCACGCGGGCTATCCAACAGACTATCTATCCATCGTTTAGAAAAAATTCCATTGAAATCGTGTCGCACGGCAATACTAAAATGAGACGGCACATCATTCTGCATGAACCATATCCTCTTGAAGGGAATACGAAAGCAAGTTACTCGTAGTGACAACAATTTTAAAATTCGTAAGCAATTGTTTTGCTGTGATGATTTCTCGAAGAGACGCAGATAGCGAAGTGAAAAACGACTTGCCGAATGTCAGCGTCGAAGCTCTCTTCTTCGAAAAATCAAACTTCTGATTTTCCTTCTTACAAATAAAATCGAGTTCTCTACCCAGAAACGAGAAGAATTACACTTATTCTTGAAAAATCCTGACTAGCAATACAAAATCTTGACTAAAACCAAGTATTTTCTTTGGTTTATTTTAGTACAAATCACGGAATTGATCACCAGATTTACTAAATCGTTTATTTTCCTGATTCTGATTTATTTTAGTTTAGCAACAGGAGTGATCTCTAGCTATACTTAAACTGTTTATTTTAGAATTTTAGTTTATTTTAGTTCGACGACGGCAGTAATCCCAAGTTTCAAAAAACTGTTTTTTTTCCTGATTTTGTTTTATGACCGTTTAGCAACGGGAGTGATCCCCAGTTGTACTTAAACGGTTTATTTTAAAATTTTAGTTTATTTTGGTTCGCCGACGGCAGGGATCCCCAGTTTTACAAAATCGTTTATTTTCCTAATTTTGCTTTATGTCCCTTTAGCAACGGAAGTGATACCCAATATATATCTATAAAGTGTGAGTTGCAAACGGGAACTCCAGTGGAATACCGTTCCGGAGGAATACTGTTTTCTTCACTTTTGTAAATAATTATTGTTGTTGTAAATAATATAGCAACTTTATTTATTCACTTACCTTCATAAATTTTAGTATCGTAATAATCAGGCAATAAAATATGTTATAGTATAAGTGTTAATTCAATCGTATTTGGCTTTGTAGCCTACGTATATGTGCATAGTCTTCGAGTTCGTGAATGTTTAATTAAGGAACCCTCCCCCACCTTACCCCTGTCTTGTTATTCAGCGGAATCATCCAGTTTTCTGATTTCTTGTATTTACACATCGTCTGTCGATTAAAATCTTTTTTTTTATTTCTAAAAAAAATGTTCACTATATTGTTTTGAGTTACTAACACATTTACATTATTTATTATTATTCTTATATTTGCCGAAATTTTGGAGTAACTCATTCTGTAATAAGATTTCTTTCGTACTTCCTGTAGGAGTGACTTGCCTTCAGTGTTCGACGCTCGTCATACATACATATCTTCTACAGGGGAGTTTAATCACACGACCAAACTTTTGTGATGTGCGACTGAGATTTATACCAGCGAGGGAGTTCAACAAAACAACTTTTTGAATTCTCCAGACCAGTGAAGCTGAAGCTGGCCTGCAAGTGGAAATGCTGTCAAGTTGTCGCACGAAGTTAGTTTTCGTCTCACGAGGGACTTTAATAATTAAAATTATTAACTTGACCACATAATCTGGATCCATCCTGCCGAGACTGATAATTTTCACGTTTTTCGGCTTCTTTACTTGCGGAATAGAACAATGAAGGTAGTTTTTCTTTACAGTTTACTACGACGTGTTGATGGATTCCAGCCGTTTTGCAGTGAAAATCCAAACTACTTCTTTGCATCTGTAGATTGTTACATTTTGAAACTTAAAATAAATAAAGCTGTTTACGAAATTCTTTTTAACCTTAACTTATTTACTTTATTACTCACATAGAAAGAATTACATTTACAAAACGTTCAAAGAGTCATTTTGTTTACGCTGTATGTATTCAAATGTTCTATAGTCAACTTTTGAGAACATAAAATAATTTAAAATATTTTCCATAAAAAAAATCAGCCCGTACAGCAGAAAAATACAGAAGACACTGTTACTGTGTATTTCCGGCATTTAACTTCTGTTTCGCTAAGCCGGTGGAGATGCCTATACCGCACTCTCTTTCTTTAGCTCTGCATTGCTATGCAAGAGGAAACTTGAAAATCGTATATAAACCGCACAATGGAGCTGGAAAGGATGTTCATTTTCTGGTCAGGCAAGCTTAGCTTTCGATGCGAATAGCGAGACCTGAGAATCTTATTCCAGATCGAACATCCGCTTTCGGTCTGGAGCAAAAACCATCGCAGAAAGCTCATTCTAGAGCTCTGCGTTTAGGTTGCATGTAAGCTTTCGATAGGAATACCAAGACCTAGAAATATTATTCCAGATCGAACATGCGCTGTCGGTCCAGAGAAAAATCCATCACAACAAGCTCCTCCTCCAGAAAACTCTTCTCAAAGCTTTGCTCTCCGATTGAACATATAAGTTTCTAGTCCGGAGGAAACCAGCACCAAAAGCTCCTCCTAGAGCCATGCCGCAGCTCGCTTTATTTTAAAGCCTCGCTGCACCCTGTTTCTTCCGCAATAGAACCCCACAGCACTCCACTGCTTCGGGAGCCCTGCAGCAGCTTGATACAACTAGAAACGTCTGCCAGCTACCTGCCCTATCTCTACGCAAACCGCTGCGTCTTAGTGCTTTACGGATTGTTACCACTTAAAGGTGTTAAATTATATAAGACATAAATTATAAATACTTTATATGAACATTTTATTCAGCAGTTCCACTGTAGGTTAAAAGCGTGTAGTCTTATTCGATAAACTTGAGTTTGAACGACGGATTTTTATAAATGCTGAGCAACTGCGTTTCCAACTCCTTCTACGATAAAATAAATGTTTGGTATTTTCGTTTGAACCAATTAATGTTGACAAACAATCATTTAATAAAAAATTGAAATGTAAATCATGTAAAAGTTACACAATTTATTTCTTTACAATGAAAAGATTTTCTACGTTTAACACCATTAAATACGTAATCAGGAATATCCCAGGGGTATTGGACAGTTCGTCGTAGCCTATTCGAATCATTAATATAAAGCTTTAAAAAAATATTTTTGCCGAACCCGCAAGTTCTATGCGAAACTTCTTAGCGTGTTCTCACTGATTACTTTTGAGTACTTTTTGAATTTTATGAATTAACAGAACCCAAAAACGGTTATGTCATGTTCTAGTTAGCTGTAAGAATCGCTATAGAAACTTATAAACAACATCCGGTATATTGATTCCGCCATCTTGAATTCCGTCATGTTGAATTTTATAATTTAGATCTGGAATTTGTAAACAGCAGCGAGGCCAAAACATCCCAAATGCCAATTTCTTTAAAAATTCGATTACTTTATGAAATACTTCCAACATATTGAATTTGAATTTGAAATCAGCTATCCTAAATTTTATAGTTTAGGTTTCGAATTCGTAATTAGCAGCCCTGAAACCTCTCGAACACCAATTGTTATAAAAAGCGGATATTTTTATGAAATATTTCCTAGCATTTTACTTTTATTTTGTTTTAAAGTTGATTTTTAGCGATAAAAATGGTAGTGCAGCGTATCATGACGTAACGCAAACCGTAGGCCCCCCTTGCAAAGTTTTATAATTAGCTCTTACCCCCTACTTCCCGTTTTATTATAGGCAAATTGCAAAAAGGCCCGGGCGGCAAGATACTTAAAGGCGGCTCTGATAATTCCACCGTCAATTACGGCATTTCGACATCACTGACACTAACAGATTCAGGAAATTCACTTCTACCCTTGATTACGTGCAATCAAGGCTTCTACTGCCAGATGCAGAAAGTGTTACTTTTTGTTGAAACCAAAACTGAGCTAATTACTTCTAAATTTAGCTGACATAGGATTTTATGCATAGATAAGCAACTATAATAATGCTCACTCCTTTGTTGGTGCTGCGTCTTTCTTAGGCGCAGAACACAACACACTTCAACGAGTGTCTGAGTAGTACTGATGCTGACGGTCTGACGCAACCATGGCCTTCGTGCACATTTGTTCCCCAGAAAGATGGCCGTGCATTCGTTAAATGACTTCTATTATGCGGATCGCTGGTTGAACCCGCCACTAAAGAAGTTTCACCGTAAAAAATAAGGCGGCACTAATGCCATAACCCACATAACGTGTAAGTTGGAGTTTGACAACTCAACATCGCACTTAACCTCAATTGTACCCGGAGGGAAACTGTGGGTTGGTATTTTTGGCAAATAGGATGTGCGCAGTGTCGGGACTGTTTTAAATGTAAAAGTTTAGTTTTTACCGGTGAAGATCGAATTTGGTCGTAGACAAAAATTTCTAATTTAGGTTGTAAACACGTTCTTCTCGAGTGTCTGTTTAAAGTTTGGTTAAAATCGGAGCGGTTATTGATTTTTTACAGATGAGTGTTTGCCGGAATTAACGATTTTCAGAATGTCGCTGCTAAAACTATTTTTAGACGCCGCACGCTAATTCTGGTCATAAAATGTTAATCATCAGCGATATAAATTTGGTAGAGATCGGAGCCGATCCGGCCAAGTTAGGTCGAAATTTTGTGAACACTTGAACCCCGATTTATTGCGAAAAATGTTGTCTAATGCTATATAGAACAAGATTTTCAGGTCTAAATGAAGAAACGCACTTTGTTTTGTGCGTAAGGAAAATTTGAAATGCCATGTATTTTATAAAATTTCGACTGTATATGTACCAAAAATTCCCAGTACAGTCCTGGCAAAAATTTCTGTTCTTGGTTTTAAAATCGGTTTTTCTGAGCGTCCGTTTAAATTGTGAAATTTCTGGATGTAAAGCTACAGAGACAAGCTGCAAGTGGTTAGGTAGCTAAATCTTAAAAGTCAAAGTGATGTTTGCGTTAGATCAGTGAACAACTGACTTATGCCATGCCCAATGTTTCAATGAGCTGATACGGCATCTTGCCAATATCCTTAATAAAGTTTTTCATCGTGATTTTTTAAATAGTTTTTAAATTCCTTTTTCGTATCTGGCCGCAGTGATATTACTTTGAAAAATAAACAAATTATTTTAAAACTCCTTCCGCTAAGAGCTACACAAACAGCATTTTTTGGGGATAAAATATTGTTTCAGTAAAAAAAACTGTAGGTTTTCTACGTCTCACAATTATGCAGAATGATGAAACCATGATATTAGATTAAAACAAAAGTTTTCATCAACAAATCATCACCGTTAAATGTGTTCAAAAATGATTCACTCTACTGCAGTTTTCGCGGTGGCCATTTAGTAGAAGCAAATTTTAACAAACCATTAATTGCTATTTATGGGTAAAAATTTGCGAAATGAGGGAAATTATTGCTGTTAATCAGCTTAACAATAAATTCCCAGAACAAAAGAACAGCTTGAGTATGTACGCGTATAGATCAAGTAACGACGTACATGTATGGTCCTGCTTTAGGATATTTTTTTTTGATAACGCTATGTATGTGGTATTTTTGCCATGTTATAAACCACGTGGATATTTATAAAGATACTTGCGAACTCTTGTCCTTTCTTGCATCTATCTATGTATAATTCTGCAGCAGTATGATACACAGAACGGGCGGGAAGGTGTTTTAAAATTGATTATCATAATACAGAAGAGTAATTAATAGTAGTGCTCCTGTGTGACGCCCCTGCGTCTGTCTGGGTTGAAACGGGATAATAGACGGACACAGCGAACCTGGCCAATAAATTAGGCGAGTGGGCGAGCTGGAATTCGTGTAACATGTAATTACAATTAAGACTTGTCTTACGGTAGCTACAGTCCGAAGTTAATGACTCTACTTCGCTGGATGCTGCTGCTTACATTCCGCAGAATTTCTGTACTCATTTGCAAATTTGTATCAGGTTTTACAGGATTTATCGAAATATGGAAGTAATAACCAGTTTTACTTGGTACGACAAAATTAAAAGTTTTCATGTTTGTTCCAATATTGTGTAAAGAACACCACATAAATTATTGAACAAATCATATTTTTGAAACAAAATCTAATGGTTTCGTTTTTCAGCGATCTTTTTGCAGTAACTAGATCGTATACTTTGTTGCGTGTTGTTTGGTGCCGCGGGTTATGCATGAAAGTAATTCGTAATGGTGTTCTTGCACAACTACTATAGTGTGCAATTTCACTCATACAGCATAACAATAAAGAAGTACTCAGAAGGAAATATTCTTCAAAATGAGTAAGAAGTCGATGTGAGATTTCTGAGCGACATAAAAATGTGGAGAGGAAAAGGGTTTATTGTTTGTTACATTTAACTTGTTCAGAGTTCTTTTATTCTGCTCTTTCCTGATTTAAGACGGCAAAGCACTACCATAAGACAAATCTTCTTTCAAAGGAGTTTTGTGTCAACATTTTCCAGATAGGTAGAGGTGTGGAACTGTAGATTTTATGTTCTACGTTGTTATGTAGCTCGCTGCATGTTTGAAGTTTTTTCTGTTTTTCGCTATTTTCAATTTTATTTAGTGGTCACAATAATTTAGTGGATAAAACGGCCATTATAGCTACCATGCGGTCTACAGTTCAAATCCTGGTATTGTCATGAATCGTGAGACATGAGTCGTTAAAGCCCTTGTAGTGCATGTTCAGCAAAATGTAACAAACAAAATCACTTTATTTAAAATGAAATGTAGAAAAACGAAATACGGTCTATTTTTATATTTGTGGGCCATAACGCGTGCGCATTTACACCAACGCTTTTGATCTAGAGTCACAATTGGGAGAGGTCGAAATATACACGAATGCAAGAACCTGTGATTGGAGATTTTATAAGCAGAAACTAAAATAGGGGCCGAAGGAATTTTCAGCTAGATCTCAAACACCAGCAAACATACAACTTATGAATGACGATATGTCGTCAGTTATAATAACAGCGTATGAACACAGCTGTCCTATGAAGGTGAAGACAGAGTAAGCGAGGACTCGTGGTAGAATCGCCGCGATCTAAGTCAACTCTGGGTAGAGGTAACCGAGCCAGAATAAGTGGTCAATGAGAAAAATACAGAACTTCGCGTTTAAGATATGTTTATGCCTCGAGGAAGGCAAAAATGGAATCTTGGAAAGAGCAATGTAAGGAGGTCGAAAGAACTCCCAAATGTGCCAGACTCCGAAGGGCATTGCAAAAATAAAACCCTAGTAAGGTAGGCTCAATAGAAAAGATAAAAAAAGAGGCTACATTATGTGGGGAGGAAACCCTGGAGCTTCTGCTCAGGACACACTTCTCTGATAGCGTACTTATACTTGAAATAAACGCAGAAAACGGTGCAAACTTTGAGGTTTTTATCTCAATGGCCAAAATGAAAGACTGGAGACTAGCGGATATACTAGTAAATAGAACAAGACTTGCATGGGCGATATATTAGCTCAAACCGTACAAACCGGCGGCTAAAGATGGAATTTTTCCGTCATTACTTCAATGTGGATTCGAGAAACTAGCCTCACGTCTGTGAACCATTCAAGGCAAGTTCAGCCATAGGTTATGTGCCACATAACTGGAAAGAGGCCAGGGAGGTTTTTATACCTAAACCAGGCCGCGATACCTACACGCAGGTGAAATCATACGCCCTACTGAATTTCTTTTAATAACACTGGCAAAATTGATAGACAGGTATATCAGGCACGATATGTTGAGAAGGGCTAATTCTTAATATCAAAACTAGTTTACTTATCAAGCAGGAAAATCCTCTAAGCTGCCTATTCATGTGCTGCCACACAGTGCAGAAAGAGCCACTAATGGTCAAAAAATAGCCCTAGGGACCTTTCTTGATATAGAGCGGCATTTTCACAACACCTCAGTTGAATCAATCAAGCGAGCAGTTGTAATGCGTAAAGTCGGTCGGTCCGTTATAAGATGGTTTGATTCCGTGCTAAGCAACAGAATAATAAGTTCGTCTTTGGAGACGGCAATCAGTTGGGTAAATGTAACCAAAAGTTGACCGCAGAGGGGAGTTCTATCTCCGGTACTGTGGTGCTTAGTGGTTGATGGGCTTCTCTGGGAATTGGAGGAAAAATGATTATAAGCGCAGGAATATGCGGGTGACCTCATCATTCTAGTTTGTGAAAAATTCGGCGAGTTGTATTCAATGTCATGCAACGAGCTCTAAGGATCATAGAAAGCTAATGCACAAGAAACAGCTTATCGGTGAATCCGGTAAGAATCACAGTTAAAACCTTCAAGATTTGAAGGGGCCTACAAAGAGGGTTGGAGGTAAAATACTTGAGAGTCTATTTAGACACCAAATTGGCCTTCAATTTCTAAATGGAAAATAATACAAACCAGGCAACAAAGGCCCTATGCGCCTGTAGAAGAATGATCGAAAAAACGTAAGGACTAGAGCCAAGGATGATGCATCGGTTGTATACCACGACGGTAGTACCCACAATTACAAATGCGTCGTTGATTTGGTAGCATACAGCCAGAAAAAAATGTTGCAAAAAATAAGCTTGGCAAGCTATAATGGCTTGCCTGCTAGGAATAACACGGGTGATGCCGATAACGCATCCGGCTGCATTAATAGAAACGCTATTAGACTTGCCTCTACTATGTTTAGTTGTTCAAACAGTTATGGCGACATACAAGATGAAGTAGTCATGGTAAAATCCTCTGGAGGAGAAGAGACCATACCGAGATCTTTCATATAATAGAAGAAAACTGCAAGTATGCGGCCAGATATGATTCGCACTATTTTAGACTTTAGGAAGCCTTTCGGGGTGGTAATACCCGAGAGGTCCTTGGAGAACAGAATTCAGAAGATGTGATATCGTATAGAACTCGTCTGGTTTACAGAGGGATCCAGAACGGAAAATAGCACTGTCAAAATTTTTGAGAAAAGCACAGGGGGTGGCTTGAGTATAAACTTGAGCAGATTAATAAATGTTTACTAAACGGGAGTTATATCAATCACAACCTGCGCACAGGTTATGGTGAAGAGGGGATATGTTAATAGTTGAACCTGACAGTTACGCGGCTTTAAAAGCTCTGGGGGGCGTGGAAATACACTTCAATATAGTAAAGTATGCCTCGAAGTTGTGTTGACACTGGCAGAACACGACCGGGTTACCCTCAAGTGGGCGACAGGACACTATGGTATAGAGGGCAACGAGAAGGCAGATCGATTAGCCAAGGCGCGAGGAGACTCATATGTGTTCCGAATCCACATGCAGTGTTTCGTACCAGGTGGTGAAAAAGCTGTAAAGGACCTGCTACAGAAACAACATCGCTTACACTGAATAGAGGCTCCGGGACAGAGGCAATCGCGGATGTTCATAAGAGACCCATCTAAAGGTAAAGCAAAAAAAAATTGCTATTAAACAGGAAACAACAGGACACTGTTGTCTTAGGAAACACCGCAACACCATTAGGGTGGTGGAAGATTTAACTTGCATACTACGTAGAGAGGAAGCCGAGTACTCTCTACACATTCTTGTGAATGCCCTTCTCTGGGGGTCAAAAGAGTAAGACATTTTGGGGTTTAATTGTCAGATCCTAAAAAGAGATATTTTGATAATCGAATGGTTCCACTATTTTCATTTGAAATATTTCATTACAAATATTTACAGGTATATGAAATCAGGCACATTTACTACGCTTATCGTGTTAATATTATCCGTTGCAGATTTTCAAAAAATAATTATCAAAACCTAGGTTAACAATAAATACCACCCGAAACGAACCAAAAGGCATATTATTGGTAAGTACTATCTGAATTTACTTAATTAGGAGAATTTCCGAGATATTTTAATATATAGGCCTGCATTTCTTCATGATATTACACAAATCTTTAAAACATTCAATAACGAGCATATTTATAACTACCAATAACAAAAAATAACGATAAAATTAAGCTGCATCTTATTTTCTACGGCCTTCAAAATATATTTACACATATATACTCCTATAAAAATGTCATGCAATACAAGAATTTCGTAAAAATACGGTTTTATGTCTATGAATAGTCTGTGTGGCTTGTTATTGCAGTTACTGATTTCTTACCTTGCCGTTTTGATGTTTACGGTATAATTAATTTATTAATGTTCTTAGTAAAAAAAACATTGTCATAAAACCAATATTAACTTTTGACCCTTGCCTTATGAGGAAAACGCGAGATCATACGGTATCGTTAATAGTAGGTTATGGTAATTTTAGGAAATAGTAGAATCAATTTATAACCGGCATTCCTTTCCGCTTTGAAAAATTAATAATTAGTTAGTAATGGTATAAATAACAATATTAAATTCCGTTTAATCATCAAACTTCCTTGCGAATGGATTATAAATGACTACAACCGCTATGTTGATGGAAAAAGGAAATAATAGCTATCAATAATAGTTGAATATCCCATAAATAACAATTGCCCTTATTAAACGTAATAGTTAAATTAATGTTTCTGTAAAGCCGTATTAACCGTATTAAATAATTCAGACATTGCATTACCGCACGTTTAATGTCGGTTCAGTTCTAGATTTGTGTTTGTAACCTAATACTACATTTTTGTCTTCAATTTCGATAAATATTCCCTATTTTAGTCAACACTTGTGGATTCTACCATGACAAATGATACAGAAAATGTTTTTTATAATTCATATTCATTTAACGCAGATGAGTAATTTACAGCAGTCTACAGACAGCTAATGTAAAATTTATTATCAGGAACCTCATAATTACGAGAACGTACGAAAATTATGCGTTACGAAGAGGCGGTTCTAAATTAACTACTGGTACACAATAAGGAAATCTGTTTTATTAAAGTGTAATTAATATAAGTGATTTAGTAGCGCACAGTGTAAGTGTCGTGTCCAACAAGTTCTAATAAATCGTAACTATCTAGTACCGCTTCCTACAACAGCTTCCACATATTATTTGCCTCGTTGCAGTGCTTAACAAACAAGTAAAACCTTAATCCCATTGTAACTATTTCTGACTAATTTGTAACTTTAGATGCTATAAATATTAATAAGTAGTGTAATATTCTCGTGCGTTTTGGGTAACTAGGCGCTGTGTTAGGCAACAATAATAATAGAAAATCTGTCTGGCAACCGCCACGAGTCCTTCCTAGCATCTATTGAAAATTTTTAAGTTTTTGAAAATTTATTAAAGTATCGAAAATGTTGAAAATTGATTAAAAATTTTAAAAAATTTGAAAATGAAAAATGTTGAAAATATTTTAATATTTTTTAAAAACATTGAAAATTTTGGAAATACAGAAACATTTTGAAAAATTATAAAAATTTTAGAAAATTTGACATTTAAAAATTTTGGGAAAGTTTTTATTAATTGCGTTAATTATAAACAATATTTATTGGGTGAAATCTAAAATCGATTTCGTAATTTGGTGATTATCTAATTAAACTGTTCAGTTAAACGATAAAAAAATTCCCAGACGTGCTTTTTCAGTGTATTGTTCCTATTGTGATTTAACATGTTCATACCGATTTTGAAAGTGAAAGTCGTACATTTTTGAATTACCAAACAATCATCGTTGTGGGTAGGGAACACTGGGTGGTGGTACGAAAATGAGGCTTGCGCAGATCAGCCATTCGACATGTGTAGAATACGAATCTAAATTTCTTTTCCGAGCGCGTCTATTTTGAAGTACTGCACCCTTCCTTCTCCCCAATATTTTGAAGCAGGTCTTATGACATTTTGTGGTTTCTAGTTGCAACCAGTGTTTTTTCCTTCAAATCTCAAAATCGATTTTATAATTTAATGACAGCCGTTTTTTGTCGATTACTCAATTAATCTGTTCAGGCGAACGACCAAAGAGGAACCTCGCAGTGGTGTTTTCTCAATGAATAGTTTTTCCTACTGTCATTAAACGTGTTCATATCGAATTTGAAGCCGTAATTCGTAAATTAAAAAGAAAACAATAAATTGATGGTGTGGAAAAGTGAGATAGATGGGGAGATTGCGTTTGCGCAGTTTAGCTATTCGACATGCGTAGAATGCGAATTAAACATGTAATGTATATGTATTCATTTTTGTGAATACGAGTATAGTGTGAATGTAGTGAGGTTTTCAGTTTTGGGAACTGCGTTTCTAATCAGTGTATGTTTGGCCTTTGTTAAATAAAGTATATAAAATAGTCATTACAAAACATTTGTATTCTATCGCGTTTATTTTGTAATAGAGCAGCCATTTCTTCTTTTTTCGGCGGACCAGCCTCATTTTATTGCGGTATGTTTCCAGTGGAATTAAAAATCTTTAAGCGTAATTCTGGTTTTCTGCGTTAAGGCGTCTGGGCT
Organism: Ctenicera cuprea; assembly: GCA_958336395.1. Taxonomy (NCBI): domain Eukaryota; kingdom Metazoa; phylum Arthropoda; class Insecta; order Coleoptera; family Elateridae; genus Ctenicera; species Ctenicera cuprea. The sequence goes on along the minus strand of OY284487.1, from coordinate 65,356,740 downwards.
GTAAAGTGGATACAGACAGGCAGACACACTGCTGCACGCACCACAGACACCGACATAGACACCGTCCGAGTTATCGGTTTTCCAAGCCCCTAAAACTTGTTTATTGGTCAAAATGTTTAAGTTGTAAACATTCGCCATGAAAGTACCTTTCCTTTAGGCATAACTCGTATATCGGTCAGTAAGTCCAAAGCGAAGGAAACCTCGCTGAATGAACGCATTTGTTCCGAATCCAACCTGACGATCATAATACCTTCCTCTATTCCTATAGCAAAGAAGGTAAAAAATAGGTTGCATTTGTGATAAAGCTGTAACATAAAACGTTATTAAAATAGAAGTATATAAGCAGTAACATTTTCCCATCATAAAATATTCGTGGTGACGAAAATGAGCTTAGAGAAGGCTGCACTAGGTGAGAGAAATTGAGAAAAGCAGTGACGCGGTCAGAATTTTTGTGAGGGGTGTTAAATTCAACCGTGACTTTATTGATGTGGGGGGGCTACGAGTATGTCTCTGTGTAATATATGAATTTGCATAAGTATGAAAAAGAAATTAATGTGATACAAGCGGAACCAGTGGTCTATGTCCAACACTTTTTCTGGTAACTTTTTTTTAATATGTCTTAAATAAGCTGTGACAAGATGCAAGCCATGTAATATTATATTCTTTGAGGTTTTCGCACTTTGTCAAACTGTCAGTATTACAATTGATTTTCGGCTTAGATCGCTTCATCATTTGAAGATTACACCCGGCATAATCAGAGAAGGATGGACTTGTGATGTAGCTTGCCTGCCTTTACAAGCATTTGCTCTAAAAGTTCAACCGATAGTTGTTCATGAGCCCTGCCTACCAAAACAGGGCCGTGTGCTTAGATTATTTAAACCTTGGGGCGGACAAGGATTTGATCTTAATGTATTTTGTTTGCCAGGACAATAATATTTAATCGGCTTATGCCTGTTAGCTGTTTGTCAACCTATACCAACCTATACAAACTAACGTTTTGCAAGATATTGCAGCTTGCATCTTCAGAGTGAATAAAGCTCTGAATTCAAATTCGGGAAGCGGAGGTATCCAAACCCCTTTGAGCCAGTCGGGCAGAACGCCGGAGTTCTGGTTGGCGGTCACCGTCCGTTGGGCGGATCTCTAGCACAGTATCTACCGGTCCGTTTGTGAAAAGAGAAACACCGTCACAACTAACTAAAATGGTTTTTTTCATACAGCTGTAAACTTCTGATCTTGTTGACAAAGTAAGATTCTGTATTACCACTAATTGGGGAAGCTTATTGGCTAAGTATCGTGCTAAAGCATGTGTAGGAGAATTGATCGCACTCACATTAGCCAAACCAAGCTTCGCCCTTCGTCCCACTCGGACCGAGTGAGGCTCCAACTTTATGTATTTTGGGTAAACCATGGATACGAGGTGTGATGGAATTTTTGGGTATTATGCGCTGTTTTCCGTGGCGTCTATAGTATCAAAGCGTTTGATCGCAGCTGTAACCTGTGAGATGAGACAGTTGAGCGGATTTCAACTAAACCTTCTATAATCGGCAAATAAGGCTTCCATATTTAAGTTGTAATTCAAGTTGTTCATCGCAACAGTAGCATCGCCTTAATCTCCTTTCAGTATGAAGAAATCTTTGTTCTCTTTTAGTAACTTGGCTGCTTCTTTATCATCCCTACTAATATTAGAGTGGGGCGATTTTGCTCTGCTTACTATGCTTGATACATCCTGTCATATACTTTTCGAAATTTTGTAGGTAGTTTGCGAATTGCTGCTTCTACGCCAGATACTATGTCTCATTCAGCAGCATGTTGCTAAGGTTTACTATTACCTTGTCATCAGGTAATTCGTTCCAGAGCGGCGTCGGAACTAACTGTTCGTATTTGCCAGTTTGTTTAACGGTTGCTTGTTTTAATGTAGTTTGTGCCTGATTACACGTTATTTTGTCAATTTTCCCTCACAGAGATACTTCCAGCGTGCTAGAGAGTTTGGGTCTCAGGGAATTACATTATAATTAATTAACAACGTTCTGGTGTTTTTTTTACAAAAAAACTAATGTGAAAGAATTACAATTATCACCGGAATCACTCGATTTTACATCTTCATTTTCGAAAATGGGGTTATTCCTGTACGAACAATACTCCTTCATGTACAGCTGTTAACAATTCATGAATCGAAAGGCATCGTTTCGTAGTCGATTTACAGTATATAATGTCTCAACTGTTATTCTGCGCATCAAGACTTTTATATCAAAAAGCCTACTGGACCTGTTGTTTGAACACTTGCTCGCAGACTATAGTTGTTACCAACGCACTAAGAAGATTGCATGTTGGGGGCGCTCCAGTCGACGTTGGGTAATTGTTGTTGTTATCTAGGTTCAGCAGCTGATGGCTATGCATTTGGGTTTAAATATTATTTTGTTTCTTTTAATCTCTGCTTTACATCATCTATCTAAAACGATTTTAAGTTGACAATTTTCAAAATCAAATTTAAATTTAAATGTCAACTAATTTAATACTAAACCTCGAAATCATCGAAACCTGATCCATCTGTTGCGGTACCAAGATAACAACAAAAAATACCCAACATTGATTGTCGCACGCCCGACATACAACCCTCTTATTGCAGGAAAACAGAAAGTGTTCTCGAGATGTAGCTATTAGCAATACTATTTTTAACTATTTCTTGTAATATGCAATAAACAAATAAAAAGTTTTAATAATTTTAGATAAATAAGACAATGCAGAATACGCACATGATAGTAAAACCCTTTAGTGCGACTAAAGTAATAAAATTGTAAAAGGAAAGCTCATTCCACAATCCACATGCCTGTGGTTCGTTCTAGTCAGGTGTTTCAAAAAGCCATTAGTTTTAAAAACAGCTGATAGTGAATCTTCACGGCAGCCACGTGCATACTTCCGGTCCCACATAAGAATTACCTATCAGTATAATCTTTTAACAACACGAGTAAGATAATCATATATTTCACAGAAGTCGAAGCCATAGTGCTTGTACGAGTTTAAGAAGCCGTTTTAAAACTTCCTATTTGCTTTTAATATACAGGGTGTTAACGTATAAATTATATCTCACTAATTTTATGTTTCTCTAAAAAGAAAATCTTCAATACCTCAAAAAGTATTTACTCTTGTGGATGTTTTGGTATACTTGAAGAAATTCCCCCCCCCCCCCCCCTTTAGGAGTAGTGACGTCATTAAGATTTTTTAAATTACACTATATATTTCTTATTTCGGTTTAGGGTTTATGGCATTTTCTTTATGGTAGTATAGATTGTTTTCAAGGTTACGTGACACATATTTCGATACTTTTGTCCTTTTTCGCATTCTTATAGAAATATTAATCCTTTTACTTGAAATAATAGTTTTGTTTTCTCTAAATTTTAAGTCATAATTTGCCTAACTTTCAGACTGTATGTTAGTATTAAATTAAATAGCATTTTGGAAATATTTTATGCAATTGTAAAAACATGAATTCAAAATTGCTCAAAAATCCTATCCCATGGTAATTTGCTTAAATATGTGTAGACTGACATCAGACGGAAAGAACAGCAAAAAGAAGATAAATGAAAATAGACGATGACAGTTTCTTCCTGTGACAACGTGACACATGCACACGCACGCACACACACACTCACACACGCTGGCCTGTAATTCTTCAGCAGGGCAACCGGCAGGTGAAAAGTACAATTATCATCATAAACCATGCGATACGCTAGTCAGATATCAAATGATGTGTAGGTATCTACTGGTGTAAGTGCTTGTGCCTGATACACTCAACCATAACAAAGAGTTGTAATATACTGCCATAAAAAAGCGGGAACTACATATGGGCTATTGGATACGCAAGGTGCAGCGATGTGCAAGGTGTACGACTCGCATTAGCACCATAACGGGTACCATGAACCACACTTCACGGTTGGACACGCAAAAGAAGTGCATATGATTTAGTTTAAGGGTGAATTAGTTCAATAATAAAAGATTGAATACAGTTGTTTGCAGATTTTCGGTTACATTGTGCCATGTGACGATGTTCAATTAGAAAAAAATTTGATGTAAATCAATTATGTTGAGAAAATGTTAAGGAAGGTCGTAATATTATCTACAGATGCACACTTTGCAAAACGGAAATATCTAAAAAACTTTTAAATGTCCCCACACATTTCTAATATCCCTCTATTGCATAAAGTTATTTTAATTTAAAGCAACGGATAAAAGAATTTTCAATAACTTACTCATGCTACTACAAAAACAAAGAAAAACGTCAAAAATATTTTTGTTTTTTAAATATACGTGTTCCCAATTGGGAACATCGTGCAAAAAAAACATAAAATTTGAAAACAATTACAACCTTAACAAAATTTAATATTTATATTCAAGATCCTTTTGCAACACATTCTGGTTTACTAAATTTAAAAACTGGCATTAAATACTTAGAATTTCTATTGAAGTAAAAGCTCAAGTTTCACATTTGATTGACACGTATTTTGTTTTTTTTACCTCACGAGTGGTGGTTCTTTGGATGAACTTCTTTTGAGGTTGCTGGTACTAGTTTCGACAACAAAATGATATCATCAGGATCGTCAAAAGAAACATCTTCATCATTAGGCTCGAATTCGTCTACGCATTCCCTAGACGATGGTTCCAAAATGTCATTATCGGAGACTTCAGAATCTGAAATTGCATCAGGAATATCTCTTATGTGCTGAACCTAACCATAAAAAATGGAGGTTCATATGTGCAAAAAATAATTAAAACAAAAAATTAAAATTATTGGCAAGTTGTACATGCCATGCACAACGTTCCCTGATGGGAACATAAATAATTAGCAACAAATTTCAATAACTCAACTTATTCACATAATAATTAAAGCTCAACAACGATTAATCATACCGTAGCAACTAATAAATCATTTTTGTTTGCGAAAACTTCCCTAATATTTATAAACACACTGCTATAAATAATCACTGCCTAGAACATAACCGATCATGAAGCCACACCAGAAAGAATTTTATTTATTAGACACATGACGCCATCTACTGTCGAGTAATTGTTTGTCCAGGTTGCTACACGGTTCCCATAAGGGAACAAAATGCATTTTGGATAAACATTACGCATAGGATAGTAACATGGACATTTAATGTATTATGTTCCCAATTGGGTCACCCTACCTAAATTTTAAATTAAAACTAGGCCTCATTGAGACAAAGCCTCTAGTAGGTTTCCTTTTGGTTGCTTACCGGAAGTGTTTGATTCAGTAAACGCCCAAAAAAACGACAAAGTCACTAAGCCTAAAATCGATTTTGAAAGCTTAACGGAAAGCATTTTCGGCAAGTACAAATTACTATACATCATAAAATTATATGACGTCAGAAAATAATGTGAGTGACAAATTTGTATTTTACCAATTTCAAATAACACGTATGCGTAGGAGCGATGTCATCACATTACTTCCATCATCGATTTGTCTTTTTGTTTAAAATTTGCAGAATTTAGACTTCAAACTCGATTAAAAAGTTTTTTATTGGTTGTGAATCGTCTCCCATTTTCTAGAAGAAACATTCTAAATATGGCGAAAATTATTTCCACACCCACCCCCACTGCACCCCAACCCCTAAAATGTAACAATTTCTAAAACTGACAAAATTCACTACCTGTTTTAAAGCAAAATCTCTAACATATCCTCAAGTACAGCCCAACACCTAAAAATTGAACATTTGTACAAATGACAAAACACATATCTTTTTAAACTTTAAAACAAGTCCACCCTCCAATGCACCCCAACCCTTAAAAATGGAAAATGTGTGAAAACTAATAAAGCAACACGTTTTAACTAACTTGTAGTGTATCCTAATTCTATTTCGACTTTACATTTGACATGAACACGTTATTTAATGGTAGAAAAATGTTTTTTAAGCAAAAGCTCCTGAAAGGTTTAACTTTTAGGGCCAGCGGGTGGTCTGGCGGTTAGAGGCTCAGGTTCTAGAGCTAAGCCCTTACGGAAGTAGGTTCGAATCCCTTGCACGTCGGAAATTTGTTTAAATAAATTAAACCCGGCCAAACCTGGCAAAGGTTGTCCATGAGTGCGTATGTTGGGTTGCATGTCTTTTCGTGATGGAGCATGTTAGACCGGTGAATAGCGCTAAGTGCGCTGAGCCCGGGTAAGGGAGTAAGGCGGGAATCATTCTTTAAGAAAAGTTTAATTTTTGTTAAGATCATGAATAAGTTAACAGCGCTTCTGCAATGGAAAGTAATGTTATAATGTAATATGTTGCATAAGACAATAGGAAGAAAAGGTTTAGGTCAACCGTAACGATCCCTTGCTCTCATACGCCCGCTGTGTTTTTTTTTCATTTGCTGATTTAATCTATTACATTACTTTTCATTGTCGAAGTAATAACCTTTTCTGGTATCAATCAAAACCAAATCTTCCAGAAGAATTTTTTGCATGCTTAAAGTTCTAATTGGCAGGTTTTTTCTTTAATACTCAACACAATTTCCTCAAGACAAAAATTATTAATATGTGGTCCTTAATATGTGTGGGTACAACTAGCCATAAACCCTAATTCATTGCTTTATTTATCAAACAGTTGGGGTTAAGGTTTAGCAATTGTATGTTGAATCAATTTCTAGTTTAGTTACTACTAAAACATTAAAATGTTAAATTCTCACATCATCTCTAAAGTATCTAAAACTATCTAAATACCGACTTGACTATGACTATGCTAACCTTAACAGATAGGTATTTGCAAACCGTGACTACAGTAGTCTAGGTCAAAAAAAATCAAAAAAAATGTATTGTAAATAAAACAATTCTTAACTTCAACACGTTTTTTATTTTAATTTTAGCTTTATACGTATTTCGACATGTTGACATGTCATTTTCAGAGGCAAGATTAAAAATGAACAGTTGGTGTTGCTATAGGAACAATAAGTCTTCATAATTTGATCTTGGTTTGCCATATCTGCGTCCAGATGACTTGATTTCCCATTCAAAAACGTCCAATAGCGGTGAATTTAAGAGATCAATTTGTTCATTTATTAAAGGTACAGATTTTAAATGCTTGTGGATTTAAAATGCTTCTAGTGTATCAAACTTACGTTTATCATCACAAAAGTGTAAACATTTTCTAGTGTTATTAGATGTCATTAACTGATTGTGTCCTTGTAAGTGTTTAGCGTAATTGGATTTATGCGGGTGTTTATATTTGTAACAACGTACCTTGTACTTAATATCAAAATTTCTAATTGTTTGTCCTATATAAACCGAATTACAGTGCGAGCAATTTAATTTGTAGATGCCTGAGTTTTAGTAAATTATCTGATCTTTTAGCATTAAAGTGTTTAAAATATTTTTTGTTGTTTTAAAAGTTATTTTACATTTAGTTTAAAATTTTGGCATTTTTTTCTGATTTATTGCCAAAATATGGAATTATCGCGTATTTCATCTGATGAAGTAGTTGAATAACTTTCTTGAATAACTAATTTATATTGTTTTCCTTTAATTAGTGTATGAATGAGTGTTATAACCTTTATTGTACGCAGTTTATTTAATAATCGAAATTTTCCTATTGTAATTAATATTACCTAAACGAACCGTTAAAACCCTATCTATCATGGACCTGTATGCTGCTAATTTATTTAAGTTTATTATTTGAATAAATTTTTATGTTTAAATCTAAAAAGTTAATAGACCTATTTTGTTCAGTTTCTAGTGTGAATGTTATTTGTGGGTGCAAGCTTTTAATAAAAACTAAAATTTTATTGATTAACTCAAAAAAAGTATCAAAACGAGCTGAAATGTCATCAACATAACGAAACCAAAATATAAACAAACATCTAACACGATAAAATGTTTACACTTTTGTGATGATAAACGTAAGTTGGATATACTAGAAACATTCAAAATTCACCATTATTGGACGTTTTGGAATGAGAAGTCAAGTCATCGAGACACAGATATAGAAAACCAAGATTAAGTTATGAAGATTTATTGGCAACACCAACTGTTTACTTTTAATCTTGCCTTTGAAAATGACAAAATGTCGAAATACGTATAAGGCTACAATAAAATATCTGTTTAAGAATTCTATTATTTACAATAAATTAAAATGAATTTAACGAAGTAAAGCTAGAACTTATTAATAAAATCAAAAAAATGTCTGTATATAATGTAAAAAAAAACGCTATAAAAATAGTTGCATACAATTACAGGGGGGTCAAGTTCTGTGACTTCGTGACGTGAATCCTGTGTAAAAAATAAAGGTAATATCCTGCATAGGTGACCTATGTCACCGTATCCGTTGCTTTGGGCGGTCTTGCAATGAATGACGAGGAAATTGATGTTGGAACAAGAAACGTCCATTGTCTTGAAAACTGAATTTATTTTGCGGTAAGTAGAAAATTGCAGTATTTACAGAATTAATGGCAAAATATTGTTGCCAATTTTGTCTATGACATATGAAATATGACAATTTCATTGCAAAACGTCTCTTTTTTTGTAAGAAATAAATATGAAACAAAATTAATACAAAATAAAGACCAAAACATTGAAAATAAGAACTAAGGCTAATCTATTTTAGAATCAACAAAATTAAACCCTCTTTAACGATTTACGAAAAAACAAGGTTAAACGACCTTGCCTTTTCTAGTGTAACATCTTGGTCAATTTTTCTTTCAGCAATGGTTAGTAAACCCTTATTTCCACATCAGCGTGACAAATAAGATACTCTATTTGTCCACTTCGCCCTACCAATTGATTTACATCGATCTAAGTTTTTGTGACTAACTTTTTGTCGTGTCAGGAACAAATTGTGGGGTAGTTTTTGTTTGAGGGTTATTGAATTAGGAAATTCCTCATTCTTTTTTCGGTAGGGTTATTTGTTTTCCAATCAATCACGGCTTTATAAAATATCTAACTGCAGCATGTGTAGACATTTTAATATTGAAATTTTCTGTTGGTAAAATTATGCATAGAAATAAAAACGATACAAAATTACAGCAATTATGTAAAAACCAATAAATTAGACGAGAATTCTAATGAAGTGTTTTAAGCAAAAACCCACATATCATGTAACAGTTTATGATGATTTTCTGCATTTAATTATAAAATTAATGCGACGTGTTATATTTCACAATATGTAGATTCCATTGTAGCATTTTACTGCATAATGCCTACCTGTATTATGAGACTATTTTAAACGTTATGCATTTCCTTAAACTTGCTTACCTATTATAAAATACTTTAAATTCCATCGCAGGTGGCGGTTTCTTCATGTTTATTAATGTTAACCGTATAACGTTATAATTCACATACGACAATACATACTTTACGACTGCTCAAATCATTATAATAATTACTATTTTCTATCCTGTTAGTACCTGCATCGTATTATATTAACACTTTATTACATAATCGACGTACAGCAAGCCATCTAATTGCAATACCGGGTGTTTGCCAATTTGTTACTTTGCTTGTAACCAAAGACCGGACTTTTAGTCCCAGAACAGCCAAAATTTTTGTTAAAGTTCAATAAATAAACAAAAAAAAATGGGCGTACTCAAATCGGGCCAGTTATACGTTTTGCACGATTTTGGAAGGTTGGTACAACTACAACTGCCATATTTGAGATACACCGTTTCGTTCAGCGTTACTTTATTGTGGAGCTTAGCCAGAGGTTCTGCACTCAAAAATATTTTTGCAAAGCTTCATAAAATTGTTTTGTGTACTACTTTTAAAACTCCCGACCATGCATATTCTACGCTTATCAACTCCGTTATCAAATAGCTCGAGATAATAAACAAGAAACCAATTGAATAATACATATCTAAATAAGCTCGCATAAGGTCAAACATGTGGTTGTGTTGCTATTTTAAGCCCGTAAACAATTCGTTTAAAATTGCATATATGTAGTAATTGATTGTTCCATTATTTAAATGCTGACTAAATACTAGACTAAAAACCATGCTTTTGTACATTAATTACGCACATTGGTGGAAATATTCAAAACTTTTATATTAAAATATTGATGCATGTTCGCTATTCAAAACGATCAATAAATTTTTAGAATAATATGCACCTTAAATTACCCAGTTCTTCTGTAAACATAATTATAACATTCTTGAGCTGTTATACAACTGAAGGTGATGTAGTTGACTGGGGGTCATCACTACACCATGATATGGGTAAGTGCAAATTAAATATATGATCCTGCATGTGGTATATACAAGCTGTTGTAATTTAAATTACATTAAACACCCTTATAACGTTTTCTACATTGCTGCAAATACAATATTGTTTGTAATACTCCTAATTAAATATTTATGTGCATCTGCTGAAAAGTTCTTATACGTACGAGTAATAGGTATGCTATTAATTTTGCATATCATGCATAATTATTACACAAGCAACAAATAATTAATACTGCATTAATTATTTATAGGTTTTTTTAGTATTCAAAAAGTAGCTCCCGAATTATTCCATTACATTTTCTATTACAATCAAACCGGTTTAACTTGATTACAGCACCGACATAGCATCATAAAAATCACTGCTCTTGATTTTGAAGTTTTCTGCAAACGTATTATAGCAATAAGCAAATCTCAACCACCTCGTAAAAATCGCTATAGTTCGGGTGTAATTGTAAAAACCCACGCTGTTATAACCTAAGAAAACCTTGCTGCAAAACTTTTAAATTTATAAAATTTAGTTTTGTTGCTTTAGTTTCAAGAAAAGACGCTGGTGGCGCTTTAAGTGGATTTCAACCCGCAGAGTTATGGCGCCGAAACGCCGTTCTTTGGAGAAGCTCGACCTTCCTCTAACCTCCCTAACACTTTCAACTATTGTAAAACCTGACGACTGGCCCAAAATGTTAAATTATTCTTTCAGAATTCTTTCTAAATTATTCCTGACTAAAACTCCAAACCAGAACAAACCGTCGTCTCCAAAAATTCACATTTTAATTTAAACCGTGATTAACGAGAAAGTTTAACACGTTGGAATAAAATTGAAACAGACATATTTCGATGAGAAAATATAATTATTTTTCCTATTTGTTACAATTAATAATTTTGAGATTATATTAAATATTTTTAATGTTATCGCCGTCATCGTAGCCATTATGTTGCTATGTAAAAATAAATTTAATGTTTACAATTTCATAAATGTCATTCTGCTTGTTGTGAATGTCATAGCAACGGTTTTTTTTACTGCCTAGGCGGTCAAAGTGACACTTTAGTAACTGCCAGATGTTAATAAAATTAAACTTTTAATGTCAATCGACGAAAAGGTACTTTAGCGCACGCCACCATCGGCAACGTTAAAACCAGTTACTTATTTTCACGCTACTAGGGCAACGTTAAAAAACAGCCAGCTTTAGAGAAGACGTATTTTGACAAACAAAAGCCAATTTGAAAAAGGTTCTTTTTTTGACAGTTGTAGAGAAAAATAATTTGTTTTTCCATTGGAACACCTTGTGCGTGACACAAATTAAAGCCCTGTTTAGTGTTTATCCTCCTTTCATTGGTGTAATTATTTTTTTCTTTCTTTCCTTATCGTTATCCTTATTTACCGAACCGATGTAAAGGTAGTCCCATTCACTCTGGATTTGGCTTATTACTATGTTCCGGAGGATAGTGGGGCTATTAAACCTTTAACCACTATGCCCCCTCTGCTTATGCCAAACACTTGGCATTACATTCACTCGTCCATTTGCCCATCCATCTATCTTTTGAGAGGAATTCCAACCCCTCTAACGACTGCCGCGTTGTTAATGCGACATCCGAGATCACTTATTTACGTGCCATTCCGAGAGCACGAGGTGCCGCGTTGACTCGGCTTTCGGACACCCATCCAAGTACTGGGCAGGCAGAGCTATGCTTAACTTTGCTGATCGCACTCGAATGGTTACTGTAGCCGCGCTAGCACGGGATCTTGGTGCAATTATTTAAAACAAAAACACATTGACTAAGACGTTATACTAATATTGTTATTCTTATGCAGAAATAAGCAGTAACCGATAATATTAATTATATTATATGAATTATTAAAAAAAACTAATTATTGCATTTGTCACGAAAAAAAAATGTAAAAATTACATTTAAATAATTATTTGACAACTAATAAGCAAAACAACTAATACGGCCGAATTATACTTAGTTATTTTCAATTACTGTTGGAAGAAAGAACGAAAGAGCAATAAAACTTCGATAGTTTAAGGTGGCACACACAGAATGTTCTTATTTAATGTTGCTACTATCCCCACCATTACAAAAATTTCATTCATTTTGTGGCCCTTTTAGTCATAGATAGATAGATAGATAGATAGATAGTTTATTTCTAGTGCCAGTGGCGGTGAAACGGTACTACAGCAATAATTACATAATTAAATTTACAGTACAGATGATTACATACAATTTATTATTACATACAAACTTAGATAAACATGACTAATACACTTTATATAATATCACAGGTAATATCACTAGATAGGTCGCAGAAGCGTAGATGACTATATTACATATTAAGGAACTCATCAAGCGTATAAAAAGCATTTTCATTTAAATACAGTTTTAGTTCAGTTTTGAACTGCTTTAAATTTTCTAATCTTTTAATGGAAAGAGATAATTTATTGAAAAATTTGACGGAGTTGAACATGTAGGAACTAAAATAATTTGTATCCTAGCAGCGTTAACTCGTAATAAGTTATTTCTTGTGTTATGATTGTGAATATCTGAATTTTGTTGAAAATTATTTTTATTTTTGAATACCAACAGAGAGCTTTCATAAATAAATAAATTAAACATTGTCATGATGCTTTGTGCCATAAAGACAGGCCTACAACTATCTCTACTGCCCATGCCAAAGATGATACTCAGAGCTTTCTTTTACAATTTTAGAATATTTGGAAGGTAAATTGAGTTTCCCCAAAAAACTAACCCATATCTAAGTATAGATTCAAAATAGGCAAAGTAAATGGTGCGGAGGGTTGATATTTCGCAAATAGGTTTAAGTCTACGTAGGCAAAAGGTAGCTTTGTTAATTTTGACAATAACTTCGGCTACATGTTTTCTCCATCGAAAATGCCTATCAACGAGTATTCCCACAAATTTGGAAGATTGTGCGTTATTTAAACTAATATTATTGGTGCGCATTATGTTCGAGAAGTCGTCGGTATCTCTGTCATTTAGGTATGCCATCAGACAAGTTTTTTCAATATTGAGTAACAGATGGCTTGCGTTGAACCAGTTTTGTATATTAGAGAGTACTTGCTTTAAGTTCTGTATTAGTTCTACAGCGCTGGTACCATGGATGTTTATGCTAGTATCATCAGCGTACATTGTTACATCAGCTGCATTATTTATGCTGCTTGGGAGATCATTTATGTACACAAGGAAAAGCAATGGCCCTAAAATTGACCCTTGCGGTACTCCATAATGAACATTGGACGGGGATGAGTAATATTTTTTATTATTGTAGTTATTTAGATAACTAATTTCAACTATTTGCTGTCTGCCGGTTAAGTATGACTTTAAGAGTGACAGGGGAACTCCACGAACTCTATAATACTCTAATTTTCCTAATAAAATGTCATGATCTACGACATCAAAAGCTTTAGACAGGTCACAATTTAGACTAATTACTAGTTCGTTCTTATTAAGGCCAAGCAGTACATCACTTAATATGTTATGCAGAGCAGTAGATGTTGATTTTCCGCGTACAAATCCATGTTGATTGTGACAAAGGTAAGTTTTAGCTTCAAAAAAATCTGTTAACAGTTTTTTAATAACAATTTCGAAAATTTTTGATATGACAGGTAGTATAGCTATTGGTCTATAATTTTGAACTAAGGTTTTATCATTTTTCTTGTGGAGAGGAGTAATTTTAGAAAGTTTAAATTGTTCGAGAAAGTAACCAGAATTAAAACAGGAGTTGACGAGGTAGGACAATATTTTAGAAATATTAGTCGAACACAGTTTGATTATTTGAGTTGGAATACCATCAAAACCTACAGCACTTGTATTTTTTAAGCCATGTATTGTATCTTGAATTTCCTGAGGAGTGGTTGGGGTAAGATATATAGAGTTAGCGTTATTTATTTTTAATAATTGTAACTTATTGATGGCAGTATTATTATTGTTGTTATTTACAATATTTGCAATACAAGTGGAAGCCAAATTTGCAAAATGATCGTTAAATGTATTTGAAACAAGCAATGCATCTTCTGTAGTAGTTCCGTTTATATTTATGTTAATGTTATTATAAACAGGCGTCGACTTATTGATTTCTGTATTAATTACTTTCCATGTTGTTTTAGCGACATTATTAGAACGTGAGATTATAGACTGGACATGCATTTTTTTTGCTGCTTTGCAGATCTTTTTAAAAAGGAAGCTATACTTTAAATAATACGCGCGTAATGTAGAATTAGGAAAAAATGTTAATATCATATGCAGCTCTCTTTTCGTTTTCGAAGAAGTTTTTATACCACGAGTAATCTAGTTTTTGGATTTTTTTCCTGATGAACGAGTTAATGGATAAGCTTTATGAAACGCATCTAGGACGATGTCGTAAAAATTTTGTATTTGTTTATCGATCGCAGTATTAGCATCATACAGAGTATCCCAATTTTCTTTTTCTAAAAGATTTAAAAATTTGGTATTGTTTGTCGTGTTATATTTCCTAATCAATCTCGAAACTGTATTACGACCACGTTTATTGATAGGTATACTTAAAAATTGGGCATTGTGATCCGAGAAGTCGACAGTGCAGTTAAGGATTAGCATACCACCTACCGCATCAATATTTGACAAAAAGTTGTCGATACAGGTCTCAGAGACCGAGGTGACTCTCGTTGGTGTCCAAATTTGGGGATTAACGTTAAATAATTGCAGTAAAGATAAGAATTGTTGTTTGCTTGGTGTGTTATCTAAAATGTTAATATTAAAATCGCCACAAATAATAATGTTGCGGCAGCGCTTCTGATATTCTAGAGTGTGTTCCAGTTTTTCAAAAAAAGTTTTCATATCGCCGTCTGGAATTCGATAAATACAAATAATTGTTAGATTATAGTCATCTATACGAACTGCACAACATTCAAATGATAATTCAACACACACCTGCAAATGGTTGTCGATAGCTGTAAATTTTAGATTGTTTTTAACAAAGATAAGTTCTCCACCGCGCAAATGAGCAGTTCTGCAGAAGCAACTTGCTAATTTATACCCTGATAATGATACACTGTTGTATTGCAATTGTTTAAGCCAGTGTTCTGAAATGCAAATTACGTCTATATTTTTAAAATTTTCTAAAAATAGCTCAATATCTAAAATTTTGTTTGATAAACCCTGTACGTTAATATGCATTATCGAAAATAAGTTTGAGTTAATCCTAAAAAAGCAGAGAAATCAGTAAAATTTAATTCGTCAGGTATTTTATCAAGGCGTAAATTTGTTATTGAGGTTGAGGAGTTTAAAATATTATCAGAGATTGGGACGTTCTGGTCTCTGCGATAGAGTTCTTGCATTGTCAGCTCTGAAAGGCCGGGGTATAATTTTTTGGTTGATTTCATATCTTCATACTGTTGTGTTTTTTTTCCACAACTGTTCGCTGTTGGGAGTATTTTAATGTTTATTAAATTATTGCGAGTTATATAACGGGAATATATTTCAAATTCAAACATGTTATTAACTTGAGTGCATCCGAGATCCGACAAAAAATTTGCGATTACTGAGCACAATATAAATTTTCCACGTTTGTTAAGATGAATACCTTGTGTATTGAGATGCGTATTACGCAAGTACTTATTAATATCAATAAGGCTAACTTTAACTGCAGACATTAATTTCATGGACAAGGTCACAGTTGTAACTATAAATTAGTTTATTTAAAATTTGGCGGTTATTGACATACGGCACACTTACAATTGTAATGTTGGTTTGCGATCCTAACTCAACGCACTTGTTTAAAAGTATTTTGTTAAGAGTTCTACCTTTAAGGTATTATTCTGACTTTCATTGAGATCATAAATATTATTATTGTTTTTCTTACTGGCGGCGTTTTTTGTTACTGTAACTGTATTGTCATATTGTGATCGACGGTGATTTGCTTCACTTCGGTCTTTCTTTGAAACCAGATCCGGATTCGTCTTATTATTATCATAGTGAAGATTCAGCTGACAAAATTTATAAGATGGCATTGAAATATTCCTAAAGCACACTATTTTTTAAACAGTTTGTAGTAGATGATGTTAACATGATAATACGTTTTAACAGGTCATTTGCTGACCCCAACACTAGAGGTTGCTAAGGCAGCTCCAAAGGGACCATAATAGTGTATCCTTATGTCAGTCCTCCCTTGCTGCGTTTCAGGCTATCAGCCAGATAGTCCTACTATGTGGTGTTTACTGCGCCTACAGCTTAGATCACAATTTACACTTTTTTAGTTTAGACTGTTGTTCTGAGACTTCACATCAACCGTTGTTTTATTCAACAAGACGAATACTTTCAATTTGATAAAAGCATTATTAAATTTAGTTCTTACACAAATTAAAAAATAAAATGCGTGTTTGAGTTGAAGTTAAAGAAAAAAATATTTAATTCTGTTTAGCAAACCACATTCTAATATGTGCTATATTCAGCTAATACCGACAGAGGCGGATCTGTAAATTTTTAGTTGGAACGGGGAACCTTCAGGTTTAGTAAATAAAGCAAAAAATCTATAATTTTCAGTTACTTTTTTTTAATTTTTTGGCGCTCTCGAACTACATTTTCCGACTTCACAAGTCAGCGTAAAATAATAGACAGGCGTATTAGGTACTAATAAAATTAAAAGAAAATTTATAAAACATGTTTCTTATTTTGTTGAAAGATCAAGTATGGTATTATTTTATAATTCACACTAAAACACAACTTCGTGAGTTCATAATCTTGATACAAATTGTCACTGTTTTACTGAGAACACGGGCAACTAATAAGTATAACAATAAAAAGATTAACCACTAGTGAGTACGACAAGAAGGAAAGTAATGGGCGGGCCAAGTGGGAATGCAAGTATTCATGGATGCATTAAGATTTAATGCACTATTAATCTGTATCAACGCTGAATTGCAAAATACTGTTCAAATTTGTAACATATCACAAATGGACACTGACCTTCTACAAAATGGGGGCTGGCTTTAATTTTTATATGATAGATGTCGTTTATCTAGTGAAACTATACAGAGTGGTTATTGTTTTATTGTTCAGCGTATATCCCCTGCAATTTAATGGATATAAGAAAAAAATATAGAAAAAAGCATTCTACATTAACCTGCTCTATGATACAATACAAATATTTTTTTTCGTGTCCTACTGCATTTAGGGGAAAAAATTCAATTTTTATTTTTTCATAGAACACTCTGTGAAACTTTTTTTTTATGATTCTTTTCTCAAATTTAAAATATTACAGCAGATATAATTATGCTGAGCAATTAAAAATCAACCACCGTGTAAAGAAATCTGTGTTTACAATAGATACGAGATTTCTTTAAGTTAAATTTAAAAATATTCATGGATACATGAATTCCTACTTGGCCTACCCATTACCTTGCCTTCTTTGTCGTTACCTACTATTCCAGTAAAATAGTGACAATCCGTATATTAAAATATGAAATATCTTAAAAATTAACTAACATATGTTGAGAAAGATGGCCAAGAGCGCTTTGGGTGCCACTGCCGATTCTACTTAGTAGAGCATACGCATCGCACCCAATTAAATGTTTCTTCAACGCTTATTACTATAATTTGTAAGACTATTTTAGTTTTACTTTCTCTAACTAATTAAATTAAAACTAGCAGAAGCCCTAAGCTACGTTTCACGGTAATTCTTAGTAATATATTTAAAAAAAAATGATAAATAAGCTTTGTCGAGCTGTTGGACATGTACTTAATGCGTCATAGTGGCGTAAAGAGCCGCCGTAGCTTAGGGTCAATTGACGGCAGACGTAGCTGAAGTGAACATATGTTTTTGTATCTGCGTTCCTTTAATTCTGTGTTTTGTTTGAAATTCTAAGCGCACATGTAACCTCATCGGCACCCCAATCGTTCCTCCGCCGAGAGTAGTTTAATAATGAGGGCTAGCAGAGCAAAAGATTGCGTTCTAATCGTACAAACAAATTATGTAAACCCAATTTTTTTATTTACATTGAAAACTGTACTAGTCTGACGCTTGCAGACCTATGCAAGGGATCAAGATCTAATATATAGCTATCGATAACGTTTTTAAATTACCAATATTTTGATAAATTTTAGAAACTTGAAAATTTATATAATTTTCAAAACTTAAGAAATTTCATAATATTCAAAATTTAATTCTTTAAAAAACCACCTGGCATAAAATATGCAACATTTAAAATTTTGAGTAGATTAATTTCTGTATCGCGACAGTATTATGCAGGCATTTTTATGTAACAGTAAACTTAAATAATCGTATGTAAACTGCGTCTTTTGACTGATAAAGGGATCGAGCATAAGCTAATGGTACCGAGCCAACCCACATAGCAAGTTCCTCCTGGAGCACCCTGTTCTTTCTAGAGGACCTGCCACCCCCCTGTCCGATCTCTACGCGGACCCAGAACATTGAATGCATCCAGCCCAGGAACTGCTGCCTTTCAGTGCCTTATCCCGTAGGAAAACGTGTATTTAATGTATTTAAATGTAATTAATTAGTTTGACCTTGAATTATTCTTTGCCCTTCGTTCTTGTATTGTTCTCTCTTTTTATATTAATATGAATGTTCACGCTTTATGTTACTAAAATATAATTTTGTTAAACAAATGCATCGGTCTCAGGATCGCGCAGCAAAGAATACGAGAAAGGTAAGGTTTATAATTGATGAAGAAATACAAAATATATTATACAATTGAAAATGAAATATTAAAACACTAACAGCCGGTTGCACAAACAACTGTCAACTTTAACAGACCGTTAACTTTGACAGAAGATTTTTTAAATGAAAAAAATTGTTATTAACAAATAATTAAGCAGTAAATTACAATGACCAAGTACATTATAACCACAATAATTACCAACTAATACAATTTTTTAAATCCGTAAGTATATTTTAGGCCAAAATTCTCAGTTTCAAAATCCCTTCATCAAAGTTAACAGTCTGTTAAAGTTGACAGTCGTTTGTGCAACCGGGCGTATGCATCTCAAATAAGGACACAACGTCATAACTGATAAAAAGAATAATGTTAATAAATAGACATTGCTGTGGCTTGCCATCACTCCTTAAATCAAAGTATTAAACACAAACATTAAGGTAAAACAATCCAGAAAATAACGGTATGACAAGTACTTCTAGGTATGGAAAATAACATGCACCGGGCATATAAGTAACATGAGATAAAATTCCCTATCCTTATAAGGAAGAATTATGTAATTAAGCGAGTGTAACTGGAATGAAAGAAAAATTGTAACCAGGTAGGTCAGCTGGTCAGGGTGATCAAAGATTGGATGATAAGAAGACCCGCAGGTGGAGAAAGGAGAAAATTGACGAAATACAAGAAGGAAAAGGTGGTAGAGAAGACCGATGCCCTCAAAGAGCCGTGATAGCCAGTTTATCAATGAACGTAGCTGATGCTAGATGTAAATATTTAAAAAACAGTCGTAGTAAATTTTATTTATAAGTTCAAGCTTTACTTTGTTGAAATTCATTTTAATTTATTGTAAATAAAACGATTTTTAACTTCAACAGGTTTTTTACTTCAGCCTTATACGTATTCCAACGTGTTTACACGTCATTATCAAAAGCAAGATTAAAAGTAAACAGTTGGTGTTGCTATAGGAACAATAAATCTTCTTAACTTGACCTCGGTTGTATATATCTGCGTCCAGATGACTTGATTTCTCATTCCAAAACGTCCAATAACGGCGAATTTAAGAGACTAATTTGTTCATTCATTAAAGGTACAGATTTTAAATGTTTGTGAATTTCAAATTCTTGTAGTATATCCAACTTACGTTCGTCATCACAAAAGTGTAAAAATTTTATAGTGGTATTAGATGTCATTGAATGATTGTGTTCTAATAAGTGTTTAGCGTAATTGTATTTATGGGGATGTTTATACTTGTAACAACGTACGTGTTTCTTGTACATATTATCAACATTTCTAATTGTTTGTCCTATATAAACCGAATTACAAAGCGAGCAATTTAATTTGTAGATGCCTGATTTTAGTAAATTGTCTGTTATTTCTTTAGCATTAAACAAAATGTTTTTTTGTTGCTTTAAAAGTTATTTTACATTTATTGGTACATTTTACCTATAAAACAATATATCACTTGATGTATTGGTTTAAATAAGTTCTTCTGTAGTTAATATATGTACGGGATGGATTTTTAAACAAATTTTCTTAAGAAAAAACAGAAGAGAGTTTTGTTTGAAACTAATTGATCAAAAATGTAATTTTTAATGAAACCTAAGAAATTCAAGAGGTTACCAAAAATACCTCCATAACAAAGGCACGGCTGAAAAACGAAACAGAAATATTTTAATTATATACTTTTGCAAAACGAGCGCGTGCATTCTTCTGATAACCTTCCTAGAAAAGCCACAGCTACTATTAATGTGAAAATTAAGTGGACGGAAGTATACGCGTACACCGCACAGTTTTCACAGTAAACATTTTCCCAGTTAGCCGTGTATTAAAACTTGTAATAGATATTTTCTATAAAAAGGTTTGCTTTAGTCGAAGCTACTACAAAGTGATGCAAAATATATATGTATGTAGTATAAAATAAATATTGAACGCAGGAATGAACGCAGTTACCATTGCTTTTATTGTGCACTTCTTGAAATGTAATATAAGTGGTAGGATACGTGGTCGGCCGTAGGGGACATCTGACAAGCAGAGCAGCATCTCGGAATTCACGGAATCCGACAGGACGATCGCTTATCCTGCGGCGCTAAGTTTGCATGTCAGGGATGTGGGAATGACCGCTACTTCAATACTTCGAGCTATTTCTGTTCCGACACGACCACCGACAGGAATCTCGATGTTAGTAATGAGCACGTTAAGATATTCAACATGTAATGCAAACAACGGCTTTGAAAAATTAGTCCATGGTTGCATCCTGCAGCTAGTAATCGAAGTATAATATTGCCTTTGACTACCGAGTTCAACTTTCTGCAGCTTAATGAAATTTACAGTTTCGCTTTGAATATAATTTATATGCCGCAGGACGCAGGCAGGTACAGATAAATAGGCTCGTTATTACAGATATAGATATGAATTAATGCAGGAAACATTCTGACGCATCGAATGACTCGCGTTTTTAAGGAAAATTGAAATTTCCTCTTCATACTGCTTAATATGAGCATATCATTAAAGTAGATAACTTAAAAGTTTTAGATAATAGGGTGCTTTATTTATATTGTAGCGCAGCTCTATTACCTATACATCTAATAATCATGCCACACCGACCAATCAGTCAAAAAAAGAATAAACTTTAATTATTTACTTGGTGCAAACTACCGAAGGTTTCTGCAATAATTACAACAGCAAACGGAGAACAAGAACTTATAAATACGACGCATTTTTCATTACTATTTCATCACTGTATAAATTATTCCATTTACAGACATTGTAGCAGTTTCCAGCATGAACAAATTTATTTAGCGTGCGAACCACCTTAGGTTACAGATTATAAAACTTGGCAGCAATTACAAATTCTGGTATATACCCCAAATCTTCTGTTAATTTTCATCAAATCCTGGCTTCTGAGCTACCAGGGTATTCCAACTTCTCCGAAATAAACAATTCTAAGGAAAGTTGATCCATTACATTACAACTAATTTCGTAATATTTCATAGTATTGAAACTACACCTACAATGTTGTAATTAGAAATGGCCAATTATATCCCTTGCATCTAAAGTCTACTACTGCACATGTAATATTGATTAACTTAAAAGTGTTATCTTGACGTAGTTTACAACAATAGCGTCTAGTCTCTTCTCAACAATCGATCCCACCAAGGTCAGACTTTTTATTTGTGCATTTCTATTGCGCACGCATTCAATAGGCACTTATTTAGCGTAACCTACTCATATTTGTATAAGTGTATTTTAGTCTAAATGGCCATGTTTTAATTTTAACGCATTTTGGAGAATTGTGTTCAATCCAGACATAGTCACGATCTAGGAAGTATGGTTTGCTTTATTTAAACTGCAAGGTGACAATACAAACAAAACTGCTTATTTAACAAATGTGCGAGGTTTTACTTACATCAGTATAATTTAGAATTAGAAACCTCTTCGTTCACTGCCGAGTGAGATGCTGAGACGGGTTGCGTCTGCATGTGATAAAAGAGAGAAAGAACGGTGTCCGAAATGTCTACGAGGTTGCGAAATAAAAGTGCCCGTTGTAAAAGACCACGCCCCCGTCGACTGTTATATGCAATGTATCTATAATATTTAAGTAATAACAGCAGTTGCGGCTAGTGCAGGGAGAGCACCCGGGCGACGCGACGCCCTGCCAACTTAAAATTCTACTTTATCATAATTATTTTTATATGCATATTTGAGTAAATATTTTTTGTTTATGAACAAGCATCATATCGGCATTACGAAAACTATCAAAACGTATGAGCTAATGAAATATTTATTATTTAGTAGTAAATGTTACAATGGGTGTATCATCACGCTATGGGACCATGGTTCAGCTGCCCTTTAAATTTTAGATGAGAGAGACGGGGGGTAGCGGGGTCTCGCGTGTAGTAGCGCTCATTATAGCCAATTTAAGGGCGATTCCTACGTAGCCCTCGCTCTAAGACGCTGTACTGTGTCGCAGGATAGGCTCTCTGCTTCAGCAATGTGTTTGCTTTTGCCCTATTTTATTTAGTGGCCCTTCTGTTTAAGAAACCGCAAGCTGCCACTGTGCGACAGCAATTTCCTTAATTTGTAACGTAAATGTTACTGAACAATAACATGGTAAGTTATTTTGCAAATAACTGTAACAGATGGGACATATATCTCCCATAAAAAATTTAAGTTTGCAATTTATTGTCTTTTATGTGATGTAATTTACGTAACAGACCAATATTACACAGAAAAAAATATTGGTTCTTTGTTTATTCATTTATCATTGAATTTAAATTAAAAACAATTAAAGAATATTAAAGATCGCATAGTTTGTCTGACAATTTTTTATAACCGATAATTTATATTCCACCAATTTCGTATTTCTAAACATTTCGTTTTTTTATCGTTAAATTAAAATGACTTTATCATTCATAAAATTCTTTCATCAAATAGCGTACATAACCAGAACAGAAACGGTACATTTCGATTCAGTGTGGTAATTCACAGTTGTACCACCAGAGCGTGGGATTTGCTGACACCCCCGAGTGTACTTTTACAGCCCAGCTCATGTTTAAATAATTTATTCTGCTATGAAACTGAAAGTGTTGCGATCAGCTGTTTACATACGGAGACGGTCGCCTTTCAGGAGTATTGATGTGAACTCTTTAATATTACATAAAAAGCAAGTTTGTTATTTCTATATTAGATTGAATAAGAAAATTATGCAAGCCATGAATAATATTCTAAACTGCAGAATAAAGTTCAACACTCAAAGCACCCGCAGTTTGCCGATTTGATTTATGAATGCGATTGATGTTTAAAATTTAATGTAAAACTTAAATAGACACAATTAAACCATAATCAATTAAATCAAAGTCTCAACGAGAAATTAACTTTTTTGTATTAAATCGATTTTAATATTAATAGCAGAAAAGTTTGTGATGATGATGGTGAATGATACAACCACGAGTTGTACAATCTGTATAACAACGTCAGAGAATTTCTAATAAAGCAAAAATTTCATGACTGAAATGGATATATGACGAAAGAAGACGCTGATTGGTAGAATACAACGGCCAACTGGTATTTTACATGCCTGTGTTGGCCATGTTCGACTCAATGGCCACATTAGTGGTGGACACAACGACCACCTTGGAACTAACGGTCACAATTTTAGGTATAACAGACACTTTGAACACAACGCATACCCTGAAGTCAATAGCTACCTTGAACATAACGACCGCACCTTCAAGGTGGACACAACAGCCACATTAATCTAGTGGACACAACGGCCGACGACGCCTTGAGTGGTCCTTGTGTCCGCAGGTAGTCGATAGTAGCACACAAAATACTAGATCCTGTATAATAGCTCAAGAACATCCATACCACGTCTAATGGATATCCCACCCGAGCATTCTGGATGTCCAACGGACTGCCAAAATCAACAAGATAGAATTTCTTCCACTGGACATCCGATAGAGTAAACCTTGGGGCGGACAAGAATTTGATATTTATTTATCTTGTTTGTCAGGTCAATAATACTTAATCGACTTATGCCTGTTAACTGTTTGTGAACCCATATAAACTACTAAAAACGCCACACACGCAGTTATAAAAGTCCCGTCTTTAAGGAGTCGGCAGGTTACGGTGGAAAACGTTACCTACTTTATAATTTAGGACATGTTAAGAACATCTAGTAGACGTTGAAGATTCAAGATCTTTTTGATGTCCATAAATGATATCCATTAGAAATTTACTACACGACAATAGAATGTGAACAGACTTACGTACATATAATGTAATAGAAATGGACAACCTATAGTTCTTGTACTATATGAAATAGCCGTTATGTCCAGTAATCGTAGTGTCAAGAGTAGCTCATAAGACCATCGTCGGTGAACTTTGTCTCCACAAGACAGCATCTGCCATTGTGTCTAGGCGGCCGTTGTGTTCGCTATACAAATGTGGCTGCTGTGTTTAAATATGCCTGCTATGTGTAGCTGAAGGTGTTATGTCCAATGTGGCCCGTGTGGTCAAGCTACATTGGTGGCCGTTGTGTTTAAATTGGGTGTTGTAGCAAATGTAATGGTTGAAACCAACGTCGGTGATCGTTATGTCCACAAGACGCCGTTGGCCATTGTGTTCGGACATGTGGTAGTAGGGTCTAAAATTATTGCTGTGTCCAGCTGAAGGTATGGCCGTTACGTCCAAGGTGGACGTTGTGCCCACAAAGCCAATGTGACCGCTATGTCCACGATATATGTATAAGTTGGCCGTTATGTACCGGGACCATGCAAAGACCATGGGCGGACTTGCTTGAAAAATTTTTTAAACATCGTTATCACAAAACAGGAACATCATTGTCCTCGGGCGCCCCAGATGGAAGCAATATCTTCAGCAGGTTCAGGCCGAGATTGTGTTGTAGCGTCCATAATAATAAAAAGCGCTTATTCTTTGATGTATCGTTTGGCTATTAAGTACCCCCCTCCCTTCCTGCTAACGTTAGAACCACTTGATAGTTCGGTACAAAATTTTGTGTGGGTTAATAAGAGGTTAAATACTACTTTTCTGTTTATATTTAAAATTTTTGTATAAAATTAAATATCAAAAAGGGTCCAGTGACAGCTCAATTAAAAGATCTTTTAATTCTGCGTCTGATCTTACAGTTAAAAAAAATGTTCATCCAGAACAAAATGGCGGCTCTTAAACTAATGGAAAATCTCAATTCAAAATCATTTTGGTTTTTAATCTAGTAGGCTATTTTTTCATTTGTTTGCTTGCTGTTTGCTGCCATTGAGAAGTTAGTATTAATTCAAGTAGCTAGAAACACTTGTAAAACGTTATGTTCTAACAAGACGGGGCACCGCCTCATTTTTATAGGCCTGTCACTGACTTCCCCAATGGTAGGAAGGATCCCGTGAAGTAGCTGGTACGTTCCCCGGATTTAACCCCCTTAGTTTTTTTCCTTTAAGGATATCTGAAATCTTTAGTGTACAGAATACCCCCAGAAACAATTGGAAGAGCTGAAGCAGCGCATAACACAAGTTTGCAGAAATATCACTCCAGAAGAGAAACACTGTAGATATCTAATTAATTGATGCAATTTTCGGTTACTATAACTAATAAAATTGTTAGATTTTCATGCTTTCAATATAGAAAAGCACTGATTTCATGAAATATTTTGAATTTGAATTTTGGGGTTTAAGAAACTCAAAACAATATTTTTTGAAAATGCCCGTCTATGGTTAGCAAACACGTTGCTTCCATAGTGTTTCTCTGATATTTCTCAGAAAAAAATTTAAAAAAATTGATTTCTAACTACAATTCGGTTCTCGTAACTGATAAAATAGGTAGCAACATGTTAGGACTATTCCTATCTTAAAGTAACTATTATGGGTAGAATTTTACAATTTTATTTCGTTAATCACAAAAGTAACAATTTTGACAATAAATTTAGTGAAATTCTATGATGACCGTACAAATTTTTGTGCATTTTAATTTG
Source organism: Ctenicera cuprea (assembly GCA_958336395.1). Classification (NCBI taxonomy): domain Eukaryota; kingdom Metazoa; phylum Arthropoda; class Insecta; order Coleoptera; family Elateridae; genus Ctenicera; species Ctenicera cuprea. The sequence continues at coordinate 65,330,385 of OY284487.1, read as the reverse complement.
CTGTCAAAATTTTATTAACTCAAAAATTAATCCTCCTATCCAGCCACAACAAACCCCTGTAACCACTTTACGTTATCACAATACATCAGATGGTGCTCTGTCTTTTTACGGGAGTAATCCAGCACGTGGCATCAATATTTGCCTTCCACACAATAATGGAGCACGACTGAGGGCGTAGAAGCTGTGAGATATGCGCGTGGATAACAGTCACATGCAAATTAGAGGTGGGTTAAAGACATTAGAGATTGATAACGTTTAACTAGTAGCAGAAGTAAGTTCTAAAGCTGTTTACAAAAATTAACTATTTTAATAAGAAATCAACAACCGGAGACAATTTTTATTATCAAATACATGAATTTAAATTTTATTTATAAGTTTGAGCTTTACTTCGTTGACGTCCATATTGATCGAGTATAAATAAAATGCTTTTTTAAACAACTAAAAACATTTTAAACACAGGATTTGCTATAATCAGCTTCTACAAATTAAATTGTTCGCATTGTAATTCGGTTTGTATAGGTCAGACAATTAGAAATTTTAATATTAGGTACGAACGTTGTTACAAATACAAACACCCACATAAATCCAATTACGCTAAACACTTACTAGAACACAATCATTAAATAAAATCATTCAATGTTTACACTTTTGTGGTGATATACCTAAGTTAGACATACTAGAAGCTTTTGAAATTCACAAACATTTAAAAACTGTACCGTTAATGAATGAGTAAATTGATCTCTTTAATTCACCCCTATTGGACATTTTGGAATAAGAAATCAAGTCATCTGCAGATATAGATTACCAAGATCACTTCACCAAGTGCTATTGTTGCTGTAACAACACTAACTGTTTACTTTCTAATATAACCTTTGAGAATGGCATGTAAACATGTCGAAATAAGGTTAAAATAAATAAATATTGTTGAAGTAAAAGCTATCTTTTTTATACTCAACATGAATTAATATTCAAACCTAGACGCTTATTTTGGTTGTTAACGCATGTAGTTTACATCCTTTTCAATATATGGTTTATTTGTTAATTCCTGACAGTTTGATAAGGACAAAACTTTGTATTAACGCAACAACAGAGATTGCACACTTTACCCATATATTATACCAAACATTTTAAACAGATTTTTCATTACAAGGGCCTTTAATTTTTCAATTAGATTGTTATGACTGCTTGAAATTGCCTACATTAATTTTTAATTTAAGACCTCAATGTTAGGAAGGGTGTCTAATGCAGTACTAAGCTAATATTGGCATTTGCGTGAGATGAACGATGCTTCTTGCTCCATATAATGCCTAATGTTGACTCCTGCAGAGGGACGTACGCCTATATAAAATGCCCATTCAGTTAATTTAATATTGCCACGTGACTGTAAAATATCGCCTGATGTGAATAACCACTTTGGAGAGTTGGATTTTAATATGCTTTTTGCAGTTTAACTAGCAGTTTAATCTTCAAAATTTGGGAATTAAAAAAATTATAAATTATAGATTTTATAAACCAAAACTAATTGTAGCAATTATTCGAACAAAAGCTAGTTTATTCTTGTATAAGTTTGCAAAAGGTTTATATGCGTCTACTCTAAGTGTTTCTCATACAAGAGTATTATGAAGCAGTGCTGTTAAATCCTTTACAGTTTGAAATTCGGATTATAAATGGTCTCTAATCCGAACAATCCAGAATCGGTTAGGGTTTTAGCGCCCGGATAAAATTCGTTATACGAAAAATCCGATATTCGCTTTTATCGGAAAAGTATGGCCACCGGAAATATCTGAAAAATTCGTTGTCTAGATTAATCCGAAAAATCAGTCTTGCGGATTACCTATCTACTACACTTCACAAATCGAATCCATAACAGAATAATCGTACAATCTGGCTATTCAAAAACTAAAGTTTGAAAATTCTATTTGAAAAATCTAAATCCGTTGAATTGGAATTGTGTACCTTAAAGTGTGAAAGAAAAGATTTCCACGAAAATTTAAAATCCCAATCGAAATTGAAAATCCCACATTCGGATCAGAACAACAATTTGAAAACTGAATCAGCATTGAAAACGCAAAATCTGGATAGATATAAAAAAAATGGGAAAATCTAAACCCGGATCTTTATTTGAAATCTGAAATCCGGATCTATATGTATATAAAATCCAAGATCCGGATTAGCACAAAATCGGATATATATCGAATGTTTGGCTAATATCCGGATTAGAACAAGTATTTGAAATCTGAATCGGCATTGAAAACGCGAAATCCGGATGAACAAAAAAAACACAAAATCAGGATCGACATATGAAACCAAAATTCAGATCCTAATGTGAAATCCAAAATTCAGATTTACATATAGAATTCGAAATATAGATCTATATACAAAATTCAAAATCCGAATTCATAGAAAATCCAGTAAATTAAAAAATCGGATTTTTTCCTTAATCAATATCCTCATATTTACCGACAGAAAATGCGGATTGTTAAAAATCCGACATTCGGATTGGACCAAAAAATTGAAACCAGAATCAGCATTAAAACGCAAAATCCAGATAAATATAAAACAACAAAGTCGGAAGCGACTTCAAAAGCCAACAGCTGGATGCTTATGTGACGTCTGAAATCTGGATCTATAAATATATAAAATCTGAAATCCCGATTTGTATATGAAACCTTAAATCCGAATTGACAAAAAATCAGGAAAATCCTTACATCGAATTTTTAACTTACACCATATCCGCATATTTGCCCGCAGAAAATCCGGATTGTTAAAAATCTGATATCCGGATTAGAACAAACATTTTAAATCTAAATTGTCATTGAAACCCGATTTTTGGATAAATGTAAAAAATACGAAATCGGTATCGACTAGGGGTGGGAATATACATATATCGATAATATCGATATTATCGATAATATCGATAATATCGATAATATTGATAATATCGATAATAAAGATAATATCGATAATATTGACAACGTCGATAATATCGAGAATTTCGATAATAATACCTGCATAGAAAATCGAAATAAAATAGTGACAGAAAAAGTTAAATCCAAGAAATATTATAGTTACTAGAAATACATTAAATTGGTTTTTATAATTAACGTCATTATTGCAACAACTGAAACATATCAACTCATTTTGATTCGCAACTTTGATCGCCTACTCTACTTCTAACTGAACGTTATCCATTGCTTTATTAAAATTATTAATAGTAATACCTCTGCCTTTGTTAAGATTAGGAGTGCAGTCAACGTCAGCGCGTAAAAATTCCCTTGTTGTTACACCGTGTATACTTACAAAAAAATAAATCGTGGTAATATTGACATTTGTAATACCTATATCATAGATGATAATCTATCGAAATTATTGATGATAATATCGATATTATCGATATAAATTCATTATCGATATTCGATATTAAATTTTTAATATCGCCCAGCCCTAGTATCAACATAAAAATCCAAAATCCGGATCTCATGTGAAATCCGAAATCTGGATATCCATAGATAAAATCAGAAACCCGAATAATATTCAAAGCTCGAATTAACAGAAAATCGGAAAAAATCCAAATATCAGATTTTTGGCCTACGCCAAATCCGTGCTTACAGAAAATGCAGATAGAAATTTAAATCGGCATTGAAAAACGCTGAATTCGGATAAATATAAAATATACGAAATTGGGATTGACAGAGAAATCCAAAATTCGTATCCTTATGTGAAACCCAAATCCGGATATCTATACATATGTATATAAAATTCGAAATCCAAACAAAATCCGTTATCCGAATTGACAGAAAATCCGTATAAATCCAAATATCGAATTTGTCACCATATCCGTATATTTTTCTACAGAAGATCCGGATTGTTGACAATCCGAATCCGGTAGCCAGTCTTAATATGAAGAACGTTACGTCAAGGAGACTTTTGTCACGTGCGGCGACCTCGGTTCAATTTTTGTAATTGGTTCAATATAAATCGTCAATTGCATCGATTAATCATGTTCATCGATAAAGCTCAATTCAACCGCGACGGTATCAACAACAATTGCATCTCTCATCGGTGTTCAGAAAGTAATTTCCATGCACACTGTGGGAACAAATTGTCAACATCGTTTCAATGTCAATGTGTGATGTAGTATCTCTGACCATCACTTGATTGATTCGTTTATCTTAGAGGATCGTCTTACAGGACCAACTTACCTAGAATTTCTACAAAATCAAATGCCGAAACTATTGGATGATTTTCCTTAGGCTACAAGGGCTTATAGATATGTATTTTAAGCATGACGGCGCTCCTACACATTGTGCCCGTGTACACCATACATCATTTAAATAATCGTTTCTCTAGTCCAGCGACGGCGTTACGGTTTCTTAGATGGGTGGGCACAGAAGGGCACAAAATTTTTGGGGTGGGCACAACCATCTTGGCATCAAATAGGAACAGTGTGTTTGTAAGTAACTATCTATTAATTTAAAAATATGTATCGGAGTATAGTAGACAAAAATATCTTGCCACTGTTAGACAATTTGTTGCACAAAGTTTTATTAAATGTTCTAACTAGAAAAAATTTCTAAAATTTGAGTGGGCACTAGGGTGGGCACTTTGACTGATAGATGGGCAACATGCCCCCTTACCCCTCCCTGGCGCCGTCACTGCTTTAGTCAATGAATCGATTGCGGTGGCCCATATAGTTGGCCACTTAGGTCTCCAGACTCAATCTAAACTAATTGTGCGTTGAGAAACAAAATTTCGACAGCAATTTGTTGATTTTTTTCTTTATTTATTAACATTAAAATCAAACAGCCACGGCGAAACGTTCGTATGAAATTTTTTACTCGAAGTGACCGTTACTATCAAGCCCCAAAAGTATTGAACTTTCCTTCTAAAACACCCTGTATATTAACCTGTATTATAAAGTAAAAGTACTGCTCTGAAGTTGTTTGTTAAGAGTGAAACAACCAAGTTAATCCTCTAAAACTACTATTTTTTTATAACATTTTGTCTTGTGTCGTAATTTTTTTGCAACACGCATTTTGTGAAAATACAATAAAAATGTAACTTGAAATTCAATTATTGTCGGTGGCGACAAAATACATAAAGTTGTTTCATGAGTAAAGCAATAAAAAAACTTCATATTTGCCTATAATCCTAAATATAAGTAATGGTACAAGTATTGCCAATTTACCAGTAAACGAAAAACAAATTTAATTTCAGTCCGCAGGAACGAAACGCTATTAAGCTAAATTCTTATACGACTTAAAAAATATATTGCTATTGTAAAACGCCCTCATCTTACCCCGTATGCATACCCTGCCTTAAACGGCTCCAGAAAATTACTGCAATTGTCTCGATCATTGCCTGCGGTGTAAAGGTTACTTTGGTCCTTGTGTACGTACGCTTTAAGAGCAGTTCGTTGCCCCGCGAGCTATATATTTTTATTTCCCCATTGCCTACTTAAAGAACTGATTAAAATAGGGGATATGTTAAAGCCAATATTAGAACGTAGGGGTGACACAGACGTCAAGTAGGATTATAGTTTTTGTTAAATACGTATTTTTTTACAGAACGTATGTTACTTGTTAATTCGGTATTAAATTTTTCGCAAATGTAAATTTAAACAAAATTTTTCGTTTCGTGTTTATGAAATTAGATTTTGTCCTAGTTCTAATTTTATTTACAAATATGGTGTAATAACAACTACATTAACTTAGAACACAGATAAAAGATTGCAGCTAGCGCAATGTTAAATTTTAAAGAAGATTGATGATTCGGCAGAACGACTTCCCATTTTGAGTGTGTGAACCCACTTTAAGTACTTTATATTTAGAGATTAATTAAAGTGCAACCCACATCTTCCTTCATAATACCAATTAGAGCTTCCTTCCTTCAAAACATCACAATCTGTGAGAATTTGCCAAAGTTCAGCATTTAGAGCTGGGATTTAGCGGACGTCGACTAATAACGGGGATTAATTAGCGGTTTAAGAAGAATTCCCTGGATCATGCAAGTTATGTTTGTGGTTTAATTCGCTGTAATTAGTGAAAAGCTGAGTTTTTACTCTTTAGGCTTCACTTGGCTGATCTCAGCCCAACGAAGCGGAACTGAACGTGACTCTGAGATTCAAGTCTAAGAAAATTACTTTGAAATGTATTGCCTTTTAGTTTTAATTATGAGCTCCTTTGTCAATCTTCTTTAAGTGTAATAACGCCGGGTAAATGTCGTACGATATGTTTCCTAGTGAATAACGTTTAAAACGTGCTGTAGAAGAATTCATTAAAACTAACATACAAAAGCAAAACTTTCATTGAATTTAAAACTTATAGGCGCCTCCGTAGGAGTAGGATGTTGAGGGCTAGTACCGCGGTAGTCTGGGATTGAAATAAAAAACCCGACAAAGCCATGGGTGTTTGTGTCGTCAAGTGCATGGTATATCAAAGACCATCATGACCCTTGCCGCCGCAAATGTTGGTTAAAAATATTATGCAAAAATAAGGAAAATATCTTCCTCGATCGGGATTCGAACCTGAGACCTCCAGGTATTTAGCCTAATGTTCTACCAACTGAGCTATCGAATACGGTAGGAACAGCAGTAGAATGTCACGTTTTCCATCATTTCCGTACGATTGGATGTATGTTTCATATTTCCTTTTGCATTGACCGGTAAGGCCGTGAAATGTCCCATTAATATTTATATACAAATGACATACTGTATAATAAATTGTAAAGCATGCAAAGACAGTAATTTTATTTTCTATGGCCAACCATTATGTATTTTCTTTTTCCCATACTTCTACTGAAGTAAGAAAAGTGATGATTACTTGTAAATTTTTGAATTTCGGATTTTAACGGAAAATAGGCGTTTAGGGGTTCAAGGAACCCAAAAAAGTGGTTTTCATAAAATGTCTGTCTGCGGGTAGGTGGGTGCGTTCGTTTCCCTACATCTCCGGAACACCTAGACCAATTTTTATAAGATTTGGTGTGTGGAAATTCTTTAGTTGCAGGTAGTTCTTTGTAGAGTCGTTAATCGGAACCGGAACTAGAAATTAGACCTGTTTTTTGGTATAAATTATTTTCTAAACACATTTTTTAAACTTTTAATACATAGCGTTGTAGTGCATCTAAACACAAATCAAATGTTTTAAAAATAATGGAACAATAATTTAAAAACAACATGACATAAGCCATCTTATAAATTATTGTTATGGCTTTCTTTTCTTATAGTGCCATACCCTATTCAGGGCGTTGGCTACCTCTCTCCTATGTCTGTGTAAGGTGCGCGGCGATAGATATTTTGCACAGACAGGCATAGGGGACCTACAGTTTAATGTGGGCTCCGAACCACAGGAAGTGCATGCACTTCTTCTTCAGAGGGGAAAAAATCCACCTCGCTGGTTTACAGTTGCCTTGCGAGGGAGAACGACCGGGTCGGAGATCGAATCCGGATCTGCTGCATTGGTAGCCCCCGCGCTTACCACTGAGCTACGGCCGCTGTTAGGGCTTTAGTTCCTTGATATTAATGTCTTAATTAAAAAATATGACAAAACTGATTTTTTATTTTAATCGCTGTCAGTTAGTTAGTTAAAAACCAACCATCCCAGTTTATTAATGATGGCAGTTTTAAATGCAGTTTTTTGCAAGCAATGAGCCCAAACAAAGTATAGGTTACTATTTAAAAAAATTAAGTCAAGGTGGCTGGAGGTAAGGAGGTTGACGATGAAAAACAAAAGATGTCACATAAATATGCAGTTATATTAAAATCAATAAGTGTCCGAGCATTTTTTCAAAAACCAACGCGCTACTTAAATACGAAATTTATTCCTTATTTTTGAACAACCCTGTATATAATGCCTATATTCTTTTGTACAACAGACCGCTACAGTTTTCAATGCAGATAAGTAAATTTTGGTTCAAAATAGATATAAGAATAAAGTGTAAGCATCCAGGAATTTTTTGCTATTTTTTGTAGATTTCTAAAGTCACAAGGTCCTTACAAAATTTAAGTCTTTTCAGTAAGCACTTGCACTTAAGGGAACCAATTAATGTATTAAATACGAATACCTTTTTTCTATCTCAACTTTTGGTGACGATGGTGTTGTGCTCTTACATCTCAACACAGCTTCTTCATTATTATGTTTGACGGTCCGGATATTTCTGCAACTGGAGCTTTTATACGGAGATTTCTTTTTCCTAAAATGATTTACCGGAGCTGTTGTTTTGCGGGATTTCCTTCACAAGAGTTTTTGTTAATTTTTCCCTTAGATTTCCAAATTCACAAGGTTCTTACAAACATCAAGTCACTTCAGTAAGCACTTGCGCCTCAGCAAAGCAATCTGTATATTAAATCCGGATCTCTTCTCTTTGTCTCGACGAACTATGCTCTTACATCTCAACACAGCTCATTTATTATTACCTATGTTTGGCAGTCTCGATTTGACGGGGATTTTTGTTTCTTAAAATGTTTTAGCGAGGCTGTTTTCCTTGAGCCTTTTTCGGTATTTTTTTACGAGCGTTTTTACCTTTGTTTTCTCTAGTTTTCCAGATCCACAAAATCCTTACAAAATTCAATTCACTTCAGTAAGCACCTACGATTCAGTGAACCAATCTGTATATTAAATCCGGATCCCTTTTTTCTGTCTCAACTTTACGCGACGACGAACTATGCTCTTACATCTCGGCGCAGCTTATTTATTATTATTTTATTTATAAGTTGGAGCTTTACTGTAAAGCGAGGTGGCACTTGATTTCGAAAGCTTGCGTATTTTACAATCATCATTAAAAAAACGTAGCCCACGGGTTCTGCTAGTTTTAAATACAGACGGACTCAACAAAGAAGCTCAGATTCGTGTTCATACCAAACAGCTTATTGGGGCAAACGCGACATCTCCACCAATCCCCATTCTCCTTCTCCGACGTTTTTGGTCGAGTAAAAAAAGGTTAAGGATAAAGCTGTGAGGAAAGTCTCGTGGCGTTGGTGTGACAGCTAGTTTTAATTGCATGGATGAGGTTGTTTTTGTGCATGTACAGGTGAGCGTACAAGCGTCAAAATATTCAACATGAAACAATAATCGCTTATAAATATTGACATTACCAATGTAAACGAGTGGTTTACTGTAGGTCAGTAGACTAATTATTTGAAAATGCATGTGCAGGTATAATGCATCATTCATTATCTAATACCGTGCGTAATTAAATTTTTTCCAAGCCATTCTTTCACCTTGAAACTTAAATAACAGAGGTTTTCTGCACACCTTATTCTCTAAGCATTCAAGTTGTGTTGTAATAGCGGATGACGAAAGGTCCCACCTCGACGCTGGTATATAATTATAAATCGTTGTAATATGTCAACCGCGCATCCCACAGATGACGCCGAGCCCGTGAATGTGGAAAGCCCTAAAGACCCCTGCTTTTGTTCTCACCGCGACATTAAAATTTACGTTAGAAGACCGATAATGTGCAATCGATGCACATTCTATAAATACTTGACATCTTCTGACTGGAAAATCAGGAACGTGTGTTGGGCAACAACTATTTGTTTTAAAATAAAATGTTTCGACTTTAAAGAGCGCATTCGTGTTTCACCATTCATTCATTTCAAAGAGTATTTTTGAAATGTTGTGATCTCTCCGAGGGGTTAATCATTTATGTATTCAGGTGTACACTAGCAGAGCATTCGAATACATATTCATCTGCATTCACATCTTCCTGTGTATTCAACCATATTCGCGTGAATTCCTAGTGTACTCGCGTATTCATCGTGCATTCTCTTGTATTTGTGCGACCTTGGTTAATCTAATCATAACTTTTCCGGCCGATTTTAGCAGATTAGACTAGACTAGTTCTGAAGAAATTGAGCATAGTCAGACCTTACATCAGCTACAATTGTAAGTAGAGGGAGTAGAGTGAGCAACAATGCAGTGAACACTCGAGTGAACAACAAACAGTAAAAACCGAGTTAAAAGCATTAAAACCGTAATATGCGAAGTATCTATAAATCGTAAATGAAATGTCGGACTATGAAAATATTAGAGATAAGGCGAGCTACCGGCAAGCTTTCTGTAAACGAAAATCATTATTAATATATTTTGTTTTATGTAATTGGACAACTCGAGGTATAGCACCCTTATCTGAGGACACTTGCGAGCGTCATCTTAATAAAGCCAATAATAATGATTCAGAAAATGACTTCTGAAAGCGTCTCCAATATTATTTAAAGTGCACGTTTCCAAGGTATATGATCAATTTAATGACATTTTGCGGATTTGATACACCCGTATCGATAAAGGAAATAGAAAATCACGACATCGAAGCCATGGAAGAGTTTGGCACAAAAGATATGGAGTCTTTCCTTCAGGAAAATGCATCTCGGCCGGACTTTTATGGGATTTATCACCAAAATATAATTAATTTCAAAATTTTGACAGGTCATATAAAACTTACTAGTGTTACCCCAGCGCACAATGCACTGACAGACTGAGCGTTGACTGAGTCGGCTAAGTGCTAAGTCATGTGATGCATTAGTTCCACGAGGAGACGCGGCGTTGGTGTAGATGTCGCCTCAAGTAAAGCGCGTTTTGCAGACTTTCATATATAAATTAAAATAATTATTATTGAAAAATCGACGTAGAATAGAAATATAAAAATGTTTCATGTTCCATCTGAGGATAGAGATCTTTCATTGAAAAAAAATTGTACAAATTGGTGAAGCGGTAGCAGCTGGAGGAACCGGAGAAAAATACCCTTTGAGCTTTTATATATGTATGGATATTTGGCATGAAAAACTATTTGCTACATAATTCATTTGATTCATTGCCCAAGTCTGTTGCAACAGCGTCAAAAACGCTATTGAATCTGCCAAAAAATCTGTTGAAGAAAGGTTTCTTCAGTTAAAAGTGAAGATATTTAAAAGTGACTTTATATCGCAAATAAATACATGTGATAATCATGATTCAGAGGTCTCTGATGTAGGCTTGGAGGAGATTGATGATGACCAAGCCCACAACGAAGACTGTGATTTTCCCGACAGGGAAAGCAGCAGTGATAACTTAAAATTAAATACACCTAATGATATCGCTAATGTTTTTCGAGAAGTTTTTCATACACATTTTTGTGTTTGTTTTATTTGTTTTTTCTTTGTTAATCTATAATTTAGTTTTTGTTTAATAAATATATAATACACATTGTGACAACTTTAAGTTGTATTACCAAGGTCAAAGTTTTATTTATTCTTTGCAGAATGTACAATTTCTTTTTTGTCCAATAACTATATATATACAGGCTGTTTCAAATTCGAGCCCCACCATGGGGATCTCGTTTATTTGAAGAGATGGAGAGTTGGTTAAATTGAGGCAAAGTTGCCAAATTTTCTGCCCATTAATAATCTGAAAAGAAATTTAAAGTAGCCACTCTAGTTTCTCAAATATCTGAAAAAAACTTTGGATTTTTTATTTTTGATTATAACGCATTTATCATTTATGCTACATATTTCTAGTTAACGCATTATTAGAACACTTTTTTATGCTGAATTTAAATTGTTTATCAGTTTTGGTGTAACTGTTACCACTGTTCATTTTCGACTGTCAACTTTTTTTTTCTTATGGTTGGTATTTAAATTTTTTTCATATTTGGATAGAGTTTTCAATTCTGATTTCAACGATGTGTCACACTTTGCATTTTGTTTAAGTTTTGAGCATTTTATTACAAAAAATAAAAATTTCATAAGAGTGCCATGGAAAGACCACGTCATTTAATTTATTTTGAGAAAATTCTAGTAGGCTATGAACTGATGGAAGTAAAACAAAACACTTCTCTTATTTACTTTTACTTTTAGATACATTAAGTATGCGAAAATTTCAGGAAACTTTGTTTTAAGCGTAGGCAGCAGGTTAGGTTATTTTTTACAAAAACAAATGAATGCGTTATAGTCAAAAATAAAAAATCCAAAGTTTTTTTCAGATATCTGAGAAACCAGAGTGGCTACTTTAAATTTCTTTTCAGATTATTGTTAGGCATAAAATTTGGCAACTTTGACTCAATTTAACCAACTCTCCATCTCTTCAAATAAACGAGATCCCCATGGTGGGGCTCGAATTTGAAACAGCCTGTATATATAAAATATTGTTACAACTATATTGTACTACAGCATTTACCTGTACCTAATAAATATTAATACATAAATGTTTATCGTGATTGTAACTTTATGGCAGTAATTTCTGCTCTCGTATTTAGGCGTACTCTATCCAATATTTGTATGTATTCTCTTGTATTCCCATATATTCACGAGTATTCATAGGTATTCTTGAGTACAAACGAATTCTTTGCTGTGTATGTACTTAGTCAGGTATTCGGTCGTACTCATTATGTATTTGCTGTATTCATGTGAAATCTGTATTCGGTGTACACTCATTTTTGAAATGATTAACCCCTCGGATCTCTCTAAATGGCTGGAAAATATATTATTTCACAAAGTTGAATAAAGTAAGCAAAATAATCAAAGCTACAAATTAGGTTGGTTGCATCAGTTGTAAATAACAGAGATAGTCTATACGCCGCGCGCTGCATATCAATCAGATAATTATAATACGCACAGGGTGTTCCGAAATCCGAAACCCGGGAGCAGCATGTTAAGAAATTTTATGCGGAACGTGGGTAAAGAATTATGAAGTAACAACTAGTACCCAACATTTGCTCCTGGACCGTACTTGACTATACAGTTGCAAATAAATTAGCGAGTGCAGAATGATGATTCGTGGAATTTTTGTATGAGAAGTTTTTATTTTTTTTATGTTTATTGAATTGAACAATAAATAACAGTAGTAATCGAATCCCTGCCGACCAATACGTTTTAGGACAAATCTGTACCAAAAAAATAACGTTTCGGTTTTCGGTTCAAATTTTCTATCGCTAAAAATAATTGAGCAAATCAACTGGCCCTGAATTTACAATCAACCTGTATAGGTCCCAAAACGTTTAAGTTTTCTGACACATTTTCACGAGCAGCCGCTTTGCATTGCACAAATGATTTTAAATATCAAATTCCCACTTCAAGAGTTATAGCAATTCTGCGATTATTCATCATTACATCGCCAACCGTCTTGCAAATTTCTTCATCGGATGTTTAACGGTGTCTCAAGACATCATTCATTGTTAGTTGCTTCCCAAGTCTACTTACACTGTTTATTCCAAAATTGTATTTAATGTTACAAAGAAGAAGTTTCTATAAACACGTTCTTTATTTTATTATACAAGTTCTACATGAAAAATCGGCAATAGTTTAGAGGTTTATATGCTAAAACTAGCTTGGTACTCTAAAAAATACCACATTTCAATCCGTTCTTTGTTGATAACTTTAACAAAAGGTATGAAAAATTTTAAAATTTTAAAATAATTCTATTTTTTGTTTAAATCGATTTTTTTATGTAAGTTAATTTTTTCTGATTTTATTAATTGAAATTTATTCTTTATAATTTAAGTAATTTGTACCTATAATGAATGAACAAATTGATCTCTTAAATTCGCCTTTATTGGACGTTTTGAAATGAGAAATCAAGTCATCTGGACGCAGATATAGAAAACCGAGATCAAAATATCACGATTTATTGTTCCTATAGCAATACCAACTGTTTACTTTTAATCTTGCTTTTGATAATAATGTGTAAACACGTTGAAATACGTATAAAGCTAAAATACAAAACCTGTTGAAGCTAAAAATTGTTTTATTTACAATAAATAGAAGTTAAGGTTGCGTGAAACCACATTTTAAAAAAATAATGAATTAATTTTTTTAAACGGTTAATATCCATCCTCCTCGCAGTAGAAAGGAATGTTAATAGAAATAATAAAATACCCCAATGTAATCGTCTGAAACACGACTAACAAAACAAAAAGCATCATGACGTTATTTTCAATTAGACTTAATTTTTTTCATTTCTATGTTTTCTTTCTTTGTAATAAAGTATTGCATAAATCACAAAATCACATTAAAAAATTTTCTGTATAAATGCTGATCTTTATTTTAATATAAATCGAATTATAACGATGAATATATACCAAATATAATAAAAAGTATAGAGACCTCCCCCCCCCCGCCAAATGGTTTACTCCTGATTGGGCCATTTAAACAAGGTGGCCACTTTTCTGGAAAATAAGGAAAACCAGGAAAAGTCAGGGAATTTAGAATTTTTTAATTTTGGTCAGGGAAATCAGGGAATTATACCAATTTCAATGTAGTCAGGGAATTTCACGAAATAGTCAGGGAAAATTCTGTAAAATGCAATTATTTTTAATTTTTATTTTTGCCTGCAAAACGAAAATTTTGTTACCTAGGTATATGTTTATAAAATTTATATTTATTACATTTGGTTTTTCATTAAAGTTTAGATGTTGTATTTTGTTACGCTTGTTGAAAAATTTCCATTTGCTATAAAGTAATTTAAGTTTACTCTGCTAATTTTTGTGTTGGGTTACAATTTTTATTTAAAAACAAAAACAGTTGAAATTACCTTTTATATCAAAACAATGAGTCAGGGAAAAGTCAGGGAATTTGAAAAACAGCGTTAAGTGGCCACCCTGTTAAACAAAAGTAAGTGGAAGAATAAATCTGACTGAATTGTGTGTACTCACAAAATTACAAATTCTTAGCTTAACCCCCTTTTAGGAGTTCTTGCGAGGTTAGAAAACACTTTCGAATCCGTTTTCGCATTAACTTTATAAATTGTTCTAAAGTGTAAAACTAAACTCGACATTTTTGCTAATATACCCTGAATGTTACATTTGGGTTCACACTTTTTTTAATCAAAAATGCAATGACTGAGACATATGATAACATTAAGCTGCCTGAACCGTCGATCTTGCCGCTCGACACCAGGCTAGTCACCTGAAATTGTTAAGCTAATCGCCTGAATAATCGACCTTGCTGTTTGTTATCAGGTTAACCGCCTGATCAATCGAGCTCGTTTCCCGCCATCAGGCTAACAGCGTGTAAAGATCCGGCTAACCGCCTGAAACATCGAATTTACCACTGGGCACCTGGTTAACCGTCTGGAAACTTTAGGCTATTCCCTGAATAATCGAGCCCGTTGTCCGTCAACGGGCTAACCGCGTGGAAAGATTAGGCTAACAGCATCAACCAACGAGCTCGACGTTTACCATCCGGCTAACCGTCTGAAACATCGAATTCATCACTGGGCACTAGGCTACCGTCTGGAAACTTTATGCTGCTCTTTGACCAATTGTGTCCGCTGTCCGACATTAAGCTAACAGCGTGGAAAGATTAGGCTAACAGCCTCAACCAATGAGCTTGCCGCTTACCATCCGGCTAACCGCCTGAAACATCGAATTTACCACTAAGCACCTGGTTAACCGTCTGGAAACTTTAGGCTACTCTCTAAACAATCGAGCCCGTTGCCCGGCAACGGGCTAACAGCGTGGAAAGATTAGGCTAACAGCCTCAACCAATGAGCTTGACGCTTACCATCTGGCTAACCGCCTGAAACATCGAATTCATCACTGGGCAGTAGGCTACCGTCTGGAAACTTTATGCTACCCCCTGACCAATTGTGGCCGTTGTCCGACATTAGGGTAACAGCATGGAAAGATTAGGCTAACTTCTTCTTAACGGTGCCGTCTTCATCATTGAAAGTTGGCAACAATTTGGGCAAAATCGTTTCTGTTCTTGGCTGTTCTTATTAGTGAATTGCTGTTCATTCCTGTAAAATCTCGAATGTTTTTGAGCCACGAGCACTTTCTTCTACCTGGTCCTCTCTTCCCTTCTATTTTTCCCTCCATAAGTAGTTGTAAAAGTTCGTACTTGTTGTTACGGTAAACGTGTCCAAGGTAAGATGTTTTTCGTTTTTTTATCGTGCATAATAGTTCTCTGTCTCTTCCCATTCTTCTTAATACTTCTTCGTTTGTGACATGATCCATCCATGATATACGAAGCATACGTCGAAAAACCCAGAACTCAAATGCCTGTAGTTTTCTTTCTATATTCTTTTTCATAGTCCATGTCTCTACACCGTAGAGCAACGTTGAATATATATAACATTGAACAAAACGGTAACGTGTGGTAAGGTTCAGGCTGCGATTTGTTAGCAGCTTCTGCATATTTATGAAGGTTGTTCTCGCTATCTCTATTCGAGTTCGTACCTCTAAATCAGGGTATAAGTCTTCTGTTAGCCAACATCCAAGATATTTAAATTTAGGGACTCTTTCAATGCGTGTGTCGTCTATTACAATATCGGCTTGAACATTCGGATGTTTACTAAATATCATTATCTTTGTTTTTCTGATGTTTAATTTTAAACCTACGGCCTCTCCTTCCGCTACGATTGCATCCATTAAACGTTGTAATCCTTCTGGACTATCCGCAAACACTACCGTGTCGTCCGCATATCTCAGGTTATTTAATATTATGCCGTTAACTTTAATGCCGTTATTAGTATCTTGTAATGCCCTCTGAAATATTTCCTCATTAGGCTAACAGCCTCAACCAACGAACTTGTCGTATACCATCAGACTAACGCTTAAACTATCGAATTCACGATTGTGCATCAGGCTAACCGCTTGGAAACTTTAAGCTACCCCCTAAACGATCGAGCCCATTTCCTGTCATCAGGCTAAACCGTGGAAAGATTAGGCTAACAGCCTCAACCAATGAGTTTGCCGCTTACCATCCGGCTAACCGCCTGAAACATTGAATTCATCACTGGGCACTAGGCTACCGTCTGGAAACTTTATGCTAACCCCTGACCAATCGTGCCCCCTGTCCGACATTAGACTAACAGCGTGGAATGATTAGGCTAAGAGCCTCAATCAACGAGCTTGTCGTTGACCATCAGGCTAACGCTTAAATTATCGAATTCACGATTGGGCATCAGGCTAACCGCTTGGAAACTTTAGGCTACCCCCTAAACAATCGAACCCGTTGCCCGTCATTAGGCTAAAGCGTGAAAAGATTAGGCTAACAGCGTGGAAAGATTAGGCGAAGAGCCTCAATCAACGAGCTTGCCGCTTACCATCCGGCTAACCGCCTGAACCACCGAATTCATCACTGGGCACTAGGCTAACCGTCTGAAAATTTATGCTGCCCCCTGAACAATTGAGCCCGCTGTCCGACAATAGGATAACAGCGTGGCAAGCGTAGGCTAACAGCCTCAACCAACAAGCGCGTCGTTTATCATCAGGCTAACCGCCTTAACCATTGAATTTACCACTGGGCACCAGGTTAACCGTCTGGAAACTTTAGGCTACTCCCTCAATCGAGCCCGTTGCCCGTCATCGGGCTAACAGCGTGGAAATATTAGGCTAATAGCCTCAACCAACGAGCTCGACGTTTACTGCCTGAACTATTAAATTCACCACTGGGTACCAAGCTTACCGTCTGGAAACATTAAATTACTCCCTGAACAATCGAGCCCGCTACTTTGCATCGAGCTAACAGCATGGAAACATCAGGCTAACAGCCTCAACTAACGAGCTCTCCGTTTACTACCAGGCAAGTGCCTGAACCAGCGTGCTCACCACAAGCTAACCGTCTGGAAACTTTAGGCTACTCCCTGAATAACTAAGCCCGCTGCTTGACATTATACTGCCTGTAAACATTAAGCTAACAGCATGAACAAACGATCTCGTCACTTGTCATAAGGCTAACCGACTTGATAATGGAATTTGACATTCGGAATCAAGCTAATCACCTGGACACGTTAAAAAACGAGCACGCCATTTACCTCCAAATTTACCACTGGGCATCAAGCTAACGGCCTGGAAACTTCTAACTCCGTGCACAATTGAGTTCGCTGCTCGACAGCAGGCTAAGAACCTGAAAACATTACATAGGCTAACGGCCTGAACCAACGTGGTAGGTTCAATCCAGCCGCTGCTTGGCATCAGAGTAACTCAGGGCATCAAGCTAATCCCCTGGAAACAATAAGCTAACAACCTGATCCAATGAGCTCGCCTTGTCATCATTGTAACCGTCTTAACCATCGGACTCGCCGCTCGCTATTAGGCTAACTGCTTACCAGTTTTAAACTAACTGCCTGAAATCTTAAAGCTAACCGCCTAAATATTAGGCATCGAACGAACATTTTGCAAACATTAAGCTAACCGTCAAAAACCTCTAGCTTGGTGTTCGGCATCAGAATTAACAAGTTCACCGCTTACTATCAGACTAGCCGCCTGAACCGTCGAAATAACTGCAGAACATCAAGCTAACCGCCTGAAACAGTATGTCAGCGCCCTGAACCAACAAGTTGCTTGGCACCAGGTACAGTTCAGACAAAACTTGATTATTTTTTTTTATTTTGTTTAATAGGGTGGAGTGAAACATAGATTGAGCAGATGTAACTAATAAACTTTGTTCTTTTATGTATAAACCATGTTTACCTTCACTATGTCCACCTTGTTTTACCTAGGTGGGCGTTCCAGCTTTACATTGAATTGATTATTTCGTTGTTTCAAAGTACCAGCCACGAACAGTCATAGTAGCCCCATCTGTTTATGTCATCCGACAACCGTGATTCTGAGAGAAATTTTTAGTAGCAAAAGAAATGTTTTGACGAGAGAACTTTTTTAAGAGAGAAATATTTTTGAGTTTTCTTTTTCAAGCGAGAAATATTCTTATAAGAGAAATATATTACTATTTTTTCAAGAAAGAACATTGAAATTGTTTTCTTTGCTTATTAAAGAAAATTCTCTCTTAATGAAGTTTGCACTTATGAAATAACATTGAGGCGCACGGCGCGGCGCTTCATAGTGAAGCTTTAAGAAATTGGGATGTGTGTAAACCTGACCAGAGATTTGTATATTGAAATATTTATCTATCTGCGCTGCATAAAGTAATTCTCAGGCACTTTTCTGACATTTTTTAGAATCTGCTAAAAAGTTTGAAGTTAAAATCGGAATGACTTATTCTGTGTTCTGAATTAGATTTCGACAAAATTCCAAGTAAACTTTGTTAAAGCCGAACATGTGTAAGGAATCCTTAAATATCACTGTTTTTCTGCTTCAATTTAACTACAGAATGCCGTGCTGACAGATTAATTACAGTCACTAATTATTTCATTTTGCCGTACACGCAACTGCTTTTTAGAGAGGGAACGTAGTGAAATTTTGTAACCCATAAATTATATTTTAATAAAAATTTGCATAGATTATAAAAACGCATCAACACAGATGTGGTAGATTTTTAATTAACAAAAGTAGGCAACACTTTAAAATAAATGCGAGAAGCTTCTCCTGTTAAGTAGGGCTAAAAGAGCTTGGAAAGGGTGACCTAGGAAGGGTTGTTAAGATATTTAAATTGAGATGTTACTTAATTCCACTCTACTGACTCGCTAATTGCCTCGCTCTTAAAATATAACACATAAAATAACCCCTTAAACCTCCGACTCTGAAAGCATTTAAACAAGTAGGATTAAAGCACTGCGCTCTTGCACAGTTCTTTGTCGATATAACGTGAATTTGTTGCAATTACTATCCACTTTAAGACTGCCGTAAATTAAGGCAATGCGACATATCGGCGCATCAAGTTTAGAAGCTGAAGACTATCCTTCTTGATCTTATAAACTTCGAAATGATATTAAGTACTGTTTTATGTGTAATACTTAAAAGGCATTATTTTTTACACATATAATAATAATATTTGGAAAAATAATAAGTCAAATAATACTGATAGCCAATATAAAGCGTATGTTTGATTTAAATCACTTGATTTAAATCAGTGATTTAAATTGCTCGCGTAATCGTAGAAATACCATGATAAATTAAAATGGGATTGCAAATCAATATTTTTTGTTTGTGCTCTAAAAAGCCAGAATCTCAGATATTTTCATATTCCCATGAAGCTGTGCCAAGCATCAGCAACTTGGTTAAAATACGTTAACACGCGGAATCCCCGCCGCAATTCCACGTGATGATCCAATTGCTCAGTCCAGCCCTGTTGGTGATTACTGATTAGGATGCAAAGGTGTAATTTCCAAGCAGGCTTTCTGCCTACGCTTGCAAATCTGCCCGCAATCGTCGACATACATAAGTACTCAGTGAGCTAACCATGTCCTCAGCTTCAGATAAACCAATAAAAATATTGCCTTCACACCACTACCGCAGTTTTCAGATCAACTTCCCATAGGGGCCATAGCGTTGGACAAAGTTTGATTCGTTCAATTATGTCGTGATTATAATGATTTGATTGCATGAGTCGCTTTTAAACTTCTGTGGACACATTTGGCATTGAAAGTATTATAAATATAATGTGTGCTTTTTTTACCTTCCTCGCTACAGGAAGCATAGCTATAAAGGAAGGAATTGTGATACAGATTGGATTTGGAGCAAATGCGTTCACTCAGCGAAGTTATTTTAGATTTGATAATTGCAGTAGGATGACACCGCAAGAAAACGAGGTTGGTCCGCCAAACAAAACGAAGGATTGGAGGAGTACACGAATAGGAAATACATTTTAAAAAATTTCAAATATTTTAGTTTTCAAAAAACCTTAAAATTTTTAAAATTTTTAAACTTTCTCATTTTTTAATTTCCAAAACTTTAAAATTTTCAAAAAATACAGTTGTAAAAATTTACTAGTTTTAAAAAATTTTCAAAATTTTTAAAATTTATCGAAAAATGCGTGCGTGTGTGCGTGCATGTGTGCGTGCGTGTGTGCCCGTATACACTTAACAGCCCAGCGACTAACGCAGAAATCCCAATGGTTTAATAGATTCGTAGTTACACTGAAGTGAAACCGCAATAAACCGAGATTGGTCCGCCGAAAAACAGGATTGCTATACTTAAAAATAAGGGCGCTTGAAAAATTCCAGGCATGTCAAATACGCGATAAGCGCCAGCTCGATTTTCCTACCACACCGCAGTACATTCGATGTTAGTGTTTTTCGTCGTTTGCCTGAATAGTGTAATTAGCCAAAAAATAATCAAATTTTTAAAAGTTTTCAACATATCTAAAAAAATTTATTTTTAATAAAATTAGAATTTTTTGAAATTATCAATTAAAATTTTCTAAAAAAAAACATCAGGTTTATAGCACATTTGGAATTTTATCGAGAAGTTGAAAGTATTCTAAATTTCCATAAAATTGTCAACAGTTTCGTAATATATTAAAAATTGCAAGTGAATGCGGTGGCAGTTGCCTGACAGCTTTTTACTATCTTACCTTACGGTATAGGGAAGTATTGATTTCATGAAAACTTTCTAAATCTAGATTTTAACGGAAATACACATTTTGGAGCTCAAGAAACTCACAAAAGTGGTTTTTAAGAAATATCTGTCTGTGGATGGGTGGGTGTGTGAAGACTCTACAGGCGAAAGTACTTGAACGATTTTGATGAAATTTTAAATCAAGAGGTATATCGAAAATTGTAGTTCTAGTTAAGCTTCTAAAAAAGTCCAAAACCGGAAACAAAAGTTAGGCATGGTTTTTGGTAGCATTTTTTTCCAAAACTAAATTTTAGAAATTTCAGCAGATGATCTAAGAGAAGAGCTTAAGGCAAATCGAAAACTTTTTTACCAAACTCTCTAGCTTCCAAATGGCGGCCGCTACAGTTTTTTGAAAAACTCAATTTTAGTCCCTGTTTATTCAAAACGTTGTTATCTGGTCGGGATCACCTACTACTTGTTTGAGAGCCCTTGGTGGGTAGTATACGACAAAATAAAATTTATTTAGAATATTCGAAAACGACACTGCAATGACACTGCTTCAAAATTTTGAAAATTTTCTGAAAATTATTTACAAAAACTACCCCCACGATTATTTTAACTCTCTGGGCCGATAGAGCTTGCAGTGAACTACAAATTTATTTTTTCTCCAAAATTTTACTCTAACGCTTCCCAGGAATTTTTTTAATATTTGAAATTGATTAATGATTTATTCAAAAACGTAAAGGCCGATCGCGATAAGCTTTTATCAGTTTGATAGATTATTTAAAGTTCTTGATTAGGATTCGCAAGAATTTCTAACTATTTTAAAAATTAAGGAAAAAAACGTTACTTTTTAATATCAATAACGCGTTTTCCGACATTTACGTGATTTTAAGTACTCCTATCAATTAACTCTAGTAAAAAAATATAATTTTCATTCTTTGCATGTTTTTGATAACTTCCCAAATAAAGCTATTATAGCCGTTTTGGTCCGACATCCGAAGTGGAATTTGTGACCCGCGCTTCGGCTGGCGCTTTGGTGCAGTAGTCGCCACTTCTATGGGGTAAGTTACGGTACAGAAGCCAGTTGAATAGACTATCGCAAATTCAAATTCCCGCTGCTTGTTTTCGTAGATATCTAATACTCGGTGAACTGTACAACGTCAAAATTATTAAAAAGTTACACTTTTGCAAATACGGCAAGTATTATTATCTAGTATGGAAAAGTCCACACTTCAGCTTTTTTTGTCCTATATTTGTGGTTAAATGTGCCACATAATAGATGTTTTCAGGCTTGCCTGAAAAATGAAAACGTGTTTGAGCACCTACAGCCGATTTGTTGTTATACATACTACTGATGTTCAAATTTTAAACATACAAAATTTAGCTCTACCTTTCGGCACATATAAAATCACCTTTATGAGTTACCAATCGTGGATGTATTGCGAGATGTGCAAGTCTCACGCGACAACAGGGCGCTGGCCCGTCCCATCACCTCTTCTTTATGACCGCCGTCGCATAAACATAGCGGGCTGTTTGTATTGAATTTGTCGCCAGTGTCAAAATGAATGCTACAGATAAAGTTTGATTTTTACGAGGCTTGCTGCTGGTATAATGCTCAATTAAAAATACAATAAATGTATTTTCACAACCTGAATCGATACCAATTTCTTCTAAATAAAACTGTAAAGCGTTGCAATTTACTACTACACTAATGTTGAGACTTTTCTTGCCTTTTTAAACGTAGCTAGGTATAAAATTTCCTTTGCAGTATTTTATTTTGAGGAGCTTTTGCAAATAACGTCAAAGTAGTCAAGAAACAACGAGTTGCAATCATACATGAGAAAAAACAATGGAAATGTTTGGAAAGACATGCCGTGCCGCAAGGTTTAATTTTGGGACCGCTTCTTTTCTAAATGCAAGGTTGTTTAATACTTAAAAAAAAACAGAGGATTGAATTTTTGGGTGAAAATCATGATTGACAAAAAACGATGCTATCCAAAAATGTTTCTCCGAAGAGTTTGAGTTGAAGAGAAACTGAAGAATCGCAATTACTTCAAAAACGGCCTAACGACGTGAACATCCTGTATTGGGCAAATGTATTGGTAAGGATAGAAAACATTAATAACTAGTATTTTTTTAAATTGTAGGATATATTTTATTTTTATCGTAGATTGACTCTGACTTTGTAATTATTTCCGTCTGTATGTTGTATTGTATATTGTGTATTGTAAAATTGTATGTACAATTAGCTATACATCGAAATAAATTTCCTATTATCATATTTATTCATATCTGATTTTATTTACAGAAACGTCTTTTGTAGTGGCTTGAATATTAATACAGTTGGCAATTTATTTATTATTATTTTGTTTAGCCGACTAAAAAATGTGACAAAAAAATCAAGCCTTATTTAGTATTCTTAAAAAGTTATCTTTGAAAGAATCAGCACTAATTGTTTGTTAAAATGATACGAACTCGTTGGTGTTATTTTCACGTACAGAAAATTTATTGCAAAGTAGGTCTATTTCGAAAAATATTTTAGACTACCATTGTAAAATTGTAAAAATACAATAAGTATGACAGTTTAATATATTATTCGTAAAATAATCCGACCATATACTACTCGTGTAAAATCAAGCAGCTTTTTGCATAGCAATTTGCTGCTAGCAGAATTTTCAAACAGAATTTGTCTTTCATTAATTACATTTTATTGTGATCATTAACTAATTAGTTTTTGCCTTTTTACTAGTTTTGAAAAAAAAATAATCGGGGATGTAAGGAATTTTGCAAAAAAATTCTAAAGCGCACTATGTCTACGAACCCTACGTACAGCATACCTGTGACATCATAGCCGCTAGGACGATCAGCTGCATGTTCCAATCTAAGAACCAAATTCGAGTTTTTTAGTTTCGGAAATATTTTTATTTTATTACAGACAACCAGAAACCAAAGAAAAAATCCCCAGTCAAGAATTGGGGAAAGAAAAATTAACTTCCCTAAACAATGCTGCACCGTAAAATTAAGTTGTGAACCTTATATTACTATCACTTATGAATAATTTAGCTTAAACAAAAGTTCGTACAGGACGTCACATAGAAAATATGCAGCAATTAAATTGTAGCTCATCTCTATCCTTATGAGGCTACAAAATTTATAAAGAATTATGTGGCCAGTTTTTAAGTAATAGATTTTTGAAAATTTACAAAACTTTGAAAAGGTTTTTTACACCACACTTATGAATTTTTCAAAAAGTTGCCTATATATTGACATTCTGTTTTTCTAAGGAATCTAGGGCTATTAATAATCTTAAAAGTTTATGCCGATATTCGTTAGTGAGCAATAAGACGTTAATTTTGAAAATTTAAAAATTTAAAAAAAATTTGCAGCGGCCGTTAGTTAAGAGCTATAAGGTTCGACAAAAAAGCGTTGATTTGTCCTAAGAGCTTCTACTAAATTCTAAATTCTAAATACTAAAATCGACATCTGAAATAAATGCCAACAAGAAAAAAAAACAAGTTGAACGTTTGCTTCCACTTATGGATTTTTTGATTTTTCCATGATTTACCCACATTCATCGAAATGAGACCATCCATTCGGGTATTATGAAGCGTTTCTCCCACCCACCTACAGACGCACATTTAAATTCACTTTTTTCGGTTTGTGGATTTTCAAAACATGTGTTTACGTTAAAATCGGCAAAGCATAAAATTAGTACTTCCCTATAAGTATAGAAAAGTAAAAAAAAAGCTGCTGGGCAACCGCCTCGAAATATTTCTAGCAATTTTATTAAAATTTTGAATATTACAAAAAAAATTTGACAATTTTATGCAAATTGGAAAAAACTTCTGAAATTTTTGTAAATATTTGAAAGCATTTAAATATTTAAAAATATTTAACTTTTGAATTTTTTGAAAATGTAATTGGAAATTTTAAAAATGTTTTGAAACTAAACTTTTATAAATTTTTGAAAATTTGACAAAAACTCTCAAAATTTTGATAATCTTTAAATTTTTTCAAATTTGTGGAATTTAAAGTTTTTTTAGAACTTTAAAAAATGTTATTATTTCATAAATTTGAAAATTCGTACCGCTCCGCGCTCGGCAAAAACAGTCGAAACCTTTGCTTCGAATGGCTACGAATGTTTCATTGCAGTGATACGCCGTTAATCGTAGTAGATGTTTGTACCCCGTGTTTGCGTTTGGCCAAAAATGTTGCCATTATTCATACGGATATCGAAAGTTTTGAAATCGTAAAATCATTCGAATAATTTTCCAGAGATTTTTCCATAATCGAATGGGTCGACTATGTTTATTTGAAACATCCCAACCATAGCAACAATTTCAAACGTGAATATTTGGAGAAGTTATCACAGAGTTAAACCATTTAAGGGTAAAATATTTTGTAGCCGATAAATTGAATTGTCAGTTCTCTAAATCGGATATGTTCGCAGCGTCTGCATTTTCTAAATTTCATCCCATAGCATTGTTTCTTTCAAAAGCTCTTATGTGTTCTTAAATTAACTTTCCGTCATGCACATGTACACTGTACAGTAAGAAAGCGGAGTCTGCAAAAGCAAAACATTTTATAAAGAAAACATTACTGCCAAACTGATCCGACATTTTGGTAACAAATCAGAAAAAATTGCTAAAAAAAGACAAATAAATATAAAGTAAATTTTAAAACAAGTAAAATCATTTTTAAAACTTTGTTTAATGCAAAATCACAAACGGATGATTTGCTAAAATCAGGCATTTGCAAATTAAATTGTTCGCATTGTAATTCGGTTTATATAGGGCAGACAATTAGAAATTTTGATATTAGGTATAAAGAACACGTACATATACAAACACCCACATAAATCCAATTACGCTAAACACTTATTAGAACACAATCATTCAATGACATCTAACAACGCTAGAAAAATGTTTACACTTTTGTGATAATAAACGTAAATTAAATGTACTAGAAGCTTTCGAAATTCACAAACACTTAAAAACTGTACCGTTAAAGAAAAAGCAAATTGATCTCTTAAATTCTCCTCTATTGGACATTTTGGAATAAGAAATCAAGTCATCTGCAGACGATTACCGAGATCAAGTTCTATTGTTGCTATAACAACACTAACTGTTTACTTTTTAATATAACTTTTGATAATGGCATGTCAACGTGTCGAAATACGTGTAAGGCTGAAATAAATAAATATTGTTAAAGTACAAAGGTATTTATTTCATTTATACTCAATGATACATAAGTAAATAAATCACTAATGTAGCAATAAATTTTTAAGAGAGAGACTGTTGAAGTTTTCTACTAATACAGTCTTTAGAAACGCAACTTTTAAATTTTAAATTTAAAAGGGGAAAGGAAACATCTTCAAAGCTTTAATGTGAGTTCTGCTTCAAAACAAAACACTTGCCGTTCCGGACATTCCGATCACGTACACTGCGAGAAAAATTGCGACTCACTACCCAAACCCCCAGGCCAGCGGAAGGGGGTTTATCGGAGAGCTATTTCAAGGGTGGAAATATATATATGTAGAAGTGAGGGAGGTTAAAAAGATTTCATTTTTCCGAAACTAAACATGTTGTGGTAAGGAAGCTTTATAGACGCTTTTATTTCTGCAAGTTTCAAGGGTATTTTAAGCCTTATATGCAACCTTTAATCAGATGATTGGTTTTATGGTCAATACTGAAATAAAAAAAAGTTGACAAGATGGCGCCGGTAGTGGACGCAGTGGAAAATGTCACAAATAAACCATGTAAAAATTGTAATAAACTGCCCCTTAGTGGTCTTAAATGTACTAAATGTGGAAGTTTAAATCACCCAGGATGTGTTAAATATATAAAAAATGCTGTGTATATCAACGAACAAACAATAAATTGTTGTGATCATCAAGGAGGATCGACAGACGACATGTTGGACGATTCTTTTGTAAGTACAAACGACAGCTTATACAAAATGGAAATACATTATTTAAAAGATCTCGTTAAGCAAAAAGACAACATTGTTAATCAACAACAAGACGTAATAGCTTCTTTAAAACAACAAATCTTGTTACTTGAACGTGTTAAACAGCTAGAGAGTTCGGAAAATATTTTGGCCGATACAGCTTCAACTTCACCGCCTGCAGGCATAGATAGCAGCAACCTTCAATCGCAGTGGTGCTCTGATGATGATAATAATGTAAATAAGAATGTAAATTCAAATAAAAATGCAAACAAAGTAAAAACATTAAGAAAAGGAAATGCTGCTGCATATGACGCTGTTCAGCATACTGTAAAACAAAAACAAGGAAATACTGAAAAAAAGCTTGAATCATTACAAAGAGAAAAGTTTAATGAAATAATTAACGTCAATGATGATCTTCATATGCATAAGCCCAACGTAACAGAAGAAACAGACGAAGGAAGCTCACATCAAGCAGATTTTGCGATAGTAAAGTATAAGAAAAATAATCGCAAAACCACACTAGGAACAAATACCAACAAATTTGAAATCGCGGCAGTGGAAAGTAGAAGAACCATATTTATTTCCAGGTTACATCCCGACACCACCTGTGATCAAATAAAAACGCATTTAAGTAAACAAAATATAATCTCTTCGAATGTCGAACAACTACAAATAAAATCTAACAATATAGCCGCATTTAAAGTAACGATCCCAACATCAGAAGAAAAAAATGTCTTTAATCCGAATGCCTGGCCAAAATATACTATCCTCAGATCTTATAAACAAACAAAACATACTTTTTTAACCCAACCTGCCTCACCCAGCAACCAACAATAACAAATGCTAAAAAACAAACAACGAACAAGGAAATAATTAAACCGCTAAATTTCAAAATTTTAAATTTAAATCTACAATCTTTAAATAATAAAACTGACCAAGTAGAATTAATTTTAAATAAATTAAACGTAGACATAGCATGTTTAACTGAACATTGGTTATCAGAAAGTAATATAAATTGTATAAATATATCAAATTATTCAATAGCCGCATATTTCTCAAGAAATAGTGGTAATTATGGAGGAGTCTTGATACTTTTAAAAAATCAATATGTAGCCACAGAAATTGGAAAAATGAAGTGCTTTGCTGCTGAAAAACACTTTGAAGTCGCAGGAATTGAAATACAGAAATTAAATATAGTCATCCTATGTGTCTATAAAAATCCATCAATTGATAACAACTTATTTTTTGAAAAGTTACAAAAAACTTTAGAATATATAGAACAAAAGTACACTAAAAAACAAATATACCTTGCCGGTGATTTTAATATAAACATCCAAAAAAATAACAATACGACAAATACTTTTCTAAACCTAATGGAGCAATACGGACTCTTTCCAACTTTCGCCGAATCTTCTAGAGTAGGAAAAGGTAGACAAGGCAACGTAACATCTACATGTATTGACAATATTTTTACAAATCAAAATGAAGATAATCTGAAAAGAACAACAATAAATCTCCACGTATCAGACCACAAAGGTCAACTCCTTGTAACACACATGGATTCTTGCAATGTAACAACGGAAACAGTAGAATATCGGAAAATAACTACATACAATCTTGCAATTCTTATTAACAAATTGGACAAAGTGAACTGGTCAATAGTTTACAAAGAGAAATCGGCCGAATACGCTTTTGAAAAATTCTTTGAAATTATTCAAGCAGAATTCCACACCGCCTGTCCAGAAAAAAGAAGAAAAGCAAGGAAAGAAACTACAAATATAAGTAAATGGTACACTGAAGAATTAAAAAGGATAAAAAATATATTGGATGCTTTAGCTACCAAAGCAGAAGTTAAAAAAGATCATGAATCGCAAAATTCATATATCACATGCAGAAATTACTACAGAAAAGAAATAGTAAAAGCCAAAAAAGCAGCCAATGCAAACTTCATAACAACAAGTGAAAACAAACAAAAAGCCCTCTGGGAAGTTATAAATAAAGAAGGAGGAAAAAACTCTAAAAAACGTATAAACACAACATTAACAGCAAATGATTTTAATAACTACTTCTCGGAAGTTGGAAAAATCATAGCAGATCAAATTACATCATCTAACGTAAGCGCTGAAACCTACCTTCAGTTACAAAATAGAAATACAACCAATTCGTTCTACATGTTTGATGTCACAGAAGATGAAGTGTTTAAAATCATTAAAAAAATGAAGAACAAAAGGACCAAAGATATTTATGGGCAATCAGCGGTTCTCTTAAAAGCCATAATTAAACCGATAGCTGTACCACTCGTTTACCTTCTAAACAAATGTTTCCTCAGTGGAACATTTCCTAAACAACTCAAAATTGCTAGAGTTACGCCAATTTTTAAGGGGAAAGGAGAAATAAACCATGCTGAAAACTATCGACCGATTTCAGTACTTCCATGCCTGTCTAAAGTGTTCGAGTCTATACTGAAAAATAGGTTAGTAAGATATTTTGAAAAAAAAGGCCTTCTCACTACTCATCAACACGGATACAGAAATAACAAATCAACTATTACTGCAATGGTAACCATGATGGAACACATTCTAGAGGCGATTGACAAGAAACAGCTGGTACAACTAGCAAGCTGCGACCTTAGTAAAGCTTTCGATAGCGTACACCATCAAACACTACTATGCAAATTACAATATTACGGAATTCGTGGTATCTGTTTACAACTTCTCGAGTCATACTTACAAGATCGATATCAAATGGTTACCTACGAACATAAAAATTCCCTACTTAAACGTATTACACATGGAGTACCACAGGGTTCGGTGTTGGGGCCAATTCTATTTATCATCTATATCAACGACTTAATTGCAAACGTAACAGCAGATGCCGCATCTCTCTTTGCTGACGATACAACATTTATCAATATTGGACAACTTGAAATGGAACTATCACAGAAAACTAGCAATACACTAAAAGAAGCAGAAAACTGGTTTAACGCAAATAAACTCAAAATTAACGTTAAGAAAACGCAAGTGTCAACGTTTGCAGCAAATAAAAACCAAAAAAACGAACCAATTAAATTTCTGGGAGTGATCTTCGAACCAGACCTACATTTTGATCAACATATTAACACACTAAGCAAGAAACTTTCAAGTTCAATTTATTGCATAAGAAGAATAATGAACATTGCTACAAAAGAAGCAGCAAAACTAGCTTATTACGCCAGTTTCCATAGCTTGATTTCTTACGCCATTCTCATATGGGGAGATTCACCAAAAACCCAAATAATATTTAAACAACAAAAAGCCTGTGTTCGAATAATCAGTAGTGTTAGCCAGCGAACAAGTTGTAGAAACTTATTTAAAGAATTAAAAATACTCACCTTAGCGTCTATACATATAATTGAATGTGCCACTTTTATTCATGAAAATAAAATAAACTTTAAGCAACACGTGGACTTCCACTCATATAATACTCGAAAAAAAAGTGACTTTGTGATACCCTACCATAGAATCAAAACAACCCAACGTAGCATCAACCACAAGTGTATTAAAATCTACAATAAACTACCTGAAAACATAAAACAATTACCAGTTTGTAAATTTAAGCAAAACTTGAAACTTTTTTTTATGGATAAAGCCTACTACTCAATAGAGGAATATTTATTAGTAGACGATTAGCAGACGACATTATCGAACATGCATTGTCTAATGTGGGTACTGTGATTGATCTATGTAAGTTTGTCTTTACTTTGTACTTATTTTTATGTTATATTTGTTACTAGTTACTATATGTAATTTTTATCGACGATTTTAGACGAGTGTATAAAGATGTACTCTTTCTAACACTAAAATAAATTATTATTATTATTATTATTACTGTTCGAATTAAAATTAAAGTATCTTTGAGGTAAATAAATGTTTTATTTCGGGAAAATGCACAACGTAATGTTGCTCATTCTATGTTTGACTGTGCCATGATTTTTGTTATTTTTCTCACATTAACTGATATTTAGTTTTCGTTCCCTTGTCCACAGTAAAACAAAACGATTTTATACTAGTGTAATGTTAGGTGTTAACCCTATTATGTTTTTACTAACATCAAGTAAAACTTGACGCTGAAGCGGAGCCGTAGAAAATATGTATTAAAATATAGAAAACGTACAAATTAACTAAAATTCTAATTCTGGAGCAAATAAATGTGCATGGCTTTTATGGTGGATTTTATACATCGTTTTAAATCTGACTTAGTAAATTTTGTATCAATATGATATGAATCTCTCGGGCACCCGCAACGGGACCTTCCTCGAATTTATGAAAGTTTTTTAAAATTTTCATATTATTAGGAAAATTTTGACAATTTTATAAAAATTTTGAATGTTTTTTTCTTCAAACAATTTTGAATGTTTTATACTATACCGGATATTTTTTAAACATTTAAATATTTTGCTTTTTTTATCAATTTTAGCAAACTTTAATTTTCAAATATTTCAAATATTTTGAAATATTCAAAAGTTTTGGAATAATGACAATTTTTTAAATGTTATTTATTTTTTGTTTTGAAAATTTTTGAATATTTTGAAAATATTTAGACATTCAAAAGTATTGCAAATTTAAAAATTTCAAAAAAAATTTAAAACCTAAAATTTAAAAATTTTAAAAAGTTTCGAAAATTGCGGGAAATTTTAAAAACTTAGAAATTGTAAAAATGTTTAAAAATTGTGAAAAACTGCAAAACAATTTTAATAATTTGAGTTGATAATGTTGATGGAAGTTGGAAGAGTGGTGGTAGCTCAGAGGTTAGGCACTTAACCTCTAACGCTAAAGGTCTGGGTTTCGATTCCCCGTCGAAGCCATGCAGCAATAAAAATCTATGCCGCAACTCGCCACTCACATTCCCCAATCCGATGTAGGCAGCCGTGGGGTCTTAATGCCTGAAACCTTCTCTGGTATTTACTCGTTCGGATTCGATGTTAAACTGTACGTCCCCCGTACTCCACCTTAGCGCTAAGGAAAGTACGTGGCAGAGAAGAGTGCCGGTGCCCAACAGTGGGACGTAAAGGCTGATTGCGAAGCGAAGCTATGGGCTATGGGATTAATAAGGAGATCGCGTTTGCGCAGATCGGCTGTTCGACGTGCATAGAATACAAACTTAAGTTTTTTTTTCGAACGCGTCTATTTTGACATAGAGCACCCCTCCCCTTCACTTTTTGACGAAACAACCTCATTTTCTTGCGGTGTCATCCCATTGCAATCGTACTTTTTAGATTTTTTTTTGTCTGGACAGACACCTCTACAGCTAGCGTCCGCGTAATCGGTCTCCCAATACCCTTAAACCTGCTTATCAGTCAAAGTGTTTAGGTTAAAACTGTTTTCCATAAAATTACCTTTTTTAAGGCATAACTCGTATACCGGCCAGTAAACTCAAAGTGAAAAAAACGTCAAATGCTCCAAATCCTGCATAACAATCACAATACCTTTCTCTATAGCTATACTTCGTATAGGGAGGAAGGTTAAAAAGGTGTTGAGTTGATTAAACGTCTACGAGGTGGCTACCGATAAAAATGCGAAGGAAACTATTCCGTGAAAAACGCCGCTATTTGTTTCGATTTTCCCTACTATGTGTGGATGGTTGCGCGCTAATAGTTCGCGCTTTCAGCTTAGCGACACATACTGCCGTTCTATTAAAAACACCCCAGAAAGCGTTTCACCATGTTCATAATAAAAAATGAGCGAAGCACTTCGCTTAGATTTTCCTTTACTTTAGAAATTGTTGCGTGTGGTATAACATTTTATGAGCTAGTATTAACTACGATAACGCGTTTCTCGCCCGCGTTAAGTCGAGCTAGAGCGAGAGCCAAACTCCCGCTTTTCGGTCTTGAAGTATTGTTCAATTCATCTTCAGAGTTTGTTTATCCCCCCCCTCCCCGCAGTGTCAGACTTATAATATTCTAATAATATTCCACAATTACACAAGTATTTCCAAAAGAAAAACGTTAAAATCAGCTTTCCAATTTGTATCCACCAGGGTTAGCTACGAAAAAAAAAACGATATTTTGTACTAGGAGAACCATGAGAAACATGCGCCCTACATATTTAACACATGATATTGATATCAAAAATTTCACTAATTGTGATGAATTTTATTATACGTGTACCTTTTCGACAATTTAAAAATTGCATTCCAAAAATAAAATCTATTTTACCGTTTGCCATTGCCTAAAACATTATTACCAAAAACACATAAATCACTTTAATATTCAAATGCTCTGGCACAAACTGTCAAACTGCCGCGCTCGTGAGAAGTTTCGGAATATGTCTGCTAGACGTCAGCACGATTTAAATGTGGATAGGATAAGTACTTTTAGCCCAAGATTACTTAAGTGTCTTTAGCCTAGTAAGCTTAAATGGTAGCCGGAAATACGTCTTCCCACGGCCCACCTTAGGGTTATACAAAACTAGAAATCAAAGACGACATTTATCAGCCAAAAATTAGATGAAAGGGGAAAAGTTAGCCCTAAATATTCCCGCACCTGAAAATTAAGCTGTAAATCTTATTGTACTATGACTCATGAGCTATTTAAGCGGACTGAAACACGCACGCGACGTCTACTACCTATAACTATTTTAATTTTTAACGCCAAATGTTTCATGCTGAAGTTGAAGAATGCTGCTTTAGTAACAGCATCAGTTGCTAGATATTCGTAAATGTTTCGTCTTAAAATTCTTACACATCAGAATCCTAACAGAAGAACAAACTTCGGAGGAAAATTTTTCCAGCTTTTATTATGGACCATTTTTACGGTGTTTTTGGAACACTGTATCGTGATTGTCGTTTTCCCGTGATGGATTATAAAATTCAAAATTATTTTTGTGATTTGAGTAAAATGTAAATTAGTTAGTTATCGTGTATTAAGATTTGTTTGGGAGGGTACTTGGGTGGAACACAGACTCATTTCGGGGGACCACGTGGTCCCCACGCTACCCTTGGCTACCTGCCGGAATAAAATGCAGATGCTAATTTTTGCAAATATAACTCACATATCTAGCATAACGCTTAGAAAGATATTCAAGATTTAATTCATAATCATTAATCACTCGCAAGCAGTATTAGTGATAAACTGTTTGTCATGAATTACAATTTTTAGTTTCATTGAAATTTTGTACGGAAGTAAACGAGCAAAAAGCATCGTTTCTGTAGAAACTTTAAATCAGGTCGAGAAACGAATCCATCCCCGCCCACTGGCTGGAACGGCAGAAAGACGAATTTGATGGAAAATCGAATTGGAAATATGCGTGTGTTTGGGGAGCCGCACATGTAGAGGATTCAGGCAAGTGCAGTTACGCGGTCGCCCCGTTATGAGGCTCAGTGTGAATTATTGAGAGCCAATAACCGCCGCGAGTATTGTGCGGAACAATAAAACCAACGGGCATGAATTATGTGACGGCTAGATGCATCTGACTTCACTTGCTTTTAAAGTTACGTTTACCAAGATTTTTTATTACCTATGTGTGTCAAATAATGCTTGTATAGTAGCAGCAATACTTCAATAAATTGTAGTTACAGACTGCTGTTTAATTAATACTAGCAGAACTGCTTATTTTGCGTAATTCCAGTAACCTTATTACAAAAAAATCAAAACAAACAAATTTTTAAAGTCTAAGTAGACATTCGAAATTTCAACTAATATTTTAGTGCACAACCAGTTTATTTCACATCTCTCTTTAAAACGTGTGAAATTTATTTCGTAGCCATAAGCATACACAGACCAAGCTACCGTTAAAACGAGACGACTTCTGCTTCAGTAGTTTCTCCGTTTATCGCTAGCAATTATCACAAATAGCAAATTCATAAAAAGTTTATATTGTTACTTTTACATGAAAACTTCATATAGCATAGAACCTTATAGTCAGTGCTAACGCGTAAAAAACGATACAACTATACTTTTTAAAATATGATAAGTAGGTAAATCCAGTGCTTCGCTCTTGTTTAGTAAATTAGAATCGAGGGGGTAACCACGAAGGAATTGTGCTGTACACGGCATAGGAAATCTTACGGAAAATCCAAGAAAACCCAAGGAAATCCAGAGAAATCCAGGAAAATCCAAAGAAATCCCGAAAAAATCCAAGGAATTCCCAAGGAAATTCAAAAAATTCCGAGAAAATCCGAAGGAAATCCACGGAAGTCCGAGGAAATCCTGGGAAAATCCAAGAATATTTCTAGATATTATAATAATTAATAGCGTAAAATTTAAAATCCGGAGTCCTGCCTAAAATAAAATAGTAATTACGCGACTACCTCGAATTGTATTGAAACGCGTGCATAAAATGTTCGTTAAAACTCGACTGTAAACGTCATATTTCGCAAATCTTCATTCCTGTCTGCACATAAACACATGTACAGTGTACACCTTACAAATGCGTCGTGCATATGATAATCTGCTCATTCTTTGTATGTGCAATAAAAACCAAAAATAAAAGTGCAATAAAAATTAATGCAAAATATTAAGTAGCAGAAAGAAGTATTAAAATGATTGTAACGTTTAAAATAAGAATTTTGTATTATATGTTTAATGTTTCTATCCATTATTTAGAATTGTCTCATAATTTGTTTGTTTTTCCATGCTAATATGCTTCGTTTAATATGATATTTTAAACCATTTGGCCCTCTTTTTTTTATTTACAAGATTATATTTTAGGCATCAGATAAATATGTACATCATATGCTTTAGGATACAAGAAAACCAAAGAATTTCTTGGAAAATCTAAGGATATCTTAAGGAAATTCAAGAAAATTCAAGGAAATCGGAGAAAATCTAAAGAAATCCCGAGGAGATCTAAGGAATTCTTGAGGAAATCTAAAGAATTCCCAAAGAAATATAAAGAAATACCGAAGAAATACAAAGAATTCAGAGGAGTTCCGAGGAAATCCAAGAAAAGCCCGAGAAAATGCAAGGAAATCCGAGAAAGTCTATAGAAATTCCCTCGGAAATCCAAGGAAATACCGATGAAATCTAAAGAAATCTGAGTAATTCCGAGGAATTACAGTTGAAATCCCGGGGATATCCAAGGAAATGTTTATGTTTATGGTGTACACAATTTATAGCGGTGATTGGAATAGAATTTATAAGTCTTTCAGAAGGAACAGACAAGGTCACACCAAACTCAAATATTTATTATAGTGTAGAAACAACTGAGGTTAATAAACGCTTCAAATCTTACCATTAACAATTATCATGTTTCGGTTAATTGAAATTGACCACCTCCAGTTGAAAAAATTGCTGAAACACTTTTCAAATCTGAAGATGGTCAATTTCAATAGACCGAAACATGCACTTGTAGCGGTTCTTAAATAATTATTGGTGGTGGAGATTTCAAGTTGTATAAACCTTCAGTTAATGAATTTGACGCTACGCCACTTGTTAAGTTAATACAGTAAAGTGGTCTATTTTAATTTTTTCCTTTTATACATATTTTGTATTCTAGAAAACAATAAAAGTTGTAAAAAATTCAAGCACCTTTACACTACATTGAAATTGTGCAATGAAACTTATTTTTTCTTGTAAGTTTTATTTAGAATTTGGAAATTTAAAAAATTGCAGTTAATTACCAAAGATAAAACAAATTAATATATGAGACGTGTCGAGTCAAGTAGCACCGCCCGCCGGCAAAGTTTCTGAATAAAACTATTTCTAGAAATTGCATATTTACCAGTTAAAAATTTTCCGCTTTATCTCCAAGCCTTCCCCTCCTACCAATAATACGACTAAAAGCCATTTACATTTTTGCTTCTGTGGAAACTTTTAAAATCAGGGTAGTTTTAACAAAATTACTAACTTGGTGAGAAAAAGGAGAAAATATCAATCAAAATTAATCTTGTATATCTGGACTAACTCAAGGCGGACTTGAAATGTATTGAACATCTCAGATATCAGTGAACGGTAATGCAGTTATGGTCTGATTGACGACCGATATCGACAGTTATCTGTCATTGGGGGAAAAGTAAACCATCCCCTGCTAACAGCGCGAAAGAAAATATTATTTTGCTTTGCGGCATACATGCATGCTATTGCGACTGCCTCAGATGTTACAATTTTATGGGTAGGTATCACCTGTCTGATTATTTTGTTTTTAAATAAACATCGTAACTACTACTATTGTAAATAAAACAATTATTAACTTCAACAGGTTTTTTATTTTAGCCTTATACGTATTTCGACATGTTGACATGTCATTTTCAGAGGCAAGATTAAAAGTAAACAGTTGGTGTTGCTATAGGAACAATAAATCTTCATAACTTGATTTTGGTTTTCTATATCTGCGTCCAGATGACTTGATTTCTCATTCCAAAACGTTCAATAATGGTTCATTTAAAATTAATTTGTTTATTCATTAAAAGTAAAGATTTTAAATGTTTGTGCATTTTAAATGGTTGTAGTATATCTAATTTACGTTTATCATCACAAAAGTGTAAACATTTTATAGTGTTATTAGAAGTCAGTGAATAATTGGATTTATGTGGGTGGTTATATTTGTAACAACGTAGGCGTTTTTTGTACTTAATATCAAAATTTCTAATTGTTTGTCCTATATAACCCGAATTACAAAGCGTTTAAAATGTTTTTTGTTGTTTTAAGTTATTTTACATTTAATTGTTTTTTTATAATTTTGGCAATTTGTTCAGATTCATTGCCAAAATATGAAAGTGGCGCGTATTTTTTTAATCGTAATTATTGATAGATAATAGATATTCCGATGTGAAACAAAGAAGCAGTAAAACACACTTTATTATTCAGATGTGCGCAAGATATACCTTGATACTGACATCTAAATGCAACCTAATTTGAAGGTATTAGGATTTACGTCCAACCCAACATTATACGGGTCCAGCAGCGGCGTATTTGACCCACGTAAGATTTCAATCGTATCTCCTTAAATCAAACAATCACAAGCTTCCGACATAAATCCACATTAGACCGGCCACCTAGGGAATTGTTCCTGAAGGCAATTTTGTTGAGTTGAAGGCTAATAAGATTCTGTAAATATTAAAAAAAAACACTTGGCCGGTAAGTTATTTAATTATTATGAATTTTAATCCATGAATATTTTATTAAAGTGTGTGTAAAATTTATCTAATACGTTTTAAGATATATATTTTCTTGTTTATAAAATATTATGCGTGGTGTAGGGGCAGTAGGACAACCAGAGGAACTGCATGATATACGACAAAGGCACAAGCAGCCTCGGCTTTTACATTGATTTGGTCACGTCTCGTCCACCCTCATCCTCTTAGGAACGCGCTCTCTACAGCTCAAAACGAAGTCTATAAGATGCATCACGTAATTAAATACCTGCCTTTCTAGAAAAATGCAGCGGAACTAAAGCAAATATACTTTTAGGATGATATAATTCACACTAGACCAGTTTCCGCAAGTGAATGTGATTGACATGTAATGAAATAAAATTTTGTTTTATGAATCAGTAGACAGTGCACCTAAAAAGTAAAGTCTGCTTTATATAAACAAAAATGCAAGTACAAAGAACTTCGATTAAAGTGCATCTAAACATGTAAATATTAAAACTCTTACAGTTATGTAACTTTTCTAAACAGCTTGTACGTAAGATTAGACATAATTTAAGTGGGTTGTCTTTGCAGTGTCGCGCCGGCCAGGAAGTACAGCGAATGCACCGCACCCGGGGCGCCAAGGACTGAAAAGTTTTTACTTTCCTATATTTTCAGTACAGCGAAGTAGTGATTTCATGAAAATGTTCAAATTCGAGATTTTTAGGAAAAGCATTAAGCCTCCTAAAACTCATTAAAATGGTTTTTAAAATATATGTCGGGATGGATTAAAGTGTGCGTCTCGTATCTCAAGGAATAGATGGCTTGATTTAAATGCGATTTGGACTGCAGCGGTGTATCGAAAAATCGTTAACACATGAAACATATAAAAAATCCCAAACCGGAAACGAAAGTTAAGCATGTATTTTTGTAGCTTTTTTGCAGAAAACGAATTTTCTAAATCTGATAGAACAGTCTAGGGCAAATTCAAAGTTTTTTTCCCGGATTTTATCGCTTTAAAATGTACCACTTTTTCAAAAACGCGTTTAACCGACTAAAAACTGTGTGGTGCTAAATATTTTCAAAATTTTGGAAATTTTTCAAAAATATTGTTGGCCACTCGAAGACTTGTGCTACATCTAGAAAGACAATTATTGTGTGCCATTCATGTTTAAATCGTCTCGTTTTAGTTTCTACTAGCCTTAGCACATGGTGTGTGGTAGAATGTTAAGATCTAAACGGAAAATGCGGGAGAAGCGAGCTATCTCCTATTTAGTTGTATATGCAAGGTTTGACAATTTATTTAAGAATTTTTGAAAGAAAATTTTTTTCCTGTTTTGGAATAACCACCACACCACACCACCTTGTTTACATGTATCTGGAAAATACCCTACAGTTAGGCAGATATTACAAATAGGTAAAAGCCTTAGAAGTTAAATTTTTGATTCTTCACATCCTGGTGGTATTTTGTTAACTAGTAGTTTGGTGTGACGTAGAATGTTTTTTAAGTGGCGGCAAATATTTAATATTATTGCAAGTTATACCCAGAACAGCTCAAAAAACATATTAAAACCATTACAGCAGCGTATCTTTGACACAAGGCGCCACAACCGGAAGTGGATGTGATCTGCAGTTTAAACTTGCATATGCATATCTTCATCTCTTCGCTTAAATTTAGCTTGCCTTCAGTACGGCTATGCAGTTTTCAGAACAAATGCGTTCATTAGCAATCATGCGTCTTATGGATGTACTGTATTCGCAGATGCTAATACGGCCAGACTGTCAACCCGTTCTCGAGGTGATACTCTACTGAGTCACAACAGAAGAAGCGGAGTCAGATTGTGGAGCATCCAGCTCTGCACAAGTAATTATTAGCCTGCTGTATAATATAATAACAAAGAATGAAATAACAGTCAGTACTCAGCGTAGTACTATGACAAGTAATCATTATCTCACCAGAGCTCAGGAGACAAAGACCTGTCACCTACAATTTTATCAGAGCTCAAAGGTCAAGAGACTTTTTTCCTACAATTTTACCAAAGCTCAAAGATCAAAGAACTTGTCTCCTACAATTTCACCTAAGCTCAGAGATCAAAACACTTGTCTTCTACAATTTTAACAGAGCCCAGACATTAAAAAACTTATGTCCTATAATTTTACCAGAGCTCAGAGGTCGAAAGACTTATCTCCTATAATTTTACGAGAGTTCAAAAGTCACAAGATATGTTTCCTACAATTTTACCAAAGCTCAGTGCTCAAAAGCGTATCTCCCACAATTTATCAGAGTTGAAGTCAAAAGACTTGTTTCCTACATTGTACCAGAGTTCAAAGGTGTAAATATTTGTCTCCTACAATGTTACCT
Source organism: Ctenicera cuprea (assembly GCA_958336395.1). Lineage (NCBI taxonomy): Eukaryota > Metazoa > Arthropoda > Insecta > Coleoptera > Elateridae > Ctenicera > Ctenicera cuprea. The sequence goes on along the minus strand of OY284487.1, from coordinate 65,289,875 downwards.
GAGCTCAGAGATCAAAAGACTTGTCTCCTACAATTTTAGCAGAGCCCAGAGATCAAAAAACTTATTTCCTATGATTTTACCAGAGCTCAGAGGTCGAAAGACTTGTCTCCTACAATTTTAACAGAACTCACAGATCAAAAGACTTATCTCCTATAATTTTGCTAGAGCTCAAAAGTCACAAGATATGTCTCCTACAATTTTACTAAAGCTCAGTGGTCAAAAAACCTATCTACTATAATTTACCAGAGTTGAGAAGTCAAATGACTTGTTTCCTACGTTTTACCAGAGTTCAAAGGTGCAAATACTTGTCTCCTACAATTTCACCTGAGCTCAGAAGTCAAAAGTCTCTTACAATTTTACTCAAGTTGAAAGTTCAAAGGACATGTCTCCTACATATGACCAAGGTTCACATGTCAAAAGATTTGTCTTCTACAACATTACTAGAGCTCAGAAGTCGAAAGACTTGTCTCCTACCATTTTATCAGAACTCAGAAGTCAAAATACTTATCTTCTATAATTTTACCAGGGCTCAGAGGTCGAAAGACTTGTCATCTACAATTTTACCAGAGCTCAGAAGTCAAAAGCCTTGTCTCCTATAATTTCATGCTATCACGGCGTATACCTGAAGTAAGTCCTGAGTAAGAGCCAAATCCATTAGTGCCTGGCAATGAAATCCGGCCTATTAAAAACTGTAAAACTATAATCTTATGACTAATCGTAAGATCTTGGTGATCCTACGATTAGTCATAAGATTTTAGTTTTACACGATCTTGTATAGCGATCATGCTCAAGATCAGCAACAATTTCTAATTTTGGCTGACAAGTACAAATACACCATTAGTTGAAGTAGCTAAGTAGCTAAGGATACTCTCGAGGTTTCTCTGTATATCATAATAGGTATAGGCGTTAATTAATGGGTAGGTGCATTAAGTATGAAAAGTATGTAAGCGATGACTCATTACTTGATGCAGCTAAAAATGCAAGTGCAAACGTTAAGAACACTCTAGCCGCTGTTTGAGCTTCCTTAGGTTTTTATTACCAATTTACATGTTAAACGTATTAAAATGGGACTAATCTTCCATTATACAAGGGTAATAAAAATTCTAAAGTAATTATTACATCTACAAACTATTAGGAGTTTTATACAACACACAGATAGTCGATGTTATTTTATGAATTTTTGGTATTTTGTAAACAACAGTTATTATTAATAACTAGCACAAGTTTATAGCATAGTTTTTTGGATTCTGATATCAAGGAGATGGTTAGGTATAGAATTTCTCTGCGACATTTCTTTAAATATTATTTCTGATTATCTATTTTAATTGGAAAACTTTCTGTACACTATTTGCCACACGGACATTGCTCTGAAATTTTAATTTTGTTAAACTAGATATCCTTTTCGACATTTTTATAGGCAACACTGAAGTTACTACCTTAAATAAGAGTACCATTTCTAATTTAATTTTAACTTACTGTTAATAATGTTACGACGTGGCCTTAGAGTATCCCCCCCCCCCCCCAACTAGCACTATTGCTTGCAGATTTAAATATAAACATATATTTAAAGAAATTTTTAGATGAAGGTAATGGGTCTCGCCGGAATAATAAATGAATAATTTTATAAGATTATTTAATAAGTGATAACTTATAAAAATTAAGCACACGGTATAAAAATTAAGAAAACTTAGAAAACACAAAAAAAACATTGTTTTGGTTTCATTTTAAACAGGAACATTTTTGCATGGGTCTAGAACTCCATGAAACCCCCTAGTCAAGCTGATAGTGCATTCAACTTTATAGAATTTAAAGGCAAATCTTGCCAGCTCTGCTATAGGGCAGTTCCCTAGCAATGTTTCTCTCTATCAATAAAAGCTGTTCGTTGTTAGAGCATCGTTGCGCATAACCGCATATCATATATTTTGGTGGGTTTTAGTTTGGAAAACATATTTTTCTCTTTGATGATTCAGTGACGGTAACGCAACGGTCTGAAGTATTTCAAGAACATTGAACGTATTGGGAATATCTGTATCTAGTTAGTTGGTTGGGAGAAATTACAAAATCTTAACTGGATCTTTGTCTTTCTAAAGTGGGGCCACAATTTTTAGTTCCAAAGCTTCCAATTCATCTGCGAGTGTGGAAGGTATCAAGATTCCGATTTCCATCATCAGTTGGAATTTTTCCAGGTATGCACTATACACTTTCGTAAATTGTAAAAAAATTTATATTGTCCACTTTTGTAACACGTAAAATGTACACAAGAAACCCAGTGATTTGTGATACGTTTGTCGCTGCTCAGAGAGGCTGCCCTTAGATGCAATCGTTTTGTCAACAATCTGGTTAAAATAATTTATGCAGAATGGGTTCATGGACTTTCGTACTCTGCTCATCCTCTACATTAGATTTTTTGAGCACATTCTCCGCTTAGAACTGCGATTATACTTTCAAATCTAACCAAAAATTAACTGAAACAATGAAGCTGAAAATTTTAAGTTCTTTGCATAAAAATTCAGCATCTTAAAAAAGTGTATCTTCATGGATAGATCATACCCATACTTGCAAAAATATTCAATCGCTTGTATCTAGGACAAAACAGCCACATTTTTAGGTGGACACAACGATGACCTTAGACACAACGGCCACACCTTGCAGAGAATGACTACTTAGTAGTTCGCGTGTCTAAATCGGCCACTCTGTTCTAGTAGACAATTCGACTACCTTAAACCCAACAGTCCAACCTTTAGGTGGACATAACGATGATCTTGGACACAACGGCCGCATTGGTCCATACAACGCAACGGCGGTCTTGGACTCAACAGCCACACTTTTATCTGGACGCAATAGCCATCTCTTAGAGACAACGGTCACTTATTAGTTCGCGTGCATACATCGACCACTCTAGTCTAGTAGACACAACGACTACCTTGAACCCAACAGTCACACCTTTGGGTGGACACAACAATGACCTTGGACACATCGACTACATTAGTCCATACAACCCAACGGTGATCTTGGACACAACATCCACACCTTTAGGTGGAAACAACAATCATCTTGGACACAACGGCCACATTGGTTCATACAACCCAACGGCGATGTTGGACACAACATCCACACTTTTAGGTGGACACAACAATAATTTTGGCCACAACGGCCACATTGGTCCATACAACCCAACGGCGGTCTGCGACACAAATTACACCTTTAGCTGGACGCAACGGCCACCTCTTGGAGAAAATGACTACTTAGTAGTTCGCGTGCCTGTATCGGACACTCTGGTCTAGTAGACACAACGAATACATTGAACACAACAGCCACACCTTTAGGTGAACACAACTATCACCTTGGACACAACCACCACCCGGTCTATACAACACAACACACAACACAACACACTTTAGCTGTACGCAACGGCCAGCCTAGACGCAACGGCCACATTGGTATATTATACACAACGGCCACCGATGTGCCTTTTGGCGTCGTTGGTCGTTGTTTCCACTAGGACGAGGTGGCTGTTATGTTTAAAGTGGCCGTTGTGTTTAGCTAAATATGTAACCTTTACGTCTAAGGTGGGCGTTAAGTTGAATAGACCCATGTGACCATTGTGTCCCAGGTGACCGTCGTGTCCACCTAAAGTTGTGACCGTTATGTCTACTAGACCAAGTGGCCGATATGAGCACCTAAAATAACACGTAGCCGTTGTGCCAGATCCAGTTTTAGAGCGTTGGAAAGTCGCTCTCATCCTATCTATAATAGAATAAAATTTGATAGTATCTCTGAAATAATGCTTATCAGAATAGGCATTTCCTAGGATTTATGAGGTTAATGTATCGGCTTAAGTGTACCTTCCTAGGACCTAATACCAGAATTTTCACCACCTCCTTTCTCAACACCGGCTTGGGACCGGCTTTGGCGGAGTTATATCTCAAAATAGTACTCGATTGAATAATATCTTTATTGTGAGTCTTCGTTTACTTTTATTTTAATGGGCACACGTCTAGTATTAGTGATTATATTCATTGTTATTAAGGAAATAATGTGAATTCTTGAAAGAAGTTAAATCTACAGTTCTCATCACAATCATTTTCTATGGTAATTGTTTCCGCTGGCATCTTGCTATTTATGTATTTGTGTCCACTCTAATAATTTATTTTTCTTGTGGGTTTCTTCAATTATTTAATATTTAAAAAAAGAATTATTTTTAATAGATTCCAATTGGTTCGACAATTTCGTGCTTGATCTCGCTATAGTTAACCAATTTACTTGCGCTTACTGTCAGACGAACTTTTCAGCATTTTTAGTTTTAAGAATATTATAATTTGATTGCTCAATCACATTTTACAATCTAAAAATCTTTCTTAAGATTAGTTTACAGATCGCTTTGCATCGAATATTACAGATAGCATCTGAAAAACAAATTCTGGTCTATCGCTATCCATGTATTACAGGAACCTTGTTCCTTGCTCGTTAAGAGGAAAACTCTGAAGTCGCATACATAAAGAGTGCATTGGCTTTAGTAATGCATATTGAGTGGCTCAGTGACCTAGGCCAAGTTCCACAGAAGCAGATCGATACAATTTAAATGTTATTCAAATGAGCGGTGGCGTGCACTGTCTCTCCCGCATACACATCGCGCGAACTTGACCTCCTGACTGACTGTGCCACCCGTCGTCGCCCCATGTTGCTGTTATTTGATACATGCAAATGCTTTATCTAACTTAATACACTTATTGGAACCGTGGTGTCTGATAAATACGTTTCTTCGCAAATCCCCTTCCCGGAATAGTTGTAAAAAGGAAACACTGTTCTAGTATAAGGTTACCCTAAGTAAATGGAGCTCTTATGAAGATTTGCAAGAGTAACTCGTAAGATTAAAGGATATTTTCAAAATATCGCATACGTTAATATTTTTTTAGCCTTCTATAACTACAACAATGTGCCATAAACAATTTAAAAAGTTCTAATAAAAACGAAATAGACGGAAATGCGAATTTTGCTTTAGAAACCGGGATACCAGCATACTAGATATATTGAATAAATAAAGGCGAAAACAACTAATGTTAAGGGCGTTCAAAAAAATTCCTGATCAAGTAACGTATAGTTTTGCCTAACGCACGTCTTAGAGTTGATGTTATTGTTGTTTACACAACCTCACTATAAACATGGAATTTGCTTTTAATACGAATCTTGGAATAACATCAACTGTTAGGAGAAATGCTAAAAATGCCCAATACATATTTAAAAACATGTTAATATTCTATGCTTGAATTCATTTAATACATTTTCCAAAAAATTTGCGGGGTGTTACTTAATTCTGCTGTGTTGTACCTATGTAATGCGCCAGCCAAGTTCATTTAAATTATTGATTGGCGCGGTCAGTATAGTTTTTAATGTAAAGTCACAAGAAAAAATTTTATAAAGTTGAGTCGCATAATTCTTGTAGATCTTGCTGCATTCCGGCTAATAAACTCCATCATCATAGAATTACCATCGCCAACGTTTCATGCATACAGTGAGGAGCTGCTCCATATTGCTGAAAATAGCCTCAGTTCCTCATTGCGCAGTTCTAACAAAAAGCGGACGTAGCTCAGTGGTAAGAGCGCGGGCTACCAATGCAGCGGATCCGGGTTCGATCCACGGCCCGGTCTTCTTTCTCGCAAGGCAACGGGAAACCAGCGAGGTACATTTGTCCCTAGGAAAACCTCTCTGCAGAAGAAGTGCATGCACTTCCTGTGGTTCGGAGCCCACGTTAAACTGTAGGTCCCCTATGTCTGTCTGTGCAAATTATCTATCGCCGCGTACCAAACACAGACATAGGAGAGAGGTAGCTAACGCCCTGAATAGGGTATGGCACTATAAGAAGAAGAAGAAGAACAAAAATGGTAGTAAAATTCCTACCGTTATCTTCCAATGTTGGTGTATCTTAAAATATATTTGATTTTTTTTCATGGAAATTTTTCCATTGTATATTTTTTCCATGGATATTTTTTCCTTTAGATATTTGATTCTCTGGATATTTTTTCCATGCACATTTTTCCCTCGGAATAATTTATCCACGGAAATTTGTTCTGCTGGTGTTTTTAATGAAAGTTTTTTCCTCTTCATATTTTTCCCTTGGATTTTCTTTTCATGGATATTTTTCCTTTAGATATTTTTCCATAGATGTTTTTTTCTCTGAATAATTCTTTGTTGTATTGTATTTTCCTCTAGATATTCCTTCCATGGATGTGTTTTCCTCTGAATATTTTTTCGACGGATATCTTTTCCTCTGGTTATTTTTACCATTGATTCTTTTTCAATTTTGATATTGTTTCCATTAATATTTTTAATCTCTAAATATTTTTTTACAGGTATTTTTTTCCTTTGGATATTTTTTCCTCGTGATATCTTTTCCATACATATTCTTTCCTCTGCATTTTTTCGAATAATATTTTTTTCGTTGGTTATTGTTTCCATGCATATTTTATTTCGTGGATATTTTTTTCTCTAGATATTTCGTCATAAAATTTTTTCCTTTAAATATTTTTTCTAAAAATATTTTTCACTTGAACATTTTTTCATGGATATTTTGGTTTTTGATATTTGTACTGTAAATACTTTTTCCTCTCGTCATTTCTTGCATGGCAATTTTTTACTCTGGATATTTTTTCGATAAATGTTTTGCTTCTGTCAATTTTTTCTATGAATATTTTTCCCTCTGGATATTTCTTTGTCTGGATGATTTTAGTGGTATTTTTTCCTGGATATTTTTTCCTATCGATATTCGTTTCTCTGGACATTTCTTTCCTCGGGATGTTTTTTCAATGAACATTCTGTCCTCTTTTGTTTTCGATAGATATTTTTTCATGGATGTGTTTTCGTTTTGATATTTTCCCTTTGAAAATTTTTCCCTAGATATGTTTACCTTAGATATTTTTTCCATAAATATTTTTCCTTTTAATATTTTGTCCATAAATATTTTATCCTTTGGTCATTTCTTCCATGGATATCTTTTCCTTCGGATATTTCTTTCATGAATATTTTTTTCTCTGGATATTTTTCAAACGATTGATGTGACACTAAGGATAATGTTTTTGTTTTCAAAAAAAACGGAATTTTGTAACATTTTTAGATTTTCATTTAACGTTTTAAAGTGACGGCGTTTATAGCTGCTTAATTTAAATAACACAACTGCAATAACAGAAAACAGTTGTAACTCCGCAATAACTGCGAAGGATGCGTACGATTTTATAACATTTTTTTTATCGTCTAAATCATCCTATATATTTTATCGAAAATAATTAATGAGTTATTAAATAAATCAATAATTATTTACATAGTTAATTATCAATCTACGTGTAGATGAATAAGCGGAACTGCTACTGTATAATCCTAAAATGCTTCTACATTCTAATTTTACATTTATGTTGTCCTTTATTCGAGACAGGTATTTTATAGTTTCACATCCTGGGAAAACCCCGATTCAATGTCCCTATCATAAACAGAACCTTTATTATTATTGCACCTTTGGCAGCCTGCACTAGTGTTGTATACAAGGGTTGTAATTCAAAACTCAAAATAACAGCTTCGGCGTCCTGGGTGAATTTAGTGAACAAGACCACTGGGACCGGTAGGCAAATACAGACTGTAATTGCATTTGTACATTGCTGCTACATTTTAACAGTTATAGATTTTATATATTTACAAGTTTCTGTACAAAGCACTGTAACATTACGAATTACAACATTTTAAATCTATTTTGAATTGTAATATGACGTAATAAGCTTCTCTGGTGCAATAAATATTTCCGCAGTATTTATTCTTTCAAAACTTGAAATACGAACAGAAGTTACATGTTAAACATAGTAAATATTAATTGAACTGATTATTTTTCTTGCGTAGGATATCGCTAAATGAGTTGCACACAAAATATGTTTTGTAGCAACGTGTACAAAACAATAAGTAAGGAATCAGGAATTTATATATCATGTAAAGTATTATAGACAAGCTGCCTTCCTACTTAGTTTATCGTTAATACGATTTTTTGTGAATGTATAAAAATGTATGCCTAGTTTACATATTAAAAGTGTCTCATAAGTTATAAAGTGGGGAATATAATTATTGAAATACATTGTAGCAAAGACTTTGACAAGTTGACTTGGTGCAGGTTATTAATACGGAATTCCTGCTATCTCAACAATCCAATACTTATTTTACGGCGCTGAATACTAATATTATTAACTAGCATCTTCAGTGGCCTACGACTGCATTCTTTACGCAACCAAATGCGATATAGGACTTTGTTTTTTTCAGTTGAATTAAATTGTCCAGTGAGGCTGCAATTTTTCATTTTCCTAACAATTGTTCACAATAAAAATTAAAGGCAAACTATTCACACCCACTCATTTTCCTATATAAAAATACTAATTAAAATAAAAGAACATAAAAAAACGTTACATGTTTAAATTACGCTGACAAAAACGAGAAATATGGACTTTAAAAAAACTGATATTGCAAACAATCACGGTCTAGGACGCTTGAGCGCGGCCAATTTGGCGCTGCAGTTGTGGTGGGGCTGCATGGGCGCAGAGACATTTGGTGCGGCTGTATAGGTGCAGAGAATTTTCGATGCGGCCATATAAACGCAGAGGCATTTGGAGCCGCTGTATGGGCGCAGAAACATTCGGTACGGCTTGTGGGCGCAGAGACATTTGGTGCGGCTTTATGAGCGCAGATACATTGGGTGCAGCTGTATGGGCGTACAGACATTTGTTGAAGCCGTATGAACGCACAGACATTTCGTGTGATTGTATAGGCGCAAAGACATGTGGTGCGGCTGTTTGGTCGTAGAGACATTTGATGCTGCTGTATGGGAGCAAAAATATTACTTACGGCTGTATAGGCGCAGAGGCATTTGCTGCGGCCGTATAAACCAAAGCTATTTGGTGTGGTTGTATAGGAGCAGATACATTTGGCGCTGCTGTATGGGTGTAGAACATTTGCTGCGGACATATGAACGCAGAGACATTTGGTGTGGTTGTATGGGCGCCGAGACATTTAGTGCGGCTGTATGGCAGTAGAGACAATTGGTGCGGCTGTATGGACGTAGAGACATTTAGTGTGGCAGTACAGGAGCAGAAATATTTGTTGCGGCGTTTTGGGTGCAGAGACATTACTTGCAGCTGTATGAGCTCAGAGACATTTAGTGCGGCAGTATGGACGTAGAGACATTTGCTGCAAAGACTTTTGGTGTAGTTGTATGGGCGTAGAGACATTTAATGCGGCAGTAGAAGCCCAGAGACATTTGGTGCGGCTGTATGAGCGCAGAAACATTTAGTGCAGCAGTATGGACGTAAATACAGTAAGTGCGGTTGTATGGGTGCAGAGACATTACTTGCAGCTGTATGAACTCAGAAGCATTTGGTGCGGCTGTATGGGCGCTGAGACATTTGGTGCGGCTGTATGAGTGCAGAGATACTTGGTGTAGGCATATGAACGCAAAAACATTTGTTGCGGCTGTATTGGCACAGAGACATTTGGTGCGACTGTATGAACGTAGAGACATTTGCTGCCGCCGTATGAACGCAGAAACATTACTTACCGCTGTATGGGCGTAGAGGCATTAGCTCGGCGTATGAATCCAGAGACAATTGTATGGGCGCAGAAACGTTTGGTACGGCTGTATGGGCGTAGAGACTGTGCGAAGATATTTGGGCGCAAGGACATTTGGTGCAGAGACGTTTGAACATACGTTTCGGCACAAGCTATGATGGTGCTCGAACGTTTTAGTGTAAACAGTTTTTTATACTTAAAGTTTCAGAAATTGCTATTACATATGGATCAATTATAAATTATAAAAAAATTGATTAATGTTGTGTTTTTTTTAATAGCCGTTTAATTAGTTATTTAAATAGTTTTAAAAAGGTAATTATTTTGAATGTTGTAGTATGGTTTTCTTAACCATTTTTTTGGGTGTTAGTTGTCTGTTCATGATTGCCATCCACAACAAAGGAGGTATTTAGTCTGGTTTATAAATGGATTAAAAATGTTAGAAGATTCCGGTGCAGGGGTGTATGGCGACCAGCCTACCTCAATGTTTCTGTTTGCTTTCCGCACGACGCACGTTTGCGACTGCGTTCCAAGCAGATATTTTTGTTGTCTTAGCTTGTGTTTAAGAAAGCTTCCCATAAGCATATCTATAGATGTATAGATAGCCAAACGACCCTTAAGGTTCTTGGATCTGTCGTGACTGAACTGTCGTCAAATCATAGGGCTCATAAAATTAGGTCAAGCTGTTTTTGGTGCCTGGTAACAGTTGCGCAAAGACATCACACACCAAAATACTGCAAGATGTGTCAATCCAAGATTCTTCGCATATGATGGTCAACGCTCCATGATACATCAACAACGAAACACTCCAAGATGACCCAGGAATTTCATATTTAACCGGCAAAATGCACGAACTAGCAAGCGCATACAACAAAAAACTAGTACTAATGTAATATTCCGTCGAGAGAAGATGGCTAAATCTCCCTCATGTCAAATACAACTTTACAATATTTACTTACTACTCAAACGTTAATAGTTGATTGTAAATATGCATATATAGTAAAAAAAAATTTATGTGATTCGAACCAAATTACTACATGGTTAAAGTGCTAATGCTGGTACATAATCTAAATATCCCAAACGAAATCTTCATTTTAGCGGTACATCACTTACCTAAAATAAATATTAAACGTAATCTGATTTTTCTACACTTCTTAACATTTTAGACAATTTTTCTTATTTAAAAACGTCAATTTTGCTTACTAGTTGAAAAAAAGTTTTGTGTCGTTCTGCTGACCGTAAACAGGACTTTGCAAGGCGCATGCTGCTCATGGGTCGTAGAGACGTAGATTAGAAAGTGCCGGTGTTATAATTTATAATATAACCATTATCTATCTGATGTGTTAATGTCTCTTCATACACAAAAGTTTTAATACAAAATGATTTTATTGATTAAGACTGATATATTGATGTAGTACATTATGCTTGTTGTGTTGTGTACTAGTTACATTCTTTTTATGACCATCTTGTTATGGAATTTGTACTAAGCAACTGAACTACTTTATCATTCTCTGGATCAGTTGATTAAAGTTGGAAGTAAGATTAAATGTGCTCAAGGTTAAGCCGATGTGTAAGGTGACTTTTATAAAAAGCAGGGTCCTGTATCTATCTGTCTACAGAGTATTAATGGTATCAATCAGAACGAACTACTGGTGTTGGGTGAGCCTGGGCGTATATAAACCGGTTACAAGGTGTATCAGTGCTAAAGCGGATCTTTATGCAATATTGTTAGTAATATTCTAATTACATTAATTTAAAGATATGCGACTTAACTTAATTAATTGAAGTAAATAAATTAGCTCATAGTGTTGTTTATTAGTATCTAAATAGGAAAAGTATTGTATATTATATTGTACTTGTATTTGATATAAAAGTCTAAAGTGTTCGTAAATGGATTATTGAATCTCAGAGCAAATAAAAAAATTAATACGCTAGAACTTTACTTCGTTGAAGTTCATAATAACATAAATAATATGATATATAAAACTTCAGCACATATTAATTTTAACCTTATACGTGTTTAAACGTGTTTGCACGTCATTATCAAAGATTATATTAAAAAGTAATAAGTAAGTGTTGCTACAGCAACAATAGAACTTGATGACTTGATCTTGGTTATCTTTGTCCGCAGATGATTTGATTTCTCTTTCAAAACTTCTAATAATGGGGAATTTTAGAAATAATTTACTTATTCATTAAAGGTACCGTTTTTAATATTTGTGAATTTCCAATGCTTCCAGTATATGTAATTTACGTTTAGTATCTAAAAAATTTAAACATTTCATAGTGTTATTAGGTGTCATTAAATGATTGTGTTCTAATAAGTGTTTGGCGTAATTGAATTTATGTGGGTGTTTATGTTTGTAACAACGTATGTGTTCTTTGCACCTAATATCATAATTTCTATCTGTCTAGGCTATGTAAACCCAATTTCAGTAGAATCAACTAAATTTGTATATACTTGATATTAGTGAAGTAGAAATTTCGATATTAGGTACAAGGAACACATACGTTGTTACAAATATAAACACCTACATGAATCCAATTGCGATAATCACTTATTAGAAGACAACCATTTATTTACATCTAATAACACTATAACATTTTTACACTTTTGTGATGATAAACGTAAATTGGACATACCGGAAGCATTTGAAATTCACAAACGCTTAAAATCTGTGCCTTCAATGATGAGCCAATTGATCTCTTGAATCCACCATTATTAGAAGTTTTGGAATTAAAAATCAAGTCATTTGCAGCCATAGATAGCCAAGATCAAGTCACCAAGTTCCATTGTTCGCATAGGAACACCAACTGTTTACTTTGCTGTTTATCTTGACTTTTACATTGACGTTACATGTTGAAAAGGGTGTAAGGTTAAAATAAATATCTGTTGAAAATATTACTTATTGTACACGTACTTAACGTACGTTACTACGTACGTATATAATTTATTTGAAAAGTAGTATACTGTTATTGATTGCTTATAAATCCGTTCTTTGATGTTTTTATTATAGTTATAACATAACACACCTAGTATTTTACCGATAAGTTATGCGACAGTACATGTATAGCTTTTTTTAATCTTGTAAATTACTTAATATTCTGCATTTTTACGTAATTTCTATATCCAGTTTAGTTGTGGTATAGATAACGAGTAAAGCATAAATTTTAGATTTTTGTTTTGTGAGCGTTTCTCGAAGTATAACCATTAAGCTTTTATTAGTTACATCATTTCGCACCTCTTGTCATAGGAAATACCAATAATTTACTGCTGAATGTTTTCTTAACTTTAACTGTTTACAAACTATTATAAGTTTAACTTTAATCAGCCTGATTATTCGCAAATGTTTGCGTATTATTTGCTAATACAAAAAAGAATTAAGTCCGCGGTTAAGAAGAAATGTTTTTTTAATACTCAAATTGTTTTTAAACAATTGAATCTTGCGGACTGAATCGCTAAAAGATGCGAAGTCATATTCTAGACTTATAAGCTAATCAAACCTTAACCTTGCTGGTTGCAATAAGGTTAAGTGTATAGGATAACCTTTGGCTTTGAAAGACGTTTATACACTATTTGTCGAAAAGTTAACCATCATAGATCGCATAAAAGATGCAAAGTTTTATCCTAGTCTTGATTGTTAAGTATTGAGAATAACATTGGGGCAACTTTCACAGATATTTTTAAGCATCTGTTTAAAAGGTAGCTAATTTAAAAGGTGCGTAGTCAAATCCTATACTTTAATGCTACTGAAAAGTTAACCTTTTCGGTTGCGAAAAAATTAAGAATTTAAAATAACTATTTGTCAAGTATAAGTTGAACGTTAAGAATACTATGCTGGCGTCATCCGTTCCGCTGCTAATTTATAAGATTTTCCTCGTACCCCAACCAAATTGTAGACTTAAGTATATTATTTTACCTTTACTTTTTATAGTAAACAAATTGTCGAAACAAGATATATTCTACGAGGACAATCCTTTTAATAGTTATACTGTTCACAAAGCATTGACATGTTCGCCAAATTTTAAGATTAAAAAGATAACACACTTCATCGTTTCAATGTAAGTTTGTCTGACAATAGCACCATAATTAAACTAGAATGCTCATAAGCAAATTTACGAAGGGCGGAACCAAATCAAGCCGTTACAGTTCATTTAGACACGCATAGCTTAGTCGTTTTAAAATAAACTTAATTTACAAGGTGTTGTATAAAACATTTACTTAGAAATTTTAATTATCCATAAATAAACCACATCATGTTTCAATTTTAGTTAAGTCTCCACACTTGTTGAATTAAGATAATATAAAATAACTATAAAGCAGTAGGCTTTATATATTAATTGGGAATAATTAGCACGAGAATTCCTTTTATATCGTACCAAAGACATGTTTAGCAAGATTAGTGTGATTATCAATTAACTTTCTCTATAATTTACGGAAATTATTTCCTTTAACTTAGCCAAAATGAATATTGCATAACGTGCGGCACGCAGACAAGCCTTTACTACTTCTGTTAAATGATGCGATTTATTAAAATGATTAATTGGGCACTTGTAAACAAGTTTTTAGCATATTTTACTTACTGCAATAAAATGACATTTTAAACTGTATACCGGCTTGAGGTGTATACCTAAGCACAGTGACGGCTCGTGAACATTTATGATTTACTACGGACTTTACTTTTTGTAGGAGAATTTTTTCCAGTCGTCTGCAAGTTTCCTTGTATCTAATTAAAGACCTGGGTAACTGCAGCAAAAGTGACTTACCGTAACCATTTGTGCTCATGTAATGGCAAAACAACTTTAGCATTAAACCATAAATATTAAATAAAGCAACAGATTATTTATACAGGCTATTTAGAAAATAATAGATATACTACGGCACAAGGTATTACAAACCAAGCAAAACACAATATATACGAAAGCAAATACTGTAGCAATACAATAGCCGTTAAAATAGGAAAGCAAATTTCAAACAATAGCAAGCGGTATACGGTTGCAATTAAGATACAGTAACTAACGGTAGCAGTTAAGATACAGTAGCTAACGGTAGCAAATGGTAGCAGTTAAGATACAGTAGCTAACGGTAGTAAACGGTAGGATACGGTAGCAGTTAAGTTGCAGTAGGTAACGGTATCAAACGGTAGCAGTTAAGATACAGTAGCTAACGGTGGCAAGCGGTAGCAATACAAACAAATAGCAAACCGTAGCAGATAAGATACGGTAGCAAATAAGATACATTAGCAGTCAGGATACAGTAGGCAAACAGCATCAAACAGTAGCAGACGATAGGATACGGTCGCAAATAAGATGTAGTAGCTAATGGTAGCAGTTATGATGCAGTACCTAACGGTAGCATACGGTAGCCGTTAAGATACAATAGCTAACGGTGGCAAGCGGTAGCAATACGGTAGCCGGTAAAATACGAAAACAAATCTCAAACAATAGCAAGCAATAGTAGCAAATAAGATACGATAGCAAATAAGATACATTAGCAGTTAAGAACAGTAAGCTAACAGTAGGAAACGGTAACATACAGTAGCAGCTAGGCTACAGTAGCTAACGGTGGCAAACGGTAGCAATGCGGTAGCCGGTAAAATACGGAAACAAATCGTAACAATAGCAAGCCGTAGCAAATAAGATACATTAGCAGTTAAGATACAATAAGCTAACAGAAGCAAACAGTAGCATTTATGATACAGTAGCTAACGGTATCAAACGGTAGCAACTGACTAAGTACTAATGAGACAGTCTGGTGCAAATATTACTGAATATAAATTTTAATGCGTAAGACAGATGCAGTTGACAAACGGGAGTATGACGGGTATAAGAAAGCAAAAGTGACAAAGAAAAAAGCATTGCTTCGTGTCGGTCACCGCGACAAGCTTCACAAATAAAGAAAACAAAAAAGAAAAAGAAAAAATCTGCCTCGTGTCGGTCACCGCGCATCATTACATTATGTCAAAAATTGATTGACGTCGGGAAATGATGCCAGCTGCGGCGTATTTGATATAGTTAACATAAGAGTCGGCGTATGCTGGGTTTCTACTAAAATAATGTTTGTACTTGCTATCCAAACGACAATTTAGTATTGTGATTTTATGATTTACGCATTACCCATTCGCCATAATAATTATTGTTTAGTGTGCTTTGACAAACCGGTGAGGATGTACGTGAGCCCTTGTTTAGCAGATAAGTTCCCTATCAGGCAATATTTCAGGATGGTTCTACTACCATGAGTATCCCGTTAGATAGCAGCATTGTGGGGCGTCAAAAATTCATTTTCGGACGTTAAAAAAACGTTTTTTTTTGACGTCAGAAAATGATGATTTTGATACGTCAAAAAAAAGTTTGTTGTTGACGTCAAAAAATCAATTTCCGAAGTATAAAACTTAACTTTTCGCGTAGAACCCCTTGCCAAAAAATTATTTGGTTTTCCATAGTCAGGCGAAAAAATTAAACAACGTTCGGTAGGCCAGCACGTAATAGCATGTTCGGGGGTTCAAAAAAACGTAATCCTCTTTACGATTGTACCTTAACAGAGGTTGAACTTTTATAAAAATTAATTAACTGCGTTTGTTAGTTATACATTATTCTTTATAACTTGTATTAGTCTGATTGTTTAATGTTTTGTTTATGTTATGTTATATTAAAATGTAATCTTGTTAAAAAAATTTCAACAATAAAAGTAAAAATTTCAAAACCTTAGACTCAAATCTGTTAAGATGCTTCAACAAACGAACTAAAACTTAGAAAACTACCATGGTAGATAGATTAGTGCCATAATAGTGTGAGACAGAAATTAACGAAGTTAATACCCGTATAACCACACAATACAGAACCTATATCGAACCTGTATTTAAATCTTTAGTCGATACAGGCTTTCTGTACCCTATGGATAGCGCGACGATAGAGATTACATATCGATTGGGTATAGTTGTCTTTACTAACTCTGTATATAACATGTAAAGCTCCTGCACAGACAACATATAGTTAAAGTACAGATGCAGTTAAGATTGCGTATAGAGCACATGAAGCTACTGTAAAGATACGATATAGGTTTTTAAAGATACTATTCCGATGCTGTATCGTCCAAATTAAGGTGCGGTATAGATAATTCAAGCAATTAATTTTAGATTAAAAAAAAATATTTTTTTACGCGGATATATTTTCTTTTATAATATTTTATACAACCCCTCTGTATTTTTTTAGCTAATTTCATTTACACTAATGTATTTATTGATAGATTTTTAATTTTAAAAATGCGCTGCATACTTTACCTTAGCGGGGAATCGAACTGGCCATCTTTGGTTTGTGAGTCGGTCTCCTTGCACCCTGAGCTAATCTCGCCTCTTATAAGATTCGACCGCTAAATGTTTTAAGAGTATTACAGAAGGTTATGATGGACAATATGATACAAATGTACTACCAAGAATTACAGTTAGGGTTAAACCGTTTTTTTTGCAGTAAAATTTATAGTGACGTTGCATAATATCTCGTTAAGGGCGTATAGTATGCTTGGATAAAACGTGATTAACAGGGACTACGTAGAAAACGCATTGGACGCTTAATAATAAAGTTAGACATTTTTGTGGGCTCTTGAAATTTTTAAAGTTAAATGTGTTTCATGTTTCTCATTTTCTAATTTTGTTTTTTACATTAATTTTAATGTAGAGTAAAATCATTTTATAAATAGTTGGTAAAGTGTATCGTTTGTAGCTTTGCTAAGTTTTTAATAAACTGATGCCGAAACGCTTACAAGCGAAGTGGAAAAAAGCAGATATAAACGACGTTAGATTATATATAGTATTAAAATTTCAAGAAACACGTGAAAACAGACTATTTTGATAGAGTAAAGTATTAAGAAAAATAAACAGTGAAGAATTATAGGGGATAAAATATAAAACAGTTTTAGTAGGTTCAGACATTTCGAGAATCTTACTTCGAAATAATTGATGTCTTTGTATTATTTTACCACCAACTATTTTAAAGTACATTATTTCTGAATTTCTCGCCATTGCTGAGGTCAGAATTGTAATTTCAAGAAAAAAATATCACGTAATATGTTGATGTTGATGTCGGTTCGTACTTTGTACTGCTGGCGCTGGGATAAGCTTTAAATATCTTTATCTTTTTGGTGAGTAGACTTTCCAAACAGGTCTGTTTATAAACCCCCATAAAGGTTTACAGCTGATCTTAAGCCATGCATTGTTTAACGTCCGGCTTGGTTTTAGGTTTTACCGTTAAGAAAGTTTCTTTGCAATTGAGTCATTCTTATTGTGTTTCGCTGGAAAACTTTTAGCCGATGAAATATATTTATTTACAAATTTTTTCCAATTACATGTTCAAAAACACTTTACTTCTAGTGCTTTAGGTGATTTTTTTGGCCTTGGGGGGGGGGGTAATTACCCCTACTACCCCACCCCCCGTAAATCCGCGGTTGGACGTTATAAGTACAGCAAAACTGAGAAAATGCTCTCTGCTGTAGGCACATCAAAAGGTATAGTATTGGTTATAGGTGTAATAACAGTTTATGATGAAGGTTATCATTTTATTTACTTGTGGTTTATAGATATTGTGGTAAATGATCCCCCTATCGAAAATAACTCCACATTGGAGACAGCAGCCTTGGTTAATGATTATGTCATAAATTATTATTATAATTGTAGGTAGCACACAAATCTCCAAGGTTCCATCAAATTCGTAAACTTTAAATTCTTGATCTTGTTGATGCGCCATTTTTAACGTTTTTACACACAAGGCCAACAAATAAAGATAGTGTTTAGATTGACGCTATACACAGCGGTTTTAGGCTTAAGATAAAACTGTAAAGACAGGCAGTATATATTTAGCACAGATTCGATAAAGACAAAAGCGGTAATTGCGCTACAGGTGCGATATAGCCTGCATGAAGATATTGTAGAGATTTGTTAAAGGTACAACTGTAAAGACAATCAGTATATATTTTCTACAGATCCGATAAAGATAAAATCCCTGCTTGAAGTACCGGTGCGGTACAGCATAGAATAAGATGTGATACAGATGTGATAAAGATAAAACTGTACTGGAAACAAGTATAGATATCATATAGATGCGGTAAATATTTAATCTATACAGTTAAGGTATAGGCTAAAGTACAGCTCCAATACATATTACACCTGTATCACGTAATCTTTACCGCATCTTTAAATATCTCTATCGCCTAGGACATCTTTATAGATTTGGTTATACGGGTATGTTTTGACATATATTTAGCGTCGCGTCGGCCTATTTCGTGTTGCAGTTTTGTCTGCGTTATTTTTGCGATGTTAATGTTATCGTATAAACAAACGTTCTTGCGGTTTGTAAGCTCACATTCCAAGCGACCCAAATGCATGTACGAATATTGGTCAGCTTTAATAAAGAAACATCATTTATAGTATAAGGTAATCATAACTTGGAGTTTAATAAAAAATTAGCAGAAGTTTACTCAGGAGCTTCTGCTTCAAGCCCAGTCTCATCCATTACAAATTAAAATGAGTTATTCTTATTTAAGTTATTTAGAAAATTTTTCTTTGATTTGGTAATAATAGCATAATGGTACTTAAACTTCCGC
This sequence comes from Ctenicera cuprea, assembly GCA_958336395.1. NCBI lineage: Eukaryota > Metazoa > Arthropoda > Insecta > Coleoptera > Elateridae > Ctenicera > Ctenicera cuprea. The sequence goes on along the minus strand of OY284487.1, from coordinate 65,270,692 downwards.
TTTTGTATTACGTTACGAAGTAACCAACCGAATAAATATTAATTTCTGAATTTGGGATCAAAAGCAATGTTACCTTACGTATCTGTCTAATACCGACCTTGCAATTTTCGCGAAGTACCAAACAATAAGAAAGGTTGTACGAAAACAATATTATTCAAACATTATCCAAATATATGATAATTATATTCCGCATTACCAATGAAATTACAGGAAAAAGTCGGCATAATTCCATCTTTAGTGCCTAAGAATGCTGCACTAATAAAAGTTCCTTTTGTAGCAGCATTATAAAATTGGTTATTCATTGAGGAGTACGCAAAACCACGTGAACTTGACCCAACAGGTACAGATCGTGCAGAGAGGCACCCATGTATTAGCATACGTCAACAATGCATACATGCATAAATTAGAAGTTTTAATATAAACAAATAACTCATTATTACGCAAGAAGTTGAAAGAGATTATGAATTTTCTAACATATTCAGCTGCACTCAATTAATATGCGTTATATCTTTACAAAGCCATGTTTATGCGAAATATAACCTTCGCGTAGTACACCCATGACAATGCCGGGAGATATTTAAATATACTACGGTGGGTTGTAACTCAAAACTTCGGTTTTTTAAAATATACAAACTAAACAGTTTTCAGCTGTTTATAAGTTCATGGTAATATCCTTATTAGTAAAAAAATATTTATAGTGTTATACGTAAATATGAAATACCAACGTTGTTCCTTGATGCAACGAAAAATGTGATATCGGTCAAACAGGAAACTTCCTACAGCGAATTTCATGGTCATCGCGATTATTTTACAAGACAACCTTTCTAGAAAGACCAGTTACCAAAATTCGCAAGACTAATAAATTTACTACGTTTGTTAATGATTCGTGTCACTTGTACTCTTTAATATTTTAAGCAATGTTGAGTAATGCCATGGCTATTACTATTTCACGACCACGCACAATTTTGGACACGATAAACACGCGAACTAAAAATACTGCGTTTTCTTTTTGTTTGACAATATTATCACGTTATAATATTATACCCTGCCTATATAATTTAGTGAAACATATGTCGCCAACATGAGAATATAGATTATTGTGTACATTCAGTATATCACACATATTTTACTGAACCAATCACAATGCTCTATTCCTGTGTCAATTACCAATCAAATTAATTTATAGGCGAAATAATCACTAGTGGATTTCAAGAGGTAAACACAACCACTCGTTGCTATGGCTGCGTTTGTAAGCGACAAGGGCGACGGTTTAAAATTGTAGCTCCGGCACAGCATCCAAAAAGCGGTCATACAGTTTCTTAATTTAAAAATACGTCATAATTAATTGTGTGTGATATAATCATAAATAATACAACTGATTGTGATTTTTCGATAAAATTGTGCTGTAAGTTCAGGAGTGCTAATTAAAAAGTCTTTAACTAGCACGGGTTAACTTACACTACAACTGTATCAAAGAAAAATCGTATCACGAGTCGTATTCGTTTTAACTATATCACTTGCATTCATTTTGACCCATTTTTGGTAACACTGAATTAGTCGGAAAGGCTAGAGTGTTTTCGGGAATCGGCGCTCTTAACATGGTGTTGTTTGCTTGCTTTCAAATATTTTGTAGTGGCGTACTTTTGTAAATTAAATTTTTTATTTTGACGTGCTTAATTACTGTTGCTGTAAAATGTTGTAAAAATGGATAGTTTTCTAAAAAAATTCTTAAGTGATATTTCATAATATTTTGAGGCTATGTACATTATTTTGGTCTAAAAAATTGGTTCATGTAACCTGTCAAACAAGATACAATTTTAATTTAAATATAGGGCCGGCGGGTGGTCTAGTGGTTAAAGTCCCAGGTTTTGAAACTAGACTCCCAATGGCAGTTGGTTCGAGTCCACTGCTTGTCGGTAATTTTTCTGAAGTTAAATCCGACGGGTCCATGGATGGTGTATGTAGGTGTGTATGTTGGGTTGCATGTCTTCAGGGGTGGGGTGCATGTTAGACCGGTGTATAGCACTGAGTGTGCTGAGCCCGGGTAAGGGGGTGGGATGGGAATCATGGGGTCGTGCACACGCACGGCTTCATGATTCTTTAAAAAAAATAATTTAAATATAGATTTCTGTTTTTGAATGCATATAAGCATGTTATTATTACATTTATTGTAGATGTACACTAAAATTTGAGTCGATCATGATTTGAACACTCGCGATTCAAGTTGGTTGACATCTTTATCATCGGCCACCGTCGACGTTTCTCGTATTTAGCTTTTTGCTTGTGGATGACAGAGAAAATTATTGTGTTTAATTCATAAACTATGTTATGATTAAATATGATACTTATTTCTGGCCGAAGCAATAAAAAACTGTAATAAAATAATAATAAATATACCTAAAAGTCAGTGCTTATCAGTTTTAAACGCATTAATTTAAGACTTAAGAGCGATTATCCGAAGCTAGCGTGGGTTTAATCACTTATTTAAACAGCACCATGCAATTTAATCCGTATACAACAAACGTGATAGGTTCAGTTTATGAAAGGGGTAATTAGTGATTGGTTCAATGAAATGTGAGTGGTACTGCAATGTTTGGTTTGGTAGTAGGAAATAAAACACTATTTTGGAGGAACTTTTTATGTGTTAGCTTTTACAGAATAATCTTTTATTGAATTGTTTTATATTAATATAAATAGCAACCAAGTCGCAAAGTTACTAAATAAAATTCATACAACCAGGTTGCTACATTAGTACCCCCCCCCCCCCCCCCCAACTTTGCAGAAGAAAAAAACTACGCAGCGAACGTGAAGCGTATGCTATCTTAGCTACAAAAACTTCTGATCTTTTCAAAAACAATACAAGTAACGTAACTTTTTGAACATAGAAAATAGAATTAGTTTGAAGTTGCTTCTAGTCTTTTCAGGTGCGTTTCCAATTCTTGAGGTTCTAAGAGCAGAGTCGAAAAAGTTCAGTTCACTAAAAAAAAACAGAACAAAAAGGGAAAAAAATGTGCAAAAATAAAAAAAACATAATATCTAAACAAAAATACTTAAACAAAAAAAGCTGGTTTGAGGCGATCTAGAGAAACAATTCCATTTCTACCGAAGCCCTCCAATACCATATACTTTTCCGTTCGAGAGATCACTTTGAATGGACCCAAATAATTCTGCTTTAAGCCTAGCGTATGACTGTCGTTGCGTACATATACGTGTGAGCACGATTTTAATTGCTGATCCACGAAAGTATTGCTATTATTAAAAATCTTAGTGAAAAAGAACTTGGCGTTGTGCATGTGTTTTCGTAATTTAAAAACAAAATGTGTTAACTCGGTGCGATCGTCAAGGTCTACGTCTTGAAAAAAATCTCCGGGCAGACGCAATTGTGTTCCGTATAGAATATCCGCAGGAGACACCTGAACTTTAATTGCTGAGCGCAAAGCCAATAAAATCCATGGTAATCTATCTATCCAGTCGCTCATCCCCGTCGTTCTTACTGCTTGTTTAATCGTACGGTTAAGTCTTTCCACCAAACCCTGACTCTGTGCGTGTTGAACACTGCACTTAATATGTTTTATCCCCAAAGTTTTCAAAAAATTTTCCCACGTTGCAGAAATAAATTGCGGACCATTATCCGTAGAAATAATCTTTGGAACTCCAAAACGGCTGATCCAAGTATTGATAAGTTCTTGTATAATAATATCAGTTGTGGTGCTCTTTAATGGAATTGCTTCGGCCAAGGTGAAAAACGGTCTACTATTGTTAGCAGATATTTAAAACCATTCGAAGGAGGAAGGGTCATAATGTCCAAATGAATTTGTTCAAAACGATTATCAGGTTCGATTATAGGTTGCAATGGTGTCTTCGTGTGTCGTGTTATTTTATTCTGCTGACAATTAGAACAGCTCTTTACCCAATCCCGAATGTCTTTTCTCATACCAGTCCACAAGAACCTTCGAGCAACCTGCTTCTGCATCGCCCTAGTACCTTGATGAGCCATGCCATGCAACCGTTGGAAAATTCCAAAACGAAATGGCAATGGAACGTAAGGTCGCGACAATCCTCGACTCGTGTCGATCCATATTGACGTATTGTTTGGTGTACGTGCTTTGACAAAATTGAAATTTTGATTCGACTGAAGTTGCAATAATTCTTCATCTTGAACCTGCGCATGTGCAATTGCATCATAATCAACCAACTCGGGTAAAATTGCTGAAACTCGTGTAAGTGCGTCTGCTGGAATATTTTCGCTCCCCTTTAAATAGCGGATATCCGTGGTGATAGCAGAAATGTACTCTAAATGACGAAACTCTCGTGGTAAATAAGTGTCGCACGAACTTTTGATAGCTGAGCAAATCGGTTTATGGTCCGTATACACGTGAAATGTCTTATATTCTATAAAATATCGAAATTTTTTAATTGCGAAATAAATAGCCAAAAGTTCGCGTGAGAAAATGCTGTATTTTCTTTCAGTAGGCGTAAGCGATCGACTGCAGAATGCGAGAGGTTTGTATAAACCATCTTGTAGTTGCTGTAATACGCCTGCAATAGCATCTCCGGAACTATCACAAGAAATACTGATCTCAGCTCCTTCTTGAGGGTGTACTGGAAGTGTGGCCTCAATAAGTGCCTGCTTGGCTTCATAAAAAGCTTCTAACGTCCTACCTTGCAAAACAACTGTTTTCGTGGAAGCCTTACCCGGAATAACTAAAGAATTCAGCGGAGCCAAAATTTTTGTGTTTATGAAAATATCCTATTAAGCCTATGAAATTGCGCAATTTTTTTTGATCGTTTGGTATTGGAAAGTTCTTTATGGCCTCAATTTTTGAGTCTTGTGGCAAAATGCCTTTACATGAAACCTTGTGCCCCAAATAATCCAATTCACTAACCCCAAAAACACATTTATCAACGTTCAACAAAAGTCCGTATTCAGTCAGACGTTCAAAAACCATTTTTACATGACGCAAATGCTCTGACGCGGTTTTACTAAAAATTAATATATCGTCGAGGTAAAAATAAATGTAATACATCCCTGTAAGAATCTTCTGGACGAATCTGGACCAGGAAGCAGGAGCGTTTCTTAAGCCAAAATTAAGTCTTTTGTAACGATATGCACCAAGAGGCGTGGTAATTGTGGTTTTGTCCATATCATCTGGATGCAAAGGAATTTGGAAGTATGCTTTCTTTAAATCCAATTTAGTAAATATTGTAGATTCATATATTTTGTGAGTAAAGTCTTGCATGAAGGGAATTGGATAGGTATCCGGAACTGTCACCGCATTCAGCTGCCTGTAATCGCCACAGATACGATAGCTGCCATCAGGTTTTAATACCATATGTATTGGGCTGCTCCTAGGACTGTCTGCCTGCTCGATGATTCCAGCACTTAACAGTTCATGCAGATGTTTTTCTAAAAACAGTAATTGTGTTGGATTAAGTCTTCGACACTTTGCACTAATTGGCGGACCGTTAGTTTTAATTCGATGCACTACATTATGTTTAATAGGGGTGTTAACGTCGAATTCAGCTGTTAAAGCAGGAAATTGTTGAAGAAGATTAGAGTAAAGAGTGCGTAATGTAATGTTTGGTTTGGTAGTAGGAAATAAAACACTATTTTGGAGGAACTTTTTATGTGTTAGCTTTTACAGAATAATCTTTTATTGAATTGTTTTATATTAATATAAATAGCAACCAAGTCGCTAAGTTACTAAATAAAATTCATACAACCAGGTTGCTACAGTACAGTTTTTACAAATACAACACGTGACTACGATTTTTGGTGATAATCTTGGGCTGATAGTTAACTCGTGCTAGTTAATTTTGGACAATTTTACTCGTGAAATTATCCCCTTAATTACCACGTTTTAAAAATCAGCGCAAGTTTATCAAAACAAACCGTAATCACTAGTTGTATTACTTATGAATAATAACTGTTGCTGGACACAACGGTAACTAGTGAAAATAATACATTGTAAAACAATGAAATCATGAGAAACAGCTATTCGGAAATACGCAAGTTTTGGAGCTCCAAGCACCCAAAAAAGCGGTTTTGAAAACATTTTCCCCTGTATGTGTGTAATAATCGATATCTGAGGCGAAGTCTCGGGCCAGTCTTAACGAAATTTTGGATATCTAGGTACAACGAACAATTATCCCGCCATAAAGTTTTTAAAGCGATCCGAAACTGGAAACGGATGCTGATACGATTTTTTTACTTTCCTATTCTTTTAGTATAAAGAAGTACTGATTTCATGAAAATTGTCAAAATCGAGAGTTTGACGGAAATACATGTTTTGAAATGTCAGGAAGTGTTTCTTTAAAATGTTTGTCTAAGGGGTAGGTGAGTAATTGGGTATGTCAGTATATATGTGTGTAGTGCATCATAACTACCGAATAGATAATCGGATTTTGATGAGCTTTAGAATCTAAGGACAAATAAAAAAAATCACTTACAAAATTAGCTTTAAAAAAACTCAGAACTGGGAACGGAAATGAAACATGCTTTTTCGGTAAGAATTTTTTCCGGAATTAAATTTTATAAATTAGCAGACGGAATCCAATAGAAAACTTCCGGGCAAATCCAACGTTCTTTTCTGGACTTTCTAGCTTCACAACGGCGAATGTTTGAAAATTTTGATTTTAGCGCCTTGTCAAACTCAAAAACAGGTTGAACGATTGAGTTCACATATTTTATCGTAATAGCCCTACACAGGCACAATGTGGCTGTGCACAAAAATTATCAAAAAGGAGAAAAAAATTTTAATATTTTGAAATTTTCCAAAAATTATTACTAACAAACAAGAAACACGATATCTTTTAAATTTTGTAAGCTCATTGAGCTTAAGATCAGCTACAATTTGGTTCGTGTCACAACCACAAAAGCTGCGAAGGAAGACATAAAACGGTTTTTAAGCGTCAATGGAGACACTTTTTCAGGTATCGATGATAGGATAGAAATTTACCCACAGCCTACTTAATTTGGAAAGGTTTAAATTTAAGCTCTAGAAAGATGTAGTTTTTTGAAACAAAGAAAATTAAAATCGATTGCTTCGTTTTCGAGTTATTAATTAAAAGGTACTTTTATTGTGGGGTTGCTAGTCCTCCATCGGGCGCCTCCCCAGGTGGCGGATAGGGGAAAGCTCACTAGATATAGTGGGTACCGGGGAAATAAAATACCCGGGGCGGACCAAAACTAGCACAGGACACGACGGTTCTCCAAGTTAGGGGCGGTACTCCTATAGACAGGACATGGCAAAAGGCAGCAGTTTTATTATAACCAGTTTTTGGCGGGAGAAAGATGATTTCAAAACGGCAAAATACTGGATACTAGAGAGCGGAGCTATAATAGCAGAAAGGTCTCTACACTGCGGTACAGAAAAGAAACGGAACTCTTACTGTACTGTTTTTCCAAACAATCCAAATGGCAGAAACAATGATTAAAACGGCCCTCAGTCCGGGGCACCTTTTAGATGAGGAGAGGGTGCTAAGAAGAATCCCCCCGTCAGATACTACTAAAGATGTTAAAATCTATAAACGAATAGTAAGAATGGCAACATGGAACGTAAGAAGCCTCGTTGCTCTGGGCAAAATAAATAATGTTGCTGAAGAAATGAAAAGACTAAACATTGATATCTTGGGTATCAGTAAAACGAGATGGCAAGGCACAGGAGTGCAGCCAACAAACAACGGTTACATATACTATTCAAGAAGTTCAGACCATGTACATAGATACGGTACAGCCATAATAATTACAAATGATATTGCAAAATCGGTCAGAGATTTTATTCCCGTAAATGAACGCATCATGCTAATTAAGCTCGAAATAACACATAGAATAATGAACATCATTCAAATATACGCACCTACAGGTGAAAGACCAGATACAGAACTGGCAGAATTTTACAGCCATGTAACTGAAGTCTTACGCTTAACGAAAAAAGGGGAAATAACTGTGATACTTGGTGATTTAAATGCCAAAATAGGATCAGGTGCTGATGGAGAATTGATTGGAGCTTTTGGCCTGGGAACAAGAAATGCACGAGGTGACAGATTAGCTCAATTTTGTGTAGAGAACAACTTCCTAATAACCAACACACTCTTCAAACTACATCCAAGAAGACTGTACACGTGGACTTCGCCCCAACACACGCCGGAGAAAATTGTTCGGAACCAAATCGATTTTATTATGATTGCACCACAATTTAAGAAATATATAAAATCAGTAAAGACTTACCCGGGCGCGGATAGTAATAGTGACCACAATCCAGTCGTGATGGATTTCAAGATGACACGCTTTAAAAACATAAAAAGACCAAAACCAGAAAGATTATTGATCTAGATAAACTCAAAAATAATGAGATAAGAAAAGATATAGGAAACAAGTTGGAGAACAAGCTAAAAGACGTGGTCACTTCGAATCCGATACAAGTAGAACAAACCTGGACAGATGTTAAATCAGGTATCACAGAAATACAGAAACAAGAAATCGGATATGGAGAAAGTGAGAAGAAGAAAGATTGGATGACCTTAGAAATACTGGTACTCATGAATGAAAGAAGAAGGAACAAAACAATACCTGTGAAATATAAAGAACTGAATAGAACCATTCGCAAAAAATGTAGAGAAGCAAAGGAAGCATGGCTTTCCGAAAAATTTAAAGAAATAGAAAACCTTCAAGAAAAATACGATCTATTCAGTGTACACAAAAAAGTCAAAGAAATGACAAACCAACGTCGGAAACCTCCTGTAACAATCGTGAAAGACGATAATAATGAAATAATCATAGGGATAACAGAGAAACTCAATAGATGCAAACAGTATATGATTGTGTAGAAGAACTTTTCGATGACAACAGACCAGAGAACCCGCCAGATACAGATAGCGAGTTAAATGAAAAGGGACCAGAAATTAATAAAAGTGGGGTAATTCGCGCGATCAAAGCACAAAAGAACAAAAAGGCAACTGGCCCGGATAACATTTACGCTGAGGTAATTAAATTAATAGCTGATAAGGAGGGCAAGGGGCTGGATATACTAACATTGTTATTTAATACTATTCGTAGAACAAGTATTATACCTTCCGACTGGCTAAAATCAACATTTGTAACTATACTGAAGAAGGCAAACGCGTCAACCTGCGACGAATATCGAACGATTAGTCTTATGTCACACATCCTCAAGATATTTCTAAGAATTATACATACACGCATTTATAAAAAATGCGACGCCCAAGTAGATGGAACACAGTTTGGGTTCAGGAATGGTTATGGTACTCGCGAAGCACTCTTCTCTCTTAACGTGCTGACGCAGAAGTGCAGAGATATGAACATAAACGTATATGCTTGTTTCATCGACTATAGAAAAGCTTTCGATTGTGTAAAACACGACAAACTTATAGAAATCCTTAACAAAACTGGTATCGACAAAGAGGAGATTAAAATTATATCACAACTCTACTGGCATCAAACAGCAGAAGTCAGAATTGAAAACGAAACATCAGAACCTACAGTGATCAAGAAAGGAGTTAGACAAGGTTGCGTTTTATCACCACTATTATTTAACATCGACTCTGAAGCTATTTTCAAAGAAGCTCTAGATGACATTATGAAGGGTATAAAGGTAAATGGCACTATAATAAACAACATTAGATATGCGGATGACACCGTAATAATGACAGATAACATAGGCGAATTGCAAATACTGATGGACCGCATAGTACAATATAGTGAAGACCATGGTCTTTATATGAATATACCTAAAACTAAGTTGCTTGTCTTCGCAAAAGGGAACATAAATACTAATCTAACAATAAATGGCACTACTATAGAACAAGTGAAAACGCTTAAATATCTGGGGACAAATATTGACAGCCAGTGCGACCCAAGAAAGGAAATTAGATCCCGAATTGAGCAAGCAAGGAAAGCATTTATAAATATGAACCAGTTCTTTACAAGGCGCGAACTCAGCTTAGAGCTCAGAGTGCGCATGATCAGGTGCTATATATTTTCTGTTCTACTCTACGGGTGTGAAGGATGGACTCTGGATCCAATAACTGAGAAAAAACTGGAGGCGTTTGAGATGTACCTATACAGGCGCATACTAAAAATATCCTGGATTCGAAGCTTAACAAACGAACAGGTCCTTGCTCGAATGCGGAAACCCCTTGAACTCCTAATCACTGTTAAAGAAATAAAAACGAGATATATAGGACATATAATGAGAGGGGAGAAGTATGAGTTATTCAGACTAATAATAGAAGGAAAAATACAAGGCAGAAGATCAGTTGGAAGACGACAAAACTCCTGGTTAAAAGACTTACGAAGATGGTTTGGCTGCACTTCAACAGAAATTTTCAGAGCAGCGGTGTCTAGAACGATTATTGTCAGATGGATCGCCAACCTTCGACAGGAGAAGGCGTATTAAGAAGAAGAAGACTTTTATTGTGTAAAAAGTGGGAGCCAAGTATTGAAACGAATGCATTCTGTTACCATAGATTTTATACATCACTTTGGTAACAAAATGCAAAGTATATTTTTCAACACTGCAGTAAAGTTCAAAATGTTCGCCGTTATTTGTTAAACAATTCTAAAGTCTTTAAAAGTCATCTCCATATAATTCTTGGTAGATCTGCATTTGGTATGGATGAAATTTGTTTAATTTTATTACTTTGTGAACCGAACTAAGTGAAATTACAGTCCTGGAGTGATAAGCTAGTAGGATTTAGTGAAAACTCTCGAAAAACTTCAATTTCCGCTTCTTGTTTCAAAGTTCTTGGTTTTACACGTTTCTTATTTCTAAGCCTCAGTTTTCCCAAAATTTCTCACAAGTTTCGGAACGTATGTGCGCCAGACATTTTGATTTGGGTGCCTTTGGTTGAAATCAGCCGTTGTTCTTCGGTCACATTGATTCTAGGCTCTGCAAACGAAAATTAATTTTACAAGTTTATCTAAAGTGTCACAATCTTTAAAGTACTGTGCAACTACAGCACCGACAAACAATTACAAAATTTTGTTGTCAAATTACAAAAAAATTGTTTGAAAACTATGGTAACAGCGTGCATTTGTTTAAACACTCTTATTTGTTGTAGAATAAAAATACTTTTTAATTATTAACTCGAGAATGAATCGACCGATTTAAATTTTCTTTGCACCAAAAGACTACATTTTTTGAGGGCGTTAATTTGATGTCACATAGGAGTAGAGCACAATTTAAGATTTTAAAGTTGTAGATTGTGGATGAGGAGGTGAATTGCTATGCATCGCTTCGAAAAACCCGAAAAATGTGTGCCCCTAGACACTTAAAAAGCTCCCACAAACCGCATCTCTATATCTTTTCTGATTCTGTTAATATTATGGGTGGAAACTTTTCAAATGAACAGTGTGTTATATCTACGATATTTAGTATTTTTGCTGGTTTTATCCAGAGTCATAAACCTAAAACAATATGGTTTTGGTTTTTCGGTTACAGTTATTTTAAATTTTGGTTACGGTTTACTACTTCAAAAATTTCGGTTTCGGTTACGATTACTGGTATTTTTTGGTTTGTCTTTATGAAAAGCGTAAAAATTTTTGACTAGATTATGTGGAAAAAATTATGCCATGCAAAATGTTAAAATTATAATAAAAAAATGACAGCACATAAACAAATTTTCTTTTTGTCAAACTGTAGAGAACACTGGCACTAGGGGTTAAATAAAAAATAAAGTAGCTACGGTCTTTGGCTCTTTTTATAAAACGATGTAAGTCGTAGTCTTTTGGCGTAATCCGTCTTTTTGTGAAAAACCCAGACATATCCTAAAATGAATGGATTTTTTCAAATTATTTAAAAAAAGCTCTCTTTAGAAAATAACCCAGGAACCCCGAAAACATGACGATATTGTTTAAATAAAGTTATGAAAAATAAATTATTCTATATGACTCAGACCATGCCAAGGTTTTTCATGAAACGCTCTATTACACTATTTCTGTATGATAATATCACAGTGACTAGCGGATCAGTGCCCGCTGACAACTTTTTGCCGCTATACATTATGCCGTCATCGGACAACATGCAGCTTAGTTCACCGGCAATTTAAATTTCGCCGGCGGATGACGTGTTGTTAATGTATATGCTCTATATTTAAAAGTCTGCTATTAACACACTCCGATGCTCAGTGGTAGAATGCGTGTACAGCGTTGGTCGAGTTTGAATCCCGTGCGGATCATTTTTAAAATTTTAATTCACTACTTTTTGAAAATGGAGTACATTTGTTATCATTATTGTTTGTTGCTGTGTACATTATGACTTCCCACTGTTTATGTTCTTTGAAATCTTCAGTTACAGTGGTTTTAAACAAAATGAAATTTGAATAATAAACACACTATATATAAACAACTTTACGTTAACAAATACAAGTTTCCATTCCATTCTCGTCAATATTTTTGTCGATGTATTAACATTTTCGAACTTTTACTACGTTTTTTATAGCCAGGAGTAAAATAACAACAGTTTACCAATTCAAAATAGTCTAAAAAACGATTTTTTGCAGAACTATTTCAATTTTTTGTACTTGATGCTAATAGAAAATTTGCAAATACAGAACTGTACTGACTTTTTATAATTATCGTACAAACACTATCGCACATCGTACAAATAAGATAGTTATCATACATCTGGCAACACTGCTGCGTACGCGGTTGTATGCGACGCTGTAAATTGACACGCATGTCAGTAAACGTCGTATGCCAACGCGTATAACAGTGGAAGCGCCGCAGGCGCAGCAATTGTCACACTGTGGGATCACCGACTGTAAATAACACAAAAATTAAGTACTTGGAAGTAAAAAGAAAACATTTATATTGCTGGTAAAGTATGCCTATCATGTTTACGATGACGTCATACCTGAAAAAACTTTGCATTCGCGTTTGGGAAACATTAATAATTCTTGAAAAATACAGCACCCTTTCACACAAGTAATAAATACCAGATACGTATTTCGACAGCAAACTATCAGCATCAGTGTTAAACTGGCACCAGTGGCATAACGCAAACAGTAAGGCTTCCTTCCCCGCAAACTTTAATGACAAACCCCCCACCTATAGTTTTGTTACAGGCAAATTTTAAAAAGATGTAAATACCTTTAACGGTCACATAACAGAATTATTAATAAACATTTTAAACACTACTAAAACTATTACACTCTAGCAAGTAAGCTTATCTTATTTAATTATATTCGGTGGTGATAATCGTATGCGGTAAAACATTAACAATTTTAGGTTACAGAAAACGATTTGCACGTCTTCGGGTGGTATTTAGTAATTTCTACATATGTTCTAATTTAGTGTCAGTTTTTGCATTAAATTTACAGTATGAAGCCAAACACGATATTTCTTTAAATTATCCTGGGTTTTTAAGGGTCCATTTTTAAAATGTTTGATATAAGTTTACGTTTCCTTGCGTTACTTGTGATTTAGCTAGAATCGTATTTAATAATATATATTAGCAGAACCCGTGGGCTATGCTTCCCGATGTCTTTTGGTACTTTTATAGTTTATACCCGGCGCTTGCCGCTCCGAATGCTACCTTCGCGCTTCGCTGAGTCGGGCTGAATAAGAGTTGCTCCCGGAACTAAAAACAGAAAGGCAAGCCCGGAAAACAGCACCATATTAAAATATAAAGAAAATGAATCTTCAGAAAAAACACCTCCCGTAAAAATTCATAGTCCCAGAAAATTCCCTAAAATGAAGCGGAAAAACAATTATTTAAACTTATCACTTGTCCTGATTTCTAGGCAAGTACCTTAACGAAGTTTTCCAAAATGTTTTTGGAACTAATTTGCATACAATTCCCAAATTAAATTTGCTTCTATTTATATAAATCAGAAATGTATTGATACAATTAATATACATTCCAGAATTTTTAGTAAATAGTTTTGTAGTAAACATTTTGTAATAATAAGCGGAACTTAATCCAGATCCCAGTTTGTAGTCAATAAGTGATGGAATTCCTTTGCTATACATTTGTTTGTTGTCAGCGCGATAAATACACATTTCAGACCAGCCAGAATTAAAGTACCCATAAATAACCAAATTATACCAATATACGCGAAAAGAATCAATAAACCGATCCGACAAGAGCCTACGCGTTCGCTTTAGTTGCGGTGTCCGTACCTGGTTTTAACTAATGGAGTTGTGATTGTTCCAATAGCTTTACATAAATGCAAATAAACTTGATAAGAGTCGTAATCAAACGTTTAACAGTAAAATTCAAGAAATTGTTTAAGGTTCAAAATACGATTTACTTAACATTACAAATTTTGCGATGAAAATATTAATCAAGGAGAAAATAAACGTTTCGTGTTAAAACTAAGTATTGCTATAAATAAATGGTTAGTAACAAGACAATTAATCCCGGTTTAACTAATTGTTTAATAAACTACAAGCACAAAAAGTAAAAGTAGCTACATTAGATTTAAGATGAAACAAGTCATGAAATTCTTGGTACTAAGTGTGGTATAATATAATACTTGGGTTGTAGAAAAACATCCGATTTATAGATATTTCGAAACATATGTTATGTAGTTTCCTGGAATGTGTTGTGATTGCGTAAGTAGTGGTTGTGCCCACGTAAACAATGTTAGTCGAGGAAAACGGGTTATCCAGCTGACCTTATTCCTGGTGACCTCCGATCCAATCGCACGGTTGTCATCAAGGCTTGTAACTATTGGCGACACTTGTTTGTTCATAATACCATTACCTAAAAACTGTTACTAAAACATCGAAATTTTATCATTACATTCTTGATTATACAGAATCAATATAAAATCGTGTAATTAAACATTTTAAATTTGTATGTTAGGGAAATATTTTGAAAACTTTTTATTTTTAATTTTTATTACAAACAGATAAGAACTTCCTATTGGTCTTGAACAAAACGACAAATTTGATTTCGACCAATTAATAAATAGGTACTTTCTCCATTGCATACCAATCGTATATTATGTAGGCTGCGTTTATGAAACTAAAAGTTCCGCTCTTAATTTTTATTTTGTATTTTCGTGATAGTAGGGCGATATTATTTATACCAAAAATACACTGTATTATTTAAAAATGTTTTTTTTAATTCGTTTAACATTTGTTTAACATTTTACGCAAAATTTTCAAAAGTACACAACTGAAGCTAAACTGCAGCAAACCATTTGTTGCACAAACTGCAGGAGAAAAAATTAAAAATTCTAAAGTGATTAAATTAAAAGACAACAAACTACTGGTCTTTTAATAACTAAATTGTTATTAAATTGTTCTGTATACTTAATAGAAGTAATAGCAGTAAATATGTATAATATTTAAACAAGACACCAGGAGACATCTATTAACGACATTAAATACTTGAAACACGACTTGAACGCGTTGGATTAGTTATTTGTTGAAATTACATAAGCAAGCAACTACGTCTGTTTCACAACTGCATCGTCGTTCATAAATTTGTCACGTTACATCCTTGTCTTAGTATCCATGAAATATAAGAAAACCACGTGTGGAGTGGGAGTAATCTTGGGTACTCGCTCACTAATGCGAGCATTAAATTTCCATAAATTTCGTTTTTCTATTTTGGTTCTTTACTGACTACTTTTTGAAACTCATTTGGATTTCATAAAGCAACTCTTTAAAGAATTCAAAATTTTATTTTGTTAGGTTGGTGACAACCATGTGACAACAAAACCTTCACGCGTTATAAACATAACCTTCAAATTGTAAGTTCCAAAAATTAAGATTAATTAGCGCATTTTCCGCTACTTTGCATAGCAAGATAATTCTTCTTCCATCTTATCTTCAAATCTTAGGTATTTTAAAAATTAAATCACTTTCAAACACAGTTTGTGTAAATTTTAATTTGACAGTAGTTTGAATTGTTTGAAATTGATTTAAATGTTACCAACAGCCACATAACAAAAACAAAAAACGAAAAAACTTCCTAATCGATTGTATTTTTAAATTAAAATATAAAATAAGGTAATTTTTAACTTTTTTGGACCAAAATAGAAAACATAGTATAAAATACACGTTTCATAAGACATTTAAGCGCACTTGTCCATTAGAAAACTCGCCGCAAGCGAATCGTTTTCTAACTTGGGCGCGTGCTCTAAAATCATGTCTTATGAAACTTGTTTTTTAATATACTATTTTTTTTTCTTACGGCGTTTTTATTAAATACAAAGTGATCAAATATTTTTTTATTTACCTATTCATATATGAAATAAAAAAAACTATCGGACAACTGCTACAAGACCTTCTTCGAATTTACTGAATTTTTTTTAAATTTTAATTATCTATGAAAATTTTGGAAGTTTTGAATAAATAATTTCAACAATTTTATTTTTTTTTTAATATTATGAGATTTTTTGTAAATTGTGTTTATTTAAAAAATATTTGAGATTTGAAAATTTTCAAAATTTTGGAAAATATTAAAAACAATTGGAAATGTTCATAAATTCTGAAATTTTAAAATTTAAAATTTTTGCTATTTAAAAATTTTTGGGTTTATGAAAAATAATAAACATTTAAGGAAATTTTCAAAATTTTAAAAGGTTTGAATATATTGAAAATTTTAGAAAATTATGAAGAAAATTTCAAAATTTAGTAATTTCGAAAATTTAGATAATTTTTTAATACTAAAAAATTTTTGTAATTGTGAAAAATTACAATTTTGGAACATTTTGAAATTTTAACAATATTGAAAAATTGCAAACTACTTGGAAATTTTGCAAATGTTCAGGGGATCGAGCCTATATATCCGCGTACCCACCCATTAAGAGGCATATTAAAAAAACACTTTTTTGAACTTATTGAACCCCCCAAAACAGCAAATCCTAGATTCAAAAACTGTAAAAAATGTTCACAATTATTTAAAAATTTTTAAAATTTCGAATATTTATGATAATTAGGGCAACCTTTGTGAATTTTGAAAAAATGTAAATATTTATGATAATTGTTGACAATTATTGAACTTTAAAATATTTGAAAAATTTTGTAAAATGTTATAAAAATTTTTGAGTATTTTGGAATATTTTTATTAAATACAAAGTGATCAAATATTTTTTTTAGTTATCTATCCGTATATGAAATAAAAAAAGCTGTCGGGCAACTGCCACAACACCTTCCTCGCATTTACTGAAATTTTTGGAACAATTTGAAATATTTATAAAAATCTTGGAAATTTTGAATAGTAATTTTGAGTTTTTTATTTTTCTCAAAATTAAATATTGTTTTAAAAATTTTCTTAATTTTAAAAATAGATGAAATTAACAAAATTTTCAAAAAATTTTGTAAATTTTGGTAAATAAAAAAAAATAAATTTTTATAATTTTGTAATTAATTGAAAATTGCGAAAAAATTAAATATGAACATTTTTTAAATTTAAAACATTTTGAGCTTAACAAAATTTTTTAAAAATTTTCAAACTTTTCCGTTTTATATGGTTTGAAATTTAAAAACTTTTTGAAAAGGTAAAATAGAAAATTTTGAAATTTCGAAAATCATTTAAATATTCTATCTAGAAATCTAGAAAATTTTTAGTATGGTGAAAAATTGTAATACTACGTTTAGGGGATCGAGCCTAAGTATCCGCGCACCCACCTACTGCATACTTGAAAAACCACTATTTTGGATGTCTTGAACCCCAATGCCCCCAAACCGCAAATCTTCCTTAAAAATTTCGAAAATTTTGAAATTCTTAAAAATTTTCAATATTTTCTATTATATAATTTAAAAAAATTACTGAGTAATCAAAATTTTTCAAAAATTTTAAAAAATAAAACCAAATTTTTAAATTTTCAATCCGGTATAAAATATATTTAAAATTTTTTCAAAGATTTTTAATAATATTCTAAATTTACAAAAAATTTTCGAAATATATTTAAAATTTCTAAATGCAAGAAAGGTCCCGTGGCAGTTGCCCAACAGCTTTTGCTTTTAGATATCGGGCCTTCTAGCTGGCTGCCCCCTCATAATGCGGGGTTTTTATTCTGCCACTGCTCGGAAACGGAATTTCTCGAAATCTGTAGGTCCCCCATCTAGGTACTATTATTACGTGCTAATTTGATACAGGTCAGAGTAGCTTTAAGCAGCGTTAGTTTCAAATAAGGGGCACGCCCATACAAATATAACGTATTTTTAAAACCAAATATGGTATTTGGTGTTTAAAATTGAAATAAAAGTTTTTATGTCGTAGACAATTTTTATCCAGGTACTACCTTTTCTTGGAAATTTATGTACTTAGTACTAAAAATCGATGTTTATTGTAGAATTATCTTGATTACGGCTTCCTGTAGATTTTCGTAGTTTATAGATCACAAGTTAGCCCTCTAATCTGATATGATATGTTCAATTTGAATCTAGGTACCTTTTCATAATAAAACGTTTAAAGGATATTTTACATTATATTTAGATATAATATTGACGAACAACATTCAAATTTTGTGACGTGATTTTTTTGTCATAATTAACAGTTTTTAAGCATATATTAAAACTATTTTATGATTACTGCTTGGAGAAACTTTTCATAGTAATCTGCGGCATTATTATGTACCAAGATATATATTTATCAACTTAAATCGATGTAATATTGATTTATTTTGTTATTAATAGTTGTTAAAAAACCAAATGTTAGATAATAATAAAGATAAGACAACAAGTTGAAGATGTATAGAGCAGGAAACCTTCAGAACCAAGGTCTTCACGAATTGCCTTTGGCTCAAGGCCCTCATTTATTGGATTCTAAACTGGTAGTATTAATGAAGTAGTTGCACAAATACAGGTTACGATAATATTAGTTAAGTTCCTAATTTATTATAAGATTTACCAATTAATTATTTTATTTTTTATAAATAACTTTACAACGTATGTATTATGCAATACATATACAAACTATTTGATCAAAAAAGCCCGAATTAATTGCGATGGTATAATAAACTATGACACAGATTAAATATATACTAGCAAAACCCGTGGGGTACGCCTCCCGCTAGTTTTCCTGTAACTTTTACCCGGCGCTCAACGCGTTGCTCCGAATGTTTCCTCCGCTGAAACGGTCTCGGAAATGAGAGCTGTTCGCGGATAAAAAAAAAAGATTTCGTAAAAAAACGAAACAAAGACTGAAAAATACCGCTACGGAAAAAAAATTAAAAAAAACCTCTGCAAAAAAATTCTAAAAAATTCCAAAAAACATGCCGACACAAGCCCCAGAAAAAAATCATTTATAAAGCGGAAAAAATTTGTTAAACTTAGTACTTATCCCTATTTCCTGAGGGGGCAAGAAGAAACTCGAATCTTTTTCAGGGAAAGATCTTTCTTAATTATACAGCATTCTACCAGCAAAAAATATACATGCTTTTGTTCACAAGATGTTTTTAAGGTGTTTACTTTTTCCGAGAAATTATTTTACCAGGGTTGTTTTTGCGGGTAAATGTTTTTACTTGAGAATGTTACCTTCATTGGTGTGTTTTTCAGACGCTCTTTGCCGAAGGGTGTTTTTTCCATTGATGTTTTTCTCAGGAAACTTGTTCTGGAACTTCTTTCAGGAATGTTTTCTCCTTGAACCAACAATGGCCTACATACGTAAAAGCAAAGTTGGGCGCCACTGATGAACTTAATAAAGCAACCGTACATAACTCAAATAAAATAATGATGTTTATACTTCCCAATATATAATTAGATTATTACAAATGGTATGTTTTGTGCATCAAAGTATTTTTTTATCGCCTTAAACGTAATGGGAAATTTATGCAATTATTTTCATATATGGGAGTGGCGGTAGCTCAGAGGTTGGGCGCTCAACCTCTAACACTAAAGGTCTGAGGTTCGATTCCCCGCCGCACCAAGCAGCAATAAAATCTATGCCGCAACCCGCCATTCACATTCCCCAATCCTGTGTCGGCAGCCGTGGGGTCTTAATGCCTGAAACCTTCTCTGGTATTTAGTCGTTCGGGTTCGACGGTAAACTGTAGGTTCCCCGTACTCCACCTTGGCGCTATGGAGAGTACGTGGCAGAAAAGAGTGCCGGTACCCAGCAGTGGGACGTAAAGGCTGATTACTACTATGGGATAAGAGTTTATGAATAAAACTTCAAAAATTGTAGAAATCTAAATTGTTTAGAAACAAAATAACAAAACTTAAAAAAATTTAAGTCCCACTACTGCTAAAGTTTATTTACAAAAATGTAATTAGATTAGCCTGTCTTCACCAGGCTCTAACTCCGTAACAAGCTGTTTCCGGACTAATTTGTATGATTATTTTTAGATTTTGAATGCATCCTGAAAGTGTGCTCGATCACCTGTAAACTGTTTTTATTAATTATATTACATAATATGTACTACAAAGTATAAAAAAAACTTCAAAGTTCTCATAGTTCCTTTATAATCCTCAAATACTATTTGGAGCTATAAGTATGCAACAAAAGTAGGCATGGGATGTTTAAAAATTTGGTGCACATTTTACCATTCAAGTGAGACACTGTTACTTTCATGCATCATCACATCCTATTGAAAAGAGGTGTCTGCCCTCGGATTTATAAGCACTTCCTTTCAATCCATTCATCAGAAATGTATAATGCGCAGATGAGGGCGTTACGTCTCTTAGGCGAACTTTTCACGCCCTAAGAATAAACACAAAAAAATTACAATCACAAAAGATGCAAAGTAGGCACGTAACGCATTTGATACAAAGCATTAGGAATAAAAAAAAGTAGGTACATGCAGGACTGCTTATAATGGAATTTCCTAGTTTTATTTCAATTTACCAAACACTTTTTTTGATTTAAAATTGAAGAGTGCCAGAAAAATTTATTAGGAACCAATCAGTAGGAAAAGCAATATTAGAAAATACGAGTTTTCACTATTTTAATCGAAATATGGTGAATGGGTGCAATAAGGAAGGGAGCTAATGGGCAGACTAGGTGGGGTTTCACGTATCCATGAACACTTAAATTTCAAACAGATATAATACATGTATTTTAAATTAAATTTAAAAGTAATCATGGATACTTGAATCCCCACTTTTTCAGTTAAATTAAAAAAATCTGTTTTATATATTTCTTTTTTAATAATTCGATATTTTTCATACCCTGCCGCAGATTAAAAAAATAGATGCCATTTTAGAATTCTGCGGGATGCTGAACTTAAATTGTTACAAGCTGATATCTACAAATCTATAAAAGATTAAGCAACAAAATTGTTTACGCTAATAG
Organism: Ctenicera cuprea; assembly: GCA_958336395.1. Classification (NCBI taxonomy): domain Eukaryota; kingdom Metazoa; phylum Arthropoda; class Insecta; order Coleoptera; family Elateridae; genus Ctenicera; species Ctenicera cuprea. Next base: position 65,249,477 of record OY284487.1, on the reverse strand, counting down.
TGAGTTTTGAAAATCCTCCCTATTTTAAGGAATGGCGGATAACCTAAAAAATAAGAGGGGTTGTACGAGTATGTAATTTTTCAATTTTTTTTAATCTAAATAAATAGCTTTAACATATTTTTTCAGATTTTTTGATAAACTATTAGTAACCCTAAAACATAGGGGGGGGGGGATTCTGTAAATATTACAAAGTGGTACGAAATTACCTTTTTTTTTTATTTTAAATGTGTCTACTAAAAATAAGCAACCAGAATTATAACAAACAAAACTTAATAAGAAACAGAAATGTACGTTTACAACAGCTTATAAAAATAAAAAATGGGAGGGGGCTCAAATTTTGTACATTTATCACTCTAATTAAATTTTGTTTAGTTTTGGTTGCTTATTTTTAGTAGGCACATTTAAATTTAAAAACAAAATTCTCGTTCCGTTTTTTAATAGTTATAGAGTTTTATCCTTCCACGTATTAGGGGTACCAAACATTTTACTAAAAATCTGAAAACAATTAGGCTATTTTGATGCAAAACAATAAAGAAAATATTGAAAAATACATAATAGGTATGTATTTTAATGTGTTAATATTATAAACTCATTAAAATTTTTTAAAGTTACCTCTCATTGTTAAAAGGAGGGGGGTGAAACTCACAGATATCCTTATATACGGCTCTTTTCGTCCCATAAAACCGTAAAAACTTTGTTGCTCAGTTTTTTATACTTACTTTACATTTCCTCCTTTAGAGTTTTTGTGAAACAAACGCAGTAAAAATTCTGAGAGTATAAACTTATAAATTTCTAACATTTGAAATATAAAAAATTTTCTAAAAATATTGAATAGATTTTCGTATTGTTCAAAAATTTAAAAATATTGAAAAATATACAAATTTTGTGAATTCAAAATTTCGAAAAACATTTTTAATTATTAAATGTTCATTTACAAAATTCGCAAAACAATGGAATTTTTTGAAAATTTAGAAATTATCAGCATATTTAATTTTTATCAAAATTTGCGAAAAACTAAAATTTCTAAATATTTTAGATATCAAACTATTAAAATTCGCGTATTTTCAAATTTTTTAGATTAAAAACTTTTATAATTTCTGACATTTTAAAAAATTTGGTAGTTTCAATTTTTGTTATTGAAAATATTCCAAAAATATTCAAATATTCGGAAATATCAATATTACAAAACATTTTAACATTTGCGAACTTTTAAAAACTGTTGAAAGCTCTTTATAGAAAAATTTAATGAATATGCTTTTTTAAAAATACACACAATTATTCAAAATTTTGTAAATTACAAAAATTAGGCAGTTTCGAAAATATTTATTATAAAATTATTCGGATTGAAAATTTTTCATCTATTTTCAAAATTTCTGAAATTACTTTTTACAATATTTTTAAAATTTACAAAAATTTTGAATTAGTATTTTCCAAATACTAAATTGTATGAATTTTTTAAAATATAAAAAATTTATGGAAAATTTTTGTTGGAGTTATCAAGTATTTTATTCTTACATTTATATGAATTTCAACGAAGTAAAACTAGACTAGTAAAATTACTTATTGAGCTTAATATTTTTACTAATTTCTGTTTAAGCAAGCGAACCAGAGGTGTCTCATATGGTAGGCGGGACCACGTAATATTGATTTCTAAATATTTTAGATCTTTACAATTTTTGAATTTTTTATAAAATCATACTATCCACACAAAATTGCACAAAAAATAAACTTTTGTTGAAAGTCTCAAAATCTAAGGGTTTTTGAGATAATTCAAGATTTATGCACCATCAAGTTGCCATGAAGGTCCAAGTGTTTCGCTCTTTGTGAAAAATTATAAGACACACTAACAAATAGAGTTCTTATAAACGTAGGTCCGGAAACGCTGCCTTACGGAGTTACAGTCTTCGGAAAAAGAGCTGTTGCAGCGTGTTTCACTTCGAGAGACTGTAACTCAGTAACGTAGCATTTTCGGAGTTACATTCACATGAACTTTTTTCACTATTTTGATTGTAGAACAAGGGCACGCACACAAGGCGCTGGTCAAGGCTTGCTCTAATGTATTTTTGCGGGTTGCTCGGTATAATGAATTAATAAGTGAAAGATTTCTGACTTAATAACTAATAAATATTTAAATAATTGCATATTCCAATGATGATATGGCATTACTGGTTAAATTTTGTGTACAGTGTGCTCATAAAGTAAAGTTGGTACATTTTTTTAAAATAAAAACGAATAAAATTTCATGTTGAATCAAACTATGTGATTTTCAAAATGTAATTGCAACAAATTGTATTATCTGAATTATGTTAGATGTTTTAAAAATACGGACTCAATGTTGAAAGTAATTAAAAGCTGTAGGAAACAAATGGTTGAATACATTTCTGTTTTTACCTGTTTTACTTTATGAGCGTTCCACGTAAAGCAACGAAAACAATAAAATAACGTTAGCATTTTTATTCTTTTTTGTATAATTAATTAAAGTGGATTACATTCTGGTATTACTCCGAAATATCCCAAATGCCGATGAAATCAAGAATATCAACGTAGTTGGCGACAATGCGGAATTCACAGCAATTATAAGAGCTCGTCTAATAAAGTCGTGCGACATCTAATTAATATAATTCCAACCCTTTTCGAGTCGAGGAATGCGCATTGTCATTTAAAGGGCCTCGAATAATAAAAGCCCTTGTTCTATTGACTCTCGGATAAAAGAGCGCAAAGCTGTTTAATTATATCCTTATAAACACTCCCTGCTAAATCATAAAGAAATGCTTCGTGTTAATTGCAATGAACTTATTCTAGTGAATTGTTTCTTCAAAAATGAAAAGTTGTAAAGAATGAAGTAGGTACGTGATGAATTTAATTTCCTTTAAGACAGGGGACTCGGTTCTGTGCTATAAGTTGGGGACTGCGTTTGAAGCTTTAGGTCGGATGCAGTAAAAGCGATAGGTATGAAACGGTTCAAATTTTTTTTTAAATTTTTGTTCTGTTTTCGGTTACGGTTTTATGCTACTAAAGATTTTGGTTTCCGTTACCGGTATTCGTTGTTTTTTATTGATGAAAAGCAAAGAAAACTTTCGACGAGATTATATGGAAAAAACTATGCCATGCAAATAAAACAATGAAGTTATTACGAAAAATTGGGAGCTTCAAAAAATTTTCGTTTTTGTCAAATTGTAGAAACTCCTGCTGCTGGGGGGTTAAATCAAAAATAAAAGAGCTACATCGACTTTATTTAAAGAACAGACTGTACGTCCTAGTCTTTTATTCAAATTCGTCTTTTCACGAAATGCTTCGATAATTTTATCGAAATATTAAAAACAAAACGCTCTTTCGACAATAACCTAGAAACAGTAAATTCTGGAAACGACAAAATTGTTTCAAAAATCATGAAAAGTAAGTGACACTATGTAACCAAGACCTGGCGTTTGCATAAAATGCTCAATTACACAATCTCCTTCGTGTATCACAGCAACAAGCCGACCGGTGCCGGCTGGCAATGTTTTGCCGGTATACAGTGCACCGGTAATTTAAATTTGGTCAGCGGATAACGTGTTGCTTTTGTTAAGTATTCTAGCATCGAATATCAACACACGCCGTGCCTCAGTACTGGAACACGTGTACGGCTTTGTGAGGCATAGGTTGGTCGAAAGTTCAAATCCTGTGCGGGTTACATTTTCTAAAATTTCAACTTAATACTTTTTTAATAGGCTACATGTTATGTTACACGATGGCGTCATACCGGCGAAAACTTGGCATTTACGTTTGAGAAACATTAATAACTCTAATCATTGTTTTGGCTACAACCCTAAAGGTGAACCAAAAAGGCTGAACATGCAAAATGCGAAGATTAAATAGTAAATACTTATCGCCAATTGCTACAATAAATAAATGTCGGTTCTACATTTGTCGGAACGAAAAAACACCTATATAGGTATTCTTAAAATAATTACGGTTACGGTTTTAGTTTATGGCATAAAAAATTTTCAATTTCGGTTTTAGTTTCGGTCACGGTTCGCAGAAGCTTGCGTTTTTTCTAGTTGTCGGTTTTCGTTTTGGTTACGATGCACGTCCCTGCTTGTGGTAAATATTATTAATACATTAATTTAAGAGAAATATTATAAATACCCTTTTCATAATTTGTTCCAAATACTTCATCGGATACAGTTAAATACGCTTCGATTTCATGCTTTCGTAATAAATCAGAAAAAATGCTAAAATTATAAACAAAACAAATAAATGCAAAGTAGTTTTTAAAACAACTAAAAACATTTTAAATACTTTGTTTAATGCAAAATCAAAAACAGATGATTTACTAAAATCGGGCATTTACATATTAAATTGCTCCCACGGTAATTCGGTTTATATCGGACCCACAAATAGAAATTTTAATGTTAGGTACAAAGAACACATGTTGTTACAAATATAAACACCCACATAAATCCAGTTACACTAAACGCATATTAGAACACACTCACTTAATGAGATCTAATAACATTTAAAATGTTTACACTTTTTTGATGATAAACCTAAATTAGATATACTGGAAGCATTGGAAATTTAACAACATTTAAAAACTGTGCCTTTAATGAATGCGCAAATTGATTCCTCAAATTCACCATTATTGGACGTTTTAGAATAAACAATCAAATCATCTGCAGAGATAGATAACCAAGATCAATTCATCAAGTTTTATTGTTCCTATAGCAACACCAGCTGTTTACTTCTAATCTTTCTTTTGATAATGCCAATTAAACACGTCGAAAGACGTATAAGTTTAAAATAAATATCTGTTGAAGTAATTAATTATTTTATTTATATTAATTTTCTGTAAACAAATTGTACTAAAAAACCATTCAAATCTTTTCTTAACTGTCAAGTCTATTTAACCAACTACTGCTAGCGCATGTTTCTTAGGCAATCATTTACTGTGCTCATGAACATTAATTTTCTCCCTAATTAAACAGTGCAGTGGTATTCATCAAGTGCAACCCTTTAGCACCCCAGTGAGCAGAACCAACGTTGCTTCAGGCAATGCAGCCAGCCGGCCAATGCAGCCCTTCTCAATTGTCGACTTCTTTATCAAATCGTTAGTCTTGTCAGTAGGATGCTTAATTATTTTTGTATTTGCAGTTTTGTTGCTGATTTATGACTTGCTTAATCTAAAATTGATGAAATTGTGGAAGTTGCGAGTTTGATATATGATGGTTCTAATTCTTTGTTGATGAATGTTTTCTAGCAAGCACCAAGCATGATAATAATTGTTGCCTGCGTGATAGAAAATTCTAACATTTGGAAATGTAACTATAGGGAAACTACGGCTCAGAAAATTATGAATTATTTACCCAATAAAATTTAGAAAACTCTTTCCCGTTCTTAATCTTGTAATGTATCTAGTGATGAACAATGAAAATTTGATCGTATAGGGAAGAAAATCTCATAAGGCTTGGCTATGAAAAACAAAGCTCTTGTAAGAAATTAATTCATTTGTCAACTTAAAACATATATCCAACTATATGAATTAGGTTTCAACACGAGTAGGTTTCTATGGCTAAACCTTATGGCTTGTTTTGCTCAAATCGTACTTTGCACTTTTTTTGTAGTAGCAGGATTTAAACCGACTGAATTTGGTTAAATAAAACTCAGAAAGGATTAACTTCAGTTGTTGATTTTTTTCATTAATGTTTCCGGACAATAATTACAGCTGCAGTCGACTTAGCTACTCTCCGTATTCACTTGTTCAGGCTATGAATAGCCCAAAAACCTAGCCAAATTAGTATGCTCGTATTTTCCAATATAACAATATCTTAACATGCATGGACTATCGCTCAACATAATATATTTAATAATGCAGGTGAAGTTGTTTATAACAATGTAATATGCGGACTCATCTACAAACGTCTGAAAGAGATGTCCGAAATACTAGGCGCAAGGGAGTACTAATAACCAGCCAAAGATAAACTTGGGCGAGATGAATGACCACGAGCATCCAAGAATCAACCTTAAGAGTTGGGCGGCGAGGAGAATACCTACGAGAAACCAAGAATCATCCAGAAACGCTGGGCGAGGTCAATGCCTAATAAAGGTCAAATAGCTAAAGGTAAAATTCAACCACTGCGTACGGCTAACATTTAACCCCAAACGCTAGGGAGAAGAGAATGCTTAGGAGCATCTAACGATTAACCTCCAGCGCTGGCCAAGAGATACTCTCGCGAGCATTTCACGATCAACCTCAAGCGCAAGGCGCGGGGATGCTTACGAACAATCAGCAAGAAGCTTCTACCGATGGGCAAGGGAAATGCGACTAGCTAAATATAAATCTCAACCCTTGAACGATGAAAATTAACCTCAAACGGTGGTAAAGGGAAATACCTGCAAGCAGCGAAAAATCAACCTCAAGCAATGGGTTGAGAGAACGCCAGCAAACAATAAATACTAAAGAAATAAACCTCAAGTTGTGGGCGAGGACGTGTAGCCAAGAACCAACTTCAAGATCTGGGCGAAGGCATGGCCACGAACAGCAAAGAAGAAACTGGCTGGCTACAGGACATTCTCTTGAGCATTCCAGGACCAACCCAAAGCGCAGGGCGTCAATAAAAAGCCTCAAACTCTGGGCGAGTAAAATTCCTATGAGTATAGCTTAGATAAATCACAAGCCTGGGACGCGAGAAATTGCCACAAACATATAAGAATAAACTTCAAGCGTAGGACAAGGGAAAGATTATGAGTAGTCTAGGATAAACCTCAAGCACTACGCGAAGGGAATGCCTCCGAACAATAATAAGCAGCCAAAGATAAACCTCAAGCGTTGGGCAAGGAAACGGCGCGCAAGCAGCCAAGAATCAACCTTAAGCATAAGGCAAAGGGATGCTTGCAAAATGTTTATAAAAAGCCACAAACGCTGGGCGAGGAAAATTCGTAGGAGTAGATAAAGATAAACCGCAAGCACTGCGCGAAGGAAATGACCACAAACAATCAATGAGAAGCCAAGCAGAAGGGAAGGGAGCAAAGGGAATGCTTACGAGTAGCTAAAGATAAATCTCAAGCCTTTGACACAGGAAATGGGCACGAATAGACAAGAATCAACTTTAAGCGCAAAGCGGGAGAAAGCTTATGAGCAGCCAAACCTAAAGCGCTGTGCTGTACGATAATTCTTACAAGCAGCTAAAGATAAACTTCTAACACTGCGCGAAGGAAATGCCTACGAACAATCAACAAGCAACCAAAGATAAGCTTTAAGTGCTGGGCAAAAATAATGCCCGCGAGCAGCCAAAAATCAACGCCAATCGTTGAGCAAAAGTTATGCTTAAGAACGATTAACCTCCAGCGTTGAACAAGGCGCTTTTCCGTTAGCTATTCGGAATTAACCCCAAGCGTAGGGCAAGGGAATGCTTACAAACAATCAGCAAGAAGCTTCCACGCTAGGCAAAAAAATACTTCTGACTAAATATAAATCTTAATTTTTCAACGAGAGAAATCAACCTCAATTGCTGAGAATGGGAAATACCCGCAAACAGCCAAAAATCAACTTCAAGCACGCCCACGAACAATCAAGTACTTAAGAGATAAACCTGAAGCCCTGTGCGAAAAGAATTTTCACAAGTAACGAAGAATAAACCTCAAGAGCTGGGCTAAAGTAATGGCCAACTTTAAGCGTTGCGCGAGGGAAATGCCTATGAACAGCTAAGCGTAGATCTCAAACGCTGCTTAAAACGTTTAAACGACAACGGAAAGGGATAAGTTAGTGTGAAGAACGTTTATGCACTCTGGGATCCAAAATTTGTGTCTTGATTGATGGTGAAGAATGAATGTTCATTTTAGACACTGACAATTTCCAAACGTGGCAAAAAATGTCTGACGTAAGTGGGTGCCAGTTTTTGCACGTACAAACTATAAAAATACGTTTTATTGATAAATTATTTTATTATATTGTACTTTTTACACCACATTGTATTAAATTTTGTACTATTTAAGAATAAACTTGCTTATACGTTGCATGGGTGAAAAAGGTTTCGGTTTTAGTGCAGACGTCTAGAACGTATGTATAAAAACACCGTTAAAAGTAAAGAAGGGCGTTTGACGAAATATTAAAAACGAAAGTCAGCCTGCAGTCTTAAGTCAGCGTGGAAAGATTACGGGTGCTTTGTGTGAAGTAAAAAAGTATTGCCTGTATGCAAATAACAATGTAGTGGTTGTGTTTAATTGTTTAAAGGTACATGTGGGTACCTATGTATAAAGTAGTGGGATTGTGGCACCACTGTTTGATGTTGCAGGGTTGATGTGTTAATATCGGTGCTGATTTTGTTCTTGTCCGTTGTTACAAAGAATTTATTTAGCTCGTAAAAACAAGTACTTGTATACTTGGGGTCTTGTAGTTAGGCGTAATTACTGAGGTTCCTTGTCCTGTTTAATCGAAAAAGTATTAATAGGTACCCCAGAATGTACACTTTAAAGGAGGAGGCAGTATTCCTTTAAGATTTCTTGAGGCTTGGGCGTACAGGTAGACCCCTAACGATAACTACAACCATCATCTAAATAATTCAGTCTTTTTAACAAAACATTAATGATGGACGTGCAGTGAAATGGCAATTTGAAAAAAAATGCTTCTTTAATGTTAATTTGTCAAAATTTCCTCAAATTTTAGGTGCAATTTCTAAACTTTTCCCTTTTAGCCCGAGTCATCAAAAATATACCTAAATCTAGGAAATTTTCCCTAGACCTAGCAACACTGATCCCGTGTTGTGTTTAAATTTAAAATAATTATGCATAAAATACACATGTTAAATTTCAAGCATTAAAACATATTAGAATTTTATTACAAGAGATATAATAATATGACTGACACAGGCTTCGACGAAGTTACCCTACGTGACTATTACAATGTATAAACATCGGACCGGGCCAACATTAGCATCAAAATAATAAATCGAGATGTGAGCATGCAAAGTTGAGACACGTGGAAGGGATGTGAATTTAATATGTATATAGTTGCTCTTCCTACGAATGTAATCAAATTCTAAGCTTGAGCGTATTAATTGTGAACGCGCCCTGCAATAACAAATATTTTCCAGACTATCTTGCTAAGCGTTTTTCACAATACTGTGAAGAAAAATATTCAAAACGTATAAAAATTTAGAAAATTTCAAAGAAAGATATTGCCCCCTTCCTCTATGTAAGTCATTTCGAACAAAATTAATTAGAAATACTAATTTTAAAATTGCAGCTACTGCCAGTGTTAACGACAAAAAAAGCGATTACACTATTTTATCTTCCGGAGGCTGTAATTCCATAAGGAAATGCTTCCTGACCTATGTTTGTTGAAATCTTCTTGACTTATTTTGATTTAAACAGTCTACCATTCATGCTAAGAGAAAACCTTTTCAATAACCCTGTATATTGATGACCTAGTTTGTACGCAAGCACTCTGATATACTGGAAGTAACTCTTAAACAATAGTTTATCGTCAAATATGGGATTTTATTAGTTTAAAGAGTTGAAATTTCATTTCGCATAATATGTATAAAATTTTTAACACTATGCTAATGTAATGCTACCCAGCGTGTATGTCTACCGGAAGTGAATGTTTCTCCGGTATATTTCTCCATCTTGACGGTATTGATCCGGTTCCGGTTTATCCACCCTCCCCTCTTGTTGTGTGCTGCATACCAATTGCTTAGTATTTTTTCTTCCCTTGAATTCAGTCTGCCGTTTCTATCTAAATAAAAAATACCTGCACTAGCCTCGAGAGCCTGCTAAGCTACTTCTAATAAGATCCTTTTGTGTCGAGATCTGCAGGACAACCAAAAGTTGTTAATAATTTTATTATTATTGTTTCTTAAGTAGTTGCATTACTATAGTAATTATAGAATATGTCTGCCTACAGTTGTCTAAACAACAACAACTTCGCCTGTTTCGTAACTTAAATGACGCAAACTTATATCCACGCACGTACACCAGTGCGCGAATGCACTCACACATTCGAGTAATTTACAATAAATTAAAGAAGTTATATGAACCGAACGCAACTACACATGCAAAATATTACAGCGTGTAATAGCAATTTAATTTTTAGGTACGATTAATTACAACTAACTTAACCCGTGGGCTAGGTATCAGAAAGAGGTGTTACTTGTCAAAGGTTCTCTCGAATGGTTCATTTCTTCTGTTAACATCTATAGAAATGCATCAATTACCTCAAATGCAAATTTTGGGGCCATAGGAACTTTATCCCAAATAAATAGTTTTACAGTTTCAAAAATTATCCAGCCAGAATAGTTCTACCCGATGCTACCATAGACGTGGACGTCCGTAATATTAAAACCGTAATTGAGCGCCAAACATGGTAAATATAAACCCTTTTTTTGGGCGATGTTTGGCGACGACGCGACGCTGAAAAATTCCAGATCGATTTAAATTATAAAATTCGATTGCGTTTCTAACAAATAAAATTAACCCCTATAGCTCAATTTTGAACCGAAATATGTGAATCCAAAGGTCGCATATTCCATGCTTTATTTAAACCAGTGCCGTTCGTAAACAGGTTAACCGAACGGGTTCCGCTTTCGATATATTAAAGTCAAGGATAGGGGCTAAATTCTCCGAGAAATCTCTTCGTTTATAAACGTAAACATCAGAGCATTAGGTTTTTTCCGCAAGAAAATTTTTTTTGCCGGTGGTGGTCTAAAACATTTGTAACCTGAACTTTTCCTTTAAGGCGTTGCGTGTTCCGTCCCGCTCTCTTAATCAATTTAGGGATAAAACAATTGGCAAAAGAAAAAAAAAAGTTTGTCGCTTTTTAGTGGCGGAACGGAAAGCTGGCGAAAAGAAAATAACCTCACTCGAATTTTGAACATCGACCGGTCCCTCCGCGATTTGGGTTTGATCCTGTGCGAACCAAATATTGAATTTTCTTTATGATTTTACAGCCCTACTCTGGACCCCTAGCACGGTTGGTAGTATCCGAACTAAAAAAAGTTGTAAAATGTATGCAAAAATAAACAGGTTGTCCCGTTAGATAATAATCAGAGAGTTGATTGAAAATTCATATCCGATAAAACTGGAACTGAAAGTAATTGATTTTTTAGTTATGAACCTCCAGAAACCCAAAAAAGTTGTTTTTGAAAAATGTCTGTCTGTCTGTGGGTGGGTATGTGTGTGGTGCATCATAACTATCAAACGAATGGTCGAATTCCGATTAGCTTTAGAATCTCGGAGTATATCAAAAATGCATCGACAAAATAAGCTTTTTTAAAAAACGAAACCGGAAACGGAAGTCAGACATGGTTTTTGGGTAGCATTTATTTTTTCATCCAAATTATAAATACGGAATCCAATATAAGACATTATGGCAAATCCAACTTTTTTTGTAGGACTTTCTAACTGTAAAATGGTGGCCGCTACAAATTTTTGTCAATTTTGACTTCAGCGCCTTATTACTTAAAAACAGGTTAATAAATCGCGTTTAAATGTTAGTTTGTAATAGCCCTATAGAGACACAGTTTATGTGTACAAAAATTTTCAAAAAGTCAAATGCTATAAAGTGAAAAACATTTCCAAAGTTTCAGAAATATTCAAAAGAATTATGATCAAAAACTGATCAGATGATTTTCAAACAATTTTGTCTACTTATAGAGCTGAAATAAGTTACAATTTGGTTTGTCTTTCTATGAATTTTTGAAAATTTGAGTTTAAACGCTTATTTACTTAAAAACGTGTTATCAGATCGGGTTAAAATTTAATATAGGAAATGCACTACAGAATGTTACAACCAACTAAAACCTTTGGAACTACTAAAACTGTGAAGTGAAAAAAGTTTTGATTTCTTAAAAAACTGGGCCACACGATTTTTTTTAAATTTTGTGGACTTGTAGAGCTATAGATCAGCTACAATATGGTTTGCGTCCCAATCTGCTAACTTCTTTGTGACACCTTCTATGAATCTTTGGAAATTGAAAATTTCTAATGAACAAGGGCCGATAAAACATTTTTGGTAATGGTAAGTTGCTTAGAGTGGTAGAATAAAGTTCTTAACTTAATTTTTTAGTACGGAAATATTTGAAGGAAGGAGGTTAATTTTACCTCTTTTACCCAATTTTCGATTGACAAATTTGTCTTTCAACAATATGTTTCCGAAAAATCAAAAAATCGATATTATTCACAAAAAACTAGCGTACTATCAGTTTACTTTACACGATTATTTGCTGTCTCTATCTCTGACTCTCATGCGTTGACCAAAGTATTTTGGCGCGTAACCAAAGTACACACAGTTACCTTTGTAGTCAATGTTGGGGCGTAACACATTAATAATAATATACTTTTGAATATAAGATAAGTAACAATATCTAAAGTATAGGAAAGTCCTTGCGAAGTGCTTCGCTCATTTTTTTATCGTGGTTTCTTAAACTCTAAACTGTCAGCTAGATTTTCGATATATTATTTAATGCACTTTTTATCGTAATGTCTCCTATGAAATTACTCATTACACTTAAAATAAACAATCAGCTACAGTACATCAAAAATGACTTGGAAAATGTAATTAAGCCATGGATCGACCAATTACAAACATGTACGCTCCTGATGGTATATGCAACTTTTCTTTTGGGTGCTTCCTAGAAACAAATTTTGTCCCATAGGGGTTTGATAATTGGAGCACGGTGCACGGGTGTGGATATGGGAAGGCGGTAGAGTGGGGCAAGAGTACTTATACACAGCAGAAACATATTAAAACCTGTGTCTTTTGAATCAGGCTGTATAAAATTAATTACAATAAGCTTTATGAGTTACGCCCCGTTACCTGCGTATAACCAATTAAATTTTTTTTTATTGGTAAATTTAAGGAGCACAACGTTTGGATTAAAATCGGAAATTATGCAAAGATAACGGGCCCAAAGCATTAAGTGCATCGAATTTCATTAAATTCTGCCAAAGTGCAGGTTATCATGATAAAAAAACAACAACGTTAAAAACAATCCGAATTTGCTTCAAATCTTCTTTTTCCGGTGTAATTCAGTTTGACAAATGATCTTCTGTGACAATCCTAATCTAAATTTTAGAAAAGTATACTATGAGCAAACATGCGGCGTGTAATTTCTGCAGCTATATTTAATACATTAATTGTTATTAAGTTTTCAAAGGCATTTCTGTATCAACGCTTTACGCGCCAACAGTGACTATAGCATTCCTACACGTACTGTACCGATAGCGTAGGCACAGTAGTCATATTACATGAAAATACTACAGAATACTATAAAGACGTAAAAGTAAGCTGAAGTTTCATTTCTGTCAATTGCTGACTATAAACAGAACTATAATCAGAGACCGTCTTGGTTTCACAGCACATTGGTCTTTAGACTGTCTACTTCGGTCTACGGAATATCTTTCACAAACTTAGATGTACCTAATATAAATTGGTTGTTACATTTTTAACACTTGTTATTTTTAGCATGTTAATTAAAAAATTGATAACTGTAAGTAAACCTGTGTGCAAAAACAAAAAACTATACAGTGTGTATATATTTTTTTGTCCTTTCACATTTAATTTAATCTACTTACTAAACGGCTCGTCAAAGTCAAGAAGAAAAAATGCTAAAAAAGTAAGCGATTTTGGAACAATGGAAAATAGAAACGTGGTTATGTTTGGCGACTTTTATTAGAGGTTAAAATATCTGCACGTATTTCAATAACACGCTGTAGATTGTCTGTTGTCTTGTGGAAGTTTACGTGGAGTCCTTGGTGTATATTTTTGTTAATGTTTCCACAAGTGTTGTCAAATATTCAAATAATTCTTGTATCTATTTAATCAACAGAAATTTTTGTTGCCTTTCATTCTCAGTAACTTATAGCAACTGATAAAAGAAGCACAAGTGCGTGCGTGTATTAGTGTTAAAATCGCTTCGTTAGAGAACACAGATACAACGTGAAATGTAACATTTGTAACTGACGGGGTCGGTGGCTGAATTAAAACCAACAAGTGCAATATGGAACCGCCACGTGGTTGTAACAGCTGGCACGACATGCGACTTGAGGGATTGTTGAGGCTGCGAGGGTATCTCTTCTCCGTTTCACCGCCGACTCTGCCATAGGTTTGATATTAAATTTTTAATGAAATTTTAGGATTGCCTGCACGGTGCCACATATGCCATTAAATTTTATCTGCATTTCGGAAAACTCAATAAATGTTATTAAATTCCAGAACCAAAGAAATTAAACAATAGCTACAGTATGCGGTTTGCTACGATTCAGCACCCTTTGCATTTAAGGCACTTCTATTATTACTGTAGATATCAAATTAAGAAAAATATACTAAAAACTAGTAAAGTTAGTAAAGAAATTCTGTACATTTACATAAATTTCTGCAATATTTAGAAAATACTTTATATGAATAAATATTAGTTAGCCTTAACTGCTCTGTTTTTTTTTTGTAATTTATTCCGCTAAAATGTCCTTGTCGTTTTGGGTTAAAGGTCAGTGTCTCCTGCGACACATCCTGGCATTCAGTAAAATCGTAGTATTCTTCACACCATTCTTCAAGACGATCCCCGGAAATGATATTCCAATTCTGAACCATTGTTATTGACAGACAATAACTGAATGACGCAACCAGTACAAGAATGACTCAGGTCAATAAATAAAGTGTTTGTCTATGTGTTTGTTTTAAGTATCAGTACAAAGAAAGCAATTCCCATTAAACTAACTTCTATTAAATGGTATCACGCAACATTTATAAGCGTTTGTGAGAATTTTATCTATTGAAAAGTAATCTTATTTTTTAGAAAACACTCTGTAACCGTTGTGTTCTCCTTCTCATACTATACAAATTTTTATACAGTGTTTACATTCAGTGAGTTACCAACAGTTTTTTTGCCACTGTACGTGTGTGGATCGGTATAAGACTGCTAGTATACAGGATCTTCTGAACAAGTAGTCATAATTGATTCCACAGATTTTGGGTATGAAAATAATTCGTTTTAACTAAACGTACCTATATACCAAAATGCTCCAATTAAAAAAAAACTGAAAAAAAGCATGGCAGTAGGTATCTACGTAAGCACAGATTCGTAATTTTTTTTTTAAATAGTGGTGAAGTAAAAACACTCGAACTGTGGAATAACAACACTTGAAAAAAACAGCACCCTTCCACACAACTAACTAAATACCAGATACGTATTTTGACAGCGGTAAACTGACACTGACAGTGTCAGTTTACCACTGATGATGATAGCTTTGCTGTCGAAATACGTATCTGGTATTTAGTTACGTATGTGGAAGAAAGCTGTATTTTTCAAGTTCATTAGTGGTACTATGTGTTGTGTAATAACAAACCGATTAATATCTATATAATAAATATTTTCAATTATGTTAAAATTAGAACCCAAAATTATTTTTTTTAGTTTTCCTGCTTTACATTGAGATTGTCACGGACACACACAGTACTTATAATATTTATTATCGGACAGTGGTTGAGTAAAAATAAATACGACCTTTATGTGTAGTTTAATACAGAATAATTTTTTTCCAAACCAAATTACAGCATTAAAGATTGTTGCATCATTTTAATATGTATGTATACTAACTGTTTGGTATATACAGATTGTCACTGCTTACTGGAAACATGGGTAACTTACGAGTACGCCAAGGAAAGGATATGTAACGAATGATTGCGACAAGAAACGGATCTGTAACCAAAAACGCTAACGTCACAGCGGTTGCGAAGTGAGGTCCGCGCATGCGTACGTTAACGCTCACGTTACTGCTTCAGTAGATTTGTCGGAATTTTTAAAGGTGTTTACTTTAGTTTACACTAACCTAGCGGAGCCCGTGAGCTACGCTTTATGCTATTTTTGTTTATTTTTTTTAATAAATAAGATAATTAAGTAATTTATGAATTATTTAGCGATTGCTATTATTCTTCGCGTAAACGCAGAAATCACGAATGGTTTGTTAGTAGCACGTTTGTTATTGTAACGCGAGCTTTCAATATTTGCGTCAAGTTTGGTTTTTGATTGTTTCTACAGGGAGTAGACTTATGTCTTTGTAATTAAATACTCTTAGATTATTTAATTTGTCCACATGATCGCCTGAATTGGCAGCATAACTGTTCAATATCTATTCATCCAATTGTCGCTTTTACTTGTGCATATCTTAAGGAAGGTCTCATATTTATAATGTGATATCTTGTAAGATATTTTTATAAGTATATAATGCAAGTGCGCGTATATCACGATCCAATCATCCAATTAAGCCGTTTAAACGCAATTTTCTTCCGCGACAGCCGTACTGACCGGTTGCACAGTGGTACATGCAAATACGCGCCTTATATAATTGACGCGTTCAGATAGGCTTCTAGTAGGGAAGAGGGCGAATGCAGTTAAAGGTGAGACCGAGAAAAGGGATCCGGATTTACTAAAAAAAAGTTTTTTTATAAAATTGCTTTTTAATATTTCGATGCGATGTTATACATTGACTATAGAGAATTTTAGTCATGTAACCAGTAACTAAATTTATTTTAATTGTTTTGAGTATATATTCCGGACATGTTTCATAAGAAAATATTAACTATGCAAAAAACAACAAAATTTCATAAAAGTAGGGCAGGATGTAGTACACATTTTTGTAAGGGTGCATTTTTGTATTGCAATGGTCAGTAAATAAATAGGTACCAAAAAATAAACATAAGTTTAGATAACGCACTCCAATTCCTAATGCAAGTCGATTATTTTTTAATTTATTGTAAATAAAACAATTCCTTACTTCAACAAGTTTTTTATTTTAGCTTTATACGTATTTCAACGTGTTTATACTCTATTAACAAAGGCAATATTAAAAGTAAACAGTTGGTGTTGCTATAGGAACCATAAATCTTCGTAACTTGATCTTGGTTTTCTATATCTGTGTCCAGATTACTTGATTTCTCATTCCAAAACGTCCAATAACGGTAAATTCAAGAGATCAATTTGTTCATCCATTAAAGGTACAGATTATAAATGTTTGTGAATTTCAAATGCTTCTAGTATATCCAACTTACGTTTATCATCACAAAAGTGTAAACATGTTATAGTGTTATTAGATGTCACACCAAAATGACTGTGTTCTAATAGGTGTTTAGCGTAATTGGATTTATGCGGGTGTTTATATTTGTAACAACGTACGTGTTCCTTGTACCCACTATCAGAATTTCTATTTGTTTGTTCTATATAGACCGAATTACAGTGCGAGCAATTTAATTTATAAATACCTGCTTTTAGTAAATTGTCTGTTTTTTAAACATTAAACAAAGTGTTTAAAATGTTTTTTTTTGTTGTTTTAAAAGTTATTTTACATTTATTTGTTTTTTATTCAATTATTACGATCAAAACTTTTCGCCACTGACTGTAAATAGCCAACCGTTAGGGATTGAAGGCCAGTTGCACATTAACACATAACAAGTTCTCTTTCAGAATTTGTATGGTGAGTGGTGGCTTACAACTATAATTGTGATATTTTCTAGGCATAGGTTTTGTGGGATCACGTGCAAAGCTCATTCAAATAATTGTGGTCTTGCACATTAATAATCAATCGTAGGCTTCCTGTCTGATAGCTACAAACAGCTCTTTTCCAATGAAAAAGGCCGATTGATTACAGTCAAATACTCGCCATTAGAAAATAAGACATTATTGCGGTAATTGAGTGTCCTGGTAGGGATAATTCAGGGTCACTAGTTTGATCATTTGTAAGTCGTTTATCGTGGGAATACACTGGCACCTTTACCGCTTGAATATGTTAGGTGACGATAGTGACGAATGCTTGACGGCCTTAGGGAGTGAAGCCCATCAATTTTTCAATACAAGGTAATTGGAAATGCTTGCGAATTTGCGGGACAACCTAACCTAACCATGACATTTACCAATTCCAGTACGCTTTACTAAACACTAATATTTGGGTAACATAAAAATACAAGAGGCTGAAGATGCAATAGACGTCCGAGAATGTTGTGGCAGTTGAGTCGAAACAATTCTTAAGGATTAAAGCTCGAAGTAGAAGATCAAGACATGGCCGCTCAAGATCTCAAGGTTAAGACAGTCTTTTTCTTCTAATCTTCTTCTAGCTTGTATCTACCCATCTTTGGGTATATGCCTCTTTAATACGCGTTCATTTTTATCTGCTCTCTGTTGTTGCGTACCATTCGAAGCCCCTGTTTTTATGAGGTCTTCAGCCAATTTTATTTGTGGCCAATTCGTTATTTTCCTATTCCAGCACTTTTCTAGTCCGCTTATTCTTCAATCCACCTGCATGACCAGCCCATTCCCATTTCAATCTGGTCATTTTCCTCGTGATGTTTTCCGTTTTTGGTTTTTGTCTTGGACATTCAATTCGTTTTTTGTCTTTTAGGGTCACTCCGACTATTTTTCGTTCCATCGCTCTCTGTGTGATTGCCATTCTATTTATCATGTCTTTTACAAGCACCCATGTTTCAGTACGGAAACATGTTAGGATAGTACGAAGATGTAATGCTAACTGCAATTTTCATTGGCCAGGCCAGCTGGTAGCCACTGTGATCATGGCAACCGTGAGAAGAAAAAGAAAACTGAGACACCTTTGCAGTTTAAAGTCTAGGTCTCTTTCGCAGCATAGAGTTATTTGGTGGGCAACCCCATCATTACATGGTAGGCAAAGTTAGAGCCCCTAACAAAAATGTCAACAAGGTTGTGATATCATGATAAACTTGATTTCATGCATTTACCTGCTTATTAGGTGTGTTTGTTTACTTTTCGGTGAATTAGGACCAAACTCCCTAACTGGGGGGGGGGGGGGGTCGTCTCTACTCGTGCAGTAGCAGTTTCGAGTTTAGCTGGAAAACTAACAAAATATTTAAATATACTGTGCGGGTGTTTTGAATCTACTTGTTTAAGACTAAAGCTGGAACACCAAGCAATTTTTATAAGGAAGTAGTCTTGCTTGTTTCGTCAAAGTATCGCAGTTAGTTGGTCCTCTAAAAATGTAACATTACAACCAAGTCTATTGAAAAATAAAGTAATATTAAATTATTCGATCAGGTAGGTAGTGTAATTCCGCAAAGGAAGCGAGTATAATTACTTTATAATATTTATTGTCAAATAAAAGATGCAGAAAGATTGATGTGCCGCTGTAGGCGGTCGTACATCTGCTAACTGTACCATAAACTTGCAATAACATAAACGACATATAAATAGTAAATAGCGCAATAAAGAAGATATGTTCCGGGAGTAATATCTCACGTCGCTCCAAGGTCGGATATATCTTGATTACGCAGTAGAGGTGGGGTGGCTGTACGTGATACGATCCTGCACATATCTCACCAAACTGTAGATAAATCAATGTGCTCCGTCACATCCCAGATATGTCCGACTGGATCTATCATATGCGAGCCATTGTTAGACGGATGCTCATCAAAACAAAGGTCGGCGGAAAATACAACGTAAAACCAATTCACTTCTTTTATTAGAGGGAGTGAAACACCGACACCGTTAACTTCCTACATTTGCATTTGATCAATTATATAATTGGAAAATCAATAATTATTGATGTAAAACCCAAGACCAGTAATTTTTTAAACAACATCTTTAGGATAATCTTAAATAATAAAACAATTTCTTTTCGGCAAAAGGTTACAGCAAATATTTTAATATAAAACTCTATACAACTTTACACCGATTAAGTTTTCAAATAATAAGATTGTCATAAGACTTTTTCGCCAATGTCACGCCCATGCATCAACCTCTTCCAAGTATTAATAGGCAACAGAAGGAAAATAAAACAAGCAACAAGAAGAAAAGTCAATACAATTACATAAATCAAAGCTGATATGACAATATCGGGTGTTAGGAGTATAACCAATATGATTCAGGAGAATGGCAGGCTTGACATTGAGGGATGAGTTATCGAGGGGAGACGTCAGCTGACCGTGGCCGGATTATGGCGTGATGTTGACCGCGACAGCTATCCCAAGAGTAAGTTGTTCGGGAAGAGAGTTGTTTAAATTATGAAAGAGTTACATTGGGTATGCAACAATCTATTTCTGTTAAAATGTAAAAATGTATTTAAAAAATTGAATTAAAAGTAGAAGCAATGCACCGAACTTTATAAAGTGATGAGAGTACATACTTATAGGTGAAAAATGGTAGAAACTGTCCTTTGCGCAATTCCATAAGAGTATTAAATTTAAAATATCAATACAGTAAATCATTAAAAGAATATCCATCACAATGTAGGTCATTTTATGATTTTGCGGTTTACAAATTGGAAAATTTAAAAAAACGTATTAAAACCGCTGCGCGCTGTGTTGAAATTACGAAATATTCGAAAATATTTGCCAAATAATTTAATAGTTCTCTCATATTTCTCTTATTTACAAAAATGGGATTTTTCCGCTTCCAACAGTTAACTCTCTGTTAACTGCAAAATGGTTTTTAAATTTGCTCTTTTTTTTTGGGCAAACACATTTTAGCGATATGTTGCTTCGATTCTTATTTTAGCTGTATTTAAAACCAGTTGCAATCTTCTTTCTACTAAAAATATTTCATGTCTTATTTAAAATAAGATTAAAATGTGTTGTTATTGTAACGCTGAGAAACCTGCCTGGGCATGATACGTTGCGATTTTTTGTAGTAGATTGTGACCTATTTTATATAGTAACAAGTGAAGAATTTAAAGTAACAGAAGAACAAGAAAAGTTTAGTTTATAGAAGGTGTAAACAATGTTTTCGCAAAGTAATTGCAACCGATTTTCAGTTACCAACCGCGCTAATGAACTGAAAGACTGCTGCTGTCGAACTACATTAAGGCATTTACAGCAAACAAAACTCGTAAACAGGCGCAATGTCTCATAGCGCTACCCTGGACTAAATAAGAAAGAGCAAACCTGTTAGGAGTGCGGATATACTTTGGAGCGCTTACAGCAAACGAAGCCGATAAGCAGCCAAGATACTTCAGGACGCGATGCTAAGCTAGATACAGCTACAGCTAGCGCACAGCAAGCAAACCCTGTAAGCAGTCGAGATACCTCACAACGCCGGCGCTGCGCTGAGCTAGGTAAGAGAGAGGAGTCCTGTTAGGAGTGCGGATATACCTCACAGCACTTACAGCAAGTAGGCGGTAAAATGCAAAGATAGCCCAAAACGCGACGCTAAGCTAGGAAAGAGAGAGAAGTCCTGATATACGTGTGGAGATACCTTAAGGCGCGTACAGCAAGCAACGCCTCTAAGCAGTCGGGATACTTCTCGGAGCGGGCAATGCGTTGAGCTAGGTAAGAGAAACGAGTTCTGCTAGGGGTGAAAGAGATAGCTTAAAGCGCATACTGCAAGCGAAGCTGGTAAGTAGCTAAGATATCTAACGGCGTTGAGCTAGGAAAGAGCCCTGCTGAGGATTCCTTAACATATCAAGGCGTGTAAAGCAAGAGAAGCTTATAAGCAGCCTAGATACCACATAGCGTTACCCTGGGCTAAGTAAAAAATAAAATTCCTGTTAGAGGTGCGGCAAAAGCAAAAGTGGTAAAGTGCTAAGCTATGTCGTGCTATGGATACCTAAAGACGCGTACAGCAAGCGGAGCCTGTAAACAGTCGAGATACCTCAGGGCGCCGGCGCTGCGCTGAGCTACTTAAGAGAGAGGAGTCCTGTTAGGAGTGCGGAAATACCTCAAAGCGCATACAGCAAGTGAAACCTGTAAGTAGTTAAGATACCTACCTATTGGCGTTGAGCTCGGAAAGAGCCCTGCTGAGGATTCCTTAACATTTCAAGACGTGTACAGCAAGAGACGCTTATAAACAGCCGAAATACCTCATAGCGCTACCCTGGGCTAAGTAAAAAAGAGGAATCCTGTTAAGGGAGCAAATATACCTGAATGCGTTTACAGTAAGCAAAGACGGTAAAGTGCTAAAATACCCTAAAACGCAACGTTAAGGCTATGTTGTACTATGGATGCGGGGATACATTAAGGCGCGTACAGCAAGCGGAGCCTGTAAGCAATCGAGAAACCTCACGGAGCTGCGCTGAGCTACGTAAGAGAGACGAGTCCTGCTAGGGGTACGGAGTTACCTTTAATCACATACAGCAAGCGAAGCTGACTTTTATTAAAATTTAAATGAAACACAGGAGAGGTTTAATACATTTAGAAAATTTGTTCAATAATATCTCCTCAAAATAAGTGTAGCTACAGTTGACTTACAGTTCTCTATCTCCGGTAGGAAATGTGTGTAGATGAACTGTATTGTTCCTGAAGGCCCCTATGCAGAGTGAAATCACGGGCAGTCAAGATTCAACCTCGAACGTTAGGCAAAAAAAGACTTTGCACGAGCAACCCAAGTCCAACCACAGATCCTGAACGGAAGGGGGTTAACACTATCAGGCCAGGTAAAATTTAGGCGTTGAGTGAAAGTAAGTTTGTACAAGCAACAGTAGTATAACCTAAGGTGCTGGAACTAAAGGAGTTTGCACACACAGTTGAGATACAACTTCAAGCATTAGGCGGAAAAAAGTTTGAACCAACAACCGTGGTGTAACCTAGACGAAAACAAATTTTACTATCAGTTGAGGTACACCCTTAGATGCTGAACGGAAGGGAGTTTGTAGGATCAAACGTGATACAAGTTCAGGCGTTGAGTGGAAGTAAGTTTGTACAAGCAACCGTGGGATATCCTCAGGCGTTGAACGGAAGTGAGTTTAGAGAAGCAACCAGGCTACGACTACAGGTGCTAAACGGAAGTAAATTTTCACGAGCAGTCGAAGTACAACCTTAGACGTTGGGCGTAGCAGGGTCTGTACGAGCAACCGAGGTACAACTTCAGGCGTTGTGCGGAAGTGAGCGTCTTACTCAAAAAGGCGATTGTGCCTATACTACTTTAAAAATAGGTCTTCGTTGATGTATTGAAAACGAAAGTGTTGAATCAAGAATGTATAGGCCAAAAATGGGAAATACCAGACGTAAGTGACGTCAGTTGTCTGGAACGTAAATCCTGAACAGAAAATTTGTAAGTATGTATTAACCTTCATATCATTCATTTTTTTAAATGGTCAAAAATGCTATGTTTCATATTAGTTAGAATTTAACAAAGAATATGCAAAGCTGGCTCAACCTTAAAAATTGCAATTACACTTAAAACACGATCCTTAAAATAAGGTAAACAATTCATCTATAAAGCGAAACTAATTGTGCAGCCACATCAGATACTAAAATCTAAGGGTTAAAAATACATAAAATGGCAAATTGAACAATAAAGTTGACTTTACTGTTACGAACTAGGTACAAATATTATTGCATAAACTTAAGCACGGCGGTCACTGTTTCAAGCTAAATAGCGGATAACTTCAGCATGTTTTAGAATATTATAAAAAAAAAATAAAAAAAAATAAATACGGGCGTATCTTAACTTTTACCTATTTATAGAAGCAGTTGCTAACAGCAACTCAAATTTATTAACTAATAAATCTCAGTAAAACGATTATTTCTTGTTGCTTTAATTTTTATATTTTTGAAAATTGTTTCCGTTAGGTTTAATGATTTTTTCTCAGGTATCATTTTAAAGAAATTAAATTTTAATGAATACACTATTTCATTTTTAAAACTCATAAATAATTAATTATTTAGAAAAATATACAAAATCCTTCTTTCTTTAACAAAAATAAAGAAATTTGCAAAGAGATCGTACTATTGGTAACTATTTTTCCGGTTATAAAAAATTACCGGATTTTTTAAATTTTATATATTTTATTTAAATAACATACAAAATCATAATATTGGGAGAAGCCCCGACTTTATAAGAATGATCGGGCTATATTTTGGCGATATTAGCAGCATCCATGCGGGTGCATAACTGCATATTTTTTATATTGTCACGATGTGGAAATTAGTTATTCAAATTTGACTTACCCAAATTTTACACAAAATTGCACAATTGTTATTCATCTCAAGAGTTAGATGTACACATGACCAAATTTGGATGCGCGTACATTTTTGCAGTTAGAGTCTTGAGTTATTTAAAGATCGGGTTTCAATCAACAACCTTAAGTGAGGGTGTATAAATACTTCCCTGGCAGATCTGCAGGGAGTTCTTCTTCAAGTCTCTACATTGTTACGCTTTCCTCAAAGACCTGTCAAGCCCAGAAAAGGCTCATATTTTAATATCTTGCAAGTTCCTAGTGCGTACGTGTAAGTGTTGTTTTATTGTAACCATGTATTTTATTTAACTAAATTATATTATAGTTAAAGTTGTGTTTAATTCAAACATTCAAACCCGTAGCGTGATAATATACTGTAGGTTTTTCTACATATCCATTGTTAAAAAACTAAACTTAACATCAATTTGTATTTTTTTAATAACAAATAAAGTGTGAATACATTTTTATTGTGAAATATTTGCCAATACTCTATGCGAATATAATCTAACAGAATGTAAGAAGAGGGAAAATAGCAGTTCAAGTCTCAAGAAGATAATAACGAATGCATCGTGGATAACAGATCTACAAAACAATATGATCATATATTACGATGGACTGGTCAGGCAATGATGAAGCAATTCAGTAGGCGAAAATAACGAATAGGGATTATCTCTGACTTTTCTTTCGTCTACTCGTGCGAACAGTATTGACATGCAATTTATCAGATTAACGATATATCATTGCGATTTATTCCTAAGGCGAATTTTTCGGTTATAAAGAAGTAGATTTATTAACAAAATAATAAATGTATATGTAGTAGTACTTTGTTTAAAAAAGTGAGTTAACCTACAAATATAAAATTATTCTACAGAATAATTTAAACAATTTCCATTACTAAATTACGAACAGATTGCAAAATTTACAAAAGTTTTCAAAAATTTAAATCTAGTAACCACGTAATTTCTCACGCCGGTTATTAAAAAGTTTAAAAATTGCAATTAGTCTTGCACTAGTTATTTAATAAATATTGTTACGGAAACAAGACAGATAAGCTATAATAAATATTCGTTCTTACACTGTTTAGTCGTTTATTATTATGAAATGTGTTAGCTGCAACGCACACACACACATTAAGTCAAGTACTTTATTTAAAACAAGTTTGTCCGTATAAACAAGTAGCATAAAATCTTTAGGTGGTAGTTTATAAAATATACAGCAATTATTGCGCAGCATCCGTGTGCAAATCAAATAAAATTGAGACCATGGGAAACAGCTTTAAGTAGGTACAACTTCCTGCAATAACAAATATCTTCATATGCATTGCTTGTAAAAATATATTATAATAGCAGAGAATTTAATATGATTTGCAATTTGCTTCCAACGAGTTTTCTTTGTGAAAATATCAATAACTTCTTTATCTGCACAAACAATCACATCTTAATTGCAATATTAAGGTTAAGTAAGCTAGTACCCATAATAGCAAAACATTAAAGTAATTTGGTGTGTTAGAGGTTCCCATTCGCATCGGAAACATAAAAGTTAAATAAAAAATTTGGTGTCGGATAATGAACAAATTTGTAATTTTCTTTGGAACTATAAAATTCTTCATTATGAATCCCAAGTTGATATCACGATTCGGTTTTATTTGAAAACTTAAACTCATTTGGGGTTGCGGCTGTAAGCCATCACGTTCTGTAGATCCATTACCTTTCTCATTCTTCTTTATTGTCTTTTACGTTACTGTCAGACCACCATGTGCATTTTTCTAATTTAAGCTGTATGTTGTTGATTACAAATTTCTGTTTTTGTCCATTAAATGTTGAACTGTAATATTATTTCACTTTGCCTTTTGATGGTTCTGTAGACCAACGGAAATAAAATAAAAATTGTTGCTATCGCGAAAATGTAAACAAACACACATTATTTAAAAGTGAATTTACGAAAATTAGGAAATCAACTACGGCATGGTATTCGTGCTAATTTTAAAAGTGATAAAACCCTAAAGTGTACATACACTTACTGCTTTTCATAGTTTCAGTGATCGAAGAGATAGATAATTAAGAAACAATAAAAGCGACACGATTACTATTTCAAAATAACTTTCTATTCTCAAACTTTCGATTTTCAAATATCCAAATTTCAACTTTTTAATATCCAACTTTCGACGTTTTATATTTCGAAATTGCGAGTTTTCAATCTTAAAATTTTTACTTTTTAATCTCACTTTCGGCTTTTTAATATCGAAGTTTTGACTCCTTGAACAAGAAATTTTGATTTGACAATCTCCAAACTTTGATTTTTTTATTGTGAAAATTCGACTTTTTATTCTCAAAAATTTCAACTTTTTAATTTCGAAGTTTCGACATTTGTCTTAGAATTTCAACCGTACAATCTTAAAATTAAGACTTTTTAATCTCGAAATTTCTACCTTATAATCTCCAGATTTAGACTTTTTATTCTCAAAACTAAGACATTTTATATCGAAATTTTGACTTTTTAATCTCGAAATTGTAATTTTTTAATCTTGAAGTTTCGACTCTGTAATCCCGAAATTTCTACTTATAGTATCCAGATTTTGACTATTTCTTCTTAAAATTTCGAAATTTTATCTCGAAATTTGGACTTTTTTATATCAAAATTTTGACTTTTTAATCTCTAAATTTCTACTTATAAGTTCCAGATTTAGACTTTTTATTCTGAACATTTTATCTCGAAATTTTGACTTTTTAATCTCGAAATTACTACTTTTTAATCTTGAAACTTCGATTTTATAACTACGATATTCCGACTTCATAATCTCGAAATATCGACTTTTTAATCTCGAAATTCCGACATTGTAGTCTCAAATTTCTACTATTTAATCTCAAAAATTTGAACTTAGAATCTCGAAATTTTGACTTTATATTCATGAAATTGCGACTTCACAATTTCGAAATTTCGAATTTTTCATCTCGAAATATCGACTATAATTTTGAAATTTTGACTTTTTAATATCAGAGTTTTGACTTTATATTCTCGAAGCTTCGAGATAAAAAATTGGAAATTTCGAGATAGAAAAGTCGAAATTTAAAAATTGTACAGTCGCAATTTCAAGATTACAAAGTCAAATTTTCTAGATTCTAAATTCAAATGTTTGATATTAAATAGTAGAAATTTTGAGATTATGAGATCGGAAATTCTTCTTCTTCTTCCTTCTGTATTTAGGAATGATTGCCTGTTTTTCTTCGCATCTTTTGCCTCCATTTAGTCGTTTGGAAGGTTGTCACTCCATCGTTTTCGAGGTCTTCCGATGCTCTTTCGTCCTGATGGTGATTTATCCCTTGTTATTTTCACAATTCGTTCTTCCGTCATACGATCAATGTGTTCGTTCTATTTTTTCTTTCTATCTAATACCCAGTCATTGATGTTATCTATCCTACATATTTGTCTGATGTCCTCACTTCTTTCTCTATATATTAGTGTTTTTCCAGCTATTCTCCGCATTATTTTCATTTGTGTTGTCTCTAGTATTCTTTTTGTTTTTGATGTCTCGGGTCGGATTTCTGCTGTATAAGTTAGTATAGGCCTAATTGCAGTCTTGTAGA
This sequence comes from Ctenicera cuprea, assembly GCA_958336395.1. Lineage (NCBI taxonomy): Eukaryota > Metazoa > Arthropoda > Insecta > Coleoptera > Elateridae > Ctenicera > Ctenicera cuprea. Next base: position 65,222,007 of record OY284487.1, on the reverse strand, counting down.
TCCGGGCTTTGGCTTCGATTCTAATATGTTTGTTTCGCCATATTGTGTCGTTTAGGTATGCCGCTGCCCTTGACGCTTTTGCAGCTTGGTTCCTTACTTCCGTCTCAACATCCCCGTATCCAGATATTTCGATGCCCAGATATTTGAACTTCATTTCTTGTTGTATGATTTTATCATCGACCATAAGCTTGCATCTGATCGGTGTCTTGGAGGTAGTCATGGATTTTGTTTTTCCGTTGATATTATCATATTAAATTTTTTTGCTGTTTTATTAAACTGGTACAGTAACCTCTGGGGATCATCCTCGTTCTCCGCCACGAGCACCGCATCGTCTGCATAGCATAGGATTTTGACCTCCTTATTTCCCATTTTGTATCCTTTTAGTTTGTTTACTTGTTTTATAATTTCATCCATTACAATGTTAAATAGAAGCGGGCTTAGAGAGTCCCGTTGCCGAATGCCATTACTTACAGATATCTGTTCAGTTAATTCACCGTTTATTTTAGCTTGAATCTTATTTTCTGAGTATATATTTTCAATTGTTTTAATGATGTTGTGAGGTATTTGTCTGTCATAAAGAAGGTGTATTATATCCTCTAACTGGATTCGGTCGAAAGCCTTCTGTAGATCGATAAAACACATGAAGGCTATTGTATTCGATCGACTTTTCCGTTATTTGTCTTATAACGAAGACGGTGTCCGTGCAGGATCTTCCTGATCTGAACCCTTGTTGTTCGTCTGCTAATGAAGTACATTCATTTATTTTGTTTGTTATAATTTTCGTGGTTAACTTCAGGGTAGTGCAAAGCAAATTTATTGCTCTATAGTTTTCTGGCACTTTTTTATCGCCCTTTTTGAATAATAGGATCGTAATGCTGGTTCGCCATTCATCTGGGATTCTATGTTGGGAGAATATTTTTTGGATTAAAGTTGTTAATTGTTGATTTAGCTTCTCTCCTCCGTATTTAAGCAACTCGTTGGTGATGTTATCTTGACCTGGGCTCTTCCTGTTCTTGAGTTTTTGGAGTGCTATTTCTATGTCTTTTTTTTCTATTAAGGCCTCATCATTAGTTAATATCTCTGGTGTATTCGGTTCAATTTCGGGTTCTTCTTCTTTCTTGTAAAGTTCCTGTAAGTATTTTACCCAAGTGTCTTTTTCTATATGTCTGGTGCTAATGAATTCATTTGCCTCTTTTCTTTGGCTTCTGATTAATCGCTAAATCTGTTTCGGGAGTCCGTAGAAGTCACATTCCATTCTTTTTGAGAAGATTTCCCAGTGCTTGTTCTTAATTTGTCTGACTAGTGACTTAGTGTCATTACGAATTCTCTTATATTCTTCGTATGTTTCTGCCGTTTGTGTTGACATATAATTTAAGTACGCTTTCTTTTTCTTTTGGCATTGTTCTTTAATTTCTTTGCAGAACCATGGTGTTTTGTTTGGTCTTTGTTTCTGTTGGCTTACATTTCGAGTTCCGAGGGCTTCGGTTGCTGCTTCTTTAATATTTTTTTTTCAGTTTCTCCCAAATGTTGTTGATATCTTCTTCTTCTTCTATCGGGTTCTTATCGATTTTATCCTTCAGTCTATTTTGATATAGCCCTTTTATAGTTGTGTCCCACAGTGATTCGATGTTTATTTTTTGTGCGTGTGTTCTTGGTTCTGTATACTGTTTCGGGTTAAGTTATATTTTGATTTTTCCAATAAGCAAACTGTGGTCATTTCCTACATTCGCGGAGTTTAGTGTCCTTACTTCTTGTACCTGTACCGGGTGTATACACTGTGTCCATAAAGTAACCCCCCCCCCTAACTAACTTTTGAACGACTTAATATTTTACTACAAAATTTGGTGTGCTTTAATGGGAAATTAAATACTATTTTTTAGCTCATAATTAAATAATGTATCATTCAAAATGGCGGCTAGGCGCCATTTTGAAATTTTTTTTTAAATAGAATGGGGGGTCGAGTGACACCTCGTTTGAAAGGTCTTTTAGTTCTGCGTTTGATCCTAGAGTTTCAAAGAAAAATATTTAGCCATAACAAAATGACAAACGTTCGAAGTAAAGAAGTCTATTAAAAAAAACTAAGAATTAAAGCAAAAACAAATGAAATTAAGTGTTCGAAATGTTCACCATTCACTTCTTGGCACATAAAAAGTCGGTTATGACATTCCTGCCTTACATTTTCATAAGTTTCTGGAGTGACATTTCTGTAAAAAACGCATTACAGAAGTTTGCAGAAATATCACTCGAGAATCTTATGAAAATGTAAGGCAGGAATGTCATAACCGACTTTTTATGTTCCAAGAAGTGAATGGTGAACATTTCGAACACTTAATTTCATTTGTTTTTGCTTTAATTCTTAGTTTTTTTTAATAGACTTCTTTACTTCAAACGTTTGTCATTTTGTTATGGCTAAATATTTTTCTTTGAAACTCTAGGATCAGACGCAGAACTAAAAGACCTTTCAAAGGAGGTGCCACTCGACCCCCCTTTCTATTTAAAAAAAAATTTCAAAATGGTGCCCAGCCGCCATTTTTAATGATACATTATTTAATTATGAGCTAAAAAATGGTATTTAATTTCCCATTATAGCACACCAAATTTTTTAGTAAAATATTAAGTCGTTCAAAAGTTAGTTAGGGGGGGGGGGGGTTACTTTATGGACACAGTGTATATCTGTTGGTTACGATGTAGTCTATTATTGATTGTTGCCCTCGAGAGTTTCTAAATGTGTATTTATATTGCGGTTTAAGATCAAAAAAGATGTTATTGATTCTTAAATCACAGAGCGAGTATACATTGATCATTAACTCTCCGTTGTCATTAAGTATGTCTTCATTAAAGCGTTGTTTTACGCCAGGTATCACTTCATTACCAATACGCGCATTAAAATCTCCTAGGATTATCATTGGTTCGTTTTGTGGCAATGACTCTGTGATATTTTGAAGTCGGTCATAAAAGTTTTCCCGTTCTTGTTTTGGTTTATTGTCTTCTGGTGCATATATCGATATTATATTCAGTTGTTGAGATCCTGTTCGCATTTTGATGATTAGTATACGTGACGATATATACTGACATTCTTCTACATGGTCTTTGTATTTTTTGTGTATTACTAGTGCCACTCCTTCTTTCGCACGTTCGTCTTTATTCACTCCACTATATATTACTATGTAATCGTCATATATTCTTTGTCCTTTTCCCTTTTTTTTTGTTTCTTGCAATGCGCAGATATAGATGTTGTGGTCTTTTAGCTCTTTCATAGTTTCTTTTTCTTTGTTGGTGAATGTTTTTATGTTCCAAGTAGCAAATGGTAGAACATCTCTCTTTCTCCAATTCGTTAACCTTTTCCTAGCATGGGTCGTCATCTTTGGATCAGTCAGTCGTATTCCGAGGCAAATTTGCGGGTCTGTGAGCATAATTATGTTCCATCTGCAAGTAGGTTGCTAGCCCGGTTTGCAGATGGCCCTCCTCCTTTATCCGGGCTTGGGACCGGCAACAATGCCACTGAGCTACTCAATCCACCCAGCGACACTGCAGGCGGAGTTAAAAAAATCAGAAATTCATAGTTATAAAGTCGTGTAAATCTCAAAATTTCTAATAAGTATATAATCTGGAAATTCGACGTTTAAATGTCGAAATTTCGAATCTGGAAACTTCAACTTTACTTTACAGGGTGCCCCAAAAGGAAGTCTCAGCAAAAATGTTTAGGTCCAAACATTTCTGCAATGTCATCACAAAACCTGGTTTTGTTTAATTTTCATATTTTTGAAAAATGTGACAGACGACGCTAAATGTAGCACTGGTAATGCATGAAAATTGAACAAAACCCGATATTGTGAAATGAAAAATGTTTGAAATTGGAGAATTTTTCTTTTGGAGACTGCTTTTTGAACTTTGTAGAAATTTCCACTTTATAATCTCGCAGTTTCGACTTTTTTATCTTAATATTCGACTTTTTATTCACGAAATTTCGAGTCTAAATGTCGCAATTTCGATATTTTCATTATAAGGTAAAGAATTTTTTCAATAGATGCGAGATTCTTAACTAATTTGTAGTAGACCACCTCTCTGAAGCTAGTGAGAGATATTCCATAGACAAAAGCATACGCACTCTAACGGCTCATCAGTGAATGACTTTGACGGAAACGATTTACAAAAAGTTTATACTACTACTTTTACATGTAATAATATGACTACCTGGTACAGTAGCAAGAACAGTCACTGTTGGTACGTAAGATGTTAAGAGATAAATACAATTTTTAAAGCATAGGGAGGAGGTCCAGGCAAAGTGCTTCACTTATTTTTTAAACATTTAAAATCAATGGGTCTTTTAAGAGAATAGATATTGTTTGTAAAGCGACGTTATTTTATCATTCAGAAACGCATTTAATGTCAAGATAATGTAAACATATTATATCTACGACTGCTTGGATGAGGACTTATTATGTCATTCATTTGCCTTAGGTAATTAAGTTCATTGTCTCACTAGTGAGATAATGAATTCATTACCTAATCAAATTCTTATGCGAATGCAAAAACATGTGTACATATAATCCCTTTCTAATATATCTATGAAATGTTTCCTATAATTAGTTTTGACATGAATTAATGAATCTTAATGCCTTCAAGCAGTCTTATATCCGCACTGTACACTATAAAATAAATACTGAAAAATTTCAAACCCATCAGGCAATCAGCGCCGAGGAAGGCAGCCGTGGCCTTTTACAACGACGACTTCTGTAGCGCCATCTCGTGGACATGTCCGATAACGTTTCTTTACCCGCAAAACAATCACAGTCCGTCTCACTCTCTCAAATGCCTGTAAGATAAAATTATGAATTCTAAATTATTTGAGACCAGAATATTTAGTTCGCCTTATCTATTTAATAAAAGCAATTGTGTGTTTCTGTTTGTACTGCACGGACGTAGCTGTAAAAAATTATAATATAAACAGCGCATTTGCACAGGAAAATCAGTTGATTTTCCAATCAATCAAGCCTCACATTTCGTTTCAAAAACTAATGTTTCAGAATTTGCTTACATATCAAGCATTAGCTAACAATCTAGAACAAACCTTCCATCTCCAGCTTCTCCTAGAGTCCTGGTTTCGGATGGTGTGTAAGCTTTCGGTCCGGGACAAACCAACACATCAGGCTCGTTCTAGAGCCCTACTTTCATATCGAGCGTGAGTTTACGATCCGAATCAATTCGACAAAGCAGCCTGAAGGTAAAAACCTCATCAACCCGCCATCCAACGCCATCTCACCCTGTTAAAGAAAGGAAGAAACAACCAACAGGAACTACTAGACCTTTGCGATCTCTACGCAGAGTACAACCTTTTCAAGCTCCATCCCGCTGACCTGAATGGATTATCCTGGGGCTCGACATCCGCAAGACTCCTACAGATTTTCTTTCTCAGCGTTTCCATTTAAAGTACCCCTTAAGAGAGCATGGTAATTCCATAATTGAATTTATATTTTTTGTTCTTTGTAATTGTACTTGTGTTTAATGTAATTAAAATACTATTTTATAAAATATTTTTTTTTTAATTCGGTCGTAAAGGTTACATTTCTCAGTATAAAACAATGTGACTACAAAATTCAGTTACAAGTCTGCTACGTGTAAAGGGACAACTGCATCTTTCGTCCGATCACTTGGGGGTTAAGTGTGCCGTTGGCCCGAAAGACTCCCCTAATCAGCGACATCTTGTCTCCGGCTATTAACTTATATAGCGGTATCAATTCCGTCGCTAGTAGTTGCTGATCCCCGCGAGACGCTGTTGCCCCGAAATTTCTTTTTCTTTAATTCGGTCGTCGAATGAGACGATCTCAGTTTGTGGACTAAGATTTAATGCCTAGCTGTTACATTTTTGCTCCACTGATTTTGTTGTTTGTTATATAATTACTAGTTTTCATTACACGGCAACAGAAAACTAATTTAAGAATTACTATATTAGTTAGACGTACTTATATTCACGCTTGGTTGGAATTCCATCCAATGAGATTTATAGGCAATAAATAAATTAATTGCATTTTTAATTTGGCTTTGGGGACCGGCGGTAGCGGCGGTGGAGAAGCGTCGATGTGGTTGCCCGCTTTGGCTCTACTTACCTACGGTATCGAGTTCGATTCTTGGTAACGTCCTCTCTAGATGTTTGTGGAATTTAAAGTTAAGTATTAGATGAAGGATAATAACCGCAATAATTGACGCCTCTTCATGCACGTCTGAATTAACAAAATAACAAAAAAAATTAGATTATATTCAGTTTTAAACAATGAAATAAAAAAATGACCATCGGCTATTATAGTCGATGGTCAATTATAATAATTTACATCAACTAAACTAAGTAAATTACTTTAGAAAAATCTAAAAATGTATACTCTCAGGCATCCCACAACCCTGAATAAAAGAGGTTATTGCTACAGTACAGATAGTCTCAAATTTCTGATCTTGCTTGGCACTTTAATTCGTCGATCAACATCATAAAATGCAGCACTGGCATATTGATTTAAATTTTCAAAACTTAATATTTTGAAGATTGACACGATTCACTAATTTTATGCCATCGACCAGTCTCGATACGCATTTTACGTTGTCACATCTATTCAACAATCTTGATCAAATGTGAAATGTGGGGTTATATCAAAAATTCATCAGGAAGATAAGCTTCTGAAAAAAGTAAAGACTTTTAAGGCAAATCCAACGCTTTTTTGCCAGAATTTTCTAGCATCAAATTGGCGACCGCTAAATTTTTTTTGTAGATTATGACCACTTTATTCAAAAATTCAGTTATCAGACTGGAATCAACTTTGCTTATTGCATTAGCTTTAGGGGAGCACAATGTTCCTATGTACAAGACGTTTTGTAATTATGCAAACAGCAAAGAGGGAAAATTTTGGAAGTAAATGTTGGTCAAAGTCTGGATACCTACAAGATTTGCTTCAGTCTTTGTAGGTTCAAAGGTCTAGGAATCAGTTACAATTTGGTTTGTGTGGCATTGATAAAAAAAAATATAATGTTAATGTTTTTATTTGCCAATCCCCCCTTCTGTATTTATTTAATTAATGTAAACGTAAATTACTTGCTTCTCATTATGTTGACCAAAGTTCGATAGCTGCTGCTTTTTAGGTGTTTGTGACTCTCTCTCAAGATTAAATTAAATCCAAGTCTAGAAGACCTACTGTTCTTTGCAATGGATGCGTGTAAGTGGCAAAAAAAGCAGCTGCTAGGGGTCAATTTCAATACAGCAAGGGAAGCGAAAAATTGTTACACTTTTGCGACCTAAAACTTTTGTTGTGTGAATTGTTTTATTTTCAGATTGTCTCGTTAGAAAGAGAAGCTAAAAATTTAATTTTTTTAACCATTTATTTTCGAAGCAATAAGCCTCTTTCTTTGTCGGTGACACAAAAATGACAACAGTGGAGAAAAATATATCGAAACAATTAACTAAAATGAGACAAGAAAAAATAGAACAGAGGGTGTAATGGACTAAGCCTCTGCGACAGAAAATAAATTAAAAAAAGCGGAGTTCGGTTTCACATATAACAAGGGTGGACGAAATATCTGCACCAGGGAATACTAAAATTTAACGAAAGGCATGTTCGACATTGCTAAGAAAATGAATAGCTTGGTTTGGAAGCGCAGTAACTTGCACTGGAGATGACACAAAGAACTGAGGGTTTTTTAAATTACACTTCTTCAAACTAGAGGGTGAGAAAGTGACCGGAAAATGGTATTTAAAATAAATGTGATTGGGGATTCTTTCTAATACATGTTTGGAAATTTATCATTTAGACTGAAATTGAACACAGCTATTTCATTTAAAGTTTGAAACGGTTTCATTATAGACAAGCAACTTTCAACTTTATTTTACAACGTTTTCATTGAAAACTTATGGAACGTTTAAATTTTATATTTTGTTTTCATTAATTATTATTTCTTTAGTTTCTAACCATGTATTACTTTTTTTTTTTCTATTAAGAAATAGTTTCATACGGCTAGTGGCGTGGAGATATTTAGAGAACACCAGTTGAATTACATAATTCATAACGTAATACAATATTTTCCTGAAAATATTTTGGAACCATAATAATAAATTATAAATGCAGTGGAATTATTCCTAAAAAGATTTAGTGTAAGATATGTACACTATTACTTTTTAAATGGTGCATATTTTCCAAAATTATAGTTTCTCGCAAAAAATAATATTTTTGTTTTTGCAAAAAAGTTTTGCGTGGAATCAAACGACACTATACACTACAAAACTAAATACGCTTGCTGCGTTCACGTTGGCGTTCTCAGTATGGAAATTAGTCCATCCAAAAATGGGTATTTTCAGCCCAATAAGGAAAATTGTGCCACAATCGGTGATAGATCGGTTGGAATCATAGCATTAACTTTAAAAGTGTTTCTAAATTTCATCACAATTTTAAACGCGTTGGTTCTTGTAACAGATTCTCGATATGGATGGATTGGGATGTCAGTGGATCAGACTGTCCCGACAGATCCAAACAGGTCAACGGATCAGAATAGGTCGACGTATCGGAACGTGTAGATGGATCGGAATGTGTTCACAGATCGGAATAGGTCGACGGATTAGAACGGGTCGACAGATCAAAACGGGTTGACCACATAGAGCAATTCAACTTATCAGAATGGGTCGACAAATCTGAATGGGTCGACGAATCAGAACATAGATTAACGGTACGGAATATGTCGACGGATGAGAAACCCGTGAATGGATTAGAACGTGTCAATGGACCAGAGTGTATAGACGAATCGAAACAGATTTACAGACTAAAACGCGATGACGGGTCGAGTGGACGAATTAAAACGGATTGACCGTTCAGAACAAGTCAATGGTTTAGAATGGGTTGACAAATCAGAACGGGTCGACGGATCGAAATCTGTCGACGGATCAGAACCCGTTAACGGATTGAAACGTGTCAATGTATCAGAGTGTGTCGACGGATCGGAACGAGCCTACAGATTGGAACGCGTTTGCAGAACAAAATGTGAGACATATCAGAATGGGTCAACGCATTGGTACGGGTCGACAGATAAAAACTGGTCAACGGATTAACATAGGTCGACGCATCGGAACGTGTCGACGTATGGGATTGTGTCGATAGATTGGAACGAGTCGAAGGATCAAAACGGGTCGATGGATCAAAACGGGTTGACCGTTCAGAACAAGTCAACAAATCAGAAAGGGTCGACAAATGAGAACGAGTCGACGCATAAGAACGGGTCGACAGATCGGAATGTATCAGCGGATCAGAACCCATCGACGGATTGGAATGTGTCACTACATCAAACCCTTCAGAACGGGTAAACGGATCAAAATAGATCGACGAATCAGAATAGGTCAATGGATCAAAATTTGTCGGAGGATCGAAACACATTGGAACAGAACAACGCGACGGGACAAAATGTGTCGACATATCTGAATGGGTCGACGGATTACAAGCGGTCGACGGATAAGAACGGGTTGGCCTACAAAACGATTTAAGAGATCAGAATAGCTCGACGAATCAGAACGTGTTGGTTAAATGAACCATTCAGAACAGGCCAACGCAACGGTTTAAAACGGATCAACGAATCAAAACGGATCGCCGGATTAGAATGTGTCGACAGAAAAGATCGACAGATTAGAACAGGTTAGCTGATTGGAACGTATAAACGAACTGAAATAGGTAAACATTATAGGTTGGGACAAATTTTAAGAAAGCCGTAGTTTCCTTAAATTCGTTGCGGCGGATCACGAACCAAGTGAATTTGCGTCGGCTTCGGGTACGGATCGGATTGAGAATATTTAGTCGCATCTTTAGTGGAAAATGCTTGCTGCTTCACATACCTGTTTGTGTAGTTCTATCTAGTGTTGCAGTTATTACTAAAACAGTTAAATGCTAGGTAAGTTAATTGTTTTTTATTTCTGAATTGTAAATCGAACTTCTGAAACTTAATAGAAACGACAACATAATTTCAATACCATATTTTCAGGAAATTGTATTACAAATTCACAGCCGTTTGAACGTTTTACATGCTTGAAGAGAAAAAATCACTTACAAAATGATTTCATAAAAAGAATATGTTGCTTTTGCAAAAATACTAATAATTCCATGTTGATTACAATTACTGTTTCATGCCTTCTGTCGAGCTTGTGTATATTTCTTTGTTGGTGGTCGTTTGCATATTTTTACCTTTTTGAGATTAGCCATATGTATATATTGATATACCGCTTGTAACTTAAAAATACCGAATTATCAATTACGTTTAAGAGGCGGACGGTGAAGGAGCTGGAGGTAAAGCAGCAATTAAGACGATTGGCTTTAGCACTGCTCATCCAAACGTGCTCGGGGTCGATTCTGGAGCAGAACAATCCTGGGTAAAAATAAACGCAAATAAATTACTTAAAAAATTTAATTGTAGGCTATTACCATGTACAATAAGGAAACCTGCGTATATAAATAGGCGATTAACAATTTTGCAGGGTTTTCCTCAAGTAATTCTTGTAATATTGCTAATTACCAGAATTTATTGTGTAATGTACAACTACATAGTATGTAAAAATACAAGAAGCATTATTTGTTTATTTTTACTTGAAGTGAAATAAAATGAATTTGATGTTGCACTTTACAAGCATTTTGAAATATTTTGTTGGCTAAAATCTTCTTAGATACGTTTAAGTTCTCACGAAAACAACTTAAGAAGTGCGAGTCAGTGCGTTAGATGCGATAAACTCTGACATGACGCTGAACCTTTGACACTTTATCGGATCTTTATGTGTGTCTATGGGGTCGCCTTTAGAGGGTTGTTCAGTTACTACTGCATCTCCTGATGTCTGATAACCGAGGCGGGAACTGCCACACTCTTGACTCCTTTCATGTTACTTTTCTGACCATTTAAGAGATATGAATCTTTCTGAATTTAATTTAAGAAAATGAAATTAAGTTACTGCGCAGGAGCGCCTCTTTAACCCTGAATTACAAAATAATTTTATATCTTTTAAACTTTCAAATTGTTTAAAAGGCCGCTGTTTTAAGAACCTAATTTCGAATACAAAACAGAAGAAAAAGGCATTATCGTTGGAGTTCTTTCCTGCGAAAAATGAAAACTTTTTCCGTTTACCCCTATCTGAGAAACATATAAATAAAATAATTAATAACTGCTAAGGGTACTTTTTAACCTTAAGCGTATTTATATATTTATATATTAATTTGATGACTTGATCGTAATTATTTATGTCTGCAGATGATTTAATTTCGCATTCCAAAACGTCCAATAAGGGTGCATTTAAAAGTCCAATTCGCTCATTCATTAAAGGTACAGTGAATTTCAAATGCTTCCAGTACATCGATACATTTGACAAAAGAAACAATCATAGTAGCCACTAAGAGTATTCTCCTCAGATGCAACTTTTTTCCCATAATATAAAAAAAACAGGTTGCAATATTCAAACTTTAGCGTGCAGCATATTCTGTTAGTATTAAAAAAGAATGAATAAATTGTTCTTGAAAAATAGGGTGTGCTAATCTTAGTACCAAACCAAATGATTGTTAAAAAGCCGAAATGCCATAGAATAGCAGGCTACAAAGAAAGCATCACTTTCATGCCTCTTGACCCTTCGTCAATCCCTGGCTAATCTAACTATTTCTTATAGATAACCAGTGGCATTCAAACGGCGTAGGTGGTACTATTTATCAAGTAAATGGCATGGAAACAGCTAGTAGCTAAGTTACTCCAAAAACAGGACACGCATTCGCACAACCATTTCTTATAAAGTTGCAGTTGATTTAACTGTGCCAAAATGGTTCATGATTTTATTTTTATATTATTTTGAATGTTACGTGATATTTAAAGTGTATTTATTTTGGTGTTGTAACGTAACTTTGACGTAAATTTATACTTAAATAAATATGAAGAATGTAGAAAGCACAAGTATGTCACTAGCAACCTACAATTTTTTTAAAAAAACACCAACTTCCTCTACACGTTATCATAAGCTTTCTGTGTTCGCCCAATGATCTTATTAGAATACTTCGAGGATTGTCTTCTTGCCGTTTCTATATAGGAAATATTTCTAAAGTGAGTGGGTTGATGTATCGTCGATTTATTTCTTAATTCCTCAACAATATCTTTGGAACGGACGGCCAATTTTTGATTAGATTACAAAGTTAGAAGTATTAAATTTCACCAACAAAACCAACCGAAGCGGTTCTTTTATTTCGTACTAGCAGAACCCGTGGTTTACGCCCCACAATTTGATTTATCAATTTTCTTTTAAATGTAATAATAAGTGTAGTGTTGCACGACATGTATCGAATTATTATTATTATAGTCCGTATTTCTAGTCTAGTATTTAGTCAACATTTAAATTATGAGGCAATCATATAGCAATAATTTTTGCCATAACTTCTTTAAACGGATAGTTAGCGCATATCAAAAATTTTAAACGAATTATCTACGAGATTAGAATGTTAACACATCATGTTTGACCCTAATTTAGCTTGTGCAGATAGTGTTGGTATTTATTTGGTCGACTGGAATTGATGCTTATGTAATAGTAAAATAAAATAAAAGCGGGTTTATAAGCGTAGAATATGAGTGGTCATGAGTTTTAAAGTAATTTACGAAACAATTTTATGAAACTGCAAAACTATTTTTTTGTTTGTTGAAATAGTAAATATGAACCACGAACCAAAGAAAAAATTAGACTATCAACATTCATAAGGGACGGAAAACCACCGTTGAACAAATACAACTTTTTCTGAATTTTTATTCGAAAAATTAATTCTTTTTTCAAATACGTTTCACGCATAACGTAATGAATTTGAGTACGCCGATGGTTTTTGTTTACTTATTAAATTTTACCGAAATTTTATGCTCTTCTGAGACTAGAGGTCCGGTCTCTACTTATTACAATTTAGTGAAATTTCTTACCAGCTTGAGCAACACCAAGTAATCTTCAAAATAAATGTAATCACTTTTACTTCAAATTGGCCTCGTTCATTCGTGTTTTAATTTTCAAATTTTCGACAGATTATGCCCCAAGCATACACACAAACCGTTAAATCTTGCTCATCTTTATTGAAAACTGTAGCAGTTCGCCGTGCTAACGAATATGCGTCTTATATAATGGACGCGTAAATACGTTCTACTTATTTTCATCGAAAATTGTAGCGGCCCGCCGTATCAACGAATTTGTGTTTTATATAATAGGCGCGTAACAATATTTGCTGATTTTGATCGAAAAGTATAGCGGCCCGCTGTACCAAAGGATGTATACCTAGATAGTGAAACTCGTGGGCTGTGCCCGCCGTGGGATTGTAGTAAATCCGGATCCTTTTCTTCTGTTTCAACCTTTGGGTATGCCGCAGTGTTCATCAACATTCTCTATACATCTTATTCATTATGTTTACGGGTTTAGATGTTTATGTAAAAGTGAGGAGGTAATCGAGGCCATGAACCTGCGATAACGGCGGAATGTATTAATTATATTATTATGTCTCTTCTAGTAAATTAGTCAGCAATTGTTTGTAAAACAGCGGGTGTCGTAGTCTATGGGTTCTGCTAGTTTTATAAATTAATTTGCGATTGCTTTAATTCTTGTAGTAATGCTGACATTATTTAGGTTAGCAAAGCATTGTTTTTGCTTAGGAATTCTTAGTCTGTGTATTTGTAAATCGTCAAAACACTATAAACATCAACAAAATGATAAGCCCGAGTTTATTACAATATCTATTTGTCCAATTTTTCTTCTGTATGTTTGCCGGATGTAATGTTAGGAATGAATAAGTACTTAGTATGTAAAACTATATCAAACTGTTTATATCTCGCTAAATTGATGGGTTAAGAATTTACACTATCGCTTTTGCTGAATCGTTTAAAAACATTTCCTTGGGGTTCGATGTGACGTTATAAGCGCCGCCGCTTTGCACGACAGCCGAGTCGTAAGTGAGCGCAGGTTGAAGGGAACTAATGAAGCAAAGATCGGCCGCGCACTCAGGCACCCGAAAGCTGAGACAGCCGAATATCAGCGTTTTTTATATAGATTTTCCATAAACGTTTTAAGGTGTAACGTTACTATGAAGAGCGGTTAAGAATAAGTATATTTCGACATTCGATGTTTTTTCCAAACTCTGCAGCTTTAATAGAGTAACAATTCACTTTGTTCTAATTTGTAGTTGAACTTGCAATTACACAAAAACAATCTGGAATGCCGGCATTTCGTAATGTTCTTTTCTGCAAGTTGTTTGTCAAAAAGTTCCTGTACTACGAGCGTAACCGTATGGAGCTAAATACTAGTTTTAGTGAAAATTGTAATACATACCACAAATCGGCATTGGGGGGAGGGAAAAGTGTTCGCTCCCCCTATACCTTAGCTTAACGCCATAGCGCTGTTATAAAATAATAACTAATAATAAACTAAATTGCTTTGACATATACCTAAAAATTTGGCACAGCCAATATTTAGAGCACCTAACCGTAGGTTAAAGTGCTCCCACATGGATTTTCTGGGTACAAGATACAAGTCGGATTGGTCACAACGCTCACCATGTTGCATTTTGGACTCAGCGGTCAACGCACCCACAACGGACACCAGTAAAAGTGGTCACAACGTCCACCGTTCGTATAACTGTCGCCTTGTACGATGGCCGTTGTGTTTATCGGCCATCGCTAATGAATGGATACGAGGTAACTCAAACTGGTTTTGGGTGTTGTAACCATTAAACCTGAGTGGGAGTTGTGTCCACACTGGACCACTTTTAGTAGTGGTTATGTTAATGTAGAGAAAATTGCTTTAAATTTTAGCACATTATTTTACTATTGTAAATCTACGATTTAGCTTATTCTCGTCAAAATTAAGTGTCTAAGTATCTTTGAATTTTAAAAATATTCTTCCTAAAAAATAATTTTTTTTTATTATTTCGATATTAATTCAAGACATGTTTCACACGACAGTTACAACTACAAAATCAACAAAGTTTCGTAAAGTGGAACAGAATGTAGTACACATTTTTGCAAGTTTGCACTTGTGTATTGTAGTTAGTCAGTAATTTTTAGAAAATCAGTTTTTTAATGTTTTAGGTTTGAATTCTTCAACAAGGTATATTTCAGAAATGGAGTTCCTATTAATGCTTGCAGTTATAAATTATATAGTCATTACAAATATTTCACAATTCTTCTAACATAGCTCAATAGTAAGTTTAACATATACACAACACAGTTAATATAAGATAATTTCCATCGCGCTTCACGCTCGTGGAATTATCATCTCGTTAACAATCAACACACATTTATCGGAAAATCTGAATCACTAGTTATATTACTTCAGACGAAACTGTACTCCTTATTTCTGAACGATATAGTATTGCTGAATAACTAAAGACAGAAATTATTAATAATTAGGAATTATAATTTACTTTCCTGTTAGGTAAAGTTCGCGGTAGCGTTTGATCTGTTTGAATACTGCTGAAATAACCAGTAAAAGTCTTAGAAGCGATCACCCCAATTTGTAGCCAATGCTGCTTTTCCTAGTCTGGACACGGTCCAGGGCGCCAGTCTATTACACTAATAGCCTTATTGTAAGGGGAAGCTGACTTTAAAATATGCGCTGTTCCTGCTGAATTCCGATCTAAAATAAGCTTTGGGGACAAATGTTCTTCCGTGCACTACGAGTTACTAGCATTCCATTACAGTTAGTGCGTATTTTAAATTTATATCAAATCTAAAAACGCAAAAAATTGTTTTGACATAGATTTAGAAAAAAAGGTATACGTTCGTAATTTTAAAATTTTAATGAATTTGACACATTTTCTGTTAAAGGTATGGGGTGTTAATCAAGTGGCGCTTTTATTATTCAAAATAAAGAAAAAAATTATACAACGTTCACATAAACATATGTTTGACAATGTTTCCTTACGGAGTTACAGTCTTCTGGAGAAAGAACAATCTAATTACATTTTCTTGTCAATGACTTTCCCAGTAACTCCACTAGAATTTTGAAATTTTATAAGTGAGCACTACCGACTTAGCTCAGTATTTCTACTGCTATATGTTTAAATAAAAGTTCCATGTCTCATATGGGGGGGGGGGGGGGGTCACGTAATATTTTGTGTTGTCAATAGTTTAGATTTCTACTATTTTTGAAATTTTTTCTATAAGTTCTTTATCTTTATTCAAAAATTTACAAAAAATGTACACTTGTTGAAACTCTCTATATCTAATAGTTTTTGAGATAATTCAATATTTATGTAAAATTGAGTTACCATAAAAATCTAAGTGTTTTCTCAACATGTCGCAATAGTTTGCACAAACACTACACATGAACAGGACGAAAAAGTTTCCATGGGGGTGTAGCGCCGTAAGTATCATTTCCGGATCTACGTTTATATCAACTTATGTTTTTGCTTCGATGTGTAGAACTTATGCTCAAAGTTTGTACCAACTATTTTCGCATCTTGGAGAAACACTCGGACCGCCATGGCAACTTTTAAAGTAGTTGTTTTAAGAAATATATAAACATAAAAAAAATTATATTGGAAAGTTGTTTAAGTTTAAAATTACCTAAAAATTGGCAATGTGATTTTTCAAAACAATCGTCGACTGTATTTGTGTTTTTAGAGTAAGGCCAAGTATTGGGTCTAAAATCACAAAAACTGACCTTAAACATTTTTTTGTTCAGAGCCTAATATACTATACGTTTATTTTCGATGTTGGTAAAAAGGACTAATTTCTTATTGTCTGAGTTTTAAACGCAACCATACAATTGTACTACTTACTGCGTGATGCTGAAGTAAAAAAGGAAAATGATATGATATGAAGTAGGGGTAGCAAAAACATTGCAGCTGTGGTCAACATGTCGAAAAATTGACCGTTTTTTGCTAGTTTGCACAAACACTTTAAAAAATGATGCGAGTACGTCAAGGTAATTCGGTGCTTTGAATAATTCGACATGTATTACGATGTACTTCAAAGTAATTTGAGTTATTTCGAGGTACTTCGAAGTACTTCGAGGTAATTAGAGATACCTCGGGATATTTGGAAGTAATTCCAAGTATTTAGAAGTATTTCGAGGTACTTTGCAGTTCTTCGAGGTAATTCGAGATACTTCGAGTTATTTCAAAATACGTCGAGGTACTTCGAAGTACTTCGAGGTGATTGAAGATACTTCGGGATTCTTCGAGGTAATTCGAAGTACTTCAAGGTAATTCTAGATACTTCGGAATATTTGGAAGTAATTCGAAGTATTTAGAAGTATTTCGAGGTACTTCGTAGTTCGTCGAGGTAATTCGAGATACTTCGAGTTATTTCGAAATACGTCGAGCTACTTCGAAGTACTTTGAGGTGATTGAAGATACTTCGGGATTCTTCGAGGTAATTCGAAGTACTTCGAGGTGATTCGAGATACTTCGGGATATTTCGAAGTACTTCGAGCGCTAATGTACACCTACTTAGACAAGTGAAACACCCCTCGCCAAATAGCTTAGTACGATTTAGCTCTAAATTAATTTGGGAAGCAACCAATTTACAGTGATGGTACGTTTCCCAAATCACCACCCGATATCATGTTATAGTAAGTATTCATTGGCGTTGGTGAACAAATTTCCTCTGAATGAGCACATCACTTGTTGTTGTTTTCGTCCGAGCTTAGTGCTACATCTTGTAGTAATCATCTTATGAGGTGGGTGCAAAATTGTGGAGGTTTCTGCAACTTGTGTTGGTTGATGAGAAAATGTTGATGAACTGACGTCACATAAACCAAATCAAAATATACAAACTCGCAGGGGAGAATTGATGTGTTCTTTGTTACAAAGTTGACATAATACTTAATTGTGTATTTGATGTTTATGTTATGTAGTGTTTTTATAATTAATAAAAGATGAGTTTCTAACAGCGACAAATTAGAGAAATCTGAAACGGAGTCATGAAACAGGTGAATTAGGAAGGCCGTATCTCAAATGAACCGTTCCAAATACGACGTTCAATACCGCTCATCACAGCGTATCATTACAATTACCGACTTGACGGATACTAAATTGAGACATCAATTAGTCGACCGGTTGCAAAGGGAGCACAAATGGTGGCTGATTATAAAGTGTTGGGGTTTACAGTTAAATTTTGCGGTTCATTTGAAGTTTAACAATATGCAATCAAGGGGCAGTTCGCTGGCAGATTGGTTTTAAACCGTGTAATTTCATTACACTTTAATTTTGCATTGGTACATGCATTTACACCAACTAAAGTATATATGTTGGTCGATGTAAACAGTAGAGCGTTGTTTAGTAGCCAGCCCAAACTATTTATTTTTTTATCGAAAGCTTTCCGAACAAGAAAAAAACAAATAAACTTAAAACGGTAATGTATGAAGTGGTTGCTATGTACCGCCACGTGAACTGTATTCTTTAGAGCGCTTAGGCTTCTTGAAGCAACAAACAGTGCTTCTTGAAGCGTAAAACGTATCTAGACGACACTTTTCAAACATAATTTCAAAAGTAGAAGTCTCTTTGCGAGTGGAAGAGGCTTGCGCAGAAAATTTAAATAAAAGGAGCACAGTCGACTGCTACTTTATAAATACAGTGCCGTATTACCCACTAGGGTAAGTAGTAGTAGTCAAGAAAAGCCGAAGAGCCTATCCGATAGAAATAATGTAAAAAAAATTAATTTTTATTATAACAAAATTTAGTAAAATATAATTTTGTGTCACTCTATACCATATTTAGTTAAATAGCGCCCAATGTGAACTGTGACGTCAAAAATTGAATTTTGCACGCCACAAATTGAATTTCAGAAGTCAGAAATTGATTTTTTGGCATCAAGAAATTAATTTTTCAGCGTTTTAAAATCATCGAATTTTGATTAAAAATTAAAATTTTACATGCTCAATTCTGTATTCAAATTTTTGACATTAGTAATTTGTTATAACTGTCAGTATTAAAATATACTTTCGGTTTAGACCGCATCGTCATTTGGGGATTACACCCAGCATAATTAGGTGAGAACCAACCTGTAGCTTATCTGCATTTACAAGCATTTGCTTTAAAAGTTTGAGCCATAGTTGTTTGTGGGCCCTGCTTGACTAAACAGAGAGTGTACTTAGGTTATTTAAAGGCAGAGCCCACGAACAACAATGGCTCAAACTTTTAGAGCAAATGCTTGTATAGGCGGGCAAGCTACAAGTCGATCCTGACCTGACTATGCTGTGCGTAATCCTCAAATGACGACGCGGTCTAAGCCGAAAGTAAACTGTAGTATTGACAGTTCCAGAACCCGCGAACGCCTCAAATAATGTATTTGTTTACTGACGTCAAAATTTTATGACGCCTACAAAATCATTAGTTACTGTCTGAAAGTCATTCAGGCAATTTAAATTAATTATTAAAAGAACGTAAAAATTGTAACTTAAACTATAAAAAAATAATTTTTGAACGTCAGAAAATAACTTTTTGACGTCATAAATTATTTATTAGCGTTAAAAATTGCGTTTGTTTTTTAATTATAATTAAATAGCTTTTCTTTAAATTCATGCACAAAAACTATTTTCAGAAGTCAATAAATCATATTTTGACGCCAAAAAATTAATATTCATTTGCTGAAAATAATTGTTTGGTGTCAAAAACAACTTATTGAGTTTACAGTAGTTTTCGGCGGTGGGGAGAGAATTTTGACGCTACAAAAACATTATTTGGCATTTTGAGACTACATAAAGATAATTTTTTGGCGCCAAAAAAATTATTTTATGAGCAGGTATGTATCATAAATGTTTATGATACATAGTTTTTTGACGTCAAAAACAAGTTATTGAGTTAACAATATTTTTCAGAGTCACGAAGAAAATTTTAACGTTACAAAAATATATTTTGGTGTCAACAAATCATTTTTGCGCCCGAATAAAAATAATCTTTTCACCCCAAAAAAATTATTTTATGAATACTGATTATAAATGTTTAATAAAAATATAACGGCGTTCCATAGGTAACCAAATTTACAAATTATAATAAGTTTACGGCGTCAGGATAAAAATTAACATTACAAAAATAGTTGTTGGTGATGATACCTAATTTTAAGAAGCAAATAAAAATAATTTTTTGGTGTCAAAAACTCATTTAAAAAATATTTATAATAATGGTGTAAAAACAGTATACCAACGTTCCATAGATAACCAAATCTATAAATTTTATTGTAAATAATGAACACCACTCGAGAGTAAAAATAGCTATAAGTAAAGTTGTACAAGTACTAACTCAAAATTCAAAAAAAATCCAGTTGAACTTTCAAAACTTAAAAATATTTTAAGAAATTTTACGAGACCAAACCATGAAAATGTTATTTGTTTATTAAATATTACTAAGATTTTGAACATCAATTGTATAATTAGATTTCACAATTAGAATATTTTTAAATATGAATGATTTGTAAAAACATTCTTTGGTTACACTTGCTTTGGATACATAGTCGAAATCAAAAAACGTATTCAAAATCAGTATCAAGTTTATTTGTTCGAATCGAAGATTTACGACAATTGACCTTTTTTTGTAGAAATTGTTTAGTTTCACCTATATAAGACGAATTACGTCCTTGACAGCTAATTTTGTAAACAACATTAACATTTTAATTTTTCAGTACTTCATATTGTTTCAAATTATCTTTAGGATATAATTTGAGTACCTAATTATATTTAAGCTACTTTGATGTACTTGGTATTTCAATAATTTCCATGAACACCATAAAAATTACTTGTATAAAACAAACATTATTTATCTGTTGCTACAGTTTGTTAGGAGGCTTTAAAGATTGCTGCCCATCTAGATAAAATAATGCAGTACTGAGATTATGTGAACGTGCGGTGAATTCAAATTGCGGCTTGATTGATCAGCTCTACCCAATGTAAAGAGATGGCACGGCACCCTCGAAACCATAAAAGGGTACATCGCATCGGTTGCTTTAGTTCGTTCAGATAGGATTAAATCATGCAAGTTGGCAATGTACGTTCAGAAAAGTCCAGCTTTTACCATTATTTTTCCTAAGTTAAAATTAAGAATATCTTGTACTACTTCTTAATAATCATGTAATTTTTGTCATAATCAGTTGTACATAATTTGGAAAAGCTCAAATCAAAAATAAAGTGAATTTTTTGCTTTGTTATGAAAGAGGAGAAAAATGGAATTTTGGAAATACTGATTATATCAGTTTTTAATCAAATAAAGTTCCTGTTGCCATTTCGTTAATTTTATGTACTTTTTCGCCTCAAATACGATTCACCTTGCCATTTAGACACTTAAACTTTTCCCTCTCCGAAGCACAGTAAAACCTTGCAGAACTCGGTTGATTAAAGGGAGACTGAATATTTAAAATAAGGGCTGCCAAGAGAACCAAAATAGATCTGATCCGATCAGCATATCCCAGTTAGTGTGAAACAACGCCCTGGGGGATCGCACATACGGGCGTTCTTCGTACCACCGTCGCCAAAGTATATAAGGGCGATAACGGCATACAGAGGAATAATACGGGATTAATAAAGGGACAATGTTGGTGCACCAAAATTCAATTAACCGTAAAATTTTTAATAATTCATCAAGCATGTATAAAAGAAATCTCCCACACGTTTAATAATTGTTGCATTCCTCTTTAAATGTTAACCCTGACAATGTTTTTTTTAATTATCTCCAATATTACGTTGAACAAACGTAATATAATTTTTGTAACAGCTTAATAATGAGGTCATTATGTTAATATAATTATCCAACTTTTCAATAATAAAATTTTTGGTAATACTAGCAAGAGGAAACGGCATAAAATATGAATTTAGTTGACTATTTTTATTTTTCTTAGATAAATACCCTTAACATTCCATACACTGTTAGCCTAAAAGCTTACAACAAAAACTAAATAAAACAAAATTCAAAGTATCTGAAAACGTACGATTATAATTGTAATTATTTTCGGATTAGCAAGAATACTTACAAACAAGCGGAACCCGTGGGTCATGCCTCACTTTTTTTTATAATAAATAAAGTAAACGCGGTAAGTAGTGTAGCAGACCATGCATCGAAGTTCCAGGTTCATAAATTATATAAAGATTGCTGTATTAAATCCGGATGCTTTTGACCTGTATCAAGACAAATGCGGCTACAGATGAGATAATATAACCGAAGCGGTGCGCAACGTGTTTTATTTTTGCCAAGTTACAAACAAAAACGTAGGGCGTAACCCACAAGTTTAGTTAGTTCTTCTAAAAAAAAGCTGTCTTACCAGCACGTATGTTATTGTAACTATTGTTTGCAATATTTGGCTCAAGCTTTGTTTATGTTTATTAATTGTTAGCTTAAACCAAATTAAAATCGGTTTATTGCACTTCATAGCTACACCTAAGTTTGCGGTAGAAAACATATTGCTTGTAATGTAATTTTCAATATCTATTTGTCCAATTTCTGTTTTGATTTGTACACATTTCCAGATTTAATGTTAGGTATTAATAAGTGCTCAGGATGTAAAACTACATGAAGCTCTGTATGTCACGTTATATTGCTGAGTTAACAATCTGCAGCTCAACACTATCGCTTCTTTAATATAAATGACTAATTGTTTTAAAACATAGCGCCGCGACGCTATATACCACTGTAACCACGTTTTGTCTATAATAACATTTTTTTAATAATGAAAACTTCAGCCCTAGTCATAAATGCTGTTTCTAATAAAATTATTGTAATAAAGTTCTGTGTGCAATACATTTATTATATTAATTGTTTTATATTAAAAAAAATGTTATACAATGCGCTGCGCGAGATATCCATATCAGCGCGATAAATACACCGAACAGGAGATGTATCGAGTTTTTTCTCTGTGGCCCGCCAGAATTGTAATAAGCCATAAATAATCAAATTATAGCAACAGCAGTGGCTGCTACATAAACATTCGCCGATAACAATTCATAAACGTCGTGGTGAGGCAGTTAAGGATTTAACATAGGTAAAGTTAGTTAGAATTTTCAAACTCAATTCAAAATTTAAATTATATTGCCAAATTCGCAGTCTTACAAGGTTTATTTAAGTCAAAACAATAAAGTTTCATAACGATTGTCTTAATATTAAGAAGATTCTATTCGTTTGTTTAAAAACGTTAGAAATTGATTTTACGGTCAATTACGTTAAACAATAATTACGTATATTGTATTGTAGTGAACCGCTTTTTGGGCCTGTGCATTGTTTAAGAATTGTGTACAGTATTAAAAAATGCTGACTTAGTTAAACTGAAACATCGAAAGCTGTTTGTTTGTTGACTGCTCCTGGGCACGCCATTTCGCTCAGCGCCTGAGGTTTATTCTTGGTCGCTCGTGAGTACTTCCCTTGTCCAGTGCTTAAGAATCATCCTTAGCTTTTCATGAACATTCGTTTTGTGCAGCAATTGAGGTTCATCTTTGGCTGCTCACTAGCCTGATCTAGCGTGGCAATTAATGTTTATCTTTGGCTGGGCATAGACATTTTCTTTGTTAAGCGCTTTAGGTCTATTTTTGGCTGCTCGTGAGCATTTCCGTCGCCCAGTACTTGAGGTTTATCTTTAGTTGCATGTTAGAATTACACTTGCCCATCAATCAAAATTTATCCTTGGCTGTTGGTAGGTATTTTCTTGGCGAGCGAGGTTAACTTAGCTGCTCGTGAGCATTCCTTTTGTCGAGCTATTAAGGTTTATCCTCAGCTGCTCGTTGGCATTTACCTTACCCAGCGCTTGTTGTTTATTTGTCGCTGTTTGTTGGCATTCCCCTTGCTCAGCAATTTAGGTTTGTTTTGGCTTTTTCTAAGCATTTCTTTTGCCCAGCGCTAGAGGTTAACTTTGGCTGCTCGTGAGCTCAACCCTCGCTCAGTGCTTGAGGTTTACCTTGGTCTCTTGATCTTTTGAGTATTGTTTTGCCCAGCAATAAAGGTTTGCTTTTTGCTGCTCATAAGCTTTTACGTGGTCCAGCGCTTGCGGATTATCCGTGGCCACATCGTTAGCATCATTCTCTTGGCTCCGCAATTAAGATTTATTCTTGACTGTTTGTGGAAATTTCCTCATTCCAACGTTTGAGGTTTGTCTATCACTGCTCGGAAGTATTCTCTTCGTCTAGCAATTGAAGTGTATCCTTGATTGCTCGTGAGCAGTTTCCTTTCTTAGTACTTGAGATTTATCCTTTGCTGGTTGTGGGAATTTTCTTGGCCCCGCAATTAAGGAATATTGTTGGCTGCTCGTGGGCATTTCCTTTGCCCAGCATTCAAGGTTTATCATTCGCTCTTTGTGACTATTTTCCCCCTAGCAATTGAGGTACATCCTTGGCTGCTCACGGGAATTTCCCTGGCTTAGTATTGAGGATTATTCTTTACTGTTCGTAAAAATTCCCTTGTTTCAGAAATTGAGGTTCATCAAACGCTGCTCACGGTTTGCAGTTTATCCTAGCCTGTTCGTTAACTTAACTAACAAAAATGATTGTAATTAATTTACATTAAAAACAAACCTCTCTATTTTAAAACAGGTTTTCACATGAGAACTAAAACATTTTAATGCAAATTATAATTTTAACGCAGTTTTAAACAGATCTCATTGTTTTAGTGACTACAATTTAGCGTGATTTTCTTTTGATCAGTGACTGCTAAACCAAAGCTAGATTGATTTTTAAAACCACAAGCTTTCATTTCCTTTTTATTTTACATAAATGCTACAAATGATATCCCTTATCTCTACAATTAAAATTATTTTTTAAATATAAGCTATTTAAAAGAAACACCCAAATACAAACGTCGTTCTCATAAACTAATCACAAATGCGAGTATGTTTTCCAAACGGTCGGTCCACACTCGGTATACGCAGGCGAGATCCCGCTGATTACAATTGCTAATAAACTGGCAGCCATTGGATGAGTTTATACAGGATTGTCTGAAATTAAACAGAGACGGCAAGGAAAACAGTGTTCAAGACAGACTAGATTAATCAATACTTTTGGTTTGCACATGGTTAATATTACACCTAACCGTAAAATTAGCGTATACTAAACTTAAAATCAATATCATTCGTAAATAGTACGGGAAATTAGAACTGTACAGATAATTATGCTGGTAATTTGTTGGATAATGTATTGGATTTTGCGTTTATAGTTTAAGTGTTATAAGAAATGTTTTTTGTCCACATCTATCAGACATGCAATTAAAAACTACAAAAATTGCACCACAAACATAGTTGTTAAACAGTATTTTGGTTTCCGGATTGGAGCCCACAAAGATTATACTCGACAGTCCTGAAGATGTCCCGTGCAGTCAGGAACGAAACGTCGACGGCAGCAGAATTGACAACGATCGCAAATGCTTACAACTTAAAATATTTTTTAAGCCTTTTTTTCCCAATATATATAGGTGTGGGTTATTAATTCAACCATTACGTAAGTGATTTCAAACTTTTTTTGCGTCTCATAATATTAAGGTTACGCTGACATCCTACCCTTATTAAAGTAGGAAAACGAAAGAAACACTCGACTGCATTACTCTGGATCACACTGTATATGGTACGCCGAGGCACATGGATGTATACGTACCCGTGGCGCGTATCTCATTCATACTTTTGCATAGAAAGTAGTCATTTTGTATGTACGATAAAGTGCGCGTTACAGGAGAACGATGTAAGGGGGATAAAGACAACAACAATACGTTAACATGCAAACGCTGTCTCGTGTTCGGGAGAAATTCAGCGGGGCAAGGGAAGGCATTGTAGTTACCATATATCCAGTGTTCTCAAGTCAGCCGTAGAGTCAAGTCGAGCTTTATAGTAAGCTAAAATTATCTAAAATGTGTTAAAAGTAGTGATTCGATGAGCTTTCGTGCTGACAGAAAGCGCGTCTTCGATAACGTTAATCGATGACGTCGGCGCGAGCCAAAGTAGCGAGGCCGACTGTAACTGCGATTACAGAGGCATGTTTATAAACCACATTAAAATTTTCAGTTTCTATTAGTGATAAATTGACAAGTGAAAACGATTAAGAAGAATCCGATGCACCCGAGATTGTATTTGGCTACTCAGGATTATAAAGACACTCCTAGCTGCTGGTAGTGGTGGGGGAAGCAAGCACGTGGTATGAGTCAACATTTCCTTCTCTATTTGACACACAGGTGCATAACATATTATATCTATTAGGTATATGTTTCTTCGTACCACTTGGTAACATATTCCATGCATTTCTTCGTCACTTACCGCAATTTAATTTGCACAGTAATTGTAAATACTAAAATTGTTGCTACATTTAAAACTGAATATCATACACTTTGAACGCAGTTGAACCAGAAATTGATAAAATAATTTGGGTGGTTCTTGAATGTGTGATCGGACAGCAGGAATTACCTTTCAGTTGAAATACGTAAGAAAATACTTTTCAGGCATCTAAATTAGAAACTGCACTATTTTAATACATCGCCATTTTTTTATATACGCAAATTTATAAATTATCATAAAAATACTAGATACTATTTATTAGTAATTTTCTTGGCAAATTATGTTAAAAACTTGATAGACAACCGCTATAAGATCTTCATCTCATGTTGTTTCTGTTTTATATTCTCCTATTCAATCTCTTACATTACTTTCCTTTATAAAAGTAATGTTGTTAACCTTTTCAAGTAATCAACCAAAATTTCCCATCATAATCACATCTTCATGCCGAGTGTGAAGGCGAAATTGGGTTAGGAGTGCACTACAGGGAGATTTTTTTTAAAAGAATAATTCTCCGCGTTTTCAGAAGTTTTTATTTGTCTAGGGGCTGGGTTATACTGGGAAGGTTCTCAATACGTAAAATTCTGTACACCTATTGCTGTAATTGCCAATTATTTCGTTATTTCTGAAGTTATTGCCATGATTACTAACGTTAAAGGTATGATTTCTGGCGTTATTGCCGTGATTGCCGGCGTTATTACCGTGATTGCAATGCATTGCTATGATTTCCATAGTTATTGCCATAATTTAAAGTCGTGGTTGCTGGCGTTATTGCCGTAATTACTGGCGTTATTGCCATGATTTCTGGCGTTATTGCCGTGATTGCCGGCGTTATTACCGTGATTGCAATGCATTGCTATGATTTCCATAGTTATTACCATAATTTAAAGTCGTGATTGCTGGCGTTATTTCCGTAATTGCTGGCCTTATTGCCGTGATTGCTGGCGTTATTGCCGTGATTGCTGGGGTTATTGCCGTGATTGCAGTGTATTGCTATGATTTCCATAGTTACTGCCATAATTACTAACGCTTAAGTCGTGATTGATGGCGTTATTGCCATTATTGCTGGCGTTATGACCGTGATTGCAGTGAATTGTTATAATTTCCATAGTTATTTCCGTAATTACTAACGCTTAAGTCGTGATTTCTGGCGTTATTGCCGTGATTTCTGGTGTTGTTTCCGTAATTGCTGCCTTTAATGCCGTGATTGCAGTGTATTTTTACGATTTCCATAGTTATTTCCGTAGTTACTAACACTTAGGTCGTGATTGCTGGCTTTATTGCCATGATTGCTGGCGTTATTGCCGAAATTGTTGGAGTTATTGCCGTGATTGCTGGAGTTATTGCCGTAATGGCTAGTATTATTTCCGTAATTGCTGACGTCATTGCCGTGATTTCTGACGTCATAACCGTGATTGCTGACGTTATGCCGTGATTGCAGTGTTATTGTTGTGATTTCCATAGTTATTGCCGTAATTACTGACGTTGTAACTATGACTGCTAACGTTATTGCCGTGATTGCAGACGTTATTGGCCCGATTGCTTATGTTATTGCTGTGATTGCTTACGACGTTATTGCCATGATTTTTGACGTCATTGCCGTGATTTCTGACGTCATTGCCGTGATTTCTGACGTTATTACCGTGATTGCCGACGTTGTTGCACCGATTATTGCGAGTCTTAGTACATTTTCAATGATTGTCCTCATGATAATCTCGTAACTTTCTCTTTATTTTTGATAACTGATATTATTGTGCCTTCCAATTACGCATGCTGTATAAGCCCTGAGGAAGTTAGTTAAAAATTCAACTTTTTATGTGGGTATAACTGTTGTACAGCAAAATTGTGAGAAATAGAACACAAACAGTTTCCACAAAATTATTTTTGTTTTTCAGTTTAAGTGTTACGTAGTTGGGTATTATTTATAAATTGTATGTTATAAACCCACTTTTCCTTTTTAGTTTTTTGGGAAAGAACCAATCACTCATTAGCTATTTAGCTTAAACATAAATGTTTGATTGTTTTCCGTTTATTAAATAAGGGGGAATAAATGTTTGGAAATCAAAAATTCATAGAAGGTGTTACAGAGAAATTAGCGAGCTGGGACTCCAATTAAACTGTAGGTCATGCCAAGCTTTATGATCCTACGAAATTAAACAAAATCGTTTTGTCAGTTGTTGACTTGTTTACGTCACAGTTTTCATTGTTTCAAGAATAATTACAATTTACGCCGCCATGGCTTCCTAATAATAAAGCATAAAGCAAATTTAAAAAAAAAATGTAGCTGTCGCCATTTTGATATTAGAAAGTTGGGGTAAAAAGCTTCTACCAGGTTCTGTTTCTAGATTCCAATAACTCTGTTTTCCAACAACATGCTACCAATAAAACATGTTTAACTGCGTTTCCGGTCTTGAATCAAAGGCTTATGTCATTATGTAAAGGCTGGTATCAATTTAAACACAAACTCCGAGGATAAAGACCGAGCTCCCGGTTGTTTATGGCGTATGGTATATAGTGGATAGAATCGGCAAAACTATGGCATCTAAAGCCCACTTGACGCTATTTCTTTATCGTATGCTAGAAGTTTTCCAAATTTCATTGCAGCTGAGATATTAATACGACCAATATCTAGAAGTGTGATTTTATTAACCACAATTATTACCATTTACAATTTTAATAAAAAAAACTATTTTAGATACGACTAACCTAACCTAATTGGACCTAGCCAACACAATCACTATTAAAAGGGATCAAATACAGAGATTTAATAATGTGGGGATTTAAAAACCACATCGGAGATTGTCACATGAAAATGATACATAGCATATTCTAAGCAAGAAGAGTTTATAAAGTGAAAACTAAAATTCTAATAAACAGCGCCAATTTAAAGGAAAAGTGTATCTATTCATGTGACTAATTATTTGATGTATTTGAGTATATACAATATTGCTAGACCCATTAAGTATATGTCTTACATCATGACACAACTTGGTTATTAATTTTTACAAAAAAGTTAACAAAACAAAAGGATGGGGCATAGCCCACGGCTTCCGTTAGTTTGGTTTAATAAACAAGCTATAAAATTTATTTAACTTGCTGCAGTTCCATGTTCCAGATTGGTTTTTTTGAAAAAAACAATAATTTAAACTTTAGGGGTAAGGGAAACGAGCATAACTAAAATTTATGGTTATGCCAGCTATTAATATACAGGTAAAGTATAGAGGAATTGGGAATTTTTATTACTATAACCCACTATGAAGATCAAATGGGGGCGTATATTCAAATAAAGTTATTTTCAAGCAAAAAGCCCAACAGCAGCGGTTGCCAAACTGGAGTGATATTCTCCAGGAGTATCAATAAACATTATATTTTTTTGCCATTGATATCTAAAAATAAAATTAATATTTTTAAGTTCGCCTGGTATTTTATGAGAATTATTTTTTTCTACGACCGTTGGATCTGAATATGTAAAGCATATTTGACATAAAACCCAGTTTGGTAACCCCTGCTTTATAGCAACGTATAATAGCGAATTAGATCCATAACGTTATTATTTGCAAGTTTACGATGGTCGTTAATAATGAGGCTTGTCCTATCATTTTGGGCAATTTAAATGGTTCGTTTTTTGTCTCCATTATGTAAGTCAAGTCCACAATTTGACAGTCCTCCTATCCTGGGGCGTTTCAGTAATAACACGTTGCCGCTTAGTACTTAATGCCTAGGCCAAACCATGCGAGGAATAGGTAAATATTTAGACTATATTCTTAAAAGATCTATTTAGAATTTGATAAAATATTTAGTGCATGGAGAATGTATGGTATAGCACCTAGTGTTTAGGACTGCTTACTTCAATCAATCTGTTAAATTTAACTTTTTCTAATGTAACAGTATGACAGTTTTACATTATTGGAACGTAAGAAAATCTTTATGGAACCGTCTAAGAATATATATATTCATATTCAAATTGAAGAAAATTATCAATCGCGTCACTGTTCAGTCACGCGACATTATAAACAATTCGAGTATGGCATAAAATAGCTCATCAGGCCCAAAGAACTAAGTATTAAGAGAAAACTGTGTTATTTAAATAGTTTAGGAAATAGTAAAAATGTGACAGTGTAATAACTTACCCTATATATCAGTGGCAAAATAATTAAATATGCTATAGTCCGTTTCACGATAAGAATTCAGCACAGGTAAGATAGTGCAATGCAAACCTTATGGGAGTTTACCGTCCTACGTTGTCAGTTCTAAGCGGTTAAACGACAGTGTAAGTTTATTTAAAAAAAAGTATACCCAGAAGTTCTCAACACTCCCTTACGCAAAATGTATTGCGTTTGCGACCGTAGGTTTAAAGTTGCAATTTTGATAGACAAGTTACAAATAACGCTATGCGTTAAATATTATTAACATGAAAACATTATTAAAATAATTTGAAAAAATTTCGTAAATCGAGATCTAATAATCGTTCCTAAATTTATAGGTTACCTGCTACAATAAAAGCATTTTCAGATACAATAAACAGTAATAATTTAATAACGTATTTCAATCACCCTGTATACTTTAATGTATAAGAATATTTCTGTCGCTTGGTTCTAAGATTATTAAGTTTCTTGTGGTTGTATGTGATATTTGAGAAACTGTATTTGGCTGTTTGAGCAACGCTGGCAAAAGGATGCCAGGTAAGTTGTAATGGTAGTTATCACCGATCTGTAGCCGTTTGTACTACAAAAAGAGAGTTGGGTTATGATTGACAAGTGCGTAGTTACTTCAGGGCAATTATATGGAGAAGTTTTGCAACATCGTTTTCCATAAGACCCTGTACTGAATTCTCACCGTGAGAAGGACTATAGATGTGATAGAGAAATAGGCTAACTCTAATCTTATACATGTGTAAAAATATTTCTCAACAACATATAGATCTTAGGTTGCATATAATTTTATTACAACGAAAAAATAATATACACATTCCAAAACAAGATGGATGGTTCTTAAAATTGGCTACAAAAAGAGCTTTTGTAATTTTCTTGTGACCTAAGATAGAATAGCTATATTCTTTGAATCGCAACATTAATTATTTACCTAATACTAAACGCGTTAAATTGATGTTATTTAATAGTTGTTCTGATTTGTTTAGAATATTAAAATAAATTGGAAGGAGGTGAAACCACCATAAATATGATTGTTAATACTACATCTGCCTATATTAAGAAAATTCCTCAGAAATTACCGCTTCCCAACGTATATTATATGTATAAACTATAAACACTGTTATTTTCAAATTACGCAGCTTTGTGGTGTTGCTGGGCATGTTATTTTGTTTAGACCTTTGTGGAAGATCATCAATGATGATATTAAAATAAAAGATCAACATTCTATTGTTCTTTAAAACATTCAAGTTTGCACACCAATGTGCAGGTAGCTGGTATTACAGACTATAACGAAAAAATGTTTGTTTGACCGGAATTCACACTCAGAACTTTAAAAACTAAAATTTAGTCACCAATTGCTTTAAAATAATGATTTAAATATATTTAAGTAACTTTTAACAATAACAAAACGCCGAAAAATATGTAAATCATTTCTAAAACATTTGGCGTTTTTTGAAACGAATTACGCAATATTCGCATTTAGCATCTAACCTACTTACTTTAGTTTACAAAGGTGAGCAAAGCACTTTGTCTGGACTCTTCTATACTTTTGAAATTGAAATTGAAATTGAAGTATGCGAAAACAAAAATGCATTTATTAAGCTAAATCTCCTATGACAAATAGTATGAACCAGAAATTGGTATCAAATGATGCTATTATTGTGATGCGTACCTGAAAACTGATAGTATTGTTTAAATTATTGTTCTTCACATCTAGTCAAGCAATAATCAACTGTCGAATATTTACTTTGTACACTGGCTAGTTGTGTACTATTGTTAATGTTTTCAATTTATTTGTTCCATCACCTGTTAGTGCTTCGATAGTGCCTCTTAGTCCTTTACATACCAACCACAGCAATTAGCAAACACAAGCAACGGTATATGTTTTTAGAGAGGTGTCTACTAATTTTTTTTTGTTACAGCTTTATTTATTCTACTATTGTTTTACTTTAATATAATTTTTAATATTGTTGCCATTACTTTTATTGCTTTTGTTTATTAATTGCTGTATTATACCACAAAGAAGCACTAATCAGTGAGTTTTAGAATTTTCTCCGCTAATACAGTACATATAAAAAAATCAGGTCTCTTTTTTAACCTCTAGTTTATCTCCTATTTGAAGTATTTTAAAATTTTCAGTTTAAACTTGACATAATAATAATATTTAATAATAATGTGAACTGTGAAATCTTATTTTTTTATTCGGCCCTCGTTTTTGATATTTTACTCATTTAGTCAAGGGACAAATAACCGAAATTGATACTGCACTTTTTAACTTCTCTTCGTATTTTACAGGGTGCTTTAAAAACACATGTCATAAAAAATTATTCTAACGAGCAAATTATAACAATTGAGCCTAACTCATCTATATCCAAAA
The DNA here is from genome assembly GCA_958336395.1 of Ctenicera cuprea. Classification (NCBI taxonomy): domain Eukaryota; kingdom Metazoa; phylum Arthropoda; class Insecta; order Coleoptera; family Elateridae; genus Ctenicera; species Ctenicera cuprea. Next base: position 65,189,253 of record OY284487.1, on the reverse strand, counting down.
GTGTTTTCTCGTGTATTAAAACTAGCCCAGAAGAAATTACAATTTTGTATAACTCTTTAGAAGTTTACGAAAAAAATGTAAAAAAATTGTGCATTTACTAGATATATTAGGGTATCATTTTGTGTCAGCTACAGCACATAAAATTTTGTTTTTTTATCAACAAAGTACATTTTATAAATTATTTAAAAAACGATTTCTTGGTTTATAAATTAATAATTTTATTTTTCGACAGTAGTATTTACGAATTTTACTTATTTTATTCCAGTTAAAATAAATTATTGACAAGTTCGACTTCACGTGTTTGAAGTTCATATATATAAAAAATAAACAAAATAATTAATAACTTCAACAAGTTTTCATTTTAGAATTATACGTTTTTCGATGTATACACCAAACCTAAGATTAAAAGTAAACAGTTGGTGTTGGTGTAGAAACAATAGAACTTGATAACTTGATTGTGGTTATCTATGTCTGCAGATGACTTGATTTATATTCAAAAACCTAATGATGGCAAATTTAAGAGATTAATTTGCCTATTAATTACAGGTAACAATTTTCATAATAACAAATTTGCATTTAAAAACCTTAAATGTTATATTAAACGAGTCTTTTGTTTTATTTATAAGTACTAGCTTTACTTCGTTGAAGTTAGTATTGAATATCTATGAATAAATTCTTTATTACTTCAACAACTATTTATTTTAACGGTATGCGTATTTCGACATGTTTACATGCCATTTTTGGAGACAAATTTAAAAGTAAACAGTTGGTGCTGCTGTAGGAACAACAGAACTTGGTGACTTGATCTTGGTAATCTATCTCTGCAGGTAACTTGATTTCTTATTCTTATAAAGGTGAATTTAAGAGATCAATTTGTTCATTCATTTACGGAACAGTTTTTAAATGCTTGTGAATTTTGAATGCTTTCAGTGTATCTAATGTTTCGCTTTCATTGTACATTTTGGAGAAGAAATCAGGTCATCTGCAGATATAGATTACCATGATCGAGTCACCAAGTTCTGTTGTTCCTACAGAAACACTAACTGTTTACTTTTTAATAGATCCTTCGATAACGGCATGTAAACATATCGAAATACGTATGAAGTTAAAAGAAATAAATACTGTTGAAGTAATAAAGTATTTTAAGAGTCTTGTATTAGCGAATGTTTCCCCTCTTAATTAAATATTAAAATTAAAATTAACTAACGACGCTGGTTTTAATCGCATTTGTTTGATTGCAAACATATTGTTATTTATTATACTAATAAAAAATACATTTGAGCATTGGATATAAGTTGTGGAGTACCTCAGGGTTCCGTCCTCCGGCTCGCTGTTATTTTTAATCTATATTAATGATATCACAAACGTACATATTTTTAGGAATATTTCACTATTTGCCGATAACACCCATTATATCTGAAGTCATTCCATTACAGTTGTATTACATGACATAATCATAAATAAATTTTTATATAGTTGAAGAATGGTGTGATTCCAATTTGTACCTTTAACATTTAAAAACTGCTGTAATGGTGGTTCGTGGAAATCTACAGTCTTTATTTAGAAAAATAAATAAATTAGAAAGGTATTTCTAAAATTTTAATTTTTTAACTGAAAAAGAGCTACACATTTGAAAAACATTCAATGGACAGCTTCACGGTACGAGCTATTCCAAAGAAGCTTGATACATAGTGCAGTAGCTATACAAGCCTATACTTTGTCCTAATACAGTCCCATTTAAGAGACATATTACAGTTCTTGGATGCATGTGATGAATACTATTTTATTCATACATATTATAATCCATCAGATATTGCAAGAATTTGAACCTACATGGTATTAAACTAATCATTACCAAATCTACAAGATATTAAACTGAGTAAATTTTGTTAAACACTTCCAGTAATCTTATGAAGTGAAACTTCTTTTTTTAGTTGTCTTTTGCATTCACAAAATAATCCTGTCAAATAATAATTTATTTTTAAACATTTTCGGTTAAGTTACTCAAACTTGATGTAACATGAGTGTAAATGTGACATATAAAGTGTGGTGTATTCTGGGCAATACTGTTACCATTGTTTGGTTATTTTAATGTAAGAAAATAAATAATCACCTGCGCATCTATCGTGATGTATGCAAATGGGATTTTCATGAAAATAAGATGAAAATAATCCGAAAGCAGCCATAACCGCTTAATTTAGAAGACACATTAATCGATGAGAAAGAGCAAGAGATCGCTAACAGTTCGTGCGATGTCTGATCATTAGGTAGTTAATCCCCAAATTGCAATAACCGGAAAACTGCACATTTTGGGTCTTCGGCCACTACAGGTACTTGATTTATTTGTTAATAAAGCCCAAATAAACCTAAGGTATCTTTTATTAAAAACATGTATTAAGGAACACAACATAAATCACTTTCCCGCTTCACACTCGCAGTCTTTTCGTTACCATGCAACAACTTATCGTAATTTATTCAACATTTGTATTTCGATAACCACAAATTTAGCCGATTTAATTGTACACGGCAGGTTATTATTATCCTTAACATTTTATTAAAAAAATATTATATCCGGTGCTTGTGGTTTATCTTTGGCTGCTTGTCGGCAGTGCCTTACTCAGCGCTTGGGGTGTTTTCTTGGCTGCTTGTGGGCATCCCTTCAGCTCAGCACTTGAAGATAATCCTTGGCTGCTCGTGGGCATCATTCAGCGCTTGATTTTATTTAAAAAGTATTATATACCACAGCAATTGATTTTGTCCGATGTATCACCAAAATATGGTATTGAAGCGTAGTTACTGTATCGGATGAAGTTAGTAGTTTGTGATAAAATTGATAACTGATAAAGGCTACTTAAATAACTTTAAAATTTATGCACTTTTAAATTAGCAATACAATCAGAGTAATTTTTTTGAATTTAGTAGAATAATCCGGTAATTACAAAATACAAAAAAATGGAAGACCCCTAAAAAGCCAAAAAAAGGCAAAACCCCAAAAAGGACAAGAAAAATTTGAATTTTGGGATTGCGCGTACGCTAAAACGGATTTTAATTTGGGTCTGCCTTAAATATCTTCATTTATAAAAAAACAGACATTTGTTAACCAGCCTAGTTCTAATAATGCATTTCCGGGTCATATATAAAAACGGTTGATTGCTATTCGTGTCAGACCACAAGCTCTACAAATTGCTTATTACTCTAAAAGGCGTACCACCGCAAAATATTTAAATGATTAATAGTGTTCTTGATATCGGTGTTAATCTTTCTAGCGATATTGTATAATATATGTACAGTGTGTTATTATTACGTTTTAATTTTGCCCTGTAAACACAGATGTTTACGAAAAACTTTAAAATGTTTCCGTATTAAAACTGTAGTTGATCAGAAGCAAACCTCAAGCAACGGCAAGATTTAGAAAAGCAAGCGAGCAATGTTGTTTTATAAAAATGCAGGGGTTGACAATACGTACTTAAGTGAACTGGTGGCTTGGGGGCATCATTTCCATGACAAGAGATGCACGCACAGCCGCCAAATTCAACGTGAAACATCCAATAAGAACCCTCGCTATTCGTTCTGTATTACTATCATTAGGCTTTTGTCGCCATAATTGATGTGGACATGTCGTCAAAACGCTGAAGACTGACTTGTTTAATCACAAATTGACTACACCGAAGCGTGGTGCACACGGTATATGTATGTAAAATCGACAATAAAATTAAAATTGTAAAATTTACAAAAGAAGAAAAGTTAAACACTTTCAATCAGTCTACTAAAATTAATTTCGTTAAGGCTGGAGTAGTAAAATAACATCCCTCCAGACATTAAGAATTGATAATGACGACGGCTACAACATGGTTGAAACGTAAAGTAAAAGACATCGTTATCTTTGTTGAAAAGTACAATTACACAATCAGTCTTCATATCTCAATAAAACCGCGAAAGCAACGACAAAGGGGGTGAAAAGACTAACCCTCGGGGCTACGCTAGGGAATTATAAATTGAGGGATGGAAAATTTGACTTCAAACCTTGATATTGTGGGTGACAGCTGCCACTTCTGCCTTTAAAAATGTTAACTAAGCGAAATTTCCATCCTGTAGTGGTAGCACATAGATGCGTAAGTACTTGTACATGGGTAACTTTTATACCTTATGTAGGGTGGTAAAATATTAATACACAACCCTTTCTGCTTAGCAACCGATAGTTGTTTGAAAAAGGGTCAAAAAAATGACCAGCAGAATAATAAAGTATTTCGCATTGCTTTAAAAAGCGACCAAGTTGCAATAGCTGCCATTACACTGCTTTACCATTGGGCCCCATCTGACGAGCAGAAGAATAAGTACTTTAATTTTAGCGTTGGGGTTAGCTTGAATATTCTAACAGTTAGTAGTAATAGCTTTATGATTATTACGTGCATAAAAGATTTGAACTTATTGATAACATTTTTTCATGTTATTCAAATGCGTGATATGTACATAAAAATTTTATTTTGGATTTCGTGCAAATTATAAGGAATTTCCTAATTTGTATTCACAAATTTAGCACTTTAAAACAATTGTAAGGGCCTTAAGATAAATTAGAATAAAACGAAAATTTTGATTACCGTACAATAGTGTTTAGATTCGACTGTAGCAAGATGGTGCAGACTGTACTGGGGCTGCGGCAATCAATACAAGGTGAAGACGGCTGTTGAATGCTAAACACCCGCGGTCTGCGGCCTCGGACCGGACAGGGGTTGCTCTAAATGTACATGTACAAGTCTCTGGAATGCTGCAACCTGCAGTATTCGTTTTTAGATTTATCTAGAGATTTCAAATCATCTTGACCCTCTCATCATAACTGTGTAAAAATTTTATGAAGCACTTCCGATATGATGCGACAAACATGCTTTGAACTTGTGCAAGTTGTTACGTTTAAGGGGTTTACAAACCATTATGCGGTTGCAATTCTGTATCTAATACAGGAAAAACATAAATATTTAAATACTCTAACCAAGAGATGATGAAAACAGTCATAATTATCAAAATTACATAATGTACGATACAATATCAACATTACACATTTTCGTTGACTACTAAACAGTCTTAACTAAACCTATCAAAACGTAACGATCTAATAATGGCAGATTCCCTTCAGTTCATTGTCCGCAATTGTCGTTTTCAGGTTCTGAACGTAGGACCTTTATTGAGAACTTACAGTGTCATCCTACTAATCTGAGTAGTTAAGTTTCTCTATCTACCCTGAATAATCTGCCATTTTCCTTGAACAATTTTCTTTCTGATTATCCGTCTAAGCAAAACAATGAATTAAATGGAAAAATGAGTGAAACACTCCGCCTGGACTTTCCTATACTTTCATACAAAATAATTACTTTTATAGTAGGTGAGCACGAGAACATGTAACAACCGGCCATTTTTTCAATATTTAATTTATTAATTTCAATTTTTTTTTAATAATATACACTTAAAATGCATATTACAACGTACAACGGTGTTAATTTGGACTTCCCGTTTAACCGGAAGTGATAGCTTTATTTTAAATTATAACAGAACACCCTGTATATTTTTGCATATTTGGATAGACCTTTAAATTTCCTTTACAGTTATGTATAATACTTACCCATTAAGTTTTAATTTTGGCCGCCAAAGGGCGTTTTTAAAAAACATTTAAATGCCTAGTAATGATACCTATTCATAATTAATTTTTTTAAGTTAGCCCTGACAATAGCAAATAATGAACTTTTTCCACTACTAGCATTAAACGATATCATTATTTACTTTGTTTTAGAGCCAAGAAGATGAATTTCTTTCCTAGTGGTTAATAATATTTCATTTTTAACTACTGGTTAATAATGAAAACAATTGCTATCTAGTACTCACATGCCTATTTAAAATTATAAGCTTTCATGTAAAAATCTTTTGATTTTACTGGTAATAACTGTTCACCAACACTTTCTGCACCTTCCCTAATTTCAGGAGGAGTGCAGTTTTCACTCAAATCATCAATTGGACATTTTAGAACCACTATTATAAAATATATATTTTACATAAATGTCAATTGAAATTAACTATTCTCTTGTTTTCTGTCAATTAATTATAAAAGGTATAAAGGTGCTAGTAGTGGAAAAAACCATATATAAACCACGGTAGACTTATCAGCCTCCCAACTTATTTCCCTCGATGCTTCGAATCTCGGGAGATAATTATGCTCGGCTGAGAAAAATGTCTTCTCTACCTTGGTCTATAATATACTATTAAGCGTTTCTTTTATTAATTTGTTTAAACACTTTATTGTAGCAAGAAGATATTAAAAAAAATAAAAAATTCTCAATTTTTAAGCAATCATACCTTATTTTTTCAAATTCCTCTACTTAAGTTTTATTGCACTTTCTAAATTGTCATTTTGTTTGCTTTAATTTAATACCAATAACATCCTTTGTTATTTTTAAAATACCAAGCAAAAATAAAATTATTGTAATAACGGATATTAAAAATAGCTACGTTTGTGCAACTAAGTAGGCTTTGAAAACAAAATACCAAGTGACGCTAGCTGTCAAAACAAAATAAGTAAAAACTAGTTTTAGTGCTCTGGAGGCCAAAATTAAAAGTTAATTGATAGGACATTTAAAGGTCTATCTATAAGTATATAAACATATACAAGGTCTTCCAATAAACATTAAAAAAAATTGCTATCACTTTCGGCTAAAGCGGAAGTCCAAATTAACACTGTTTAACGTCGTAATATGCATTTTTATGTGTACTTATATTATCAAAAAAAAAGAAATTATTATGTTGTTACATGCTCTCGTGATTAGATATATCAGGTGACCACAACATTTACAGCACATCTAACTAAGAAATGACGAGGGAATTTTTTCTTTGAAAAAAATCTATTTTTGAGGTTTTGAAAAATTTCTCAGGATTGAACGACAACGAAAAACGGAAGGACTAATTTGTTTTTCAAAATTAGTTACGAGGGAAAATTAACCCCCTAAATATTGCTGCACCTAAGAGTTAAGTTCTGCATCTTATTCTAGTATCACTCATGAGCAGTTTGGCTTTAAGAGGAATCCTTTATTGTCTCTCGGATATTTAAGAAAGAGGCATGAATATTCGGTTTCAAAAATTTATAGAAGGCGTCACAAAGAAATTAGTAAGATTGTCAGATAAACTTAACTGTAGCTTATTTCTAGCTCCATTAGCCCAAAAAATTCAAAATAATTGTGGCGCCATATTTAAAAAAAAACAATATTTTGATATTTTTTTCACTTCACAGTTTTCATAGTTTTGAAACTTCTAGCAGCTTGCGACATTGTGTGGCCTTAGAGCATTTTCAATATAAGAATTCATTCCGATTTGAAAACTCGGTTTCGAGTAAAAAAACGTTAAATCTCAAATTTTTAAAAACTCATGACATCAGACTCAAATTAAATTGTAGCTCATCTTGAGGTTCTGTGAGGTTACAAAATTAAAAATACCTCTAAATTTCAAAGCTCATCGAAATTTGTCCATCCGGTCGGGAGTTATGATGCACCACACACCCACCCACCCACCCACTTACAGACAAACGTTTGTTTAAAACCTTGTTTGGGTTCCTAGAGGTCCAAAACGTGTATTTCCGTCAAAAACTCGAATTTGGATATTTTCATGAAATCAATACTTTCCTATGCTGAAAGTATAGGATAATAAAATATGTGCGTAAATTGTTATTTTTCAAACATTAAATGATTTTCAATTTTTAATCTTGGCTACCTGGAAACAAAAAAAATAATTTTCGACAACCACAGAATTTAAAGTGATTGTAAGTACTTTACTGGAACCATGGGCATCTAATGACTACCAACCGGAAGGTATACGTAAATCCCCATTTAGCTTGCCTATTATTTTCTGTTCTTATCGCACTCATTAGTTGCCCAGCCTTTCTTTGTCGTACACATGGTTGCTTATGTTTCCTCTGAAATAGGAACAATTTGTAGGGTCATATTCCATGGCAATTTTTTAATTTACCTAATATCAAAGCACTTTTATTGTGCAATATTTTCAGTAAACTTGCTAAATTTTTTTCACAACAGTCAATAACGTTCGGGATTTTAACATTAATCCGGCTCGAAGGACCAATGTGAATCTTGGAACCATAAGCATACGGTCCGAAGATGCAAGTGAGTTTGGGAGTTTGATTTGGAGATGATCCGGTGAGTGCGAAAGCGTCGATGCTGTTTATTCTAGCTTTTATTATTGTGGCAAGTTACAATAATAAGAGTTGATTTTGACTAATCTAAGATCCGAAAAGAAAACTTAAACGTTCAGGTTTGCGACATACTCTGGGGATTTTTTAGCGCTAGTAGCGTGCCTTATTCTATTTTTGTTAGGTTATGATTAACCAAATTATACTTATAAATGATACTGTTTGTTCGAAAGCTAAAACAGTCTGGTAAGCGACAGTTGCGGTAGTAACCCATTCCCACCAATCCATTTTTATTGAATTTTCAACTTTCATATATATTTCAAATAAAACGAAACCGTAACTGAACGTCTATCGTACCGAAAGAAAAATAAATGTTGTCAGAGTTGCTAATCAGGCAAATTCAAACAATGGATACCTATGATATAACCAGATATCGGATTTTTGAGATAAATCCAGAAAATGGATTGTTTATGTAAATTCGGATACCATATTTTTGGGGTAAACCCGGATAGCAAATTTTTCGGAGAAAGGTGGCTCCCCGTTTAACGCGTCCGCCTTTCATTCGGGAGGCCGTAAGTTCGCTCTAGGTTTACCCTTAACTGCTTGTGTGCATTTCGTTGCCCAGAGCTTGATGATTATTTTTGGCTGCGTGTGGGCATTCTCTTACTAATCTCTTGAGGTGTATTCTTGGCTTGTTGTGTGCATCCCTTTCACTTTACGGCCTGAGGTCGCTGCTTGTGGACATCCTTTTCCGTGCACTGCTTTAGGTTCACCCTTGCCTGCTTGTGGGCAGTTTTTTGTCCAGTGATTGAAGGTTATCTTTGGCTGTTTGGAGGCCACCTTTGCGCTCAGCGTTTAAGGTTGATCCTTGCAAGGCTGCTCGTGGGCATCCTTTCTGTTCAAAGCTTAAGGTTTTTTTTCGCTGCTCGGTGAGTATTCCTTCCGGTCAGGTTTGAGGTTTTTCTTTGGCTGCTTGTGGGCGGTGCTTGAGGTTCGTCTTTGGAGGCTTGTGAGCATCCTTTTTTGTACAGCGCATTAAATTTACCCTTGCCTGCTTGTGGGCAGTTCTTTATCCAGTAATTGAAAGTTGGTTGCTTATAGGCATCCCTTGCGCTCAGGGCTTGAAGTTGATCATTAGCTGCTCATGGGCATCCTTTCCGTTCAAGCCTTGAAGTTTATTTTACGCTGCTCGTCATTTCCGGTCAGGTTTGAGGTTTGTCTATGGCTGCTTGTGGACAATCTTTTCTGTTCAGCGCTTTAAGTTTACCTTTGGCTGCTTGTGGTCGTTCCTTTACTCGCCGCTTCAGGTGTTTCTTGACTGCTTATGCGTGCATTCCTTGCTTTGGAGGATCGTGGTATATCCTTAGCTGCTTGCGCTTGAAGTTGATTCTTGCTGCTCGTGGCTATTTCTATGTTCAGCGCTTGAAACTTTTTCTTGGCTGCTTGTGGGCACTTCTTCCCCTCAACGCTTGCGGTTTATCAGAATTTGAGGTTGATCCTTGGACGCTCGCGGGTTCTTTCACCTTTGCACAATACCTGTTGGGGAAGACGTTTTTAATCACAAAACTCTTCTTGAGAGAGATCCTTGTAGATGAGAATCTGCATACATTACGTTTTTGTAAACGAGATTTTACCTATACTGTAAAATACATTACATTGGACGACAGATCATCCCACTATATTGTATTATGTTGGCCCAGAGGCCATCAAATATAGAACATTTATATTGACCGAAAGTTTATTCAATTCAATGTATAAAGTTCATTAAATTTAATATAGTAGTAGTATTTTGAGCACAGGAAATAGGCTACCCTGGCTGGATTTTGTGTAATTTCTCCAGCTTGTACAAGTGAATATGGGGATAAGATTCAAGTCGGCTGCAACTTCAATTATTTTGAGGAAATATTACTCAAGATATATAATAAATGTATTAAACTTCCCTTGTGTTTTATTTATTGAAGTTCGGCTACTTTAGATACTAAACCTGTTATTACAAAACGGTTACAACGTACTATGAAGGGCCATAACATGTCCGACACCCAGGAACCGCAACGTTACCCTATACGTCAAGTACTCATGATTTCTAAATAACTAAGAGGTTAAAGAATTTTTACAACACTTAGTTCTAGTTTTTTGTCTATTATGCTATTTAGGCATCGATTTACGTTTTGTTAAAATATGTATAGTCTTTGTTTTTTCGAAGTATGCTTACCTGGTTACTATAGGAATTGAAAGTTTTGAATTCCATATATGAACTATTAACGAGAATATATTGATATTTTGCTCTTAAACTTTTATACCTAAACGCCTTTCTACCTATGTAACATCTATAATTTGATTTTTTGAACGATGAAACCGTCAAATAAGTATAGTGGAAATGAAAACCGTGTTAGAAAAATCGCCAAACTAGGAAAGTTGTAGAGAATAAACTTTGAAGTTCATAAATCCCATAAATAAGCAGCTCATTTGCAAGGCAGATGGGCGATGCACCGAAGTTCCAAGGCCGCGATGCAGGTGAGGTGGTGCGCCCTGCGCCTGCTCACGTCATCTACAGTAGGGCGCGCGCGTCTTTACATCACCTGGACGAAGGCGCGCGCCACTATCACACGGGATCGTTATTCGCGGACTGATCCGTTTCCACCCCTTTAATATCCACTAATGGAAATCCAGATGAAAACGAGCAAACTCGATACATTTACCACTTCGACTTTTTGGTAAGCTTTTCCCGAATTTCACACCAGTGACCTTGAATTATCGTTTTGAAAAGCTGGGAACTACTTAATATGAGGAAAGAGAAAGGTCAGTCAGACTGAGGTAGATCGATATATGAATTATTCAATAGGGGAGAGAAAGTGAATGAACTTCATTCTTACAAAACATATGGGGTAAATGAGAATACCGGGCTTATCTTTGACTGTTAGCGCTACTAGGTATAACAAAAACTAAAAAAAAACTCTGCATCAAGCAGTTTTTAATTTAGTAATAATTATGTTGTTGTAGGTATTATACAAAACTAACTTTATTTTCAGCTAATATGTGGGTGGGTAGTCTTCTATTTATTGAGTGCGTAAAAACACCAACAAAAATTTCTCCCTTCTATACTGTTTAATACTTGTAGCCCATCAACAATAATCATAAATTGACCGCAAAGTTCAAAGTGCCGAAAGATTCAAAATTGCCACATACGCCACTGGTTAATAAATTCAAACAAATAGAATCACCTGAACTGAGATCTGGTCATAGAATTTCCAAATATGTCAGGGTATAAATAAAGTGCTTAAATTTGGAAGTATTCTGTGTCATTGCCTAATTTGCTTCTGTCTATATTTTGTGTATTTTTTGAGTTATGCATTTAAAAAATCATGCTCTAACCAGTGTCCGGATATTTAGTCTAGTATTTAGTCAGTATTGAACGTATGAAGCTTTAAATTAAAAATAAATTTCAGCATAGCTGCCGTTCTTTTCCAATTTTACAACAGCAACACCTTTGACCTTGTGCGAGCTCGTTTAGTAACGTACTATTTGTTTGGCCAGCAGCTTTATTATTTCAAGTGATTTGATAACACAGTTCATAAGCGTCGAACATGAATGGTCACGGGTTTTAAAAGTACTACACAAACAATTTTTATAAATCTGTCATTTTAATCTATATACTTTCTTCGTCTAATACCATTTCTTCCTCCATTTCACGATACGGAGTGCAGAAGCTATGGCTTAGCTGAACAATAAAGTAATACTCAAATATTGCAGTTGTAGTTGCACCAAAACCTAGCAAAATCTTTCAACATGTTTTACGTATAACTTGATAGATTTAAATATGCCCATTTTTGTTTACTTACTGAATTTTAACGAATTTTTTTAGCTATTTTGGGGCTACAAATCCGAACACTGGCTTGAAATAAATTTGTTTACCGTATTTATTATTTTTTGAAGTTTTTGTTTAGTTTTTTTTTTAATTTTGTATATTTGTAATAAAAAGTATGTAAAAAGAAAAGTTACGCTTTCCAAAGAAATTCAGTTTTCAAAATAGATAAAAAAATTGGAATTTCTACTTTTTGTTTGTATTATCAGAACATAATCTGCTGGTAGCGATAGTTTCATTGCGAAAACAAACTCTTTATGATTTGCATATTTTTCTTCTGTTAAATACTTTGGACTATTTCCATTACGTTTGTTTTTATTAAATACCATTACTTTAAAGTTAGGCCCTTTTTCAATCTCGGGGCCCCAATACAGCTGCATTACGGTTTCACCTTGAATTTTATTAAGTTGTGCTGCTTAGAAGAGTCATAATGGTTAAGACTTGATAATTATGAATCGAGCGATTTTGTTTGTTTGCTATTCGAATTGGTATAAATCGCTGAGATGTTTAACTAATATAAAACAACCCAGAGGCGCAACTAAACATTTTTTTCGGGTAAATAAAATGCAGTACCAAAAGTCATAATAATTTTATACAGCTATAAAAAGTACAAAAGTATGACATTGTCTATTAAAACAAACTGTGAGGCAACCGCCACGAGGCTTCCTCGCATTTATTAAAATTTTTTAAATTATAAAATTATTTCGAAAATTTTGGAAAATTTTGGATTTTTTTTAGATGTTATAAGAGTATTGAATTTGCGTTTTTTAAAATTTTTAGGAAATTCTACATATTTTGAATTGGATTTTTTGAACGAAAAAAAATTGTTTTTTTTTGGCAATTACTGATTTAAACTGTTCAGGTAAATGACCAAAAGGAAACTTCCCAGGGGTGCTTTCTTAATGGAAGTTTGTTCCTATTTCAATTGAACATGCTCATACCGATTTTGAAGTCGAAAGTTGTAGATTTTCGAAAAACGAAAACATCGTTGGTGGGGGAGACCGGGGTGGGTGGGGGGTAGGAAGATCACATTTGCACAGATAGGTTATACGTAAAATACGAATCTATGCTTCTTTTTTGAGCAAATCGATATTAAAGTACAATACCGTTTCCCACCACAATTTTTTTGGGCGGACCAATCTCGTTATCGATTTTTTTATGTAAACTAATTTCCTTGATTCCTCTATAGTAAAAGAGTCAGTGCTCTTTGCTTTTAACTTTAAAGCAGGCATGTTTACTGATGAAATAGAATATTAAAATAACTATACAGGTTGTAAAATGTGAAACTTAAATTGTATACAGCTAAATATTTTATTAAGTTTATTTAGGATCAGCAAACGAAAACATTTTCGTTTTTATCCGTAGCTAACTTCTATGAAAATTTTGAAAATGCGTAAAAACATTCTTAAAGCAAATTTTTATTTTATATATCGTGTGGTATCCAGATTTGCGATAAAACGTTTCGAACATTGCGAAATCATAATCAGGTTTATTTTTTAAATAAGACTAGTACTGTTTATTAAACTTATTAAAACAAGATTTTTATTCCGCTTACAATGATGTACACCTTATGGTTTCGTGTCCATTTAATGCTGGAAAAATAAAAAATGGAAAAAATTACAAAATTTAAACCCCGATGTATTAAAATGTAAATTGTCTACATCAAATGCTCAAATAAACCTCTATTTGTGTTAAGGCACACTCGAATCCTTATTGTTATGCTTTTTAGGCGCAAGTGTTGAATGGGACCAAGCCCTGGGCCTCAATGGTCAGTAAGTGCTGATATATAATTGCTTTAAATAACAAACAAAACAAGTACGATTTACATTTATTATTATTCCCCAAATTCAGAGCGTTACCTCAGTTTTTAAGAACCTACCTAAGGGATGTTTTTTTGAACGTCCAATACATCCTTCAACAACTGTGGTGGTAGCAGAATGGTGCGCGGCCTATCACAACGCGGAAATTGTATGTGAGTACCTGAGTCAATTTTTTCCCAATAAATGGATCGGAAATTGCGGTGTAGTTGAGTGGCCGGCGCAGTCGCCTGACCTACTATTAAGTTATTTTCTGTGGGGTACACTAAAGAATAAAATATACAAAAAAACGCCACAAACATCGATGAATTAATAAATAAAATTATTAATGAGTTGCATAGATTGGCCAGAACATATTTTTTTTAGCTTGACATGTGATAATTCAAATTTTAATAAATTCTGGTTAAAACTTTGTATACATTTTTTCGCTTTTCATTTTTTCAGCATTAAATGGAAACGAAACCATAAAGTGCGATACATCGTTGTAATCGTAATAAAATTCGTTCTAATACACTAACAAAGAAGTAGTAGCGGCCTGATTATCGTTTAGCAAAGTTCGAAACGTCGAATCGCAAATCTGGTTACTACACGATATTTAGAATAAAAAGTTGATTTCTAAAATTTTTTATAAATCAGTTAACGATGGATAAACAACGAAAGCTAGTTTTTTTTAGGTATCTGAAAAACGACAGCCACTATTTCAAATTTAGCAACTTTGCCCCAATTTAACCAACTCTATTTAAATAACCGAGATCCCCATGGTAGGGCTGGTGTTTGAAACAGCTTGATTTAAGTCCAGTCATCATCTACTTTCGTACGGAAATAACTCAGGAATACAATTTTTTGTTTAAACTTTTTATTTGGGCGTCCAAAAAAGACCCCGAATTTTTGAATTTTAAATCGACCGGAAACCCCGAAATTTTGTTGAAAAACGTGCAAAAAATTACAAAATCGTGGATAATTCATTTCCTTTGCATTCTATGTTAAAAGCAGTCCTAAAAAAATAATAAAATTTTGCTTAAAACTAGAAACCAAAAAAATGTTCTAGCCTTAATAGTTTACAAAATACGCCTTTCCAAAAAACCTCGATTTTGTTATTTATTTTTTGCCTAAGTACCGTCGTCCCTGATGACCATGTGTAAAGGTCGTCCACAAATAAATTACAGTACACCCAATTTCATGGAAATAAAAAAAAAAACATCTCTCTTACCCTAATGAGTCGCGACCTTTCAGAGTAGCGCATTTTCGATCGCTTTCGAGCATGTTTCGTAGCGTTGCAGTTTTTCGAAAATAGTTCCTTTTGAGTACATCCAACATAAAATGAGCTAAACTAAACTAAATAAAATAAAGTTCTACATAAAACTAAAAAAGAAATAATGTTCTAGCCCTAATTGTTTCCAAAATATGCCCTCCCAAAGACCCCACTTTTTTTTAAATACCGTCGTCCCTGATTATCGTGTATAAAAGTTGTCTAGAAATGAGTTAAAGTGCACTCAATTTCCTGAAAATAGAAAAAACAACCTTCTGACTCTAATCAGTCGCGAACTATGACCTTTCAGAGTAGCGCATTTTCGGTCGCTTTCGAACATGTTTCGTAGCGTTGCCGTTTTTCGAAAATAGCTCCTTTTGAGTACATTCAATGTAAAAATGAACTTGCTAAAATGAATGAGCATAAAATTCTGCATAAGACTAAATAAGAATTAATGTTCTAGCCTTAATAGTTTCCAAAATATGCCCTTCCAAAGAACCACACTTTCTTTTTGACCCGAAAATCGTACTTTTTAAATTTTTTGAAATACCGTTGTCCCTGATTATCACACGTAAAAGTCGTCAACAAATTATTTAAAGTACACTTAATTTCCTGTAAACAAAAGAACAACCCTCTGACCCTACTCGACCCCAGTCGCGAGCTATGGCCTCTCAAAGTAGAGCATTTTTGACCGTTTATTGAGCATGGTTCGTAGCGTTGCAGTTTTTCGAAAATAGCTCCTTTTGGGTGCATCCAATGTAAAAATGAGCTAAACTAAAATAAAGAAAGATAAAATTCAACATAAAACTAAAAAACAAATAATGTTCCATCCCTAATAGTTTCCAAAATATGACAGTTCAAAAATTTTGTTTTATAAAAATACATTTTTTTGGGGTTACCAAAAATACTATTTAAATACAAAAAAAATTAGGTATGCATTTATTATTTCACGGGGCAATATAAACTCGAACCCACCCCCTAGTTACGGTCTTGCCCCAGCTAAAAATTTTGCCTCTTGCGTAAGTTTATAAAATTATTTTTATTAAATTTAATTAAAGAAGTCTCCTTTAAATTTCAGGATTCTTGTTCATAAAACGACGACGATGAGATCATCCCACTATTCATTTGCAGTATATTAACAATGGCGTAGCAAACCTACGGCAATAATAATTTCCTCTAACACCAGAAGCGTGCGAAAAGTTTCGTTATCGTCAAAATTCTCATATTTCCCCCAATTCCGCGTATGCGGAAATCCTTATAACAATAATATATATATAACGTCATTACCAAAAAATATATCGCGGAGCAATTGTTCGCGGCCCTACGCACTTACAGCAATAGGGGATTGAAATGTAACAATAAAACAGTTAATAGACGAGGTGTCATGTGCCCTGAGGCGCACCACAGGGTGCAGGGGTGGGCCCCTCTTGGCCCTGATACGGCTAATTTGAACCGCGGGTAGCCGGCGATAAGTGCACGGGCTTGCCTTTGTTGCAGCAACTTTTTGCAACAGTCCGGTGATTGGATTTGAATATGGCTTATGTGGCTGCCAGCTGCTACCCGCTCTTTACTTACTCTCGGTTTACTTCGCCAAGCCTATTTTTAGTTGAGTACAATACTATAGCCGGCGAATGTTCGATCAATAAAAAGCTTTTTTCCTTGTACAAAAATATATTTTATGGGTGCGTTTTTAAAAGAAATAGAAATATCAATCAAAATTTGGTTTGTGTTTTTGAATTTTTCGATATTTTAGTAAATAGCTTGCATATGCTAAAGTCTAAGTTTCTCTGTTGTCGGTGCCTAACCTGAAATCCGGGTTGCCCGGGTATCGATTTAGCAAGGCATCTAATTAAAAGTCTGGGCACGTCTCTCTTCCAACTCCAGTGACACTATTCCTGAATTCTCGTAAGAAAAACTGCACATGACGGCGACTTCTAGTTTACATTGTACAAAAGTGTGAAAACCCAACAACACTTCGTTACCGCCTATTATTAAATTATAACCGCCTCTTACTTATAGTTCCATCACTTTATTATCTGTAATCGGCGGAAATTTTTGCAGATTATGTTATGGAAAACGTGTATTAAGAAAGTGTCTGCATGGAAGCAAATCAAAATGGTGGTGGTCAACTTGACTATGTAATAATTTTAATGAGTATCTGTATATAAAATACTTAATCACTTTAACAATTTCTATTTATTTAAACCTGCAGAGGATTACCAAGATAAGTAAAAAAGTTCTATTGCTATAACAACGCTAACTGTTTACCTTCATATAACCTTTGACAATGGCATGTTAACATGCTGAAATACGTATAAGGTTTAAATAAATAGAAATTGTTAAAGTGATTAAGTATTTTATATACAGATACTCATTAAATATGGACTTTAACGAAAATATTGGGAATTTTATGGAATCTTAAAATATTAAAAAAATTCTGGAAAACATTTCAAATATGTTCTATATCGGGGTTTCCAAAAATTTAGAAACCAATTTTTTTTAATTTTTGAAAAATTTCTATTAATTTGAAACTTTTTTTTTAAATTATAAAATTAATAGTATTGAAAATTTTTAAAAACGTAAGATATTTTGGGTTTTGCAAATTTTGTATTGTACATATTGTAGTATTAATTATTAGAAAATTTTTAAAAATTTCGAAAATTTTTAAAAATTTCGATAATTTTTAAAATATTTAAAAATTATGAACAATTTCGAAATTATAAGAACCTAAAATTTCTAAGATTGCGGGTTATTTCAAAAGCGGTAAAATTGTAAAAATTTTTGATAATTAAAAAATTTTTGAAAAACTGAAATTTTCAAAATTCATTAAAATAGTATAAAATTTTAAAAGTTTGAGTTGAATGTAAAAATTTAAAACTTTTTGGAATTACTGAAAATTTTGATAACCTTTAGAAGATTAAATAATTTTGAAAGTTTTTAAATGTTATAAATTTAGAAAATTTGTGAAAAAAACTATTAAAAAATTATTAAAAATTGAAGTTATTTTGAAACTTTTGGAAATTCTTTAAAATTTGTAACTTCTCAAAATACTGAAAATTACTGAATATTTTTAAAATTTTGAATATTTTTTTTTTAATTTAAAAAAATTTGAGTTGAAATATTTTTGTTTTATAAACTTTTGAAAATTTTGAAGATTTGAAGTACAGCACCCCTCCACCCTCTGTTTTTAAAGCAGTCGCCTGCTTTTATATTATTTTGTGTATTCTAGTTGCAGCGAATGTTTATCCATTAAAATCCTAAAATCGATTTTTCACGTCCTATAGACCTTTAGCCGTATTTTTGCAATCACTCAAATAAACCGTTCGGATAAACGACTAAACGGAAATTTGTCCGTGATGTTTTCTCAATATATAATTTCTATAGAAAGTTGTCATTTAACATGCCAATACCGATTTTGAGCCCGAAATTCGTAAATTATTGACAAAACAAAAAACTGATAGTGGGGAGTGATAAGGAGATCGCGTTTGCGCTTGAAGCACCCCGCCCTTTTTTTTGGCGGACCAACATCATTTTCTTGCGGTGTCATCCTAATGCAATTAGCAATTTTTGAACCAAATTTGGTTTTTCTGGGCAAAGTCGTTTGGACTGTAAAATATATACAGACAGACACCTCTGTAGCGTCTCCCAAGGTCCTAAAACCTGCTTATAGTCAAGATGTTTAGTTTAAAAATGTTTGCCATAAAAGTATCTTTCTTTTAGACAACTCGTATATCGGCCAGTAAACTTAAAGCCAAAAAAAAATTTTGTTTGCATAAATGTTATCCATTTGTAAGCCCGATTTTAATACAAATTAGAAATAATCAGCAATGAGAAATACCGAACAGTTAAGTTTGGTTAAAAACAATATTAAAAGTTATTTTGTTTGCATACTGAAAGTTGTAATTTCAAAAGAAAATGAGCGAAGCATTTCGCTTGCACTTTTCTATATTTAGGAAATTATTACTTCTCACGTTTTCGAGTGTGTTTGTGTATCAATGAATTACGCGCCAATAGTGACTATAAGATCGCACCGCCCTAACACTGTACCGAGAACATAGCTGCATAGTAATACTCATGTTTTAGGAACATACTGCATATAGTAAAATAGTATAAACTTTTTAAGAATATTTTATTTGTAAATATTTTGAATTGATTGTGTGGTAGGCACATAGTGAAACATTATTAATAATAATTTAACTATTAAAAAATTAATAGTTTATTAATAAAATAAAACTATTGGTAATTGTTTCACAATTTGTTGGTTTTTATTTTCTCGACTTAAGTTTCAACCATCACGGTTATCGTCAGGAGTTTACAAATCAAACTAAAACTAAAGCTTAAAGATGTACAATACTACCCTACCCATTTCATACCATATGTGGTTTGAACATCTTTTAAATTTTAGTAGTGTTCGTTTGTATAATACCACTAGTATAATGTATAATGTATAATGTATAATGTATAATACCACTAGTTGGAGATGTTCAAACCACATATGGTATGAAATGGGTAGGGTAGTATTGTACATCTTTAAGCTTTAGTTTTAGTTTGATTTGTAAACTCCTGACGATAACCGTCATGGTTGAAACTTAAGTCGAGAAAATAAAAACCAACAAATTGTGAAACAATTACCAAGAGTTTTATTTTATTAATAAACTATTAATTTTTTAATAGTTAAATATTTATTTTAATTGTTACAATTGCTGGGTATAAACAGATAAAGTACTGAAGCAAAGGCTGACTTATTATAACGGTAGCGTTGTTCTTTGTAATTCAGGTATGCGTCGCTGGAATGTACATTTCGGTTTGCAGAATATCTGTTCAATCTTCATTTTTTTTAAACGATTCTTTGAAATTAAAGAAAAATAGTAGTCACTAAAAACAGCTAAAAATTGGAAGTAAAGTGGAACATTACCCCCAAATATTCCTGTACCTTAAAATTGAGATATGAATCGGTTGTGAATGTTATTCTACTGTCACTCATGAGAAATTAAGCTTAACCGTAAATATAATATTCCGTTTATTAAATAAAGGAGAACTGTTTGGGACGCCCGCCCTCCCAACTGTTAGCTTATCTGAAGTTGCATGAGCTTACACAATCAAAAAAAACTTATAATCAGGTGGGAGGGGGGAAGAAAAAGGATTCCCTACTTTAATATAGACGCGCTCGAAAACAACCTTAGATTAGTATTTTACGCATGTGTAATAGCGATTCTGAGCAAGCGCGATCTTCGTACCCCCCGGGGTGCTTCCTCACCAACGAATTTTTGACTGTCACTATAAAATCGATTTTATTCTTTAACCAATAAATATTATTTGTAATTAGAAAATACTAAAAATCAAAAATCTTCACAAAATTTTGCACATTTTCAAA
The DNA here is from genome assembly GCA_958336395.1 of Ctenicera cuprea. Classification (NCBI taxonomy): domain Eukaryota; kingdom Metazoa; phylum Arthropoda; class Insecta; order Coleoptera; family Elateridae; genus Ctenicera; species Ctenicera cuprea. Next base: position 65,168,772 of record OY284487.1, on the reverse strand, counting down.
CATTTTCAGTAAAACTGAAATCTTACATATATTTCAAAAAATATCAAAATTTTTTATAATTGTTAGTTTTTAGTTTTTAAAAATTGGCAAAATTTACAAAAATGCTACAAATTTTTTTAAAGAATCAAAATTTCTGAAAAACTAAAATTTCTTATGACTTGGTGATGTGAAACAAGAAGTAATTATATTTGATTGTATTTAGAAGAGCCTATTCTTCTAAAAATTTGCAATGAAATTAATTTCTTTAAAATTTACCAAAGTTTCAAATTTTATATTTTAAAATTATTAGAAATTGTTGCAAAAATCAGTTTAAAAATTTTGAAAATTTTCAATATTCCAAATTTGTCTAAAAATTATGAAAATTTTAAAGAATTTTTTATTTTTATAAAGTCATAGTTTTTAAAAACGTTCCAAATTTCTAAAATTTTTAATGGTATTTTAATTTTTTTTTAATTTCATAAATTTCGTTTTGAATTATCATTTTTTCAAAGGGCAAAACTTTAATTTTTCATTAACAAAATATGACTTAAAATTTTTTATAAATCTTTCTCAATTTCATGAAATTGTCAATAATATAAACAATTTATAAATACCTCCAACATTTTCAACAAATTTTAAAAAAAATTTAATATATTCGAGGTCGGTTGCTCGACAGCTATTTTTCTTGCTGATTTATTTATATGAATATGAGCGAATTTCATTTTGGAAAACTTTAACGGGATTTTCCTCTGCGTATTTATGAATTACTACAACATTATTTAGATCTCCGTTAGGGCTGTCCCCTAGAAATAGGTGTAATAGGAGCTAAGTTCAACTAACTTGTTTCCCTCTTCTTTTTTGTCGTTTTTCAGGGAATATTTTGCTAGAGAAGTTTTCCTGAAGTTGTTTTAAGAGAGTTGTTCTTTTTTGAAATTCTTCAGGATTGTTTTTCCGGTCTTTTTTTTTTCGTTTTTTTCACTTTCCGTTTTCGGGAGCAGTTCTCATTCCCAAATCGCGCAAGCCGGACAAGTAGGTACCAAACAAAAAGCGGGGGGCGTAGCACACGGCACCTACGAGTTCTGCAAGTGATATTTACTTTTATTTCTGAACCTGTTTAACTTTGTAAGAGCACGTGCAGTTCTCATTGGTGAAAAGCGTAAGATAAGAAGAGCAGAAAATCATAATTTTCTCGGAAAATCCGCCCAAATTGGTGAAAGAAAATGTAAATGTACGAAACCGTTCATTTTTAAAACATGCCACATTTAATCCAATTTGTAGCATACTAGACTAACATCTAAAAGATTCATTTTTTTTTATTTCAGGGATTTTACAAACGACCATCTCCAAATCTAGTTCCTAAAAAAACTGAAATTTGAAAATATCTTGGTATCATTCGCTTGTTAAAAAATCCCCAAAATATTTTCCAGTGAACTCCACCTCCAAGTTCTTAAAACGTTGAAAATCATCAATTTGTTAAAACGCCATCCTCTGGTGCACCCACCCAATAAAAATGAAAAACTTTGAAAAATGTTGGTCTAAAATTAAAATTTCTGAAACTGACGAAACCCTCTCAAACCACCCTAAAATGCGCCTCCTACAAACTTTTTTTTTACCAAAAAACTGCTCTGTACTTTAAGCACAGTCCTAATTTCAATCTTTTGTTAATCAGTATATCAGCAAAAAATAAATTCACTGCCTAAACAATGCTGCAACTAATTTAAACCCAACACTTTTGATTGACTGTCACTCTTGATGCTTATCTAACCTATAAAATTTTCAAACTAATTTTCAATGGGAATTAAAGAGGTGTCATCTTTCAGTCAACATTAACGCTTTGAAGTGACACCCTAACTCACCGCGAAATTCAAACTGTGCTTTGGGGCATCACATCAAAGGCCAGAGGGGTCCAGAAGGCGTTGGCTTGGAATGAAAGCTCTTTTGAAGAGAAATCGCCCCAGGGACCACAGATGAAACGTTAATATGTTCATACGGAGAGTTTGCGATGTTAAATGTTATATGGTGAAGATCTTAACATTTTGTGAGTCATTATTAGTTTAACTTAAAGCACCGTTTTGAATTTTTATGCATTTCCATCCAGTATTGTAATCGTACAAAGAAACTATTTTGAGATTTTGAGGGTAACGCGTATATAAAAAAATGAATGTTTTTAATATATGCGTGAGTTGGTAGATTGGCGTAAAATTATCGCGTCGAAGTAACCTTAAGGGGACGCACTGTTATTATAGAAAGGTCATTGGGCAGCAACAATGAAATTATTGAATAGTCCAAAAGGCAAGCTGCAAATATCAAACTAACCTACGAAGAGTGAATTAGCAAATAACATCTTTGCTAGTGCCGTTGGGTGGTGTAATGGAACGTAAATCATCAAGTGATATTAGTAGTGCTGTTTTAACATGGATGAATATGTGGAAAACACGTTAGAAGATTGGGGGTTGTTTGAAAAAGTTGGCGAAACTTTTAACAGTAAGCAGTACAGTGTTTTATAATCAATTTATCATTTCTCGCTTGCATTTCATAATGTTTTGTGCTGTTCATTGTTTCTAAATAGATACTGGCCATAATCTAACTAATTATGCACTTCTGGTACTGCGTGGTAATTTAAATTATTTAGTTGTAATAACATATTATCAATTTCCTCCTCCTCTACCTCCCCAGTGGTTCCCCTAGTCCTAGTGCTAAACGAATTCTGTTATTTGATCAAGGTCAGTTTTTATTTAGTCTATGAATTCCTTGCTTTTAATCGAATTCAGCAATAACTATCTTTCAGAAGCCTGGGTGTGACGTTCTAAGAAAAATGTTGTATTACACAATTTAAATTCTCTTATTTAAAATTTATTACTGATTTAACAAGTGCTAATCGCATGTTAAATTTTAACATTATTATGAAAAATACGGTTTTTGATTTTTTGGCAATTTTTACGGCAACACTTGATGACTTACATGGGTATCCTTACATATATGGGAAAGTAGTTGTAATATTGCTTTACTTACAATGCGGTTATTTTTAAAGAAACGAAATTGACGAAGAGGTTTTCAAATCCCCTAACGTGAAGGACGTCGCTGAATTAATACCCTCTTTGGATGTTCGAAAAAAGTTTCTGGCAAAATTTATTCCAATTAAAATGATAGCGGATGTAAGTGAACAGTTTTTGCACTACTTAAAATAACAGCACAGTGTTGGTGTGTCATCTAATGTTGGTGTTCATTTCTAAAATGTGAGTTATGTTGGATTTTTATACCAAACTAAAATTTTATCACGGTAACCAAACGCTCTTATTGATTATACTAAAATTTTAGGCCAGTAAAGAACTTCCTATCTTATCTGATAATGATGCAGCAGATGACCAATTATCAAATAAAAGCAAAGACAGTAGCTATTCCCAAGATGACGATCCTTCCGAATTGGAAGTGGTATGTATGAGACGCTACAGGAAAACCGCTTGATATCCAAAATATCTCTTTAAATTTAACTTTGTTCTAGTGCCTTGTGTTATTACAGATGATTTAATTCCTAGTGTATAATAAAATAAAAAAGCTAACGTTGGTGTGCCTTATGTTATTTCCACCTATGGCAATGTAAGTGATTTCGAAGGGAAATTGACGTTGAACAATATTAAAAATATCTTTTTTACAGAGCGTTCGAAAATTAATAGATGAAACGGTGGATGCAGCAATGATTAAAGCTAGTTATGGTTAAGATAAAAAATTTCAAAGGTCTGAATTGTGTGAACTCGTAATTAAAAATGAACTAAAGCGCAGTGTTGATCAGAAGTAAGTAACGAAATAATTATTGTAATTTTTTTATTTTAGTTTTGGCATAGAATTCATCCAGTATACTTAGTTACCAATTTTTTAAGTTATACCTATCATATATGGTATTTTTAGTAAATATTAAAAGATGATGTCTACTTTTGCAATATGTACTTATTTTAGTTCATGTTCAATTCTTTTTTAGAATATCTTCTACGCGGTTTCAAGAATTGTCCTCTGAAGTTAATGATATATTTTTCACGAAGAATCAGAGTTGTACTTCGTACCTTATGCAAGAAAAAAGGACGGAAAACCAAAAGCAGCTCGTGGAAAACTTTTGGCCCCCTATTGTTATATTAGAAAAAAATCTGAAAGATTTGGGACTTATAGCATCAACCTCGAAGTCCACCCCAGAACGCAACTCTGCAGAATTTGGTAAATTTTCTTTTGTTCCATTCGTGAAAAGATAGGCAATAAGTTATTCTTTATTGTATTTTGCAGTAGAAGACTTGCAGTGGTTAAAAAATAATTGCTTTCCACTGACCACAGTCGAACAAAAATGGAAGACTACAACTGCTCTTAGACTTGCACAGATGAACAATATTGATGCATATTTTAAATTATTTTCAGATAATAATAATTTTTTTTTTAATTAAAACCTAAGCATCATCATATGTTACATTATAGTAAAGTCTTTGAAATGTGTGGTCCATTCGTTCATCTTTGGGGTATGCGTTTCGAACAGAAACAGAGAATCAAAATTAAATTCAAATGTTGCAGGATCTTTCAAAAATATGATACATATGTATTATCTTATAAAGCCCAATTAAAACTATGCCATCTATTAATAAGTCTTTTAAAAAAACACTTACTTATAAAAACACAAGCGAAATTGATAATTTGGATTATAAAACTTATTTTTCGAGATTGGAAAAAAAGAATTACTCACATTGAAATATAGGTATTGAAACCAAGGGAGTAGTATATCGAGAAGGTATAATTTTAGTCATAAACGCTGTTGATATGTCCATATTTGGAAAAAATATTTCTCCACAACAATAAAGATGTTTATTTTGCATTTATAGAAACCATATAAGTTTTAATTATCACCTATATGCATACCAAGTATAGTAGCTGCTTCTAAGGAATTACGAAAAATTATCCTATATGATAAGGAATTACATGATTATACACCTTGTTTACTAACTAGTATGAATGGAATAACATTTTTATCATTAAAATAATGTTTGTAGTTCATAATGTTTCATTGCTAATGTCGTATTTTTAAAATAAGGAATTTTTTTCCCTAAAATAAGTTTTATATTTGTACCCAGTGCACAATTTATTATATCTACTGTAAAAACATATACGACATACGTACTACGTTTTGACACAAAGGTATGTTAGAAATTTCTAAAACTTGCAGCAATATTAAACAACCGGCACAGTTGTTACTGAAATGATCTGTGGTTTGCTATAAATTATGTGCTAGTTTTCATTACATACGTATATTATATTTTCATACAAGGGTATGCTAAAGATTACTACAAACTTATAACAATACTAAACAACGCGTACAGTTGTTATTGAAATGGTGTGTGGTGTATATTACTATATGAGTTTTGGTAAATTTTGTTACAAATTTTGTACTAATTTTTATTACAAGCGTGGCATAACTTCCGCTACAAATATTAAATACCTGCTTACCACAAATTTTAGCAAATAATACTTACTAAAATTTCGTTGCTACAATTCAATAGCAAATGGAACTACAAATTGTAGCAAGACGTATATTTATTATAGATTATACTAATTTTTGTTACAATTGTAGTCTCTTGTACTATAATTTTTTTTCCGTGTACTGCTACTATGTCATAACGTACCAATATGATATTTCGATATGGTGTCCGGTATAAAAACGGGCATTGTATAAAAACCTCACTATAAGAGGCTTACCGCGTTTGGTTTCTAGCATATGGCAATAAGGGGAGCGCTTTACACATTATTTTAGTTTTACCTTCCTCGCTATACGGAGTATAACCAGAGGTATTGTATTCGTCAAAATTTCGGAAGATGAGATTTTGACAGATATGCACGTTTTAGGATCCGAGATTAGCGCCAATATTTTATTCAACTTATCAGCTCTTCGTTCACTCCGCTCTTCAGTGGTTCATCTCTCTAACCAGCAAATCAGCACAAAAAATCAGCAACTTTAAGTTGCTGACATAATGAGAATCTGAAAATTTAAAGGATAAATTAAAATTCGAAATTACCACACTAAAGTAAAAAAAAAACAATATTCAAGAAAATCTAAAACTACACTTTTTAATGTCATATTTAAAACTGAATATTTAAGACAACATTGGTTAATTTGGAGAATTCGCTTTTAATATTGTAACTGTCTTAACTTAATTTTTGACCACACCCTAGATGAAGGATGTTGAAGATTTCTAAAATAAAATACCTATTTTTGATTAGTGAACAAGGTCCTGCTTAAAAATATTGTAGTTTCATAGGATATGTCACAGAAGAGAAACGGGTTGGGACAAAAACCAAAATTTTGCTTATTGCCAGTTTTACTTACATAAAAATTAAAAAAAACTTCGGTTTCTTAACAATAATTTTTTTTATATTTCCAAAACTTGTAAAATATTTTTCACTTCATAGCGTTTAGCTTTCCAAAAATTTGTGTGCACAGTAACATTTTATCTTTATAAGGCTATTACGATAAAATATTTGAACCCGACCTGTCAACCTGTTTTTGAGTAATAATGCTCTAAAACAAAATTTTCAGAAACTTGTATTGGCCGCCATTTTCAAGTTAGAAAGTCTTCTAAAGGTCTTTCCGTTTCAGATTTAAAAAATTCGAATTCCGAGGAAAAAGGGTACCAAAAATACCTCCAACTTCCCCTGACACATATACAGACAGACATTTTTGGGTTCCTAGACGTCCAAAACATATATTTCCGTCAAAATCGCGAATTCGAATATTTGCCTGAAATCAGAACTTACCTATACTGAAATTATAGGAATGTAAAAATGGTAATATTCACACAACCATTGTTTAATCCCTATTCCAGGTGATAAAAATTTTAAAATCTGCTGTGTATGCTGGAACATCCTATTTAACCAAAAAGAACAAATATGGAAAATGAAATAGAAAGTTTGGATGTTTGTTTATTTAATTTTTTTTTAAATTTTGGTAAATAATTGTTAGTTGAAGAAAAATAAAATCAGGAATTTTCAATGTATATGGAAGATATCAGAAAATTTCCGAAAATAAAACTATAAAAATAACAATGAATACCTACAAATTAGGTGATTTACGTTTACATTTTATATCACTACCGAAGGAAGCCATAATTTTTCAAAAAATGAACAAACCCATTTACTTCGACTTAAACACAAATTTTGAACTTTGTATGTATTTTCATAAATATTTTATATCTCTGTAACATCAAATCTAACGCAGCTACACGCCATTCTGTGTGTTGTATCTCTGCAATATGAGCATTTTTTATATAAGTAAGGTTATGTCAATCTAATTTAATTTATAAAATAAAAATTTGTTGTCAAATTCATGTCAGACCTTTTTTTAGAAACGCCCTGCTCTGTATTTAACACAAAATAAATGTGAAATGTAGGTATTGCGTATTTCTAAAATGAAAGTAAACATTTTTAGAATTGCCTTAAATGATCATACCAAAGGTACGTCTCTGTAAATAGAAGTACTGTCGAAACCCTACCAAAAACAAATTAAGAATCTTACCTTTCTAACTACTAGAAATCATGCTAATAAAAGAGGCCACCCATTTTTTCACCCAGACATTTAATGGATTTTGATTGTTGCAGCATCGAGAGGAAAAAATACTTTCCTTCCTGAAAAACAAAGAAAAAAATTACGTATGAAAGCCAATAAAACCAATGCAGCAAACAGTCTAGTTAGACTAAATTAACCTTATATTAATTTAAAAAATTCCTAGTTAAAATCATATCAGACCTTTTAACAACCTAACACAAAATAAATGAAAAAACCTGTGGGTATTGCGTATTTCTAAAATGAAAGTAAACATTTTCACAGTTGTCTTGGGTGGCAATACCGAAGGTACGCCTCTGTAAATAAAATAACTTTCCTAACCTTACTAAACCCAAACTAAAAATCTTACCTTACTAGAAGTCATACTGATAAAAAAGTGCATCGACTTCTTTACCCAGAAATCTAATGGATATTGATTCTTGTTGCATTTGTAGGAAAAACTACTTTCCAGCCTGAAAAAAAAAAGATAAAAATTAGGTTATGAAAACTAATAAAACCAATTCAACAAAAAATCTGATTAGGCTGAATTAACGGTAATTTTAAAAACTTTTTGGTTAAAACCATGTCAAACTTGTTATGAACACAAAATAAATGAAAAAAGCTGTATGTACTGTGTATTTCTAAAATGAAGGTAAGCATTTTTAAAGTTGCCTTGGATGATCATACCGAAGGTACGCCTCTGTCATAGAAGTACTTTCAAAACCCTACCAAAAAAGCAAACCGAAAATCTTACCTTTCAAGCTACTAGAAGTCATACTGATAAAAGGGGCCACCCATTTCCCCAATCTGACATTTAATGGATTTTCATTCTTGCAGTATTTAGAGGAAAAAATACCTTCCTTCCTGGAAAAAAAATAAAAATTAGATTATGAAAGTGAATAAAACCAATGCAGCGAAAAGTCTAGTTAGACTAAATTAACCTTATTAATAAAAAAAAATTCCTAGTTAAAATCGTGTCAGACCATTTAGAAACGTCCTGTGTGTAGAATAAATAAATAAAAACGCTTTAGGTATTTTGTATTTCTAAAATGAAATATACATTTTCACTGTTGCCTTCGATGATCATACCGAAGGTACGACCCTGTCATAAAAGCACTTTCGAAACCCTACCAAAAACTAGCTAAAAATCTTACCTTTCTGACTACTAGAAGAAAAGAGGTCACCCATTTCTTCACCCAGACATTGAATGGATTTTGATTCTTGCAGCATTTAGAGGAAAAATACTTTATTTCCTAAAAATAAAGTAAAAATTAGGTTATAAAAGCCAATAAAACCAATGCAGCGACAAATTTAGTGAAGCTAAATTAACTTAAATTAATTTAAAAAAAACTCCTGGTATTATCATGTCAGACCTTTCAAATTAAATAAAAAATTTTAATATGAAAGATAAACAATTTCGCAGTTGCCTTGGATGGCCATACCGAAGGTACGCCTCTGTAAATAGAATAACTTTCGAAACCCTACCAAAAACAAACTAAAAATCTTACCTTTCTGACTACTGCAGTCACGCTGATAAAAGAGGCCACCAATTTCTTCACCCAAACATTGAATGGATTTTGATTCTTGCAGCATTTAGAGGAGAAATACTTTTTTTTCTGAAAAAAGAAAGTAAAAATTAGGTCATAAAAGCCAATAAAACCAATGCAGCGAAAAGTCTAGTTAAGCTAAATTAACTGAAATTAATTAAAAAAATTCCGGGTTAAAATCATATCAGGCCTTTTAAAAACGCCCTGTATTTAACACAAATTAAATAATAATGCTGTGGGTATTGTGTATTTCTAATATGAAAGATAAACATTTTCACAGTTGCCTTGGATTGCCATGCCGAAGGTACGCCTCTGTAAATATAATTACTTTCGAAACCTTTTACCAAAAACAAACTAAAAATCTTACCTTTGTAACTACTAGAAGTCACACTGATAAAAGAAGCCACCAATTTCTTTACTCACACATTGAATGGATTTTGATACTTGCAGCATTTAGAGGGAAAAAAGCTTTCCGCGTTGGAAAAAAGATGAAAGTTAGGTTATGAAAACCATTAAAACCAACGCAGATAACTGTTTATTCAAATAAAAATTAATAATCGGTTCATATTTACCTTTAAATATTATTTGGTGAACAAAAGGTATTTCCTCTACAATTTATAACAAATTAACAACAAATTACTCCACTTTCATACACATAACGCGTTCCATTACCGTATAATCAATCAAAAACAGGGTTGATGTTTACGCAATTCGACAAAAAAAAGTTACAATGCAACAGGTGTTCAAAATTCTAGAAACTTCTTTTACTTTTATCTAACGTATTAGGTACGAGATAACATTATTATTTATCACATATTTTATAGCTATGAAATAAAACGCAAATTAGAAATGTGTATAATATTAAAATAGTATATTATAGACCAAGGTAGAGAAGACATTTTTCTCAGCCGAGCAGAATTAATTCTCGAGATGCGAAGCATCGAGGGAAATAAGTCGCGAGGCTGACAAGTCTTCTCTACCGTGGTTTATATATTATTTTTTCCACTACTAGCACCCTTATTCCTTTTATAATTAATTGATTTTACATTAATAAAAAATAAAATTACAAATGCAAATATGCACAAAAATAAAGTAGCCTTGCTTGAAAACAAGAGAATAGTTAATTTCAATTGACATGTACAGCATGTGCCACCTAACCTTGCAAATTTTAGTGGGCTTTGATTCGGCTACTTACGCTTTGTTTCGTCGGTAGTCGTAACTTAAACTAGCTCTAATTGGCTGTTGGACAGTGTGGTACACTCTACTAAAAAGTGAAAGTCAATTTATTTATGGTTTACGAAAAATTGTGGATTTTTTGACAAATTAAAAGGTCGTGCACCATAAGGTTAGAAACAGTTTAATAATCGGTTCATATTTACCTTTAAATATTATTTGGTGAACAAAAGGTATTTCCTCTACAATTTATAACAAATTAACAACAAATTACTCCACTTTCATACACATAACGCGTTCCATTACCGTATAATCAATCAAAAACAGGGTTGATGTTTACGCAATTCGACAAAAAAAAGTTACAATGCAACAGGTGTTCAAAATTCTAGAAACTTCTTTTACTTTTATCTAACGTATTAGGTACGAGATAACATTATTATTTATCACATATTTTATAGCTATGAAATAAAACGCAAATTAGAAATGTGTATAATATTAAAATAGTATATTATAGACCAAGGTAGAGAAGACATTTTTCTCAGCCGAGCAGAATTAATTCTCGAGATGCGAAGCATCGAGGGAAATAAGTCGCGAGGCTGACAAGTCTTCTCTACCGTGGTTTATATATTATTTTTTCCACTACTAGCACCCTTATTCCTTTTATAATTAATTGATTTTACATTAATAAAAAATAAAATTACAAATGCAAATATGCACAAAAATAAAGTAGCCTTGCTTGAAAACAAGAGAATAGTTAATTTCAATTGACATGTACAGCATGTGCCACCTAACCTTGCAAATTTTAGTGGGCTTTGATTCGGCTACTTACGCTTTGTTTCGTCGGTAGTCGTAACTTAAACTAGCTCTAATTGGCTGTTGGACAGTGTGGTACACTCTACTAAAAAGTGAAAGTCAATTTATTTATGGTTTACGAAAAATTGTGGATTTTTTGACAAATTAAAAGGTCGTGCGCCATAAGGTTAGAAACAGTTTGCTTTGAGGAGGGATTAACGATAATTTAGGTTACGTATAAAAAATACAGCAAAGAAACTAGAAATGTAATAAAATACCTTGCTTTTGCTTGAGAGTGTAACGGCTTCTCGCCTTTTAAACTTATCGTCATTTTTTTGCAAGGTTAAATGGCACTTGCTGTATGTAAAATATATATTTTATAATAGTGGTTATAAAATGTTCAATTTTGATGATTTGAGTGAAATTAGGGAAGGTGCAGAAAGTGTTGGTGAACAGTTATTACCAGTAAAATCAAAAGATTTTTACATGAAAGTTTATGGTGAATTTAAAGATTGGTAGCAATTGTTTTCATTATTAACCAGTAGTTAATAATGAAATATTAGTAACCACTAGGAAAGAAATTCATCTTCTTGGCTCTAAAACAAAGTAAATAGTGATATCGTTTAATGCTAGTAGTGGAAAAAATATTTTACTTTTCATAAATTCTGAATTAATTACACAGTATTTTTAATTTGGCATTTTAGGATATTTTCAAGCTTCGAAGACTTTTTACTTTCTCACTTCTACTGAGGTAAGAAAACATTTTGTATTTTAACGAAAATACACGCTCGGGATACAAGAAACCCGAAAAAAGTGTTTCTAAACATGTTTGTCTGTAGGTGGGTCTGTGGGTGAGGCTGTTTTCCATAATCACCGAAACGGCTTTACTGTAAAGCTCATTCGAAAATAAGCGAAGCATTTCGCCTACACTTTATTATGCTTTAGAAATTTTTGCTTATCATATTTTCAAATGTATTTTTGTATTAACGTTGTAGCCCCAAAAAAGTACTGTAAGATCACATGGTTAAATCAGATTAACATAGTATTTTATTTCTAGCTACTTAAATGAGGTTTGCTTTACCGTTAGTGGCAGCGCCTAGCGGGCGGTTTTGTAGCTGCTTCGCGTACGTGATAAAGTCACCGAATAGAAAAGGGGAAAAGGTCATGTTAGAACTGCAGTTAGAAACCGACCTCAGAACGAATTTTTTATATTTTATATATAATAAGCCTACTAAATTAAAAACAATCGTATTGTCAGTATTTTGAACAATATTTATTATTGAAAATATTCAAATTCTTACATGCTTTCAAGCATTTACGTACGTTGCGCCTTCTTAAGGCTTTTATGCAACCTCTTGTTGGTGCAAGAAACTCGAAAGGATGAGATCAGTGCTGGGTAAACTCTTTAATAAAGCAAAGAGAACTAGAACTACTAGTGACTGGGAGCCCTACAAAGACCAAAAACGAATATATAAAAAAGAGGGACACTTGGAAAACTTTTTGCAGTTCCATAGAGACTACTACCTCAGCGGCAAGACTAAAAAGGATCTTTTCCAAAGACTCCAATCAACAACCTGGCTGTCTCAGGCAAGGGGATGGTTCTCTGACAACTAAACCCGAAGAGACAGCACAAGTGTTAATTCAAACACATTTCCCAGGCTGCATTGTTACCCCTGATTGTGTATGGCCAAGGCCCGACACCCCACCTCCCATCAAGGAGGATTGGGAAGTGACTGACCGGGTCGTAAGGGGCGACAAAGTAACCTTTCTCCCCTTCAAGTCGCCGAGTGGACGGTATCTTCCTAGCCCTATTACAATGGGGTCTGGACCTGATACTTGCCCACCTGGTGCGCATCTACCGGGCATGTATCGCCTACCGATATGTACCGGAAAGCTGGAGAGAAGTGAAGGTAGTTTTTATACCCAAACTGTTGACTACACCCTGGCCAAATCTTATGGTCCCATTAGTCTTACATCTTTCTTATTAAAGACTCTTGAGAGACTTTGTGACAGGGAAATAAGGGAGAACGTCCTTGTTTTACACCCACTGCACCTGAACCAACACGCTTACATCCCAGGGAGATCTACCGAATCGGCGCTACATGCCGTAGCGAATCGGATCGAGAGATTGATTAGACAACAAAATGTCTACCCTGGTAGTTTTTATTGATATTGAAGGAGCCTTTGACAAGGCCACCTTTGAAAGTATAAATTTTGCCTTACGCAAACTTGGTGTTGCACCTACTCTTTGTGAGTGGATAAATCACATGCTTGCAATGAGATCAGTGCAATTTAACTTAGGAGACAGCTCAATTAGAGGTGTTGTGATGAAAGGCTGCCCACAGGGCGGAGTTCTGTCTCCACTGTTATGGAATACAGTGGTGGACAGCCTTCTAAGCTCACTCAATAATGCTGGGTTCTATACCATTGGGTATGCGGATGACATCACCTTCCTCATCACGGGGAAGTTTGAGGGCACGCTCTGTACCTTAATGCAGACGGCTCTTCGAATAACAGAAAAATGGTGTAATGAACAGTCCTTATCTATCAACCACTTGGAGACAGAGATGGTACTCTTCACAAAGAAAAAGAAGGTTGGACCCTTACGTACACCTCTCCTATTCAACACTTCTCTCAGATTCTCAGATAATGTCAAATACCTAGGAGTTAATTTTGACAAACAGCTGAACTAGGAGAAACACCTGAAAGCTAAAACGAACAAAGCATGCATGGCTTTCTGGCAGTGTCGCCGCGCTCTAGGTAAATCTTGGGGACTTTCCCCTAGAATTACCTTGTGGCTGTATACTGCCGTGATTAGGCCCATGCTAAGCTACGGAGCACTTGTCTAGTGGCCCAGGGTCAGACAAGCTACGGTAGCAACCAAACTGGGACACGTGCAACGTCTCGCTTGTCTCAGTTCTACAGGTGCTATACGCTCAACCCCCACGGCCGCCTTAGAGGTGATCTTATGCCTTCCTCCACTTGATCTCTTTGTGGAGGAAGTAGCTGTGAGGACTGCTTTGAGGCTGCGCCACAAGGGGCTGTGGCACACATCAGGCAAGGGAGACAGACACACCCGCATACTGGATGAGGCAATCGTTAAGACTCCTCTTCTGGATGCTATGGTGGACTACCTTCCTTTACAATATGCCTTTAATAGACACTTTAGTGTCTACGCGAATGCTGGACCAACCCAGCATATGGACATATCCATCTTCACCGATGGATCTAAAACAAAGCATGGAACGGATGCCGGAATTTTCTTCAGACGATTGGCATAATGGCAAGCGGCGTGCTGGTTGGTTCAGGCTGTCTAATGTTCCCAGTCGGTTAGCTTGACGCCAAGCAAGAGCTTGATTATTCAAACATGCGCCTAACTGTATCTAGGCATTTGTTGAGCGTCGAATTTGATTATTCAGGCGGTTATCCCAATGCTTTCAATTGATTCAGGCGGCTGGCATAAAGTTTCTAGGGAGTTAGCTTAATGCCCAGCAGTTAGATCGATGGTTTAGGCCGTTAGCCGGATGGAAAACAGTGAACTCGTTGATTCTGATGCCGAACAACAAGCTACGGCTTAATATTCTGACGGTTAGCGGTTGAGCGGTTGAGGCTGTTAGCCTGATAGTGTGCAACGGACTCAATTCTTAAGGGAGTAGCCCAGGCGGTTAGCCTGGTGCCCAATAGTGAATTCAATGGTTCAGGCGTTAGCCTGATGGTAAACGGCGAGCTTGTTGGTTGAGGCTGTTAGCCTAATATTCCCACGCTGTTAACCTGATGGCAGGCAACAAATTCGATTTTTCCGGGGCGGGGGGGGGGGGGGATAAAACTGATAGCGGACAGCGAGGTCGATTGTCCAAGTTATTAGCTTAAAAATGTCAGTTAATTAGCCTGGCGTCGAGCGGCAAGATCGACTATTCAGGCAGTTAGCTTGATGGTAAGCGGCAAGTTTGATGGTTTATGCGGTTAGCCTAATGCCGATTATGTAGCTGTCACGTAAGGCGATGCGGCACTTGGTTTCAAAAGCTTCCGTATTTTAAAAGAAATTATTGGAAAGAAAAGTGGAACGTATCCAACGGGTTCTGCTAGTTATATTTACGGTTTGACCGGCGTTTAAACGTAGCGGAAATTGTTGCATTTTGAATCTGATTTGATAAGTCTGCAGAAAATATGTAAACAAATTTCTGCAAACATGGTTAACGTACTTGTAACATTTTCTTTCATGTCTGGCATGCAGACCTCAACACTTTTTTACTAACTTACTGCATCTGAAACCGATTAAATACATTTTTTTATTTCATAACTCAAAAACAGCCAAATAGAAAATTTGTTTACATTTCAACATAGAATTACTGTAAACATATTTATTTAAAACATTTTTTTCTAAAATAAATAGCAACGGCCGAAAACTGGTGTCTTAATACTTTTGATTCGCTCTGTGTAGTTGTGGTATACCACAAACGATTATGGTTAATAACCGTTAATATAATAATTAATATTATTAATTAATAAAGCTTATTAATAAAAACTAATTATCAACCGTAGAAGACGGTTCCATTTTTATACGTAATCATTGTTAATTCATTTTACTAAGCTAATGTTGATGTCTTTAATTATAAAGCTTTACTCAAAGCGTGAGGTCTACTGTAAGAAGGTCTGTTAAAGGGTCCAGCACGTAAATTGGGTCTTGAATTCGTATTAATTAACTGTGTTACCCACCCTCGCATGCGCCTTTGAGAAGCCCGGCCCTTGCCAATAAAGCAGTCGAACAGACCGGGTTGTTGAGTAAATAGAGTTAGTCGCATGTCATTCGGTAACCCCCGCCCCACTGACACCCCAAACTTTCTGCAGTTTCGTGCCAAAGGGGTGACTTTCTTTAGTCCTACCTTACAGATAAATATGTGATATTAAAACACGATATGGTGCAATATGCCTAAAATGTCAATGTTATTCAAACTGTAACAAAGCATTCAGATTCTTTAGAGTCACTAAAGCCAAGCAAGCAAGCAATCGAAAAATTGAAAACAAATTGATAACATTGCTCCCACTTTGATATGTGGTGCTAATTATAATTTATTCAAAAGTGTAGATATTTATAATTAAAATATGCACAAAAAAAAAGCTCAACAATGCAGGGAAAATATGCACTTAAAAATCAAAATAATATGCACTTAATGCGTAAGTAAATAGTGCAGTATGCAGAAAACTTTATTTATTTATATTCAAAAATATAAAAGAAGACATAAGGTACGCTAAAGTAAACTTATTGATTTAAATTCTAATTAGGTGGTATTTAAATGTTTGCTAATGAAAATAGCAAATGAGATATTTGCTGAATTATCTTGTGCACATTTTAGTCTTCTGTTGGCCAGAATGTGTTTGTAATTGGACAATCACTGATCAACGTCACAGGATTTTACTAGCGCATATTTTTAGTTTGGCCACTCTTCTGCGCTTATTTTGCAGTCACACAATTCAAAGTCGCATCAAACTTTGGTTATTTTGCTAGGAAAATTAGGTGTTTTTTGTTTAGATGCTGTTTTAATTACGCACGGGCTTTTTTAGCAACCACGCCTAGTACATATTGAAGAACTTTGAAATTAATTGTATAAACAACAAGTGACAATGAAGAAACTCAATAAATATGCAGTTAAGTATGCATTTATTTTGAAATGTTATTGTTAAACTATGCATTCAATGAAAGTGGTATCATTTCATTTAAAATCCTCTGAAATACAAAGAATTTGCGAAAAGACCTCACACTTAACCAGCAAAAGAATATGCAAATGCATATAAATCCGGCCTTACACATTATTTGCTTGGCTTGGATTTAGTAGAATATGTTTCCGGTCAATAGCATTTTTTCGGCATACCTGCCAAATTTGTTGGTCTCATCTTAAGAAAAGTTTTGGTTATTAGCATTAATGAAAGCAGTGGCGTAACTAGAAAGAAAACGGCATGGGGCACGGAAAAGTTACTTATTTAAATATAAAGTGTACGTCAAATTAGGGAAATTTCTTCAACGGTAGTTTGTATGCATTTTAATTTCTTTTTCAATTACAAGTTGATTTTAAACAATAGTGGTTTGTTTTAAACTTCATGGCAATCCTGTTAGTTTACAAAGAAAAGTCAAAAATTTTAAAATATACATATAAAAGGTTCGGAATCCTTCTTAAACTGCGGGTCCCGCTGGCGCATGATACAGAAATGTAAATATGGCGCCGGTGTCCGGGTGCGGAACTACCTTCGGGTCTCTCCGCAATTAATCCCATACTACTAGTTTACTTCATGCATTCATACCAATTCTTCTAAAAGGCGTTGACTGCCGCGGTTTTTTCGATACCCATCTAGTATAGTAGGAATTATATCCTTCTTATGTTTTTTTGTTTTGGTTATGTTAAGGTGACCAAGAAAAAAATGTTCATAAATAAATTACGAACGATGTTTATTAAACCACAAAAATTTTCTTTTTTGATCGCTACCATCGAAACGTCTATAATAGTCATAACCTAATTTAGAACAGATATGACATATACAGTGTGTCCCGCACCGGCCCGAACATATAGGAAAATAACACGAGAAATGCACACGTCAATTTTAAGTGTCGTAACGATGAAGAACGCATACTTTTGCATTACTTTGTAGAAATTTGACAACAAAATGAAAGCTAATACTTGCGATAAGTAAAGTAAATTAACGATGAAATTAATAAAAATACTATTCGAAGCTAGGGGTGTACCTACGCTGTTTTGCCGAGCGGCCCAATAAAAGACGAAAAGAACAAAAATTTCTTCATAGAAGCATTCAAGAAGCAAGCGAATACGTTGTTGCCGCATATAAACATCCGAATGATTTTATCCGAATGAATCATTCGTTTATTAAATGCTTTCAAATGGCAATCATTCAATTACGGAAATAATTTGATTATGCCCATCGCTAGTTAAAACATCGTCTAAAACAGTACGACTAAAGATCTATTACAAATATAACAATGTATTGGAAAGTTATTATTGCGCAAACTATTACCGTGCAAAGAATTGCATTGTTCAACCATTAAAAAATTAGTCGTTGGTGGTAAGTTTCAAATACAGGATTGTGGAAATCTTTATTGTTTTGTTAACCTCCTAATTTTGTGGCGTGAATATCTGAAAGATTTAATAAAAAAATACAAACATTTTCTGAGAAAATTAACTACAAGGCAGTTCATTTGGTTATTTTATCTGTAGTAATATCATAAGAGATGTGCATATATAGGCTAAATAAAATAAAAATAAAGTTGTTTCATAGTAACGGAAATAGTGTCAAATTTAATAGACAGAAGAATACGAGCAGTTTTGCTTATTGTAATAGTGTATTACGCAACGAATCTATAATGATAGCTATTAATACACATACAATATTAATACACTGAGATTCAATTCAAACAAGTTGCATACACTATTTTTTTACGACTAGTTAATTTAAAAAATATTCATTAAAAAAATTTATTTGAACCTTATACTTAAAAAAAAATCGAACTGTTTTGCGATGTTAACTGTCAACAACTCTTGTAACCATGGTTACCAAAAACAATGCTTTGCTGCTATTGGTCAGTTTGGGTCATTTCATAATGAAAATCTGTATCGAAATGGGTTTCATTTTAGTATAGGCAGCGCACACTTAATAAGTAAATTAAAACATGGAAACATAATTCGAACATCTTAATCAAATTTGGATTGTTGCTCATTGTGAACCCGCAAAACATATTCGAAAAGGTGACTTTTTAATGAAAATCATAAGATTATATCTATTATTAAACCAAATACCCTGAAATATGGTTTTAAATTTTTGATAACTAATTAGTTGAAGTTATAGATTTGACTACTACACGCAAGTAATTCATACGCCAGGGAACGCTTACACGCTATTGCTTGTTCAACTTACAAGTTAAAAAGAAACGCAACCACAACCAGCCTTGAATGTTTTTGATTTAAATTTATTTCAAGCCATAAACAGATGCTTGTATCCAAAAAAAAACTTGATGTGTGCCAATAAAATAGATCGCTATAATAAAGTTAAAACGTGCCAAAAAATTTCATTTCAGACAAACAGCATTTTTCTACAACATTATTTTGTAAAAGTTTACATTAGGAGGAGTTATATTTTGCAGAAAACAATGGGTTTTTTGAACCATTTTCTCGGACTAGGAGGTATATGCAAGGTTATTTTACGTATAAATATTATAATAAAAATATCGTAAGAATATAAATAAAATATGATAAATGACAACAAAAAATTTTATGGAAACCAAACTCGCAAAAATTGAGTTTCAGGATTTTTACTATGTCTGAACACAAGGTCCAACTACTCATCTATATCAAGATTCGCTTCTGTTCGATTTTATTCCGTCAAACGCTACTGCCTACTGGGTTACTATGGAATAGATTACTAACCAAACACAAAATAAAACATATTTCATAGCCTTCCATCTTTCCATTTTTTCACTACATTTTTTTTCAATTCATCTCCCGCTCCTTCCACCTTCACCCTACGCTGCCTACTCTCCCATCTCTTGTCTCGCTTTTTTCTTCAGTTTCTTTTCTGGCTTTTCTGCCATCTCTTTCAAATGTCTTTATTAGTAGCTCCTCCTCCACGTCTTTTTATTCTCAAATTTTTAATCTTTTTTCTAAGTTTTTTGTTCCCCACTTTTTTTACTAGCTGCTCTACTATTTTTTCTACCTTTTCTGTTTCCCACTCTCTTTCGTAGCCCTTCTTCCAACTCTTCGACTTTTCCATTCTCCTCTTCTCTAGCTCCTCTCCCACCTCTTTTGCCTTCTCTATTCGCATTCTTCTTTTTAGTTCCTCTCCCATCTCTTTTACCTTCTCTGTTCCCTACTCTCTTTTCTAGTTCTTCTGCCATCTTCTACCTTCTATGATTTGCATCTTCTTTTCTAGTTTTTTTCCCACGTATTCTACCCTCTCTCTCCCCCACTCTCTTTTATAGCTCCTCTCTCACCTCCTATTTTTCTTTTAACCCTTCTATCTATCTATCTGATTTTCTATATTTCTATCTACCACCAGTTCCCACTCCACCATTGTTTTCTTAACTCTCTGAACTTTCCTTTGAAAGAGAATATGTCTCTATTTAACAAACATTGTTTTATTAACTTAAGGTTTGTTATGTTTTTGTGTACTTTAAATTATATGTGCGTGAAAAGCAAGAAATACATCTAAAATTACTTTGAAAATATCCTAGATATATTGCTTTTAACGATATTTTAAGGAAACGACACCAGAATTTTAAATAATAGACGTAATTAAACAAAACAAACATATAAATAAATTACTAGAAGTTATAAACGCTAACACGGATTAATTATAACAAATACACTTCTACTATTTAGAAAAGTTTTCCCAAGCATATTTTTCCCATACAGTTTTCTATGTTTCTTTAATTAGAATTTTATTATCAGGATGGTAGAATGCTTTTTTTTATTCTACCCTCTTCGTTTTATTGTTTATGTTAAGTTTTTTAATTATATTGATTAAATGTCGAAAAATGTGTTAAAATTTTATTTGGCAAGACTGCAAAACCGATAATATGCTCTATTAACGCTGGAGTAGAAAATAGATTTCGACCAATGTAAGGATAGGGACCGTGAGTGAGTGTAAAAGATAGGTTGCGGTGTTGCCATTTCACCTGTTTGGAATTAAAAAATTCTAAAATATTACGTCTCATTCTAAATGGCCACGTCTTTATGTGTATTGACCAAAGTTACGTTTTTTTGTTCACTTTAGTATTCTAACGGTTTACATTTGTCAATTAGGTCCAAATCGGCTCACGAACCACTTCTCACCCTAGAGTATCTTGCGACTAAGAAATCTCTACACTATCCCTTAGCGCACTTGCATACTAGAAATAAGAAAAATCAAAAATAGGAGTTTACCAGACAATGTATATAATACAAATGAACCAGAATAATTGTGACAATGGAATTTTTAAGAACATAATTTTGAAAAAATGCACTATGACACATAAGGCATAACATTTCCCCTGTGAAATTGAATCTTTAATGAGGTGCAGAATCTTCCTTCTTGACCTACGATTTGCTTTTAGCGGTAGAGCTGTCGGAGTCTCACGAAGTCTATCTATCAGGATGTCCTCGCATCGTTCCCCAGCCGAAGCTCGTTATTTATGTATTTTAACGCCGTCGTTCGGCCATTATTGACGCCTTAATGGTCGGATTTGTCCCTGCATGTGCGACGTCACTGTTTGCAAACACTGATAAATAGAGCGGACGTTTTTTGTTATTGCTTATATGATGTTTGAACAGTAGCAGTTTATCCGGAGTTTAAAGCGAACAATCCCCTGCCACGTTTAATTAATATAATATTGGTTATATTATGAAACGCCTCTGTCAAAGACTCTATGAAATATGAAACGTGCCGAACAATTTATCGGAAAGGCTTAGTTTACCCTGCTCCCGTTCCATCGTCATAACCAATCCGGTTTAAATTAATCTTTTACAAGTATACGTATTGCACAATAATATTTTCAATTAAGTGCAACTTAGTGAAAAATCTAACGGATTTTGCTGATGTTCGATTTTTTGTTTGGACAGAACATTAATGAATTTTTAATTTTTATTAATTGCACACTTAATACTGGTCAACAAAGGTTTTTTTTCTTACACTGTAATACGTGTACCGTATGTACTTTTTCATGTTGATTCTGAAAACGTTTTCAGTTTTTTTCTACCACCTCAGAATTTTGAGAAAGTTTCATAAATAGTATTCTCCTAAAACAAATTAGTTTCTTTGGATTAGACATTTTCTGTTTTACCGCATTAATGTTAAATACTGAAAGAAATCTTTCTACGTCACAACCCTAAACCACGCCTCTCTTTGCTTTCAAACCAATCATATTTCGGAAATTCGTAGATATGCGATTATGCGGGTATATAAGAAGGTACAGAAGGATTATTACGAGTATTAAAATTGAAAAATGTGATAATCTGTTGTGATTTATATTGACAATGTCTCGTAAGTGTATAAATAATCCGAACAGTTTTTGTTATGTTTGCGGAGAATTAACTATTCAGCAGCTTAATCGAAATAATACATCTACAATAGAAAAAGCGTACTACTACTACTTTAGTGTTAAAATTAAAAATCAAGACAAATTTTGGACTTCTAAAACTTGCTGTGTGCGTTGTGTTTTTACTCTAAGAAGCTGGTTAAATGGTAAGCACTGCTATGCCGTTTGCGGTTCCTATGATTTGGCATGAACAAACGGACCATACGACGAACTGCTACTTTTGCTGCACCAAAATCATCGGTTTTTTTTTTGACATAAATAAGACGAAAATTGCCTTCTGCTACTCGTCCGGTACCTCATTCGGCAGCCTTTCCGGTGCCAACCAGAAACAGAAGAGGCAACTGATGAACTGTTAAACAATGATTAGGAATTTTTATCATCTCAAGAAGACAAACGTCATTTAATAACTTAGAAGTAAATGACCTGGTTCGTAAGCAAAGATACTAGGATTAAGATTACAAGGACAGAAGTTGTTATCTTCAAATACGCGTATTTTAGTATAATGAAAGGTAGAGATGCACCGAATATTTATTTAGTCGAATAATCGACAGAATATTTGGCAATTTTTGAAACTAGCTGAGCATTCAAATAGGTCGAATAAATTTTAGAGCCAACCAAATACTCTAGTGATAACGCTGTCTTTTTACGTGTTGTAATTAGCGCACGTATTAATTACCAATAAGTATTCTGTATTTAGCCGAATATACAGTGTTCAGTTGAGACTTCCCCGGACTTCCTTCGTACTTCCCCGACTTCCCCCGGACTTCTTTCGGACTTCCACGACTTCCCCTAGATTTCCTCTAAAATGTACACCTGACTTTCCCTGCGGTTAATTCCTCGTAAGGGGCCAAATAGTTTGCCGAATATTTGTTATTTAGCCGAATATTTAGTCGAGTAGTTGACCGAATAGTTGGCTGAATAGTTTGCTAAATATTTGCTAAATATTTGAACCATTATTTGTTATCAGACCATGAGAGACCGGCCGAATATTGAGTATTCAGTCAGTGACTAAAATAACTATTATGTAAATCCTTACTTAAACATATCATAATTTGCTTTTTTTTATTTAACCTTAAATCTAGGGAATTAAATTAACCACGATCATTTTTTTTAAATACTCGCGCTGTACGTGCTCACTTCACTCGCTCTTGTTACCCGCCCATATATTCTATCACTAACTACGGTTTTGAATAGATTAAGCAGTCCTCCAAAATACAATGGATTTCTAGGCCACTGTTACCACACCCGTGGATAACAAATAATTCCTATGCCTCTGCTTAAAACAGTTGAAATATGTACAAAGGGAGGGCAGTGTAGAAGTTAGTTTATTTATTCATTTTTTTCCTTTATGCTAGGGTTGATCGGATTTGGATAGAAATCTAAAAATGATAAATTTTCAACATCCCAAAATCTTAGATAATTTTCCTTTTTTGAACCTTACCGATTGTGTAAAGGTTGTATTTGCAGCGCTTACACTAACTATAATTTTTGTTTTGTTTATTATACACTACAATCTGTCGCCAAGCGACAATCAATAGTTGTTTTGACTTGCATAATAGGTTACAAGCATGGAGGATGTGTATCCATTGATAACACTCTTATATTAATCTTAATACTAGTTTTATGTACACTAAGTAATATGCAGTTTGAATATTATCACTAATGTTCAAATCTGTGTGGCAAGTCGAGTGGTTTAAACCTTTTTAGTCGCGGTTGCACAATATTAGCATCTTCTATCATGCGCTCCACTAGTATGTTAGGATGAACACTGATTCTATCACTATAATTCACACTAGATTTTTGTATTTCTTCGTTGATGGTAGGTATTGCGAGGTCGTGCGTTATTGTTGCATTGGGGACGTACCATGGTGCGTTTGTTATGGCTCTGAGTGTCTTGGATTGGAAGCGTCGAATTATTTCAATGTTGGATGTACTGGCTGTACCCCATAGTTGGATACCGTAGGTCTATATTGGTTTTATCATCGTTTTGTAAAGGAGTATCTTGCTTTTTAAAGAGAGTTGCGATTTTCTCCCAATCAGCCAGTACATTTTTTTGAAGTTTCAGGCCCAATTGCTTACGCTTTGCCCATATGTGAGTTTTCCAGGTCAGTTTCTTGTCTAGGTGGATTCCGAGATACTTTGCGCTGTCAGCTTGGGGTATTTGTTTGTTATTAAGCGTTAGCGGAGGGCATGTGCCCCTTCTTAAGGTGAATGTTACAGGCACAGATTTACTTTCGTTTATTTGAATGCGCTATTTGTTGCACCAGCGCTGTATATCGTCGAGATGTAGTTGTTGAGATGCTAGGACTAACAACAAAGGCCTTATGGCCTACTACTACAATAACTTAGCCCCAGCGGCTCCGGGTGCCCAGCAGTTTACTCCCATGCAAATAGACCAAGCACAACAGATGCAACAAATGCAATATTCTCAACAAAATTACCAATATGTTCTACCAAATGTTAGCAACACATTATCGCAATTTCCCATTCAAGACGTACGTCAATCATTGTTTACCCAAACATTCCACTCCCAACCACCAAGTTATCAGGATAACGCCACAACATCCCAAGACCTAGACTGGTAAGTAGTCAACAATAAAAAACGCGGTCGGCAAGACACTCAAGATAAACAGATGAATGAAACCAAACAATGTAAAACCACAGCTTACTGGTTAAACCCCACCAACCGTTTTACTCCACTTCAAAATGAAAACTCAAACGAACAGGTAACGAACCAATCCACAAAAACCGAACCAAAACTCCCACCGATTTTTGTTTAGGGCGTCAAAACAATCGAACCTTTAATGAAATTTCTGGAAGTGATAGCTAAAGACAACTACACAATTAAAGCTCTCCCAAATGACGAAATTAAAATACTCCCAAAAACACCAGAAACATACACGCAAATAACTAACGGCTTAAAGGAAAAAAAGACGAAATTCCACACCTACAAGATTAAACAGGAACGAGGATTTCGCGTTTTCCTCAGACACTTACACCCTTCCACCAACACAAATGAACTAAAAACGGAACTGCAATCACTTGGCCATTCCGCAACCAACATATGGAACGTAAAGCGAGCTGGCACAAAAGTAGAACTACCTCTCTTTGTCGTGGACTTACAACCATCATATAATAACAAAAACATATACAAAATCGGCAAACTTATGCACTCTATTGTAAAATTCGAACCACCACATCAAAGAAAACCCATACCACAATGCTCTAGGTGCCAAAAACACGGCCACACGAAAAACTTCTGCAGTCGCACACCCAGATGTGTTAAATGCACTGGATTACACCCCACCTCACAATGCTTACACACAACTAAGTACAAAGATGTCACTTGTGTAAACTGTAACGGGAACCATCCCGCAAGCTACACAGGGTGTCCAGTATATAAAGAAATCTATCTGAAAACGTTCCCTTCACCAAGACCAAAAATGTTCCCAACTGCAAATATATACCATCCGGGCCGTGGCTATGCTCATGCAGCCACCAACAACACCCAATACAATGTTAACAACGCAACCCACTCACCAAACTAGGGACAGCTACAACACTCTAACGACATAGCAGACCTAAAACAAATGATGAAACAATTGATGGAACAAATGAGCACCATGCTGAACCTGCTAACCACAATTGTAGCTAAAATCCATAATGGTCCAACACATTAAAATAGCAGTATGGAACGCCAACGGGCTGATAAACCACAAAGAAGAACTTATCACATTCATTAATATTCACAGCCTCGACATAGTACTGATTTCAGAAGCGCACTTCACAAAAAGCAGCTACCTTAAAATACCAGGCTTTACTCTATACGTAACACAACACCCAGACGGCACTGCCCACGCAGGCACCGCCATAATAATTAAAAGTACGATCAAGCACCACGAACTCCTCAAACACAGTGAACCACAGCTACAAGCCACATCTATAGTTGTCGAAGACTGGCTAGGACCACTTACTATATCAGCAGTATACTGCCCACCACGTTACAACAACAAACAACAAAACTACGAATAATATTTTCATACACCAGGCAATAGATTCATTTCCGGAGGCGATTACAATGCGAAGCATACCCACTGGGGTTCTAGAATAAGCACTACGAAAGGTAGAGAAATGATAAAAGCAATAAATAACCTGGGAATACTACCCCTGACTACAGGCGAACCGACATATTGGCCTACAGACCCCAACAAGCTACCAGATCTTCTCGACCTTTTGCTTTGTAAAAAACATAAACCTAAGCCTCCTCAATATTAGATCCTGCCTTGACCTCTCAACAGATCATACTGGTAACACTAGGCACCAACATACTACTCAAGGAGAAGGCACCCACACTCACCAACAAGCATACGAACTGGAACCACTTCCGAGAAATAGTCCAAGAAACCCCGAATACTAATATCCGTCTAAAATCGACTAAGGATTTGGAAACAGCAGTTGTACACTTTAATCGCGTTGTCCAAAATGCAGCTCGCCAGGCCACACCAGAATCGGTCAAATATATTAACTCAACAAACTGCCCGATCATTGTCAAGGAAAAAATTGCACAAAAACGAAGACTAAGGAGGAGATGGCAGACAACGAGGCACCCGACTGACAAAAGAAACCTAAACCGGGCTTCCACACAACTTAAAAATCTCCTATCTGAAATTAGAAAACAAAATGTACAACAATACCTCAGACAATTGTTTCCGCTCGAAGCCAATGACTATTCGCTATGGAAAGCAACCAAATACTTAAAACAACCTCAACAGCACAAGGCACCAATCCGAACTCCCAACAACACCTGGGCTAAAAGCGACAGCGAGCTAACGTGTTCACACCATTCCCGACGGATGAAGATGAAATAGAAGAAATACAGCATCTACTAGATATGCCTTACCAAATGAGCCCACAAATTAAACCATTCAAAATCGCCCAAATAGAAAACACCATACATAAAAACGTGAATCCACACAAAGCTCCAGGTCAAGACTTAATTACAGGTAAAATCCTTTAAGAACTACCGCATAAAGGCTATCAATTTATAAACTTCCTTTTCAATGGACTAATACGCCTCCGACATTTTCCTGAACAATGGAAAGTCGCAATGACAACTATTATTTAAACGACGAATTTAGCGGACCTTGAAATTATGTTTAACTTAATTTCAAGGTCATACTACTATTTGAACATAAGAAAAGATCATTATGTGGCAATGCAAAGTTTTATAAGAAGCCTGGCAAAGTTTAAATTTACAAAGCATTAAATCGAAAGCCGCCAGCAGCGTATCTACGCGAGGCTCCTTCGTCTAGTAAAAAACTGTACATCGATTTACCTCGCTTTTAAACTGTAATTGATCAATCAAAGACTAGCGCACTACGTAATTATTCTGCAATTTTAATGTAGATTTGGTTCTATAACCCTTCAGCACCAACAAATTTTTATTTTATTTACGTTTATCTGTGCGATTGTACAGTGCGATCAATAAAAACCTAATCGCAGTCGCCTATGAAACGAGCGCGGCATGTCGATGATTAGTTTGCAAATCATGGAGCTATTGTCTTAGCGCGGTTTATTATTTTACCGTAATTGCTCATACTTAACATTTTTAAACAATTGGCAAATGAGAATTATAATAGTTATTTATGCTATTAGTGGGATAAAAAAAAGTTGAGAAACTGCGCAGCTATGATAATAGCTGCGAGAACTGCAAAATCATCGACCTGCCGCGCTTCTTTCATACGCGACCACAATAAAGCTTTTATTTTGATTATTCTAATATTAGAACAAGCCTTAACGTCGTCGCGTCTAATAGTATATTATGCAACAAGTTTTAGAAACGGCGTTTTAGACACGAGTTTTATTAGGCACGAGCGGAGCAAGTGTTTATTAAAACGTGTGTCTAGAGAAGTTTATAAAACGAATTGCATACTATACTTTTTCTACGACCATCACAAAAATACTAAAATTTGGAAATTATTTTATTATCTTAAGCCATATTAATTATTTTGACAGATTGATGACAAGTGACGACTCACTTGATTTTCAGTTGATTTTCAATTGATTTTTGCTATTAATAACCTAGAGCTAACTTCAGCCCGTGACTAAAGCGCACATTAAAAACTTGGAGCTAACTTCAGCCCGTGACTAAAACGCACAAAGTCACAGCTTCGCGAGGTGTGTTTAAAAGGTCACTTAGCGTCACGGAAACATATGCGATAAACGGCATTTTAAACATGGAAGTAGAAAAAATATATTAAAAAAATTACAATCACGATTGGCATTTGTAATTATTTTCTGAATATAGCTGACGCACGCTTGTCAAGACCTGCTCTAATCTAGTTTTTGTGCAGCACTCGGTATGTAGTGTTGCCACGAGACGAGACGAGACGAGATTTTCCCAGTCTCGATCTCGATCTCGAAAATTCTCGAAAGTTGATTCTCGATCTCGAACTCGAGAATCTCGAATCTCGAATTTTAAGTACGAATTGACATTGAGGCAGTTGCGACTATTAGTAGTGTTAATGGGGTATGATGTAAATAAAACACCTGTAAGAGTTTTAATAATCAAAGTATAATAGAAATAATTTTTGCCTACACTCGTTTAACTATAGTTACTACTTACTACGTTAAGTTCAATTTATATACTTCCGTAAAACCCCCTCTGTGTTTAAAAAGAACTTTTGGTTTTCAGCCCATGTCACAAAAAATATTTGAGGAAAAATGTGTGGATTGGATGGCAGCCAAATATCTTCCATTTAGTTTTTTTGATGACACCCCCACTCAAGAGTTCTTTAGATCACTTAATAAGAATGTCTTACTACCCAAGAGAACCAGTTTAAAAACAAAAACCATGGAACGATTTGCTGCCTATAGCGCAGCACTTGCAACCGTACTCCAAGAAAATAGTTCAAACTTTTCATTAACAGTTGACGGTTGGACCTCCGTCGCGAATAAATCATATTATGGAATAACTATATATTATATAGTGCTATGATATTTAGAGGTGTTTGATTTGTCTGGAGTATTGTGATTCCTGTAGAGCAGGTTTTGAAATGCTTGCTGCAATTCTATTTGTGATTGGAGTTTTATGAACACTGTAAGGTTTTGATACTCTAACTTTTAAACTCAGGGTTGCGTATTTTTGCTATAATTCTTGTTATAAATTCTAATAATTGTTATTGTTCATATGGTTTGTTTTTACTGAAAGAAAAGAAAAACACAACAGATTGATACGAATTTTTATTTGTGTCAGCTGTAATTATAATTTAGTTTAGAATTGTTCAAAGGTTTAATTTGTAAGAAGTTTTAGAGTTACTTGATTTGTGCGTTGATAAATGTCAGTTTGGATGTCAGTGTCAAGTTTCACAAACGTATTAAAGAATAGTATACTCATGGACTTGAGATTTATTTGTTTGTTATAAAAATGAAAATCAAAGAAGGAAGAAAAAAGAAGAGAGATTTTGTTTAGTTGGTTACGACTCGTCTGTGTAAATAAATACAGAGAATTGAGATCCTCTGAAAGAAAAAAGAGGAAAAACGGGTCTAAAAGTTATATAAAAGTAATTACGAGAATAAAAGAGAAAATTACAAAGAAGTAACAACGAATTAAAGAAAAATCCAGAAGAATTACAAATAAAAGGTGATCGAGGAAGTTTGTACGTTTGTGATGGTAGTAAAATCAAGTTGGTAATAATATAAAACAGAGCAGAAGAAGATTCAGATTAAAGGCGAGTATTTGTGGATACTTGAGAATCCAGCAAAGCGAAATAGAAGTTGGACACTCAGCGTTTTGCCCGAGCGAAGAATATCCTAAGAAGGACACGCTAAGATAAGTGTTCTAGTTTAAAAAAGACAATAGTAGTTAGTAAAACTCATTGATTTTTCGGAAACCACATTTAGAAATTCATTTATTAAATAAAACCTTATTTTGTAAAGTTGATATCGTTGTGTGTGTTTATTTCTATTTATAAAGTTAATTGAATATAAATATAAAAATATATATAAATATAAAAAATAAATATAAATTTAATTAAATAACTTATTTACAAGCTAAATAACGACCCTGAGAAAGTTAGAAGAGTCTCATAGAAAGTTTAATTTAATTGCGTGAATTGCAAACAGTTTAGGGAATTGTTTTCTAGTAGTCACAAGACCACGCATATCATTGCAATAGATGATTTGTGGAAACTTCGGTCTATCGTTATTGACTTTGTTCCATCACGGGGTCTTCATTCTGGTCGAGACATATGCAATATGTTTTTAAATTTTGCAAGTGACAATAAACTTGAATCGAAAATACAGGGTATTACTTTGGATAATGCAGCTTCAAACACGACGTTCACGTTTGAACTGTCTAAAATGTTACCTGAAAAAAATATCGTTTTCAATGAGGATAATCATTTTCGTTGCTTTGCGCATATTATCAATTTGGCAGTTCAAGACATTATGAAATTATTGAACCCTAACCCCACTTTTGAGGTGGAAAATGATGAAATTGAGGAAGACGACGATGAAAATGTTCAAGACAACGATTTGGCAGACGAAGAGGAGGGAGCATCTCTTGTCATAAAATTGAGAAAACTATTTATTACAGTAAGACGATCAGAACAGTGGCAGTGTAAATTAAATAGATGTTGGGAAGTTGTAAACGTGAAGTTTTTGTCGCCTAAAATAGACTTCCACAAGATGGACTTCTACGTTTGATATGTTGAATACAGCTTTAAAAATGAAGGAAGCCTTAAATGCTTTGTGTAGAAACAACATATGTCTAATAAAGCTACAACTAAATGAAGATGAGTGGAAGTTAATTTTTAGCGTTACTACATATCTGAAGCATTTAAAATCACTATCTGTAGTATTGGGCGGCGACAAGTATGTTACACTTCCACTTGTGGCCATCGGGTTTAATATGTTATTAGATACAATTGAATCTTTAATAAAAACCCTTGATAATAAAAAAGATCGGGACTTAGTTGACGAGAACGTTTTGCTGGCATTTCAAGCTGGGAGAGACAAACTATTGAAACATTATAGGAAAACAAATTGGAATTACATTTACACTAACTTCCTGGGGCCGACAAATGCAAACAGTAGCAATACAAAAATTCGAGAATACTTATAAAAACTCTTACTACAAAAATAATTCACCAAGCCAAAAAGAATCCTCCTCTGGTTCTGGGCAAAATGATTCTGACGAAAATGGTTCCTTTAATTTAACTGCTTTATTTAATAAGTCTACTGTCACAGTTGACAACTGGAGAAAGGAAATCGATGACTACATAACAATGCCACCAGCCAACGAAGACGTAGACGTATTAATTTGGTGGAGCAATCACCAAGTTTTATATCCAAATCTTGCCAAAATGGCTAGAGACTATTTTGCTATACAAGCAACACGTGTACCAGCAGAACGGCTATTTTCAAAGGCTGGCTTGATTATTCGAAAACATCGCAACAGAGTCTGCCAGGGCATTGCTCTGTTTAAATGCTTGGCAATCGTGCGAATTTATTAAAAAACATTTAAAATAGGTAATAATTAAAAATCTTGAGGTTTTTAAAAATCTTGTATTATTGTATTGTATTGTTCCCGAATGACATTTATTATAATATTTCTTATATTTTATAAAGTTTGACCTTGTAAATAACCTTTGTAACCGGATTTTATACAATTAAAATAAAGTATTATAATACACCTGTTCTGCTTCGTTTTTATGCGGGTTTTAAAAATACTATTGAAACACTTTCGAGATCGAGAAATCGAGAATCTCGAAAAAATTTTCGAGAATTTTCGAGATATTGGTTAATCTCGTCTCGAATATTCGAGATCAAAAAATGTAAATCTCGATCTCGAATTTCGAGACGAGACGAGACGAGATCGAGAATTACCTCGTCTCGGCGGCATCACTATCGGTATGTAATTTTAACGGCCATTGAACGAAAGTCATTTAATGTACATATATAGTTGCTTGTACAAGAATTGTGCATACTAAATTGTTTATTGATAATTGGGTACCAATAGGGGAAAAAGTTTAATAATCATCTTTTTTAATATTCTACAAACGTTGTTTATTTAACAACGTCTAATGTTCTTTGAAGCGCAAAAACAAAAAAATTAAGAACTATTTTTATTGTTAATTTAATGGCATATCCTACTAACTTCAAATTTTAATTATAATTTTTAATTGCGGTAGCATCATAGCAAGAGCTTCAAAAATGTGAAAACTTGAAAACGTCATTACAAATTAGTAGTTTCTAAAAATAGTTTCAAGTAACTCAACCTAGCGGCAGTAAATTCTATAAAACTAATTGAGACCGAAAATCGTGAATTATATTTCTCTAATAAAGTTTTCAGTTAAACAGGATATAAACCTGTTTAAACAGCAAAGTTTTTCGATTAACTCGCGTAATCGGCAATTTCACCAGAAAACTACACACATAAAGACAGCAAAATCAACAACAGCGAGCGAAACGAGGCAGTATTTGATGCAGTTACAAACATTGATACGTATCAAATCCCGAAATGGAAAGGGAAAGCGACCGCTCTCATGAATATGTATGGGACGATACATGTGGGGCCGGCGGGTGACTCAGCCCCATCTGCAACCCGGACTTCTACCCGGATCCCGACGTAGCCTAGATTCATACCGGACTATCGATATGATGGATATGAGGGTGGAACGCCAGTTAGACGGGATATGTTCAACAAGATTTTGCTGGGATATTGAACAACTTGCACATGTAGAACAGCCATTACGGTTTGATTTTGTTCGATCAAACTCCGCGTGGGCCCGTAAGCGTAGGTGAAATCTATACAAAAAAAACCATAAATATGTATTTCACTCTGCTGAACCAAGGAAATACAAAAGCATATTCTTGAGATAACCATTTTCATTACAAAAGGTTGAATTTTCAGTAATCCTGAAAACCGAAGTTTTAAAGAAAATTTCAGTGTTCGCAATAAAAATAATTCACATTTGGATATTGTAAAAATTATGTTACGTAGCCAATAGTAAAGGTGATAAAAAATCGCACAATTAAGTAGTTTTCTTATATCGGATGTAGAAAAAAATTGACATAGGAAATCCAACGTTAATTTTTACCTGAATTATTTTTTTAAATATAAACAAACAATCCAGAAGGATGTATATCTGGCAGCACTGTTCAGAGGTCTAATTTCAAAATTTGTTTTAATTTACCGTGTTGCACAAGTCGTTAACACTGGTCTAGTATAAAACTGCAAATAGATGAAATACTTAATTATGTCTACCAGTTCAGAATGCATTTAATACTGCTCAATCATTAACTCCCTCTGCAGACGTTACTCAGGGCGATGACGCGAGAGGGTTAACGGGGATTAAATGATTATGAAGTAGATGCGGTCCATTTGTCATGCTGTCTGCACGAAATGACTCGAGAGTGAGCTTACTGCACCACTTCGCTTCTAGTTACATTCTTTATCACACTTCAGCTTCGTGTTTGTTTAAATTGCGCGTTTACAACACATACATGAAACTTATGAAGAAAAAGATTAACTTAATTTGATTGTAAATGTAGAATTTTACTATTCTGCTAGAAATTAATTGAAGTAGATGTATATTTAGAAAAAAGAGACACAAAACTGTAAGTCAATTAAGTTATCATTAATCAGAAACCAAAACTAAAATAAAAATCAGATTAGTGTAAGATAATTACTAAAAATAACCCAATGGGAAGCAGGGGAGCGGGGGGAATGAGAATCGTCTTTCTCCCCACCTGGAATAGTCCAAAATATGTACTGAATGTAGGAATTTTAAAAATCTAATATTTTACCTATTTTTAAACATTTAAAGCCGACAATCCGTCATTTAAATGCAATAACAAAATCGAAGTCGCAATTGCCAATTTCAAAAAACTTATAATGCATTTCTAAGGACTTCGGGCGAGAAAGCTTGCTGTCTAGAATTGTTACATTGGAATTATATGTGATAATTGCTGAGGATGGAATTAAACGAAATGTTTATCTGTTTGTTAAATCCGGTTCCCTTCCAGCTGTCTCAACTTACAATAGTGAGGATTCCTCGCTACTAGAAACCACATTTTTGCGCGTCCATAATATAAGGTTCAAATTTTTGTGCACAGCGGTCCGCTAAGTTTTTAACAAAATTTTATGTATACGCTTTGTTTGTATTATTAGAATATAATATGCAGTTATCATTTTGAACACAAACTCCGAGCATGCACGCCGTGCTCCGGGCTATTGATTTCAACAGCTTGCGAAGAGTTGTTGTGAAAGATATAAAATCCGCGTGCGGCAAGTTTAAAATAACAATAACATTTTCCTAATAAAAGCAATAATTAAGACGTAATGCGGTAATACGTTGCATTAGTTTTTATCATTATAAATATTTGTATTTTGCCTTAATTTTATAAGTGTTCTAATAACTGCTCATTTGTTAAAAATGTTTTAATTTATTTGATTTTTTAATTAAGTTGACGGCTATCAACAGTGTGTTTGGGGAGAACACTGAAAAAAATGTATTAGTTTCTCCAACAAAAATAAATTTGCTACCTTGTATTTGTAACAGTTGCAATATTTTTTGTAATAAAAGCATACATTTTTGCTGTTATTACAAACCAAAACCAATAGTTGCAAACTCGCATTAGTTACATAGACAAATATTATTTGCAACGGTATTTCTGTTAATACAACAAATAAATTTGCTTAGACCAACAAAGTATGAGGCGCGCGTTCAAAACAAAACTATAACAGGTGGGGCAAAACAATGCATTGTGTTTGTAAGATTATAAGAATTTTGGGCGATCATAAAAGAAGAGTTCAACACTAGGTGTGGACCAAATTCTATTTTTTTATTTTATACAACAACAGAACTTTCGATATATTTATTTTTTGTAACAAAAATTTCAAATTTGGTACTCATAATGTTTAATTTTTTTTGTGGCCATCTACAATAAATACAATTCCACATCGTGTTCATTTAAAAATATATTTATATACAAAATAACACATATATGTTAAAAAAACATATATATTTTTAAAATAGTATTGTCTTTAACAACCGTGTTTACTTCTTATCGCTGCATTGCTATTGAGCACGCATTCAGTTAGCACTTTCTTAACAATAGACCATAGTGGCACAGGTGTATATGTGGGTGTATACGGTTGTACTGCTTTTTACTGCATAAATAGTTGAGGTTCGAATCTACGTTGGGTCCAAATTTTTTTTTTAGTTCATACTGCTTTTTGTAAAACAAATTTTGCTTTTTACTGTTTACGCAAGGTTTAGGTTAATAACAGTTATATTTTTAAAGAAAAAATACGAATAAGTTGCATTCACTCACTGCTTGACGGCATAGTAACTGCGCAACTTCGACCGTGCAAGTATGTTAGTGTGTTTTGACTAACATTCATAAGTTAATGACGAAGCGAATAATTGGGTTCTAAAAACAACCATATTGATAGCAGGTAGCAAATATATTTGCTAAGGTTGCAATTTCTTAACGGCTTTTTCATTTCATGGTAAGAAGCGAACAGAGTCAGTCGGTGATTTGTGCGTATTTAAGTTTTTTAGTTCAACATGAGTGTTGGTGATTTATTGCAAGAATGAAAGTTCGAGGACTTGATCCCAGTTTTTGAAGGTACGTACGAGTAAATTCGCAGTAGTTACAGATTTTATTTCAACAACTAGCACTAATATTGAATAAATTGTGTAAAACTGATTACACGTTGAAGCCTTCTTAAACCTATAAAGAAAACAAACGATTTTCTTTTAATGATGATTTATTTCCACAGTTGATTAAAATGCGAAATTTAACAATTACCCACTCACGTATTAAATTTTCAATACAGGTGCAAGTAGGTAAAGTATGACGTGAAAGCATTCCTCAAATTATTTAGCTGAAGAGTTAATGTTACATAATAGCTCACACAAATAACAGTAAAAAAATTAGAATCACATTAAAGAAACATTGATTTTTGTTAGCTGTCTCAGATTTGTTATTAATTGTGTTATTTATGACTTATGTGAACAGACAATTATATTGCATGGTTTCAGGATAACAGTAGAAACATTTCAAGACATTTCAAGTAGCATAGTCCAAATGTTCCCAACAGAAATCAGGGTAAGGTTGTTTCAAAAAATGAGTAAAGTTCTGCAAATAAATTATATTTATTTTTATAGATCTATTTTGCTTTAAATATAAAAAATATTTAAGGAAAAATTCACCAAACAGGTACAGGAAAATTGTTCAGGAAGTATTATAATATGCGGAGACAGTTTAAAAAAAACGGGATTACTAGCTATTAATAAAGAATCCCCTGATGTTAATTTTGATGGTGGTGATAATGGGGGTATGTTATGTTTAATGATAAGGGTATTGTATTTTAAGCGCCGACTTTGATTATAGATGAAGAACAAAACGATGCTCTCACGTGGCTACGGAATAGTACTGACCCCTGGTCTCGAGTCCAAAAATTTTGGAATGCTACATTTTGTTTGCGTAACAAGCATTTAAACAAATGAAGAAGGTTCGGTGCAATCTTACATGGGTTTGTATCCGGCCCTGAAACACAGGCTGGGGTATACTTTGCTGGAACAGGATTGTAAAAAATTATACCCGAACGGCGAACTAAAATTAATTCCAATTGGCCAACATTTTCCGAAAACATAGTTAGATGCCCCAAAAACCTTAAAGATAAAACGATCAGCAAAAAACTGGCTGTAATTCAAAACGATACTAGAGAGGGTAATCACAATGCATTTAGTATTAATCTTATTGAATTAGCCCATTTTTAAAATTTAATATAGATGGGAAAACCAACAGAATATTATTTCTTCTTCCATACTTGGCGAAGCCTGTGACGATTAAGAAAAAAGTCGGTGGGTATTGGAAACCCTCGAAACTAGAAGTGCAAGAAGGTTTTATTATTCATCTAAAGGTAACTTTATCATGCCTTACTTTTAGAATTATAAAATTTTTAATTTACCCAGTTCAAAAATCATTAAATGTTTACTATTTATTATTATATTTGGCAAGTTTGTTTACGTTATGCTATTTAATTCCCCTTTACAAGTGATCAAAAAGTAATCCAATCGCGGGCGGTTTTGTTAAAAATATTGTTCCTCCTAGATTGAGTCATACTTTGGTATCTTGGTAAAGTGACATTTAAATGTGTGCACTATTAGCACTATTAGACATACATTTTTTTTCGAAGTCTACCTGTAATTGGATTTCTTTTTGATGGCTTATTTTTCTCTGCTTGGGTATGGTTTAAAAAAGAAATTAATGTAAAACTTTATATTTTTAAACATTTTTATATGTTTTTATGTTCTGTTTCTGTTCCCAGCTAATGCGTATTGTATATATATTTTTTATATTGTATGTTTATTCACTTAATAAAAAATTTATGTCGATATTAGGTTCTTATTTCTAAAAAAACACCCTGTATTTTTATAACAAATATATTAGCTTGTGAAACAAATGTATTTACTTCCTGTAGCGAAATCATATTTGCTACAACAAAATAAAAATTAGTTACATAAACGAAACAAATTTGTTCAGAAAGGCAATGTATTGCTTATTATAAACAATAAGTTTTAGTTGTTCCAACAAATAAAATTGCTGCTGAAGCATAAACAAATTAGTTGCACTTGCTAATATTTTTGTAATCAAAACAAATGTATTTACTTCCTGTAGCAAAATCATATTTGCTACAACAAAATAAAAATTAGTTACATAAACGAAACAAATTTGTTCAGAAAGTCAATGTATTGCTTACTATAAACAATATGTTTTAGTTGTTCCAACAAATAAAATTGCTGCTGAAGCATAAACAAATTAGTTGCACTTGCTAATATTTTTGTAATCAAAGCAAATATAAAACCAGCAAAAATTATTTGCTTTGACAGCAAATATTTTAACTGGGGCTATTTTCACTAAAATTTTTTGCTGTGGTAGCTAATTTTTGGTTACCTCGACAAATATTTTTTTTCAGTGAACCCTCCACCCAATATCTGTAATTTTCATAAGCCGTTTAGCATTTTTTTTACGGCGGATATCTTAGATCCTCATGTACACGGGGAGTATACTCAACTTTTATTTAACTGCCTCCCTCTTAAAACATTTTGCTGACGCCCTTGTTGGCAAATAACAAAGGAGACGCCTAATTTGGGTATCCTGGTTAATATGTGAAGAGTTACATGTCCTTCCTATTGCATTAGTTGAAGGCCAAGGTTTGAAGTAGAAAAATTTGTGATGTAAGAAACGTAAATATGTTAAAATAGCGTGGATAAGATTTTAGAATTCAAATAAATTTGTCAAAGGAAAAAATATTAAAAACCTTCTGAAACCGAGAAATTTAATTTTGATTTCAAAAGTGTTAAACTACCAAACAAAGAAAAAAAAAGAAAAAAAATAACTATTTATACAGGGTGTGTATAAATTGGTGAAAGAACTACACGTGGCGAGGTTGGTCATAAAATTCTGAGTCGAAAATCTTAATACCAAAATGTTGGACAATGCTTCCTCTGTCCCCAGGAACCATTTTAAAGGAACGTACATTTGACAACATTGGATCCGCACACCACAGGTGTTTTGTTATAATGCACGGTAACTAAGGACCATTGAAAGTAAAATCCATTGTTAGTGAACAAATATTGTTTTACAAGTTAACGAAGAAATGTTTAAAACACGCTTTTCGGTCTGAAAAACAACATCTATGAAAAAATATTTAATTTGCAGCTCTTTCTATCAATAGATAATGAATTAAAACACTTATTAAAAGACTTCTGTTTCAAACTTTGAAGATCCCGTGCATACCCAGGAGGCATGGTACAATATTTTGGTATTTTCAACTCAGAATTTTGTGACAAACATCGCCACGTGTAGTTCTTTCGCCAATTTATACACTGTATAAATGGTCGGAATAAATCTACAATAAAAAAAGCATCAATGATCAAAAAGACATTGAATCGTTAAGTAAGTGCTACCATAATTTAATTAATAGCTGCCAAAGCATAATTCAATTAATTACCACCGAACAAATACCTAAATATAATTATTTACTAGTGAAATCTGTGGGCTATGCTCCCCACTTTTTTTTTGTTTATTTTTCTTTTATAATAAATAAGCGAATGAAGTAGCGTAGCAGACCGCGGATAGAAGTCCTAGTCTGTATTTATATATTTAATCCGAACCCATTCTCCCGTCATAACTTTTAGTCTCGACACAGGTTATTTATTATGTTTGCGAATTCCTACTTGCAAACTGTATTAAATATAACCTTATAAATTCGCTATCATGTTTTAACAAATAATCGCGTAGCGCAGTCCACGGTTTTATCTAGTTTTATAATTTAATTTGCGAGTGCTTTAATTATTGCAACGTAAATGTGTGCCTCTGTTATTGTAACTGAAACCTCCAATATTTGGGTCAGTAAAGTGTGGAATTCCGAGAACAGCTATTTAATAATAAAAATCCCAGCCCTAATAATGAATGCTCTTTCTAATAAAATTGTAATAATTAGACCAAAAATAATGAACTGCCGAAGTTTCGTTCTCGGTTGCACGAGAGATCTTCAGGGCTGTGGTCACTTTGGGATCTGAAACACAACTGTATATTCCAGTGTGTACCAGTTGTGTTCCAGATCCCAAAGTGACCACAACACTGAAGATGTTCCGTGCAACCGAAGACGAAACGTCAGCAGTTTATTCACCGATGACACGGCTCCAACCTGGATTTTTTAGAATACACCTGATAATGAGACTCTTGCCCCGAAACTAGTTGTGTTGCCTTAACGGAACTATCCACGAAAAAGTGTCAGTTTTATTTAGATTTTACAATGAACGTGTATGCAGGTCTACATATTCCAGATTTAAATGAAAGATATTTAAAAAAAATATTAAAATTAAAGAGTATTTCCCCTACCTTCCCTCAATTAAAATCTTGCAATGATCAATATACATTAAAATGAATCAATATCATATAAAACTGAAAACTACACATAATCTAATGGATAATAAATATTGAAAAATCATTGCAAGTTTTTAACTGAAAAACAGTGAGAAGTTCTCCCATGTCACACTACCGCCTCACTTTCTAAGTGACCGTGCGAGTGAATACTTTGCTAAACTTTTCTACGCGTTATCCTGAATAATAATAAATTTTACAGATAGCGGTATATCTATGAGTATGGCGTAATCAAATAAAGTCAATTAAAATTATAATTGATATAAACACAAATACACCATACTAAACATTTTTGAGCAAAATATGGTATAAGTAATTATCGCTAAATTTTTGTGACATACGCTAATTTTTACGGAGACCGGCAAAGTGCAGCTATTTCCATTAACAGGTGTAACAAAAAAAAGAAGCAAAAGTCCTGAATTTTCTATACTTTTAAAAATGTTACTTCTTATTTTCAAAAGCATGTTTGTATCAACGTTCTACGCGCCAACAAGATCACGCCATCCTAAACTGCACTGTATGTAATATTATTTTAGCAGTAGCTAAGATTGTGTAACTCAGTCCTGTGCCGTTAGACCGAACACTTCGGTCTACAGAATATCTTTCTCAAGCTTCAGACAGATAAAATAAATTATGGTTATAGCCAGTTATATAAAAACCAGTTGTAAAACCTTCCAACGATAAATTTTACATAACTAGAAAAGCCATTAAGAGGTTCAAACATAGATTTGTAAAATACAGGAAAGTACAATTTACAGTTGTTGCGCAGTTGCATTGTAATGTAATGATATGCGTCTTAGCATGCTAAATTAATTTATATTTATTTATCAGATTTGCTTAAATGTAAGTAAATGAAACCTAATAAATATTTACCATAGCCTACAAAATGTTGTATTCAATTCAAATGTAAAATGTCCAAAAGCTACGTTGTCTAGAAAGAAAGAATTCCTGCATCCATCACATACGCCCCATACATATATTAACAATAGTAACGGTGCGTTCCCATGCATTGTTTATTCCACTCACATGAGTTTCAAGTCCGGGACGTTTGTATTGGAAGGTCCAATTGTCGTTATAAAAGTGCTTAAAAAAGTAGTCCGTGATCAGCGTTGGCTGTCCATAAACATCATCCACGTATGCGGTGGCTATCTCTAGTCAGACATCAGTTGCACTGCCGTTATACATTGACAAAAACCATGCCATTTTTTCTTACAAATTGTTAATGAAAACAAATATAATGGGGAAGTTCGAAAAAACAGTTAAATAAAAACTATTAAAACTTTTCAACAAAAACATATTTCTTTCGTGATTTATTTACAGTAAATACAAGGAAAACCTTCATCTGCCTTTTTCTAATAGAAAACATTACACAAATTGTTTAAAAAGGATACGAATTTTTAACGTGACATTTATAATCTAAAAGCAGCGACCACTCGCTAATCAGTAGGAAAGAAGAGTGAAATTTCCAAAAACAGCTAAAGTTGTTTTTTTTCTCTTGGAAGCTAGTGATTTGTAGCCATCTGAACAACTTCTATTCTATTTTGCGATCCTTTATTTCCCTTACTGGTCCATTCTAGGTCGTCCTTCTAAAACTCCAGCTATAAATCACTCGCAGACAGCATACGTTAAGCGAGTCTGTTTGTGCTATATTCACTCCTATATGGCAACTAAACTAAAAAAATAATTTATTGCTTGAAATATTACATACCACTCTATTTCAGCTTTGGGTAACTTTAAAATGTTATTAATAATATTAGCAAAATCCCTTTCTCTAGACGCTCGAATTTATTTAAAACAATACTGAAATTACGTAGTTACTTAAATATATTTTGCAGCAATCATACAAAGAATGCAATCACACTTTTGAAGCAAATGAATACAAATTTATGATTAATCATATTAAACACAGTTTACATAGTCAATATCAAATCAGTTAACTATTTTCATATTAAAGCAGTACGCATGCACCTACAACTGAAACTTTGGTATTTGTATTATATTATTAAGAGAGAGATTTGCTTTCAGGTTAGGCTTTAACTACGAATACGCATTGATACGTTCATACGTTGATACGATTTGAGTCAATCTATACATTTACAAACAAACTCCTTTAAAATCCGGATTCCTTTCACCTGCTACTAAAACTTATACTTATATAAGGCGCATATTCCTTTGTACAGCAGACCGCTACAGTTTTCAATGCAGAGACGCAAATTTACGTTAACCGATGGGCGAGACATCGGGTTGTGGATTACAGCTTTAATTAATCATCAATAAGAGCGAATATCTTTTTGGAGTTATATAAATATGTCGAACAAGATTTGTTTTAGTGCGTATTTATTATTTCTAAAAACATATTATAAATATACGTTAAGGTACTGCCATAGAAATAGGGAAACGTGCTATGTTTAATTAACGCATTTGTTTTCAAGGGTTTTGTAGGATTTTTTTCTGAGATTTTTTTCTTGGAGATTTCTTCATGGGATTTTCTTTCCAGGAAATTTTTTACTAGATATCTAGATTCTCAACGTTTTTATAAAATTTAAGTGCGCCGTTTTAGTAAGCACTTGTGCCTCAGGGAAGCAGTCTATATATTAAATCTGGAACTCTTGTTCCCCTGATTCTTGTTTTGGTGACGACGGGTTATGCTCTTACATCTAAACACAGCTTATGTATTATGGTTGCCAGCTTTGATGTTTCTGTAACAGTCTCGTGGGCTGACGCGGCACTTGATTTCAAAAGCTTGCGTATTTTAAAAAAGCTATTTAGGAAAAGTAAAGAATTTACTTATTTTAAATAATATTATACAATAATTTGCAATACATTTTTGTACGTGCTTATTATAAACGCACTTGTTCTCACACCAAATTTTTAGTCGTCGTATTCTGCTAACATGCTTTTCCTAAGAAATAATATTTGTTGTTTAAATTATTGAAAAATATGCCAGCTTACGAATTCTTTGTTCTAGATCTAAACCGATGCCGAACTGGCATCACCAAACAAGAAGTTTTGATTATTTGAAGGTTAAAAACTGCATTATCTTTCTTCTTTCATGTTTTTTAATTTCTTGGCCATTTTTGCTCTATTTTTGAATATTATTCAATTCCATCGGTT
Organism: Ctenicera cuprea; assembly: GCA_958336395.1. Classification (NCBI taxonomy): domain Eukaryota; kingdom Metazoa; phylum Arthropoda; class Insecta; order Coleoptera; family Elateridae; genus Ctenicera; species Ctenicera cuprea. The sequence goes on along the minus strand of OY284487.1, from coordinate 65,125,559 downwards.
TTGAGGTTAGTTTTAAAATTTCAAATTTTAATGAGAATTCATCTTGACGTTGCCCCATGTGGGAGTCGAACCCACGCCTTTCAGTTTCCGGCCAATTAATTAATATTTAAATATTAACACGCTCAGGAAATATAAAAACTGAATGTTTTCCGCAGTTCTGTGCCTCGAAGCATCACATCTGCAGCAGCAGAACTGCTTCCCGTTACGTTACTCAGCGCCTCGGGGAAATATCAACTGCTTATGGGATTTTCCCCGCTGCTCTGCGCGTCGGGGAATCTGGACTACAGCAGCAGGTCTCGTTTCTTGTACCTTTCCCCTGCTGCTTTGTGCCTATAGGAATCTTGTCCGCAGAAACAGAACTCTTCCCCTTATCATACGCAGTGCCTCGAGGTATTTGGGCTGTTTATGGGATTTCCCCTGCTGATTGGTTCCTTGAAAAATTTCTGCTGCAGCAGCATGTCTTCGTTTTCCTATCTCCTTGCAGAGTGATGTCAGTTTACATAAATGAGAAATTATCACCGTTTTGTATCATCACTTTACTAGTAATGGAAGTTTACCTTATTTTGAATTTTTTAAGATTACATTTATTTAAATATTTTAATTTCCTTGCTATATGGAGTATAGATAGAGGCAGGTAATGTATTTGTCAAAATTTCGGAAGTTGAGATTTTGACGAGAATGCACGTTTTAGGGTACGAATATACCGAAAAACTCAGTTTCGCCATGGTGACTGTGTGTCTGTGTGTGTCAGTCTGTCCGTATACATTTTACAGCCGAGCCGAATTAACGCAGAAAACCCAATGTAGGCTTAATTGATTGGTAGTCATACTAATATGAAACCGCAACAAAACGAGGTTGATCCGCCCAAAAAAGGGGGTAGTGGAAAGGGGTGTTTTATTTCAACATAGATGGGCTAGAAAAAAGAGCCCAGATTTGTATTGTACACATGCCGAATAGTAGATCTGTTTAAGCGCGATTATTCTACTACCCTCCGGTCACCCCCACCATATGTTTTGGTTTATTTTTAATTTTGGGAACTGCGACTTCATAATCGGCATACAAAAGTTAAATGACCACAGAAATGACCTCCCATTGAGAAAAAAAACCTAGGGGATGTCATTTTGGTCGTTTACCTAAACAATTTAATTATACAATTGCCAGAAAAATGTCTATCATATTTTGGAACATTGATTTTCGGCTTTCAGCGGATAAACATTGTTTGAAATTACAAAATATAAAACATCATAAAACCTGATAACTTTGGCAAAAAATAAGGGTTGGTGGGAAGGAGTGTTATATTTCAATATGGACGTGCTTGAAAAACAAACTCAGATTCGTATTCTACACATGTCGAATAACCGTCTGCGCAGGCGCGATTTTTTTACCAAACCTGGTCACCTCTACCGCCGATTTGTTGTTTGTTCAAGCACTTAGGAATTTTAAAAATTGATATGGAGGTGTTAAATAAAAATAGAAACGACCTCCCAATAAGAAAAAAACTTATAGAGTGTGTCCTTTTGGTCGGTTACCTAAACAGTTTAAATAAATAATATTCAAAAAAGTCGATCATTTTTTGTAAAATCGATTTTCGGCTTCGGATTTAATTAGAAATTTTTCAAAAATTGAAAAATGTTCTAAATCATTATAAAATTGTCGAAAATTGAAATATTTGTAAACGTTTTCAGAATTTTTAGAACATTTTTATTAGTTTTAATAAATGCGACAGCTTTTTAATCTTTCCACGATCCAAATATTTTATATTAAATCTCAATGAATTTAAGATGTAATTTCGAATAAAATAATACTTTTTTTAAATATAAACAGCCCTCCCCAACATTTATGTGAAAACTTGAAGTTTGCAACCACTTTTTTATGTTAACATGCAAATGTCGAATTTGTAACTTGCAAAAAACTTCATTTTAAATAAATTGAGAACTTAGAGCATCCCAATTGAATATACCTAAGCATTTTAAGTGTACACATTGATTATATTTCATTAAGTTGCATTTTACTGATAACTAACTATCTTCAGTTTGGGTCGTGCACATGCTTGGCATTGGCATGTTAAGGGCTTCATTAGTGGTAGCTGTAGTGTTTCTGGAGAGATAACAACACACCCACCTACTTTAGCACATCATTCTACCGTCACACCAAAACTGGTCTCAAAGCTTATATCTGTTGGGTAACCCAAGCACAGTTGTTGCCCTGAGTTTCAGAGTTTATCCAATTTGGGGTTTAGACATGTCTAATATAATTTAAGTTTTCTTGTTTAAAGTGGGGCAGATTACAACGCCATAACAAAGCAAGGCATGTTTTCTATTTCTGGACTATTTTTTTCAGTTTTCTTTACTTAAAATGCCCCTATCGTTTTATATTTTTATTTTTATTAAAGTGTTCTAATATAACAATTACAGAAAAACATTTTTTTCTACCCACAATAATGCACTGAATATTTTTATTGTTTTTAAATATCTTGAGACTACTAAGCGCGCTATCCTTGCTGAATTTTCTGCAATTTTCCTGGTCTGTGCTAGGTAAATACCGAAGTAGATAAATGTTGTAATAGCCAGGGTTCGAAAAGTTAAATAAGAACAACCCCTCATTGAGAAAAAAAACCGTTTACATTTCTACTGGGTAACTTATCTGAACAGTTTAATTCAATAATCATAAATAATACAACGAGTGATTGCGATTTTTCGAAAAATTTGTAGGGTAAGTTCACGAGCGCGTAGCGAGAGTGGAACTACCTAAATTTTAACTAGCACGAGTTAACTTACACTACAATTTTATCAAAGTAAAATCATATCACGAACCGTATTCGTCTTGACTATATCACTCACATTAATTTTGACGCATTTTTGGTAAAACTGAATTAGTCGGAAATGCTCGGGTGTTTTCGGAAATCGGCGATCTTAACATAATATTGTTTGCTTGTTTTCAAATGCTTTGTAGTGGCGTTTCTTTCAAATTAAATTTTTATAATTTGACGTTTTTATTTACTGTTGTTTTTTAAATTTATGTACATTGTTTTGGTTCATATAACCTGTCAAACAAGATACAATTTCAATCTAAATATATATTTATGTTTTTTAATGCACATTAGCATGCTATTATTGCATTTATTGTAGGTGTACACTAAAATTTGGGTCGGGCATGATTTTAACTATGATTTAAACACTCGCGATTCATGTTGGTTGACATAGTTATCATCGGCCACCGTCGACGTTTGTCGTATTTTGCTTTTTGCTTGTCGACCACAGAGACTATTATTGTTTTTAATTCATAAATTATGTCATAATTTAATGTAATACTTACTTCTGGCCGAAGCAATGAAAAACTGTAATAAAATAATAATAAATATACCCAAAAATCAGTGCACATCAGTTTTAAACGCGTTAATTTAAGACTTGAGAGCAATTATCCGAAGTTACTGTGTGTTTAATCATTTATTTAAACAGCACCATGCAGTTTAATCAGTATAAAACAAACGCGATTGGTTCGTTTTATGAAAAGGAAAATTTGTGATTGGTTCAATAAAATGTGAGTGGTATAGTCACCAAAAAAATAACAAAATTGCAAATAGGAATTTAAAAATTACAAAATAGGGAGTTGAAGAATAATAAGTTTTTCGTATTTTGTTAGAGATCCGAGCAAAAAATTTTTCGGTGTCTAACTACACTTGTATTCTTATAGGCATTGAAACCTTCGCGTTGCTATCCACAGTGCAGCTAAAACGATACACATGCATTTATGAATATCTTAAAAATTAAGTATTGTGAAGTATCGAAAAATCTCGACAAAGTATTACAAACCTATTTGAATTGAGTCTTATATATAAAAAAACCACACAAAACACTTTAAATTCCTGTGGTAAAGTATCGTATACCAGTTTGTAGTACGGTAAAGCTGCGGTAATAAAAGTCAATGCTGTTAATTGAAGATGCTACCTGTTCTATGCGTTTAAATTGTTTAGTACTTACAATTTACGGTGGCATGTAAGGCAGACATATGCTTAGTTGAATCAATCAGTTGTCAATTGGTCTGGAACCCCCACACACAAGATTCCAACGACCAAGACAAGCTTAATTGGGATTTACATTTGGCCAGCCTCATTCCTCAGTCTACTAAACCAGAACTCACAAGACGGATAGCATTGTTATTACTCTGCAAAAACATATTTTATTTAGTAACTCGTTTTTGTGAAATTTCTATAATGAAAACATGGCTTTATCGATTAAAACATTATTATTACATTTAGAATGAAATTCTCCAATAAAGGGATGTTTTGATTATATGTAAAGATAGCATTTCGATTATTAGGGAAAGAATATTATAATACGTATCTTCGAAAGTAACGCTTTCTCGCTTTATGACAATTATTTTCAAAAACTGTTAGCATCATCAGTTAAATTTATAACTTACAGACTTCAGGTTGGGTTGTTGTCTTTTTTCAAAAGCACCCCAATTCCATTATGACGTCCTTCGCCATTTGTGAAATTTAGTAGTTAGTACCTGTTTTTTGAAGTATATATGTTATTTTAACAAGAGTTTCCGTTAGTGGGTCATGTTGGGTTTCTTAATACTTCGTTATGAAGTAAAACAATGCAGTTTAAATTTATAATTAATAATCTAAGTTGCAGGCTTCCGCGGCCGTTGTTAATAACAGCTAGGCTTCCGGGTTGGAGCCGCGTCATCGGTGCATGAACTGCCGACGTTTCGTTCTCGGTTCCACGGGACATCTTCAGGGCTGTAGTCACAACTGTCAATTGTGTTCCAGATCCCAAAGTGACCACAGCCCTGAAGATGTCCCGTGGAACCGAGGACGAAACGTCGGCAGTTCATGCACCGATGACGCGGCTGCAACCCGGAAGCCTAGCTGTTATTAATAATTAATACCGGGTTTTATTATTTTGTTCCCACGATTGCGGATGAGTTTTTCATTTAATTGTTCAATTTTATGTAACCCTACATCACACATATCCTAAAGATTTTTTTATTTTTAAGTAATATTGAACTATATTTTGTAATTTAAATCTTTACACCACTGACTAGTTCATTGAAAACGTTTTAAGAATTTATGTTTCAGTTTTACACTATCCAAAATCGGATCAGCTTAAAGAGTTTTTGTTTTGAATCTAAACCGACGTCGAATTGGCGTCACCAAATAACGGTTAAAATTTAAATTCTTTGTTCCCAAACCAGCCACGCGCAAAGAAAATCCACGTGATTAAAAAATAATGTGTCTTACTTACCTCAGACGTTTTCACAGTTTTTGCCTATGAAAACAGAAGTGATTTATAGGGACGCGCAAGAGTCTCAAACAACTTTACGTATTATATTCAAGTTTTCTTTTTCCTCACCTAAAGTCAACGCTTCGAGGTAGCTCAGCCGCTTACGGGCTTTGCCCCAGGGCTTCAAAGTACCTCAGCTGCCGCAGTAACTCCCCTTTTTACCTAACCTAAACCAAACACTTCGACATAGTTCAACTGTTTATGGAATTGTATGTCGAATACTTTTTGAAAAGTTCAAATACTCTGCTTATCATAAAAATTCTTGAAATTTTTTACAAGTTTGAAATTTTCTAAGATTTTCAGCTTTTGAATTTAAAAATTTTGAAAATTTTAGAAAATTTTTGAAAATTGTGAAAAATTTTGAATAAATTTAAAAAATAGAGTTTTTATTTGTGTTAAGGTTAATGCGAAGTTTGGGACCTTAGCGAGCGCTTTGTTTGCCTGCCTGTACTTTATTTCGCCACTGTACTGTAAAATATAAAATATTGTTGGAAGAAAAAAGGGTAATTTTTAGTTTAACTGATTGCAACATACTTAACACTAATTATGCAACCATCATTTAACGTTTTGGTTATAAAAGACATAATTGCAATCATTTAGTATAAATAATATAGAAGACTTGCACCACTTGAATAGACAACACTCAATAATCAGTATTAATAGAACAAGAACCCATTTATCACTAAATAAGTTTGATTTATCTCCGAAACTTGGTCACCATGAAAACAATTGACAAGTCAGGTTAACATTTGGTTATTGGCTCGACACTGAAGGTAAAAGCTTAATAACCTAAAAATGTCAACATGACGAGTCATTTTTTAGCAACTTCGATAATTAAATTGTAATTATCGATAATTCTGTCGCTTTATTGACAAAGAAATTGTGTATCACGAGTCTAAAGAACGAATGATATTGCCGTGCTTTAGCACAATTCAGTTTGTCAATGAAAGACGAGTGGTGTTTTTTTGTATAATATTCTACGTTTAAAAGAAATAAACTTATATCTAGTATAATTATTTGTTGACTATTAACGTACAAACGAGTTATTTAATTATTAAAACAAACAAAAAATATTAACGTGTTGCTGTGGATATACAGCACCAATAACACCGAAGTTAACTAAAAAGTATTATCGCGGCAATCAAGGTCTAATTAGTCAAAAACCTAAAAATAAACAGCTGCCATTGACTGTTACAATGCGAGTAAAATATTAAATAAAATGTTCTGACATATCATTAATTTGCAAACCTGTAATAGCTAAGGCGGATGGGACGGTTAGAAGTTTGAAATTTCCGGAACGACCGAAAAGATTTTTTTTTAGAGTTAGATATTGTGTTAAATTATGACTAAAATTTTTACTATGTATGAAGAGCGGCGGCCATGCATTTGATTGTCAGCTACCACTACCAGCTGCGGCCGGCCATCGACGGCATATTTATGCAAGCCAACAATTCGAATACAGAGTGATTCAGAACTATGGAACAAAATTTTACCCACATGTAAAACATAAGAGCAGACCCCTATTTCTTTATTTTTTTATGTTTATTAATAAGGTAGCTACGTGCCGCCAAATGTTTGTTTATTTGTCCGATTTATTTTTAAATTCCGTACAGAAGCTCAAAAAGTAAATTACAAATAATGTCAAAGTATTTTTAAAGTGGTTGGACACCACTATAAATATATCTCAACACTTATTACAATTTTTGATTATTTTGGTCAGACTAATATTAATACGCATTTTTTCTGAAAGCGGTAAATCCTACGCTAAACAAACAGCTATATCTTTTTTGACTAACATTAAATTCTACATTTAAATTTAGTACAGGTGCTTCTGCGGCACTACTAGTATTAGTGTGTGTGTATCAACAGAAAGCAGTCAATCCACCATACATTTACGAAAATTGGAGCGGTAAATATACTTCGGTATCTATAGACGATAATCAGCTGATTTACTCAATACATCTACCAGAATTCGTAATTGCAGGACGCGCTTTAGCGTTGCTGGTTATGTTAAATTTGTAAGTTTAGTTCATGTTTTAAATTCAAAAAATTTTCACCAGCTTGTTATGCATTTGTAGTACGTAGCGTTCTAATTATATAAAAAAACGCCCAAAACTACAGTTTTAATAGAGCCACATAACGATACCTGGTATTTGTAATCGATTCGTAAAATCATAGTCGCTTATGATTTTTGAGATAATAATGACGTATGTACCGAGTAACGTAGTAAGTCTGCAAACGATATATCCGGTAGATGTATTTGGTACAGTACCTCAAATTAGAAAACGCGGTACGGTAAATGTATCTGTATTTTAAAACGTTTTAGATATTTCGCGGTATGTAGGGCTGCAGTTATCGTAAATGGCCTATAATAACAATTTTTGAGATGCCTCTACAAATACAAAAATTATTCTTTGTGAGCGGTCATCATTAAGCACCCTATACATGACAGAATTATATTTTGTGTTGAATGTTTTTTTAGTTTATTTTAAAAAATTTAAAAATATTCATTGGTTTTACTAAAATCTAGGTGCACATCTTTTTTTAAAATAAAACTTCAAATCAAAAGGTATAAAAACCTTAAATAAGCTCAGACATCGGCTTCATATGTAATAAAGTCACCCTTAATAAACTCCCTCCTTCCTTAGAAAAAAGAAGCTACTTAGCCTTGAAATTACAAGAAATAAGAAACATATTTGGAAGTTAAACGTGCCCATACTTTTAGAACGTATGAAGTTCAAAAGAGTTCGCTCACATTAAATATATTTAATTAAATCTCAGCATAATTTATTGTGGTTAGATATTGTTCAGAAATTGGTGTAAATACTATGTTTTATTTTAAACCTAATTACGAGTGTAGAAAATGTTAACTGTTTTGTGTTCACTGAACCTATATGATTTTGAGTTTATGTAGGATGATTGCGGCGGTAAGCAGTGATTGGCAGAGTAATGATAGCTACTGAACAAAGCTTGTCAGCAGACAACGGGGTAAGCTATGCGTAGTGAGTGCTTTACAATTGATTAACTGTTTCCGGAGTAGGAACGCATCCATCACTGCCTATTGCGGTATGCCTTGCGTTTCTTGATAGTAAAACAAGACAAAACGATTACACGCGTTTTTAGAAAAAACTAAAAGTGACGCAATACGATACAGATACAATTTTTGTCATTTTTTTAAATAAAACTTATCTTTTCTCAACAGAAATTTACATGTGTTGCATGTAGTAAGTTACGTAGAATTTAACAGCTGATCCTATTAATAATACAGAGTGGAGGGGGTACTCACACAAATTATTTATTATATTATATCTAAAAGAACAAGGTAACAGAATTTCATTTTACGACGACACGGCAGTGGGTTTGGTCAAACGAAAAATATCTGGATCGAGTAAACAATCCAAGGTTTAACAACTTCCAAATTGAGGTTTATTCAATTAAAAAAATATTTTTTAAATTATAACATCAAACACGTAACGAAAAATTATTACAAAGAACGTGAACGCCTGGGAGTACTAGGGAAGGAGTTTCGTCGAAACCTGCTGGTGGAACCCTTGAGAATAAGCTCAAGCGTTGGTTACTTACACCAATCGATTTTTGAAAATAAACTCTTGTGGCTCTTGGAGAAGCTGCTTATTAATTTTTTCTCAAGTGACGTTGCGTAGCAATATAAACAAACATCTGCAGATGTGGGGGCAAAAATAAAGTATACAAATTTAAATTGCTGTTGCTTAGTTACCTCTTTACAAAAAATTATTTACAGACAGAATTTCATTTCATCAAAGTTCCAGGTTGAGCCGGCCAAGTTTCACTACCATATAATACAGTTGATACCCCTACACAAATATTAGTAGGTTACGCAAAACCCACATTATGAAGCGAAAGCCCAAAGGCTAACAGACGCAGGGGAAGTTTGTAGGCTTTAGAAAGAGGTTGGTTTGAGATTGATTGGAACTGGCATACCATGAGCATACCCTTATAGAGGTTATACGCTAGGTCTAAGGCCTAAACAGGTTAATGATTAATCTATGTCATATTTAAAGTAGCTGACTTTAATTGCAACGGACAGAGTTTATAATAATTAATTAAACATTTTAGATGTGTTTAAATCAGTACTTCTACATGTTATGAAGTCTTACTATTTTTAAGCAACAGTTTTACCAATAATTAATATTTAGAGTAGGTTAATCACTATATCGCGACACTACTAGATACGTTCTCCAGTAACTTAAAATCCCTTAAAGTGTTTTTATGGCTATCCCACCTGTTTTGTCCTTTAAAAACGGAGGCAAAGTTGACTCCATGCACTTGGCGTGATTTATGGAAGCCTAGTACAGTCTCTCCACACCTACCAATCGCTGCCATATAGCCCTATCTAAGGTAATGGATTCCTCCAAGAGTTTAGTCTCGAAGCAGCAAACGCCAATATTGGCCACCCTAAGATTCCGGTGAGGAATCTTGGATTTCATCAACTGCTATCTAGATTTAGAAGGTTTTCTCTTTCAGGCAGCCAAAAAGCTCGTATTTGGAAGCTTCTGGTAAGTTGACTGAGCGAGCCCGTCTGGGTTCCTCGGAAGAGCTTTCAGTTCATTCATGTTGTTGTTTCAAAAAAATGTTCTTTCATCGCACCGACGCGACGTTGTTGCATAAGTTGCTCAAGCACATCCCACAAAGCCCTTAGTCGACTTTTTCAAATGGAGTGGAATAGGATTGTTGTGATCTATAAAATGCAATATCTAATACATAATTAACCGTCCGTATAACAATTTACAAAAACAAACGTAAATATAGCTAAACACTTATTGTTACAAAAAAATGTCCCCGTTAATAATATTTAATAGAGAAATTATGTTGATGAAACAATAAAGAGCTGCGTAGTTGTTACAAAAAATCAATTGAAATACCAGATTAATACAATTCTGCATATTTTTCAACATGCATCTTTGCACGTATACATAAATAAATCTACTGGTGATGTAAATGTTATTTTTATTACTACCACAGATCATAATTTATGTGAAACCCTGCCCAAGGTTGTTAATAGGAGCGAAAGCATTAAATGTCGTTTAGATTTTATGACATCTTATGTACGTTTCAGCATTATATGCAGGTTATGTTTGTTACCATCAAATAAGCATCGGGCATCTGACAGCAATTTATGGTAACCAGCGAAGCCCGTGGGCGATGCCCCACGATGTTTTTGTTTCTTTTGTTAATAATAAATAAGCTAATTAAGTAAATAGTGTAGCGGACCGCGCATCGAAGTCCTAGTTTAATGGATTATATAGCAATTGCTGTATGTATATTAAATCCGGATCCTATTGACCTGTCTCGACTCGAGAATAATACGGCTGCAGCTGAGAGAAACTATCCTAGCGTATAGAACACCTACTACACACTCATACTTCAGCCAGGGTGTGAAATATTAAATTAATTTATTCGTGGCCCTTATCATTATATAAATATTAAGAGGAAATTTCGTGGCTTTATCGGTCAATGAAAAAGCAAATATGAAAAATATCTTCCTCAATCGGGATTCGAACCCAAGATTTTAGGTATCTAGCCTAATGCTCTACCAACTGAGCTAGCGAGGAAGATATTTTTCATATTTGCTTTTTCATTGACCAATTTCCCCATAATATTTATAGTATATTAATAACGTTGACAAATAAATTAACTTAATATTTTATTACTCGATTTTATTTTTCCTGAAAAAATTTCTCGGTGCATTCATTGCATGCGATAATTTTAAAGCAAAAAATTGAATAAAAAAGAACCTCTAATTCGGATAATGTGCCTATTTACTCCATATTGTATTTCTCTATCTGTGTATTTGCTATACCATGTATTCAAAACCGATCAGAACATAGCCCCAACGCGATTCGCTAATTATATGCCCTCGGCCGGCTTTGGTTCGCAATGTACGATGTCCAAACAAACTATGTAATATAATGTTATTTACGTCACCGCATCTATTAAGTACGCACTTGTGAAGGTTTGTTTTTATTGTACGGTTTGTCATGCAACAACGACTTCTGTTTTACATTAAATTAGGCCCCTCTGTTAAGAAACTATAGTGCATTTTTTAAATTTTTTTATTTACACTGCTACGCAATGGCATTTGAAAGAGAGTACATGTTCCGCGCATTTCGATAGGAAGTTTTAGTTTTATTGTTCGGGATCGATCAGAACGGTCCCAGGAAAAAGCACACAAGAACCGGCCGCCAAATCATCGAGAATTAGGTTTCGGTCCAAGGCTTACGGCCCGAAGCCCCTTACAAAGCGAAACAGCGGCTCCACCAAATATCGGCGAAGGCCCTAGCACCTTAAACACTGAAATTGTGTTAAACATGGGAAATGCGAACATGTTGCATATTTTCTGCCTGAATAACTTATGCCAATTTTAAATTCATAATTTAAACAACAATAGAATTTGCAGGAATGATAAATGCGCGGTCAATGTACTTAGAATAAAGAACGACTTGATAGCAGATCAAATCGTATTGCGCATTTGTCGTTTTTGCACGTTTTATTTTGTTTCTATTACGAGTAAATCTAGAAATTTAATATTACTTTCAGCTAACTATGCTTCTGTCAGGGTATGCCTATTTTAAATAATTTGATTTAAATCAGTAACTTAAATTGCGATTTAAATCAAGTAGTTTTTTTGTAAACAATTGATATTTTAATCAAGATTTTGAAACCAGCAAACCGTTAGAAAACTTAGAAATGTACACTCTACAGACACCCCACGACGCGTGACAGCAAGGGATTATAGATTAAAATGAGTAACTCTGGTTAGCTGCTTTAAAATTTCCAATCTTATTTTGATTGTAAAAATGGGAGATATGGTTTCAACTATGGCTAAGATAGACCGCGACGTTTTCGTTCTTATTTGAACTTTTTAGCTGGCCACAATTCAACCAAAAGAGACAGCACGAATGGGCCCGAAAGACAAAATCTTTAATAGAGACTTACAAATAGAACGCCTCTATGTTGAGTGTGAAAAGAACTTGCTAAACTGGTATCAATAATCACTACCGACCTCTGTACACATTCACGAAAAGCCCTTGGTGCAATACAAATAAAAATAAGAGATTTGGTTTGAACTACGGCTTGGATGTACTGCGACGCGTTCAGTTCGCGCAAGATCTTTTCAGGCGTTGCGGTCTATCCTGCCCATAGTGGAAACCATATCTTCCATTTTTATTGAGATTGCTGCACGTGCTCTACGTATGTGTGCACAGAGGTCGGTAGTAATTGATATCTGCTTAGCAAGTTCCTTTCACAGTTATGTACCGGTTTATGGCTTTGCAGCTTTGCGCAAAGAGGGCACTGTATTTGTACGTCAGTAAATGATTAATTTTGATTAAAAAAATTATTTTAACCAAAAAAAATTTTGTTCATACCCTCGTTCCTTTAATTATAACAGTTAAAATTGGCATATTATATCCAGGAGATAATATAAAAAAAATTCGCATTTCCTATGGTAAGGTGTATTGTTGGGGTCGGCTGTGGACAGACGGTGTACCTATCTGCCTATTTTCTTTGTTTTTATTCTATTTTTACGCATTGTAAAGATATGGCCAATTTTTTACAGATATCAAGCATAAAATGGCAAGAGTCAGCATCACATAATGTTGACGAAAATTTTACTTTGCTAAAATTTAATAAATTTTATATAAATGAAAAAGTTTTTGAATTTCGGATGGTGTACTCTCTGTGCTCATTTGGATGTGCAACTGTTAAGCAACGAGGATATTGTGAAAAAGTTCAATTTTAGAAATTTCTAATCAACTTTTTGCATTATAGTAAACTATGAAATATTTAAAGATTTACGAGTATTATCACTGATTAATGCACAAAAAGTGAGATAAAGTTTAGTACGGCCAATCCCTGGCGGACATATTTTGTAATTCCGCGGACAATACCATTAATATAAGTTTCTATTCAAATAGTTTCCTTTCGTATTTAGCAGTATTTAGAGACTTAACGTATATCTCATTGTAGTGTAATTTATCACGGTAAACCCTACATCATAAGCAGCACCACAGAGCAAACCTCTGCGTCATACTACGCGTCCTGCCAACGCAGTACCGGTACAGCACGTGTGTCGATTACGGGTGGAACGGGTTCTTGTCATGCAGGCCGCGTAGTAGATCGTCGCGCCGCCGCCGCCGCCATGCTGATTTGCATGCGACGCCATGCCAGGCGCGGGGGCGGCGTCCCCGACTCAGGGAAAGTAATCGATATGTTATAGCCCGTGAGGAATCAAGTTTTGTCTGGTGCTTGTATCTAAACGTCTATTGCATGTATTTATTATTTATGCTCGTTAACAATGCAGATTTTTATTAATTTAATAGAGTAGCGGGGGGTATTATGGAATACCCTTTTGTTTTTTGCCAATATTTTAGAGACTAAATAGATTTTAGAAAAAACGACTACCACTACTACTGCCTTAAAACGTTTATTAACTTGCTCTTTGCGATTAATACAAAATATTTTTTTTTTCTGAAGTTATTTAACTATTAGTTAAATAAACAAATTTTATTGTCACCTAAAAATGGTAGGGTAATATGGAATATATGGTTGTGTAATATGGAATACAACAAAAAATGTCCATTAGCGACACAAATCACACACATAATTGTCTTTTTCTACACCGGCACACAGTTCGTGTGTCCAAAGACTACACACAAGGCACTGTATCCATATTTCGCCCTTTTGATCTTGAGAAAATAGGCCGGTACAGAAAATGCATTCTGCATCTTGAGACGGTGTTTGATGTTTGAGAAAAATTTCTTCTTCGCTGGAAGAATTAGCTAAGGAAACATCACAACTTGATGAGTTATCAGATGAAGAATAGTCCCGTTTCTTTACATTCTTAGGTTTCTTAGCCTTGGCCTTCACTCCACTTGGACCAGCTATTGCATTGTCTAATGCAGAAAGGCCACCCTTTTTTTCTTTGCAAACCTTCCTTTTTACCCCATTTTTCTTTTATGCAGTCTTAGCAAGTGATTGCTCTAATTCCTCCTTATTGGGAGTCGATGTTATAACTTTAGATTTTTCGGACGGCCGCCCCCTGGTCCCTTTTATCTTCTTTAAAACCGGAAGTGGTTGGATTTCCTCGGGCAAAATCATTTGAGAGGTAGGTGTTGTTGGTCGTTGCACATCAAGAGCTTGTTCGAATTCTTCTGCTTGCTGCTGTTGATCTATGGTAGTTGGAATATCCGCGTTTTTCTGCGCCTCTGCGATGAAATCCTCGTCTGTGAATATATGTCTGTTAACCGGAAACAGACCTGTTTTTCTAAAACCATTCACAGCTCTTTCCCCACTTTGGACTTTTAAATAGGCTCTTCCAAAAAGTTCACCCATGTCGAAAGGATTTACAGGACGATTGTAAGTTCGCAAAAATTGACGGATTTCTTCGCTATAAAACGTTTTTAATGAGCCCATTATGGTTTTATCCAACGGCTGCATCTTATGTGACGTGTGGGGTGGTAAACTAATTATGGTGACAAAATTTTGTTTTGCAGCTATTACAACATCTAAATTTCTCGTATGGGTATTATGACCGTCTAATATTAGAAGCGCAGGTCTTTCAGCAGTTGGCTGAACGTATTCAAGAAAGTGATTAAACCACTGGGTGAATATATAGTTTGTATCCAACCCGAAGGGTGAAAAGCAAGTACTGTTCCAGGTGGCGCTCCCTTTTTCAAGAGTTCGCTAGAATTTTTATGAGGGAAAATCATCAACGGTGGAACAAAACCTCCGCCTGCACTCATGCATAACACAACAGTGACTAAGGAGCCCCGTTCGGCTGAAGTAATAGAACCTACTTGCCTTTTTCCTCTCGGCGAAAACACCTCGGGGCAGTTTGATTGGACAATACACAGACCAGTCTCATCGACATTAAAGACTTTGTCCGTTGTAAAGTTTGACT
Source organism: Ctenicera cuprea (assembly GCA_958336395.1). Taxonomy (NCBI): domain Eukaryota; kingdom Metazoa; phylum Arthropoda; class Insecta; order Coleoptera; family Elateridae; genus Ctenicera; species Ctenicera cuprea. Next base: position 65,110,328 of record OY284487.1, on the reverse strand, counting down.
TGTCCATTTCTTGCTCCAAAATATCGAAAAATGCACTGACAGATTCTTTATTAAAACCCAACGCTCGAGAAAAAGATGTTCCAGTGGGCCTTCGCAGGCTCAGAACATTTTGATGCCTTTTTCTGAAACTACGTAACCAATCCTTACCTGCCGATTCATTGAGCAACGAAAAAGAATTGGGAATTTTGTTTTGTTTGGCAAGTTGAAAAGCAAGACTGCATACATCTCTTCTTGTCAATCCAAAAAATGTCCGCTCCATAGCTAAGCAGTGCTTTACCAACTCTTGTTCTAGACGTTCGCTAAGGATGCATTTGCGTCCTAATTTTGTTTTTGACACAAGTTCAGGATCTCCACCTTTTTTTGCCAATCGAAAAAGGGTAGTTCGTGGGACCATAAAATGCTTGCAAGCCTTTAAATACCCCATGGTGCCTTCTCGGACAGCAGTTATCGCTTTTGTCATATTACCTTCATCCCACTTTTTACGTTCAGGTTTTTTGTTTTTTTGCCATTTCTAAAAGAAAAAAAATACTTGACACACGTGATAAAGTTTAATTATGTCTACTAAATAACGAAATAGCTCTCAAGTTTCAAGAAATAGGTCTCAGAATGATGGAAATCTTATATCTGCAGTATTATTTTATATTAGGAGGCTAATATGGAATATTTCACATTAGCCGCCAGGAGCATTAATTGGTTAGTTTTAAATAAAAGAAATAAAAGAGTTCTTATATTAACAGAAAAATCATAACAACATAATGCTGTACCCTTTTACTTATTTTTGCTAACAGAGAAATTTATTAAAATATTTAATAAGAGCCAAAAACAAAAAATAAACGTACTTACCTAAAAATTATGCACACCACTCAATCGAGATAATCAACAATATTTGAGGTTATGTTGCTCTCAGAAGTTTTTTACTAAGCATCCGGTTACTTTAGTATTAAACCAATGTATTTTCACAATTATACAATAGATGGCTCTATTAGTTATTTTTAAAAGTTGGTATTCCACAATACCCGCCTATTCCATAATAGCCCCCGCTACTCTACCGATAATATAATATCAGAAATTATTTAAAAAATATCTACAGAATTACGAAGAATCAGATCAATATTTAACAATAAAAATAGCTGCAACTTTTGCACCTATACAACTCTGTTTAACAATTTTTTACTGCGTACGCGAAGAAATATACTTATTGTTAAAAAACATATTTAAAAAGTAATGGTAGCTTTCATTATAAATCTGTGATACGTAGCTATCTGGTAGAAATCTGATTAAATTTTGAAATAGGAAACGATCTAATATTTACAATTTTTTCTTTAAAAACCGAACCTTTGACTTCATACAATTTTAAGTTGTTTCATTTAAAACAAGATCTTTATCTTTTTAATAGGTCTTCACTAGGTACTAACTCTTGCAGAACTCGATAATAGGTTAAAATGCGTGTTTAAATCATCTGGCAATTTTAGGTTCACATAAAAAAAACCTCACGACATCAAATTTATGTTCTAAATAATGAATCACTTCGACATACATAAAAACAACCAAGAGCCAAGCAGAAGGGACATTACAAATGACTGCTATCCCTACCTTATCAGCCGTACCTGTTACGAACATAACCTATTAGGCAAGACGGATGCCCGAGCGGCCGATAATTTGCGACGTTTTCGTTTTGTTGATTTTGACATTAAGGCAAGATATAAACATGTGTCAGCAGTAAGCTATTTAGAGCAACCCTTAAGCATAAGGATGTGGACAGAAAGACTATTTTCATTTTTTCTTACAAAACCATTATATTCTTATATTACTGCCTTTGTTATATAATCTGGGAATATTTATCTGCTCGGTTAATTAGTTATTAAATCTTTAAGCTACTAAAATTTTTATCAATTATTGTGACAACAGTCAAAAATCGGTGAAGCAAATCGGAGGATAGAAATCAAAACTTTTACCCTCATAAAATCAATAATAAAAACAAGACATAATCGATTTTCTGTTTTTTTTTTGTGAAAAACAATGATGGGGTAGAATAGAATGATCAGATACAAATAAAAAAATGTCTGTCAGCCTGAAAGTGAAGAGGAGAGATGAAAAACCATACCTTAGGTATAAAGCTGTAAGGCCTTTAAGTTTTTAAATAACGTGAGCTTTGGATGCTATTGTTTTGCCGATCCTATCCAGTATAGAAACCCACTTGAAGCTATTTATTTAGAGCGCATGTTATTAGTGTAACCGCACTTCGGAGAAGGTATAGTTTAGGTTATCTATTGTCGCTGACGTGTTATCTGCAAGAAGCCGAGACCTTCGGCGTGCGGAAGGACACTTGACCGACACAACTGACAGAAAGAGCATTTAGCGTTCTTCAGTGTTATGCAATTCGTATTTTTAACAACAACTGTTCGCAAGCTGTTTAAATCAAGTGCTACGCCAACCTGTTACATAAACAGCCAGTAGTAGCTCAGCCTGCATGCTTCATCCTTTGAATTTGTGTTAAAAATTACAACATCAGATTATATTGTTACGAAGGGCTCATGATGAGGGTTGCGAGAGAACTGATCAAATTATAATAACAGTAGTGACACGAACATAAAAATTTGCCGAAAACAATCAATAAACTAAGCGGAGATGTAAAAGCCTGTCGTCGTTTTATGTTGAGACGGTTAAGGATTTAATATATAATTTCTTAAATCATAACAAATAACTATTTTTAAAGTGGGGTAAAGTGCAGGCTAAGTAAAAGAAAAATGCACGTACTCTAGGCATCTGAGTAAATGAAAGTAGCAAAAGTATTTGTAAAACTTCAATAAAACATGTTCTCTATAGGTTAACGAAAACAAGACAAAGCATAGTGACAAAAATTACTAGTGCAATAGGTATAAGAACCACTGTTTGATAACATTTTCAACTGCGTTTTATATTTGAGTGCAAAGCAATGTAATCTACGACTGCACGAATCTAAATCACATTCTGCCATTTTTCAGTGCTTCAGCTCCCCTTGTGTATTTTCTTTCTTATAATAATTTTCACGCATGCCTGAGTTTTATCTCTATTAAAATCTCTTTGATATTGAAATCATGTGACGTTTCATTAATTTTGCGTCTTATCGGTATTCTTGCTGCCTTGTTACTTTTGATTCCCAGTCTCTTTTAATTTTGCATCATAAAGAAGAGAGCTATACCCGCTGAATTCGGATAGATTAATAGAATAATTTTAAAAATATACAAAACGGATGTCCTTTTATTAATACAAATTTCTAAATATCTGTAACATCTTAGATTTTGTAACAACTTTTTGATTATAATTACTATTTTTTTACTTTCCTAGGCAGATTTATACACCTACAAAAGAATTGTCTGCAATCTAGTTGAATTTTATTTAATCAGATTTATTAAATAAAGTGTATATCCTTTACAGTGCATACCAAAATAATTTTAACTTAGCTTAAGCTTCTAGTTAGCAGCAATTACCATGACAAAAATGCAGTTCAAATCTGACTTTATTCATATAGGGAAATACAACAAAGTTTAGCATGTAAATTTTCGTTAAATTCCCCTAGGGTGCGAATCATTTTCAGCTTGATATTCAATATTCTCAGTTACCTTAGTAACCATAATCGTTGTTAAAGGACCTTAGTGTAAATTTAAATTGAACCTAACGTGAAATATCAAATCTGACGGTAACAAAGATCCCTATTCTATAACTGAAACTCATTAATATGATGGTTATCCGTATCACTTAGAACTGAAATATAGTATGTTTTATATACGACTACTATGCAGCTACGCTCCCGTTCCATTGGTACTATCTTATAGTCACTGTTGGCGCATAAAACATTGATACAAAAATACTTTTGCAAATGTGACACGTAACAATTGAGGAGCTTGCTTAAAAGAGGAAGCTCCATTTTTGAGCACAAATGAGCTCTTGTACTGATTGTTTTGCCATAAAAATATCTTTACCTAAAGAACGTTGAAGCTTCGGCAGCTGACTGTGGCTGTGACATGTTTTTCTTAACCAAAACAAATTTACATTTTTCATCTAAGGAAGCATAATAGTGGGGGAAGGAGGGGGAGTAGTAGTGTGGGTAGTAGAAGAGAAAGGAGGGGGAGTAGTAGTGGGGATAGTGGCGTAGTAATAGGGGGTACTTGTAGGGGGGTAGTATTGGGGGGTATAGTAGGGGAGTAGTAGTAGGGGTAGTAATGGTGCTAGTAAGGTGGGGGTAGTAGTGGTGGTAGTAGTGGGAGTAGTAGTGGCAGTAGTGGTGGTAGTAGTGGGGGTAGTAGTGGTAGTAGTGGTAGTGGTGGTGGTGGCGGCGATGGTTGTGGTAGATAAGGTCATATATTCTCCAAAATGACACCGCTTATTTCAAGTCTTTAGCCGCAGTCAACACAAGTAACGAAACTTGAACACTAACAATACGTGAAGGAGGTACTACAGGGACTTTAGATCTTGCAACTAAAAGGACTATAGAGAGAGCCTGGCATGTACACTGACAAATGCATCTAGGGCTTGTAACATCAAAGAAGTGTCTCCTCAAAAAATAGGAGAAAGACAAGAAGGTTTTGTAATGAAATACACTCACAGGCTTTTAATAGAGCAATGCTTAGACTGGGATTGCTATAAACTGTCCCAGTGGGTTCTGCAAATACCGCATGTGCAGCGAAAAAAGAGCTACCAGAATGGTCTTGTGCAAAAACATGGAAAGGATCTGCAGAGCTACGCAACGATCATCAAAAGGATAGTCATTCCAAATTGGAGACCCTACAATTCCCACCTGGTATACTACTACTACTACTACCCTGCCCTGTTGTTCAATAACAGGCTGGAAGATAGTTTCTAGGGTCAATGGGCTAAATTTAGATTTTCTTTTTTTAAAGACGGATGACTTGTTTCCGGCAGTTATGTTATATCACTTAATGCGTAACTGACTGGTTCTCGAATACATTCCTGAAGAACCGGTAAGGTGTCTTTATTTCCAAGGGAACCGTCTAGCGTGCCGTGCTGCTAAATTATTCAGACTTCACAGCCCTTGCTGTTAAGGCTGCTAGATAGTTTTCTTAAAAAAGGGTTCATTGGTCATTCAACCTTTGTGCCCATAGCACTATGGCCCAACTCAGCATTTAAGACTGGCTTATTTAGTATTGTGCTTTTTTATCTTTTAATTAATGCAATTTACAGGTTAAAGTTTACTGGTCAGCGGTAAAACTAAAGAGGGTTTTTAGAAAATGCACCTATCTTTTGATCCTTTCGATACGGCTGGATACGCTTTTCGGGGTGAGAAGCAATTGCATCCCACCCTTATTCTCTTTCACCAAACTATTTAAGATGGTTATTTCTAACAGGAAAGACTGGGCGAAAATCGAGAATCTTGTTAAGTATGCGCATCTAGTTTGGATCCCAGATGGGTCGAAGGCTGTAGGAGATTTCGGTGCAAAGGTTTATGGCGATCGACTCAGGGCATTGTTTTCAGCAGGTTTCTTGTCGTTTTCCAAGCAGAGATTTTTATAGTGCTACAGTACGCACATTTTTATGTATGTATCGATAGCAAAGCGGCCCTGAATGCTTTGGATTTGCCATCACCAAATCAATCTGGGTCAAAAACTGACTTAGTTTATATAACTCGGTTGAACCGTTTTAGGTGCCTGAACACAATAACATTAATGGTAACGAAGAGGCTGATACCTTCGCCATAAGATGCCCACAGCAGCCTTATTCACGATACTTTGCCTACAATAGGAAACACATTAGGGTAGTCATAGGTTTTCTGGCTGGCCATGGCCATTTTAGTAAACACCTGTACGCTATGGAAGTAGTCGCTGACCCCAGGTTTAGGTTTTGTGGAGAAGAGGAAATATCTTCTTCTTACCCATTGCCCCAGACTATTCGTATTAAGGTGTAGACGTTTTGTCCACTTCTTTCTGAAACTAGAAAAGCTACGGGGTATCTCAATCAGGAAGATCCTAGCCTTAGGTGTAGGCACCGGTCTGCGTACAGATAATCCTTAAATAAACTGTGTTGCACGATGCACTTGTTTGTAACAAAGTATATAAAGGTAAATTAAATGTTTTTTTCTACGACCGGGAGTAGAAGTCGGTTTGTATGGCATCAGAACTGTGACAGAAGTAAAGCGTTTACAATCTAAGGACGAAATAAGGTAACAATTTTCCTGGGGGAGTTTTTATTTCATTTCATATTGATTTTTGTAAACAAATGTCTGTTGTCATGGTACGTTGCAGGGAAACCTCCCAAAGGCTTCTAAACATTGTAATTTCGCTCTTATTTATTATAATTCTTTATTTATGAAATTAAGTGTTTCTACTCCCGATCGTGGAAAAAATAGTATATACACCTCAGGAGAGACCGCCATTTTTCCCTCGATGTATTTGTAGCCCTCGGCCTTCGCCCTCGGGCTTCAACTTACACCTCAAGAAAAATTAGACGTTTCTCTCCCTTAGTGTATAATGTACTATTAAACCTTTCAAACTTAAGGTTGTAACATTGAAATCTCAAAAATTATTTTAACATTTTGACAAAATTGAAAAAAACCTAACAAATATTAAGGTTATCTAATGGCCTTTAAAGCTAAAACGTTAAGATAAAAAAACACGGACTTAATGAAACAATTTTATAATTTTGACCATGTTGAACCGTATTCTACGATGTCCAAACAATATTATTTAATATAAAAAAAATTACTCCGCCCCATCTGTTAAATAACCGAATTTCATGTTCTCGAAGCAAACTTTAATTGCATCTTGACTAAATAAATACTGAAAAGTCGTGGTTGGACTCTATCTAAACAATCGTACAAACTAACAGCTCATCAGCGTCAAAGAAGGCATGCTTTTAAAGGGGAAAAGCGCCAACTAGTTAAATTCATGGCCACACTGATACTGCTCTTCCTGTGTATATACGCTCGTAGTCTGTGAAACAAATTTATCAATTCTGAATAATTTAAAATACTAAAATTCGCCCTCTCAGTTAATTAATAAATTGTGCTTTTCTTTTTATTTACGTTTCTACAGAATTGCACTTGGAAAGGGGTATATAAACCACGCATTTGGACAGAAAGTGGAGTTTATTCTCAAGATCAAATCTGGTCCTCTAAGAACACCAGCTTGCTTCCGGGTCAAACTAACGAACGGTACGAAGCCAAACAACCCCCGAGCTTTTTCAAAAGCTAAGCAGCGGTCACACCAGGTCTTGACGAAACCCATCTCAGCACCGCGAGCTTCAACGAAGCAGCGGCTCCCAATGACAACCACCAGTACATGTAATCCCGCGGTCTTGGTCTCGAAGTGGATCACAACCAACTGAAGCGCCGCCTTCGAATTAATTAGCATATAAACTCGTAAAACTTGTTCGTTCAGATTATTTAATTGTTTGTTGTTTTGTTTTGTTTTTTTGTAAAAAAAAATGTTCCACAATCTATTTGTTTAATGTTGTTCTGTTTGTTGATGTCAAAAATCTATAAAATGTAATTTTGTGTAAGTAAAATACTAAAAGGGATTTTCCTCATTATTGTTCATATTTTGTTACAGTGTTGATTAAAAAAACATGGAACAATCAATTTATGCTAGTGTGCAAAAAAAACAATTTTCTTGCATAAAATTCGGATTTTGTGGTGTTTCAATACTTGGGATGGTTTTCTATAAAACAGGAAGTGTTGTACATTACAATTTAAACATTAAATGCCTTAATTTTTTCAGCATAAAATTTTAGCTAAAAAATAAATTGGTGATTTGAAGTTGATTTAGAGTGTATTGCAGCTGTTAATTTTTTAAATAATATGTTGCTCATAACGAAATAAAATAAGCTAGAACAATTAAAAATAATACAGGTTTGTGTTAACAAGCCCTGCATTATCCAATGTACATAAGGTAATGTTGAAAGTTAATTTTATTTCTTTGCAGAAACTTACACCACTGACTTTCCTTCATCAAGGAGTTAAATGGTACAAGGCGTTGTTTTCAGAGAAATATCCTGATAAGTGGTAATCCTATTAGCAACAGTGTTGGTTGGAATGGAAGCTTATTGGATCGTCAAAGCTTGAGCTTTCCGGTGTATAGAGGGGTGAGTAATGTGCGATAATGTCATTTGACACGTTATGTGGAACCTTTGATGCGTGTGCTCTACACACCGCTCCACTCGCACTTTATAATTAAACTTGTGTACGTGGGCCACAGAGCACTCTAATTTCTCTCTAATGGATTCTGCCTTTCATCCATACTAGTATTTGATGGATTTTCCACTACATCGTTCATTCGTTATTCATCTATCGATTTTATCTCATTAGCCTAGCCATGACAACACCTTTGATAAAAAGTTCTGTATTTTTTGCAATTAATTTCGTCAACTCCATATGAAAACCTTTTGTCTCGTCGTAGTTCGTAGTTTGTTATTGTTGGTCTCGGTTCTGAATTATTGGTCAAAATAAAGCTTTTTATGCTGAAAACAAAAGCAATTCTGCTTTACTTTAGGAACGTTACAAATTTGGTATTTTTTACGTACCTATACTTTTATTTTATTTTTCAAGTTTACACCTTCCTCGGATTTTGCGGAGCCTGAACTCGTAAACAATTGCGGCCCGCACAAACCTCTAGTAATAATAAAATTAAATCAAGCTTATTAAACCTTATTTAAAATAATACTATTAATTCTAAATGCCACCGAAACAGATGCGATCACATTTTGACTTGTTTCCGCTCAATTCTACTAACCAGGAACGTAGGTGGAGGGGATGTTTGACGAATCTTTTACCGCATTTTTTTACACTCGCCACATTTTGTAACTTTAGACTTGAAAATTTTATATATCATGCAAGAATGCATTACAACGGTGGTTCTATTGCAAGTCACCAACTCGAACAATCTTCGAGTTAAGTCAGTGTTTGTAAAAAACCTAGTTGGCATGAAGGTCCGATTATTTCCTTAAACTGCATAAATAAGGGTAATTTCTACATACCAAATCGATAAAAAATTGGTATAGACGTGGTTTCAAAAACTTTATATCCGAAAGCGGAAACAGTCCAAATTGTGTCTTCTTCCGAAGAGGCCACTTTTGTTGCTTATTATATTGTACGGACTACCAATTGTGAGCGTAAAAAACGCTTGAAGAGATATGTCGAGCACCCCCTTCATTTGCCCCCCTGATTGATGAAATGGAACAAAAACAAGTTGAAATGTAAATCATCAAAAGTAAAACATCCATGTTATAATTGACTCAAAAATCATAATTTAAGCTAGGAATATTATTTAAGGCGTGATTACACTGTTCCGTTTTAGAGAGGCTGTAACTCCGTAAAGAAACATTTTTGAACTAAAATATATTTGGTTTAATCGAAGTATTTTACAGTCACATTGGTTTTGAAACGTCCAGTATAATTTTATAGTAATTATTTTACTGGATACATACATAAGTGCAACAAGGAAAGAAGATAATGAGCAGGCTAAGTGGGGATTTACGTACCCATTGATACTGTTAAACTTAATTTAAAAAGTTCACGTATCCTTTTGAAATTTCAGGGTATCTATGGATACATGCACCTCACTTAGCCTGCCCGTTATCGCCTTTCCTTCTCGCACTCATTAGTTGCCTATCTTTTCTTTGTCGCACTCGTTATTTATCCATTTATCTGGTAAAGATGTGTATGTATAACTTGGCCTTTTCATAACACACCCTTTAAACCTTTAAACGCAGCTAATAATTAGCTTGCAAACCGTAGAGCCATTATCACAGTTGCACGGTTTATTATTTTATCGTGATAATTAAAAAAATAAGAAAAAAAAACAGGTCTGCCACGGGATTTGAACCGTTGTTGCTAGATTACAAGCACACGCTTTTGCCGCACTAACTGTAAAATAATAAACAGCGCAACTCTAATAACAGCATATACTAATCATCGATATGCCGCGTTTGTATCATAGGCGACTGCGTTTAACTTTCTATTTGATCTATCTGTAGTTTTCGAGTTATGCTAACAGTTTTCTTTGTTGTTAATACAATTTAATTCCCGATTGCTATCGTGATAATTCAGTGTTAGGCATTTCTAATTATTAACTTTCAACGTTTAGAATGTTTGCACGATCATTTGAGGTTATAATTTAATTGTTCAAAATTCTTTTCCCAATTATTGTTTTAACTTGCACATACTAAAAGAATTTTTATGTTTAAATGCTATTTCGTAATATTTTAAAACACATTTTGTAAGTGTGTATGGGAAGCGCACGTGTTTTCATACCAAATACTAAATCAACGAATTTTGCCAGCTGGTCATTGAAAACGTTCTCAGAAACGATGTTTTGTGTTTTACGTTATTTAAAATTGGGTCAAAATAGTAAATGTTGATTATTTAAAGGTTTTTGTTCATAAACCACGTGCTACAGAAATTATATCAACTTTTTTACGTCAAATGTTGCTTAATGTTTAGGCTATAAAAGCAGTAGTTTTCAGAATGAACATTTTTTAAAACAGTCTGGAACCACTGTTCAGCTGCTCCCCTCGTTGCTCTTACCAATCTCGGCACTAGGTCGCAGCCCCAGGATTCTTTTTCCTTACCTGCGTCTTATTATCGCCCGTGCAGGATGATGCCAGTTTATATAAAATGTAACATATATGTTACGGTAAATGTGTATAAATGGGGGTTGGTTGTATACAATTGCCAAAAATGGTGCTTAATGTAGGAAATTATAGAATTTAGACACATTATCCGGTTATTGTAGTAAATATCAAAAATATTTGCTTGCTGGTACTTTCCAGAGCAAACGTTTGCTGCACTTGCTAGCTCGTTAATGTCCTCTCCGAGATCATTTTTGGTCGCAAAGTCAACTGGATTAAATATTTCTTCGGGCGTTTCTTCAATACGAACGTTATAAATTTAAAATTGGGTCGAAGTGCCGAGGTTTTAGGGCCAATTTTAAGACAACATCTAAATATGAATTCATAAGGAGTAGATTTTATCCCTAGATGATATGCTAATCATCTGGACAAATCTTATACCTTCACTCTATCTACAGTTTACATCGTCTTGATTCTATGCACTCAGCATATTTTAAATGTGCTAGTTGGCCCTTTGGATCGAACCTTAATTTTTGATGTGCCTGGGTGAGTGCCTGAGTTCGTCGAACAAAGTTCTTCAACAACTTTATTCGCAAATTCACGACCTCTATCACTTTGTAAGATGCTTGGTGTACTAAATGCTGTAAAGGTATGCATGTAACAGCACGCTTTTATTTTCATGGTCGGAGAATAACAGACATGGTTCCCAGGTTGAGCCTGCATATCTATAAGGTCCATTTGGCAACGCGAGTTTAATTCTTTTAAGATCGTCGGTTTTGGGCGATTAAGTTTTGCGTTTCATCGTGCCGTCATGACACTTTCAACTGTCACGTTTTTATATTTTTCACTTAATTCATTTATCATCCGGTTCGTGCCACCATAACCAATGCTTTAATGAGATTCACGAACTGTTTTACATAGCTCTATGTTATAAATATAATATTTTATGCTTGTGTTACCTTTGGAAAATGGAAGAATTGACCAAAAATATGCAGACAATGTCGACGTAGAGTACGCGCCACCAAACCTGAGAAAATTCATACCTTTTAACTAGTATTCGATTATAGAACAACTACGAATTATAGGAAAGATTGGACATGGTCCCTCACTTAGGTGAGACGCTTGAACAAAGACACCTTTTGCGAGGTCGGCGTTGCAACGGTAACTCCGGTGATTTCAACTTGGTACGTCCTCCTCTCTTCGGATAGGTTCAAGGTTTACTTTAATTTGGAACCATGGAGAACCAGGTGAGTAATTTCATGGGGATAGTTGCTATCCCTTCTAACACCTTAGCGGCAGCGCGTCTTTTGTAATGGGATCCCCGCTCCCTGGCAGTAGCTATAAATTTGCCTGCATCCCAGTCAGTACGTCAGCGTGACCATTAGGGGTTATAAATTTGCCTAGACGATATACTGGGTGGTTAAAGGCCACCTGATACAGGAGCTGAAGGTGAGCTCCAGGAAGGAGTGACTCGGCTGCTGGCATTAGGGATTGAACCCTTGGGGTAAGCTGCATCTACTGCGCCCAATTTCAAATGGTCGACCCACGGAATTTGTGCTTATGCACACCCGGCGCTGTTAAGGTATCAGTTGCTATCAGACCGGCTACCGACTAAACTGGCTGGTGCGTAGTCAAGTAGCCTAAACTGGTAGGTGCTTGCTCCAAAAAGTTGAACCAGTGACTTTGACTGGTACGGTACAACTGGGACCGACCCCGCGGGGGAATAGCAGCCCCAGTCTTAATCACCATGTAGGACTCGTGGTGGCTGTGGTAAGCCTATGCAGCCTAAACCCGTCTTGGTGCGGTTCGACGGGTGAGCTGCGTTTTCAGCTCGGGTACTGATCTGAAGAACCAGTAGAGATTTAGATAATCTCTCCCGACTAGTAAGAACTTAGGGCTCGCACCCTAATGTCAAAACGGTAGTTTGTTCTTGTTGAACCGTTGTTAATTTGAGCTGGAGCGCTGACTGAGCGAAACTCAATATGGTCAGAAGAGAGACGTAACGCACGTTAAACTAAAGAGGTAGGCTGTAATTTCCGCCTCCCATTGGCTCTGTCAAAACAACATAACCAACATGGCCTCCTGTACCACGCATGCGCCTTACTTCTGCATCTGTTCGTTGTTATTACATTTATCAAGAACTGTTGATAACTGTGTACAATAAACGGCGATTGTGTATGTGCCTAGAAACTAGAGTATTTTTCACATTTACCAATGTAAGCAGCAATTATATACAATGGCCGGTTACTGTGCACAATCGCCTGATTTACCGTTTATACATATATCAACTTTGCTTTGAATACCTTGAGAACAGAGTGGCTAGATTTTCTGCAATTTTCTTAATCTGCCTGGATGGATTACTGCGAGTAAATTGCAGCTGCTCTTGTTTTTAGCGAATATTGTTAAACAGGTCCAGTAAATGTTTTAAATCTCTATACATGATTAAAAGCTAGAAAGCTTTATTGAAAATTTTAACATATTTTCGAACATTGTAACTCAAAGTAATATATTATTGTAGCACTGTAGTACGATCTTCAATAATTTTGCAGGAAAAGGAAAAGAGGCCACCGGTAGACGCGCATCGTTGTAACAATTGAAAGGAAAATTCCTGAAAACAAAAAGCTTACTTGGTTTAGATTTTTGTAATGATTCTGGTTGTTTGTTTTATTTTCCATCACGGCTGTCTTCGTATTTTAACTGATCAAAAACACAAATTTGAGAGAAATTCGTATAAATAAACAACAAAAGAAAGTAAAAATCAGCACCTACTGCAAAGTTGCCGGTTGTAACCTGCAAGGTTTTCAGAATCGCTTATTTATGAAAAAATTTTTAAATTTTTAGTCGATCATTAACTCAGATATAAACTATAAAAACAATATTGTTAAATACTAATTCACTAAATTACTTAATTAGTAATTAATTAAAGGTTACATCACCCTTTGATTTATTAAAATAAACTGATTAAAAATAATCCCTTACGAGAGCAATAATGTTATGAGTAGGTAACTCATAAAGGGCAGAGTAGAGTACATATGGAGAAAGTGAATAACTTGGGGCTACGACCAGGTTAGGTTAGGTTAGGTCCGGTGCCGCGCTCATGTAAAATGCATAAGATGGCGGCACAGAACGCTGACTGCATGAGAATTATAGCTAAACAAACACTGTCCTGCAATGAAGCTCAAACTCAGCTGATGAATCCAGACATACATTGCTTTATGTTAATCAACTACCATGACACTGTTGTTATTCTATTTTCGTACATTTACGCCCTCGCTAAATGTTAGTAAAAGTGTTCAGATCTCAACGTAAGATATTAGTATGTATAAGTAGTAATTAATTAAATAAACTTTACTTTCAGTGACTATTAACTCTTATTAAAACGACAGCGTAGAAGTTTATGTTTTCAATTTTTCACATTTGTTCAAACAGACTGTTAAAGTATATTTCATCGAAATTCTTCAAAGAATAGGGAGTGTTTTCAGCTATGATTTTCGCCTTGCATTCATTACTTTTAAAACATAAAACAAAGAAAATTATAAAGAGAAAAAGGGATGTGGTGACCTAAGCAGTTGCTGCAACAAATTATGGTTAGACTTTAATTTTCCATAATTTCGGGACACCTAGTCAAATACATAATACTATTTCAGAAGCAAAGCAAACATAGTGATTTAATTTAGAGGCTTCCTAAACATTTACTACAGCAAAGCGACGCAAGTTTAAAACAAAAAATTTTACCTTTTATCTAACAGTTCTCAAAATAGTCAATCATCGAGTCTTTAAAATTGTCACAGTTATAAATGATAGAGGAGTGCAAGTTTACCAGTGATGATGATAGCTTAGCTGTAGAAATACGTATCGGATATTGTCACTATCTAGTTTTAATTAAATTAAACTCGAACCATGCACATCCTTAGATACGACAAAAGAAATACATAAACATAGTTAAAATTACAAACTGAATACAATTTAAAAAGTCACGAAGCTCGGATTCAAGTTGGAACTGCCTGATTTAGACCGAATCTTCCCTTATAAAGCTTTCACAAGTAACTACCTCACATGTGACTTAATTTCATGCGTCATTGTAACACGCGCAATGCAAGTTGTACTTGGAATTATTTTTAGTAGATCACGACATCCGGTAAAACATTTAGTAATAAGATTTTGTAAAAGTTAAATAATATTCTATTAAAAATGTGTTAGACAAATGTTTTCAAAATATGAATTTTAATATTCTGATTTGTGACAGTATTACGTTACCTGTGTGGAAACGTGTTGTGTTTTTAAAATATTGTTTATTCTTCCCACTTGAATATATCAACTCTTTAACTATGCAGGATAATGCGGCGATGTCGCAACCCATTATCATGCCAATAAAACAAAATGAGGCACTTTTCACTTCGTACCGACAAATCCAGTCCACAAATTTATTCATACTAATGTTGAGCTTTTGCACATAATCTTTATATTTTCTATTATAAGATGATGGATTGATTAAGTTGTAAGTTTTAGGACGAGTTAAGCTAATATTTTTATTCAAATCATTAATGTGTAAGAAAACTACTGCGGATTCTTTATTAAATTCTCAATATTTTTCACTTCAATTAATATTTCCTAAAGCGTTCAGGCTCGCGACCGCAATGGGTACGCCACCTTCCTTTCCTGCGAGGAGGTTCCTGCCATTGCAGTTTTGTTCGATGTTTTTGGTTACATAGGCAGTGTTCCGTTATAAAAATATCGGTGCCCATTCTGAGACGCGCATATCTGTAGTTTTGCCACCGCGCAATGTCTTATAAAAACATGGCTCTTCTGTGGTAAGCAAAAATACTGTTTGCTTTGCGTGTTTGCTAGGGAAGGCGTCGCTTTTTTACCAGCTGCCACTGATTTAATGAGTATTGCTGCTACATAACTGTTGAACATTATGCATCAAACCTTGCTTCATTCATCATAACCAGCCTTTACGTCCCACTGCTGGGCTCGGGCACTCTTCTCTGCCACGTACTTTCCTTAGCGCTAAGGTAAAGTATGGGGGACCTACAGTTTAACGTCGAATTCGAGCGACTAAATTCCACATAATATTTCAGGCGTTAAGACCCCACGGCTGCCTATATCGGATTGGGGAATGTGAGTAGCGGGTTGCGGCATAGTTTTTTATTGCTGCATGACTTCGGCGAGTTGTCGAACCCCAGACCTTTAGCGCTAGAGGCCAAGCGCCCAACCTCTGAGCTACCGCTACTCTAAAATTTTTCCTTACGATTTTTTAATTTTTTTAGTATTAAACCCTTCATTTGTTTTACATCATTTGAACTGCACCAACTAAAACTTTAAGTAAAAACCGCTACATTTAATTGCTACATGAACAGCAATACCCCATCCATACTTTGCTTACCTAGAAGAATGAACGAATTAGAACGGTTACTCGATCATTTACATACCCTTGGGAGATTTAATGTGAGCTGCCAAATATTGCATTTGCAGATTTTCTTGAAGAAAACTATTTACAGGAAAATTAGTTTTCCATCCGCACTGTTACTTGGGTTTGCTTGCGTAGAACAGTGGTGCGCAACCATGAGGTCACAACCCACTTGGGTGGGCGTTTAGGAAAATTTTGGGGGTCGGCACCGAACACCCAGAAAGCAATCCTACTACGGAACTCAATTGGCCGTCTCGATCGCCTGATTTGTCTCCACCGGACTACTTTCTATGGAAGTACCTTAAATGTGTGGTGTTTCCAAGACATGCAAATAGTATTGCCGGCCGAATAAGAATACAAGAAGATTAAAAAGTTCCAGAGCAGCTATATTGCTGCTGCACTAAAATTTCTTTTCAAATAAAGTTTGTTATTCATTAGAAAGTTTTATCGAAACTTGCTTCAAATTTAACTCCCAAAATAAATTATACCAAGATTGATTAAAAAAACAATCGGGGTATTAAATTACAAAAACTTGTTGCATAGCCACTAGAGTTTGGTTAGATTGGACATTACGCAAGAAGCTAACCGTCGATTAAAATTTTCTTAGGCACACCAAATATGAGTTATTATCCAAAAATTTAAGAAATTTATCTCGATTATATTTCGATTCGCAGGTGGTACAAAATTATTTTATTTCCCATTACAAATCGAACTGTAAAAATTATTTAATTTTTAAAACTATAAAGACATTATTTTAAAAATGATTTATTTCACTTGATGAACACTTTCGGTTGGTCGTTGACACATCGAATGCTAATATATAATAAACATTTATAACAGAAGTATATCGCAATCTAATCACACTAACTAGAGCAAGAAATGCACTTGGTTAAAAAAATACCACGAAGGCGAAGACAATGGTATTAAGCAATTCTGAAGATCAAACTGCTATTTATGGCATTAGATGGGTAACCAATATGAAATTAACAGCTCGCAGATGACGGAGGTTCGGAACTATCTTTAAACTGTAGGTTACGCTGGCGCATAGTACAGAAATGTAAAGACGGCTCCAGTATCAGCATGCGGAACTGCCCACGGACGTCCCCGCAATTAATCTTATACGATTTTACTTTGAGGTAGACGCATTTAAAGAATCTGAAAATTCAAATACCTAAGATGCTGCTGACAGAAGACGGGGGCTCCAATTAATTCTCTAATCGTGATTTATATTTTATTTTACCTACGCAACTCTGTATATACGACGCTTTTGTATTCGATTCTCTATAATGACGTCATACATGTATACGAAAAATTTAAATACTAGTCAAAAATAAAAGTGCTGAACATGAACATATAGCACAAGGATGGCCTATGAACATCCATAACATCCATTTAAGATCCCCAGTACATCCATACGTAGTCCGGTTGTCACACCTATCGACGTCACTATGACATTTTAAGCGGACGTCCATAGAACATCCTAAATGCATATCCATAGAACATCATTAGTTAATGTTCATAGGACACTCTGAATGGATATCATTTAAATTACATTTGTTTACAATAAATATTGAAAACACTAGATATTTATCATATTTTTTATTTATAAATAATTGAATTTGATTACAGCGCATGAACTATGTAGATGATTGGGCTTAACAGCCACTTTTCTACGTAATTAAATTTGTAAGGCTTTGTTTAAGTTTATTCCTTACTGTTGTTAAAAAATAAAATAAAAATATTAAATGTCCACTATCGGAAGTAAACTGGAATCCTATAGACGTGCTTGTGGGATGTCTAATGAATATCCAATTCTGGATATTTTATGGAAATACCGTTCTATGTCCACAGATGTGCGGATTTAGAATGAATCTTATAAGGATGTACATAGTATATAATGTGCTTTCTGGCAAGCTGCTTACCAACTATAGCTTTTACCTTTTAACACGCTTTATATCCGTTGATTGCTACATATACTCAATATTACTATAAATAATATCAAGACATGGATGCTTAGAACCAACACCGAACAAGACTACACTACAAGCATTCTTGTTTTGGATACTTCAAGAATGTTACAGATATCTTGGGTGGAACATGTCACCAATTAAGATATACTGAGAAGGATTGGCAGAGATAAATAGTTAATATGAATAATAAGAAAGCAGAAAACCCCATACGTCGGGCATGTCTGTCCTGGAAACAAAATAGAAGAGTAAAGAGAACCAGGAAGAAGGAGATACTCGTGGTTGAAGAATATCCGGGACTCTACCAGAATGATTAGAATTCAAAAAATCGAGGTGTTTGCCACAATTTGTCGCCAAATTTCATTGATGAAAATACTAGGAATGAATTGAAAAATAGTCGGTTTAAATTACGAAAACTTGCTCCATAGCAGCATATTTGGAAGAAAAGCTACAACACAAGATATTCAATATAAATTAACTTTTTGTGCTTTTTTTCTGTATGGAACAGTTTGAAACTACAATCAGTAAGCAATATTTCGTCGTATCGAGGTTCTGGGTATGCAAATTTTACTCCCTTGGAGATAACATTTTAATAAATGCTGTACAACGGGTGCATAGGCAGATGAAACAGACATCCTTCGTCAGCGGTCAGTACGAGGCGCGTGGCTTTATGAGTGGAACATTTGGTATCGCTTTCCTATTAATATAAAAAAACTTAAAAAAACATCAGTACGTAAATATTTCTACAGATAGTATTATAATTATAACAAATGTGATAAAAATGCTTTTGACGAGTTCTATTGTTGTCGGTGTGTGGTGGTCCAGGCAGGCTTAACTAACATGTTGCGTTTGCACATCCTTTTATTCGGTTGTAGCTTTCGAACAATCTCTGTATAATTAGGATGTAAATGCCGCATGGCCGTACAGGTAAACAAAACCCAAACGTTTCAATAACACACACAGTAGCATGTTTGATCGTCGCTAGATCATCGCTGGCAGTCGTCATGAGCGAGTGTTTACAAACAGGACCCAGTCAGCTGTGAGCGCCGCGTTCTGAATTAATGCTGCATACATTTAAATATATTTGCTGCGGCCGCGATACACTCCGCTCCTCTAATGACGTGGGGGAGTACAACCGCCTGATGACGAAACGAGCACGGTGTTAAGTCACCAAGAATGTTATTTGATAATTGGAATATTGACTGTAGTTATTCTACCAGATTGTATAATTGACATCTTCCACGTCTGACAAATTTCCGCCAGGTACATCGCCTACGGATCAAAAAAATAATGTAATGTTCTTACCTACACCCATAACTCTAGAATTCTAGAAAAAGAAGAAAAATAAATTAAGAAGTGTGTGGAAATTCACGCTAAACTAAAGGAACTAGATAACGGTTTCCCTAAGAAAAGTGATAAGAATGAATGAAGTTTATTTTCTTCACGAGTGGTTTATGAAATAAGCATTTGAAACGACTCCACCGCTCGCTCCTGTTTCTAACAAATATTAAATTTTTTTCCATAAAAGTTTTATTTTAATTTAAAACATGTTTAATTTTTAATCAAAATAGTTATTCACAATTTAAAGGAACGTTTTTCAAAAGGGGAGTGGGTATTTAGACGCGTTTTAAGAGCATCTGATAATTATTTTAGGGTTAAATATAAAAATATCAAGCTTTGTGTTTTAAATAATATTAATTACATTTGACTCGCACAAAATCAACTAAGAACCGTGCAGAATTAACAGTCAACAAGCTAACGAAACAACTACTAATTACTGCTACCACTACTCTTATCGGCCTTATCTACCCTACCGGCCAATAATAATATTTTTTTTTGGTGCGTTAGCAGCGTGAAAAATGTGCGATAAATGAACATTGTGGAGAAAACTTTTTTAAAAATGATAACGCCCAAGAGGTGATTTGATTGAACTTGAGACAGCCTGGGCAATACCATGTCGCAATCCGTATAAGAATAGTAAGCTACGATAACTTTGACTAAACCGCATGGGAGCACGGTAACCGATCGCTTCACGGCTGATTAAATGCGCTTTGCATTCTAGATCAAAAACTGCTATAAATACTTTATTTGAAGAGTTATCGAAAATATTCAAAAAACTTCCATATTCCAAATCAGTTAAGATCGCTTAAGGGGTTTCGAGAGATATATTGGAAAGAACGCCTAAGGAACCGCCGGCTTAAATAAATCGTAACTTATTTCCGCCAAAACAAACGGTGGAGTGAATGAGTTAATCACGTTACGTGACAGCCGTAGAGAAGATAAAGATGACTTAATCTTTGATCGTAAACGAGTTAAACCATATAACGAGAAAAAAACTTTGTGGAATTTTAGGAATATTACCCACCATTGGGGAACTCCCTGCGAACGACAGGGGGTCCCATTATTGATTTAGTTTAATTTAAATAACATTTTTTTGTTATTACTATTCGCAATCAGCCTTTACGTCCCAATTCTGGGCTCCGGCACTCTTCTCTGCCACGTACTCTCCTTAGCGCTAAGGTGGAGTACGGGGGACCTACAGTTTAACGTCTAATCCGAACGACTAAATATCAGAGAAGGTTTCAGGCATTAAGACCCCACTGCTGCCTACATCGGATTGGGGAATGTGAGCGGCGGGTTGCGGCATGGCTTCGGCGGAGAATCGAACCCTAAACCTTTATTTTTATTACCACTACTATAGGTATAATAGACATTTTTAGTAAGTTTTCTCATGGTAGGGGGGCTACCGCCCTATCAGCCCCCAATACACTTTCAGAAATTGTGTATGGAATTGATGTTGAAATCATCACATAACATTACTAAACGTTCTGGTTTATGTAAACAATGTAGTACTGTTGGGAATTTGTAGAGAAAGGTAGCAATAGATCAATTTGGACTTCCGGTTTAACCGGAAGCGATGGCAATTTTTTTATTTTTAATGCAACACCTTGTATATTTTTGCATGTTTGGATAGACCTCTAAATTTCTTTTACAGCTATGTATAATACTTACCCATTAACTTTTAATTTTGGTCGCCAGAGGGCGTTTTAAAATAAATTTAAATGCCTTATAATGATATTCATAATTATTTTATTAAAGTTGTTTTTGAAAACAAAAGAATAATGAGCTTTGAGTGTTTTTTTTAATTTGTTTAAACATTTTATAGTAGCAAGAAGATATTAAAAAAATTTTAAAAATTCTCTTAATTTCTAAACGGTCATAACTTTTTTTTTAATTCCCCTATACTTGAGTTTATTTGCACTTTTTAAATTGTCATTTTATTTGCTTTAATTTAATACCAATACCTTATTATTTTTAAAATAACAAGAAAAAATAAAATTATTATATTAATAACGGATGTTAAAAATAGCTAGACGCTCTCTGGCGGCCGAAATTAAAAGCTAATGGATAGGTATTATACATGGCTGCAAAGGAAATTTAAAGGTTTATTCAAATATGCAAAAATATACAGGGTGATCCATTAAAAATAAAACATTGCTATCACTTCCGCTTAAAGCGGAAGTACAAATGAACATTTTAATGTGTATATTCTCCAAAACAATTTAAAATTAATAATTAAAAAATTGAGAAAAATGCCTGTTGCTACAACATGTTCTTCTGGTCATCTGTTATAATGTTTCTCATTTAGAGTGGTGGGGTTTTTACAAACTGTAAATTTCTGAATTTTCGAAAATAATGTTTTTATTTGCTCATTGTTGATAAGACATTTTTCACATAAAGCAAGCTACGTCATACTCAATATTTCTTTTAATACCAATTCACTTACTAAATTGCTCGACGAAATTACTTTTGTTTGTAATGTAAATAAACTAAAAATAATTATTTTTAGCTAAAAATAAATCTGAATATTGGCATTAGCAAAATGATTAAAAAATATTACTAATTCACGAAAATTAAAAAAAAAACTACCTAAAAGCAGGAAATATTAAAATTCATTGCTTGAACGCTTTTATTGGAAACCACCATATTATGACAATGAAAACAATTTTCGTAACCATAAGTTAACTTTTCCACGGTCGAATCAAATCTATTTTTGAAGCAAACGAGTTTTTAATATTTATCTATCGATTTAGATATCTATTCTGAATTAAGTTAAGCATAAAACCCTAATTCTTGCATTTCGTCAGGGGTTATTGTTATTCAAATTTATAATTCAATTTGGGATAATAAATTTGCATAAAGGAAGGGTCCGGACCTGGCTAGTGTACACGAAACAAGTGGTCTATTCTATGCAGCACAATGAGTCGTCATAATAACAATTTGTGTTTAGTAAAGTTAAGTGATTTGTCTTTTTTTAAACTAATATTAAGGAAATACAATCATTGTGTTAACTAATGAATTTGTAAAATAATGTTTGTAAAGCGCAATGTACTAAATTAATGTGTCGCAGAATTTTTCAACGGAATGCAGGAATTCCCGTGTCGGTCACCAGCCATATCGACGCTCCCGACGGAGGTGCTGTTACCATAGAGACGCGCTTGCGCCGCCAAAGTCACGTGCGTTGCTCGTTAGCGTCGATTTTTGATATACGCCATCTTATAGAAAGCCTTTCGTGCTCTGACTCTTTATAATGGTATCGAACCATCGGTTCTTCAATAGTACCGACTCTCTGATGCTATAAATTATTTTGTGAAATATCTAAATCCTAATATTTCCTCGGCCCTAGAATAATCTTCAAGATTATCACCTATTGCTGTGACAGAATATATATTAGCAGCAAATTTATTACTTAATTATTGGCAATCTAATTTCAGTTGCAGATAATTTATAGAAACGTGTTGCAAATACTGAATTGTGAACAATAAATTAAGCGTTTTATCGACGTGGTGTGCATTTTTCGGGAAATTGCAGTTAAAACAGAACTTTCCGTAACCTCAAACGGTGTGTAATAAAAATTGATTAAGATGCATTCAATTTTCACTATTAAACTTTAATTATAACAATAATCTAAATATAATTTTAAAAATTGTATTTAAAAATGTTTCAGACATCATCCTACACATTTATTTATTACAAGAATAGCTAAAAAAAACTTCGAAAAATCATATTATATTTATTAAAAAAACAAATAACAGGACATTCTAAACAAAAACATTAATTTTGCATACTTTTATGATGTAGCTCAAAATTTAATTCCCAACATGTCACCAGCGGGTTTCAGTGTGAAGCCGCTAACAGATCCACGACTCTCCCCTATCACAAACCCTTCCCAGACCCTTTACACCCCCACACGTCGTAACTCACTGCATTACATGCAAATGGCCACATCAAACAGACGTATATATTTTATAAATCTTAAAACTTTACTTCGGCATTATAGTAGAATGTGGGGATTTTTTTGTTTTAAGTATTATTATTATTTACTGGAAAACAGGTTGTACTTTTAAGTAATTACCAAAATTTATTTCAACAATTTAAAAAAATTGTTAAATTTTTTTAGCGATTTGTAGTGAAGTTAATCAATGAATATTATTATTAATAATATTAAAAATAGGTGGTAAAAGAATTATCTGATAAAATAACAGCAATATAATTTGCTAACAATAACAAATGACAACAAGTAAAAAATATATACCTACGTAAGCAAATAAACTTTCTACTATGCAATAAAAATTATATTAAAAAAGTAAAGTAGACTAAAAAAATTAACGAAAAAGGAAATTGACACGTTAATGCTTTTAGAAGTGGGCTGTTTCGTCCTAATTTGCAATGGCACAGAATACTTTTAAATAACCGACAAATTAACTAATATTTGAACATTTAACCCAGTCAATATTTAAGTATTATGGTTGAATAATTTTTAAATGAATCTTAACAGGAATATCAAGTTGATTTTCAACTTAAATTATTTGCTTATACAACTTGAGACTGTTTTACTAGAAACATGGGCAACTAATAAGTCCGAACAGGAAGGAATATAGAACTAAGGTGTGCAACAGCGAAGGGAAACATTGGACGAGCCAAGTAAGGATTCAAGTAACCACGGATACTTTACGAATTAGTTTTAAAAACTTCGCCCTTTTATGGATATTTTTGAATTTATAAAAGTATCTATGGATATCTGAATATTATCTCAAGTTCCCTATTGCACTCGTTAGTGTACTTTTAGATTCTTTGTCGCACTTAATAATTGCCTGTGTTTCCAGTAAAATAATGGCAACGTGTATAAATTATAATGCTTAATAGTAAATGACATCCGTGTACGAATAATACTGCAGTTTCAGCGTTCTTTGCCGTTTTTCCCTTTTTGGGAAAGTAAGAACCTATACTCACTAGATTTCAGTTGGTGCCAATCCAGGGTAATTTTTTTTTATTAGTAAAATTTTCGCATTTAACTAAGGGAATATTTTTTTTCTCTTTAGATTTACGTTGGTATTAAACTAGGTCTATATATTTTACTAGGAAGTTTTTTGTCAATTAATTTAGGCTGCTACCAAACTAGAGCAATATATTTTCTAGGGAATTTTTTGTCCTTACATTTAGGTTGGTACAGAACTAGAGCAATATATTTTATAGGGACATTTCTTTGTCCAGTCTAAGAGATTTTTTTGTTACTAAAGCAATTTTTTGTGGCTAGATTTAGGTTAATCCTAAACTAGAAGAATATATTTTACTAGGAACATTTTTTGTTTCTAGATTTAGGTTGGTACCAAACTATGGTAATTTTTTCTTACTGTGAAAAAAATCTTGTATCTAGATTTTTAGGTTGGTACCAATTTAGGGGAATTTTGTTTGCACTAGAATTCGCTTGGCAGCCCTGGTGGTGCTTGGACGCCCCTATACACCTTACTTCGAATATACAGGGTGTCGGGCGCATAAACTGCGCAGGGCGTTAAGGAACATGTTGAAATAAATATGAAATACAAAAAAAAATTAATTTGCGGCTCGATTTAAAAGACAAGAGTGGCTATCTTTGTTATTATTGGAGATAGAGATTCGGTTAAATGGGCCATGTTCAGTGGCACCTAACTTTCGCCTAGAAGAAAACAGAAAAAAACACGTGAAAAAATCTCTAGTAAAATCTCCAGATGATAACATTTCCCGGAAAAGAAAATTCCCGGAGAAACATTTTCCAGAAAAAAAACATCTACTAAAGGAAGCCCTGTAATAAGATTACAAAAATTTCAAAATTTAAATATTTGCGTAATTCTAATGTTTATGATAAAAGGTTGTAAATGTAATTTACTGGGCTCGATTAGACAAATATTAAAAATTGTGCTAAAAGCGTTGGCCCGAGATTTCTAGTTTTGTTTTGCGATCTGCAATAGTAATTTTAATTGTTTAAATTTCGCATCCTTACAGTTTTTCCTATACCTACTTCAAATAAAAAATTATTACATATAAAGGGAAAATCCACGCAACGAATCCAACCGTTTTAGTATTGGTGACTGTTGTATAACATGTAAATGGCTAGTGCGGCTGAGCACGAAGGTAGGCAGGCACTGCATAAAATCCAGAGCACGGCCGGGTTGATTTGCATAGCTCAGCTGTGGGGAACAATCGATTTTTAAGCAGCTTTGTTTGAAGTTTTTAACATTAAAATTATAATAACTTTTAATTATATTAATTATCTACACATACAAACAACAAGTAAGCGACAAAGCAACCAAAAACATTTTGTTTAATGCAAAAAAACAGACAATTTACTAAAATCAGGCATTTACAAATTAAATTGCTCCCACAGTAATCTGTAAATAAATATGAACATTTTTAGACATTTGTGATGATAAACTTTAATTGGACAGCTATACTGGTGGCGTTTAAATCAACAAACATTTAAAACACGTACCTTTAATGTATGAGAAAATGGACCTCTTAAATTCACCATTATAGGATGTTTTCGAATAAGAAATCAAGTAATCCACAGACATAGATAACCAAGACCAATACATCAAGTTATATTGTTGCTATAGCAACATCAACTGTTTACTTTTATTATTTGATAATGACGTGTAAACACGTTGAAATGAGCACAAGGCTAAAATAAATAAATACCCGTTGCAGTTAATAATTATTTTATTTGTAAATTAATATGAACTTTAACCAAGTAAAGCCAGAACTTATTAATGAAAATTTAAATGTAATGTTTATCAGAAGAAGTGCAGCAAAGTCCGGTCTTTTTTTATACTTTTGGCTTTGGAAATTGTGTTCCAATTATAAATTAATTGATTTATTGTAAGTATATTAGTGCCGAAGCCGCTGTCTCTTTGCAGAAGTAATTTTAGTATCTTACGACGCATTAATCATAACTTTTTGATAGTTTTCTGTGTTGGGTTATGGGTAGGTATCTTCCTATGTCAAAAAATTTAATTTTGAACAAAAATTGGACAAAAACTGGACAATACTTTTCTTTTTTGAATCACAACTTGGTTAATAAAAGGTAATCCACTGGCTTAGCTTGCGTTTTGTAAGGATCGGCCCCAATGCCTACTGCCTTGTAAGTGTTTCATGTAGGTAACTCTGCACGAGACGATTTCAACGCAGCCTCGAATGGGAAAAACACTTTGATAATTATTAGAAATTTTGCAAAAAATCAAAAATAGATGTATTTTTTGTGTCTACACTTACGCGCCTACTCCCAGTTTCATCATCTGCCCATCCTTTTAAAATGCACAAACCTACACGTATCTACGTCCAGGGCAACCCTGCTTCGGAATCGAACCGAAGCACTTTGGATGAAGAGTGTAAAAGTCAGCAGCTTTAACCGCAGCTCCACGGCCCGTCCCATAATGTATTATATTACCTTAAAAAATAAATTAGAGCAAGTTTGAAGTAGGCAAGTAACTATCTATAAGTATAGCACTTATATTACGTAAAGAGGGAGCAAAATAGTAAAACTCTATTATTTTCTATAAATACCCATCAGCAGCTTTATAGTTCCCATAGTCAAGACAATTAAGTTTGCAAGTTTTGGTTTTACACCTCAACCCTATAATAAATGATAATATTTTTATAAATTAAAACGTTATATTTCTGATCGGTTCGTTGCCACACAAATGCCCGAGGAAGTAAATCAAAGCATGCTAATTTATGTATCCGGAACTATACGCGTCGTAACCACTTCCGGTCCATTTGCAGCGCCAGGACGACCACGACGCCGCGTATTTCATCTTCGACGCTCGTCGCGGATCAAGTATCCCGCCAAGCTTTTTATGTGCATTTTATGTCGGCACAGAGATCTCCTTGTTGTTGAAGGATGGGACGTAATGGACCGTGATATTTTTACGAAAATTGAAACGTAAATATATTTTTATAGCTTATAGATAAATTGTATAAACATCCATCCTTGTTTATATGAGATAGCACCATTCTGTCATTTCTGGAACGTTAAGTTCATCTAAACTTATTAAACATTTATAAAAAATAAATGGTAAATGTTACTTGAAAAAAGAATTAGCTTTTCCCATTTGTCATAGCACCGGTAGATTATAAATTGGGTGAACGTTTAAAAAACTATATCCAATAATCATAGTGGTATACCAATATCACATAGAAAAAAACCTATAATTTCAGCGACCATTAAGTATTGAAAGTAGTAGGTAATCAGTGCGACAAGGAAGGAGATAATAATAACTTCAAGAGATACTTATCTTAGCCTTCTACGTTTTTCGACATGTTTACGTCATTAACAAAGGTACGATTAAATGTAAACAGTTGGTGTTGCTATAGGAACAACAGAAATGGATGGTTTGATCTTGAAGGAACTATTAGGGTCTGGGGGGTCTAAAGAAATTTCTTCAATTCATACCTATATTTCGAGAAAATGTATCTCATCATCAGGGTTAGAATTTTGAGGTTATAACCCAAGTGGCAGCCAGGAAAGACTACTTTCGTGTAAAATATAATTTTAAGTTAATGCCACAGAGTAATGTTTATACTTTGTTTTCTTTTAAGAGAATTAGTGCATTGATTGTTTCAAGAGATTGTGCTATGCTAATATTTGTAGTAGTTTTTTCTGGTTGCTACTTCGTTTCGCCAATCCTAACCCTGATGATGAGAATAAAATTTCTCGAAATATTGGTACGAATTGAAGAGTTTTCTAACACCACCCAGACCGCACCCCCAATAGTTCACCCAATTCTAAATTTGAATCGGTCAAGAATTCATTTTATTGTATATAACTTAACTAGTTAATTAAAAAGCCTTACTTGACGTTTTATGTTTAATTTTATATATCTGTATTACATTTTTACTTGTTAATCTACTTCGATGAGCAGAATACACCTGATGATGAGATTTTTGTCTCGAAACTAGTTGTGTTGCCTTAGCAGAAATATACACGAAAAAGTACTTGTCAGTTTTATTTACATTTTATGTATATAACTATCTAATATTTACGTTGATTATCACAAATGTGTTCCAATTTTATAGTCTTATTAGATGTCATTAAATGATTGTGTTCTAATAAGTGTTTAGCGTAATTGGATTCATGCATTTGTAATAAAGTATGTGTTCTTTGTAACTAATATCAAAATTTCTAACTGTCTGGTCTATAGAAACCGAACAACAGTAGAAACAATTTGATTTGTAGATGGTTGTTTATCATGGACCTGTATGCTGCTAATTTATGTGTTTTATGATGACAAGAATCGTGTGGTATTGTAAGGTCTGTTTGTGTAGGTTTTCTATAAACAGAGTAGGTACCTATTTAAGTTTATTAGTTGAATTAATTTTTATGCTTAAATCTAATAAATTTTGTTCGGAGTTGCTAGTGTAAACTTTATATTTGTATGCAAACTGGTATTAAAACTTAAAAATACATTAATTGACTCAATGGAATTACCAAAATATCGTAAAATTTCATCAACATGACGAAACCAAAATACAACTTTCTCAGACTGGTTTGGTTCAAATCTTTTGGATTTTCCATAAATATATTACCTAAAAGACTAAAATAATTTTAATTGGTACAAAAACCAACGCTAGGCAATGTAGTCAAGGCCTGCTCTAATATATTTTTTTGTGAATTGCTTATATATGTTCCGTGGATTTACTTAATTGTAGTGAATCTAAAACTATTTTTTTTGTAAATACAGCAAAGTAAAATTAGTCACACCTCGCACCTATAATATATTTTTCAGTAGAAATTGTTTCTTTGTAAAAACAACATATTTCAACCTCGTCAGGCTTTAAAGTGGATTAGAATTCCCCTGTAAGTAAGTGAAAGACTAGGACCTTAATAGAAATTTCTTTTCTTCAACAGAAAAACAATTCAATGCCATATTTCAATTTCATGTAGAAGCAATGAATTGCAAAAATGTTCTTAGTAATCGTTTTAAAATATTACCTTCCTCGCCAAAAAGAATTAAAGCAGTGGGAAAAGTTTTCTCCATAAATTGAAACCTCTAGTATAAATCTTACAGGTTTTCATACTTTAAAAGTTCTGCTAAACGTTTAACGCTCATATTATTCATGTTTTGCTAGAACAATGTTTTTTTATTTACGTTTTAATTTCATAAATCAATAATCATATACACATAAAATAAACAGCATATTATTGTAACAGTAAATGAACGTATCAAATAAAAAGTGAAAAATCTAAATGAACTTTCTTACATCACGTTTTTTTTGTTCGAAACTGTAGAATAATAAATAAAATTTCTAGTTCGAATATGACAGCTTGTCCGTCTTCTCATCAGAGTCTTTAGACAATTGTGACAGAGTGTTCCATCTAACGGCAAGCTTGTAAACCAGAGGCAACCATTTTGTTTCGTTAGCTTGCCGAAAGTCGCTAGTTGTTGCCGTCTTAGCGCATGCCTTCTATCAAAAATAAGCATCACGCCCCCTTTTTTGTTTCTCCTGTATTTTCTCCCACCCACAACGCCCCCACTTGCTAGTTTATTCCCCTCTTTTTAAAGTATTCCCCTACAATCGCTCTTGGAGGGGTATGTAGTAGGGGGCAATAAACACATCGTTATGGTAAAGCTGTGTTGAGCTGTTTTATACGACATAAAATTGTTAACTGTACCTCAATATTGATTTATTATGTATGTTTTTATAATTTTAAATGTATTTTTCATATATTTACGCGTTTGCAAGGTCGGACAAGATTGATAGATTTTGTAAAATATATAAAAATGGTCAAGTACATTTAAAAAAAACGAATTTACTGTTAATGCAACGACTGCAAGCGCACTACTTAAATAAATATGAGTTTAAAATACATGAATTATTAACCAAATCATCTGTTTGTTTACCGGTAACTTAATTAAAAATTTTAAACCCAATTTAGGTACAAAATTAATTAAAAATGAACTTGTATCTTCTACATTTTTAATAATGTATAGATTTTATGTAAGTTTCAAATAGAATAAATGGTTTTTAATTATAAAATCAAATTTAGACAAAAATAAAACATTTTATTTAAATATATTAAAACAACAAGATATAATATGTTAAGACAATAGTTATTAGGTGTCGTAGATTTAAGATTATAATAAGAAATCTTGTAAATAGTTACAGCGGTTTTGCTATGCATGAAATTATTAAAAATAATTGAAAATGCTAATAGGTCGTTACAGTACTGAAAACATAAATTTTATTTTATAATAATTTTTTGGTACTCCTACAAATTTAAGTGAGTTGAGATTTGAGTATATTTTTTAATAACATTATTTATTATTTCTTTTCGAATAATTTTGTGAAAGCGCGTGCGTACATGAACCTTGCACTAAACTGAAATTTTTTTTATGCTAACACTGATAATGACTAATCATGGTGATAGTCACAATACTGTTATTAATACACCAAATGCTGAAGTAGGTAATATGCAAAAAAAAATTAAAATATTAATTTTGGTGCTTAAACTGGACTGTTTAATGAAACGTTACAGTTTCAATCTAGTTCAAAAATCACTTCTACTATACATATACAAGAAATATTTGCTAAATATACCGAGCTTAATAGAAACATGGCATTTTTTCATTCAAATACATTATATTTGGAGCGCTTAATACCTACAAATTCGTACCTATGATTTGATCAAAATTACAATGTTTTTTTATCAATTTTGTTCTCGCCGAAACTAAGTAACCCCAAAATTTTCATTTTAAGAAGAACATTTTATATATGTATATTAATGCATTTATTGTGCTACGCAATTTTAACTTTTTATGACTCGCGCATAAAATGATGTCCGCATCAATTTGAAAATGATCATTCCGCTCATAAATATACCTATCAACCTATCACTACATTGCATTTGCCGTTTTAGCAACCAACAGAAAAATTTAAACCGATTATTTTTGATGTACAAAATTTGATCGTGAATAAATTTAAGCAAACCATTCCTTTGTTTTTTTGTTAGTTTTAAAAATAAAACGAATTTGTGGCAATTCGGTACATTATGCGTGAAATAATTCACTCATATAGGTACCTTTGTAAATATGAAATTTAATCGGGATAAATATTATCAAAACTTTCTGCATCTAAAGTTCTGTATGTTTTGTTTAATAAAAATTGTATGACGTACAAAATTGCATCTTAAATAAATTTAAGCAGAAGTTGCCAATTCTATAATTTAGTCGTGCAATAATCTAATCGATGAATAAATAATCGTCTAAAATTACTCCAACTTTCTACATAGCAAATCGCGTTTGTTTTGCTAGGAAAAAACTTTCAAGCATAATA
This sequence comes from Ctenicera cuprea, assembly GCA_958336395.1. NCBI lineage: Eukaryota > Metazoa > Arthropoda > Insecta > Coleoptera > Elateridae > Ctenicera > Ctenicera cuprea. The sequence goes on along the minus strand of OY284487.1, from coordinate 65,078,741 downwards.
AACACTCTCGTTGCTATGCAGGACGTTTGAGTAATTTAATTCGATTATTTTTCGATTTACTCGTGGCACAGCAACCGAATTACATTTTAAATATTATTGTACTTTTATAAATACAGGTATATTATAAAATACAAATCAAGAAAAACAAAGTAATCTTTACTATAAAATTTGAATAAGAAATTCAATCCCTATATAAAAAACGAGGGTTTGGTTAAATTTTCAGGTGCGGGGAGGCTTGTTTTCTGGTATCGGTATTAAGTTTTAGCAGCAGATATTGGCCGACGTTAAAGAGGTACGCTAAGTATAAAACTAAATAACTAAATAATACAGATTCATTTTTTTTTTCATTACGTTCATGCATTCATTAATAAAATTTGCATAATATCTTAAATACTTTATTAATACAAATGCAATTGCAAGGAAAATATTTACACCTCATTCAATATAATATGTAATAAATAGTTATGAGTACCACAATAAACGTAAACTATGTTTTTTAACGACCCAATATCATTCCATTTAAAAGAGATCGAGCACATTAATAAAACCTATATTTATTACCTTTAACATCTGATCATACAGAAACTACGTTTAAATTGCATCATTTATTTTAAATTAATATTTTACTTCAAAGTAATCGTTAGATGCGATTCATGCTTACATACTCTTGACATAAATATAATTTTTACACAAAAAAACAATGACGTAGTAGGTACTGAAAAATTGCGTAAAAATAAAGAAAATTAGTAATCTGGGATCATTTCCGGTAAAACCAAACCAAAAGTGCAACAAAAATTGTAAGTTGACCTCAAATAATAGTTTTATGTCGATATTTTACTCTAAAACTTATTAATTTTGCGTGCAAGAATACAGGGTGAGTAAAAAGTAACGCATCATGTTTGTAACTATGTAAATGTCGTTTCTATAAGAAAAATAGCTATAATAAATATTTAATTTATAAGTTCCAGCTTTACTTCGTTGAAGTTCATATTTCTTGAGTATAAATAAAATATTTTTTACTTCAACAATATTTATTTATTTTAATCTTGAAGGTATTTCAACATGTTTACATGCCATTGTCAAAGGTTATATGAAAAAGTAAACAGTTAGTGTTGTTATAGCAACAATCGAACTTGGTGACTTGATTTCGGTAATCGATTTTAAATGTTTGTGAATTTCAAATGCTTCTAGTATATGTAATTTACTTTAGATTATAAATTAGCCATTCAAAAAATTTATCCGAATACCCTAACTTCGTTCGATACAATTAAATGTGCTTCGATCCCATATTTTGGTGACAAATCAGAAAAAATTGTTAAAATTATAAACAAAACAAATAAATATAAAGTAAGATTTAAAACAACTAGAAACATCTTAAACACTTTGTTTAATGCAAAATCAAAAACAGACGATTTGCTAAAATCAGGCATTTACAAATTAAATTGTTCGCATTGTAATTAGGTTTATATAGGCCAGACAATTAGAAATTTTGATATTAGGTATAAAGAACACGTAAGTTGTTACAAATATAAACACCCAGATAAATCCAATTATGCTAAACAATTACTAGAACACAATCATTTAATGACATCTAATACGACTATAAAATGTTTACACTTTTGTGATGATAAACGTAAATTAGATATAGTAGAAGCTTTTGAAATTCACAAACATTTAAAAACTGTACCGTTAATGAATGAGCAAATTGATCTCTTAAATTCTCCTCTACTGGACATTTTGGAGTAAGATATCAAGTCATCTGCAGACGATTACCGAGATCAAGTCACCAAGTTCTATTGCTATAACAACACTAACTGTTTACTTTTTCATATAACCTTTGACAATGGCATGTAAACATGCCGAAATACGTATAAGGTTAAAATAAATAAATATTGTACAAGTAATTAAGTATCTTATATACAGATACTCATTAAATATGGACTTTAACGAAGTAAAGCTAGAATTTATAAATAAAATGCTAATTTATGTGTTTTATCATGACAAGAATTGTGTGGAATTGTAATGTCTGTTTGTGTATGTTTTCTATAAACAGAATATATTCAAGTTTATTATTTGAATTACTTTTTGTTTAAATCTGAAAAGACTCATTTTTTATTTAGACGTTCTAATTTACAGCTGCTGCAAAGTGTTGTAAAAAAGGATCGTTTTGGAGAAAAATCGTTCAGTGCTATTTCATAAAATTTGAGGTTATGTACATTATTTTGCTCTACGATTTTAGTTCATATAACCTGTCAAATAAGATACAATTTTAATGTAAATATATATTTATGTTTTTTAACGCATATTAGCATGTTATTATTATATTTATTATAAGTGTACACTAAAATTTGGGTCGGTCATGATTTGAACACTCGTGATTCACGTTGGTTGACATCGACAGCGTTATCATCGTCGATGTTCTTCGTTTTTTGCTTTTTGCTTGTGGACGACAAAGACAAATATTATTTTTAATTCATAAATTATGTTATAATTAAATACGATACTTACTTCTGGACGCAGCAATAAAAAACTATATTAAAATAATAATAAATATCTCAAAAATCAGTCCACATCAGTTTTAAACGCGTAATTTAAGACTTAATAGCGATTACCCGTAGCTACTGTAAGTTTAGTCACTTAGTTAAACAGGACCATGCAGTTTAATCAGTATAAAACAAACGTGATTGGTTCACTTAATAAAGGGGGAATTTTGTGATTATTGCAATGATAACGAAATGTGATTGGTTTCCCTTCCTTGCCGCTCTCGTTAATTGCTTGTATACTGTGTTTATTGCAAATATTGGATCCCCAATTATTTTAGAGCAAAATAGTAGAGGAATAATTTGTTTAGCATTAAAAACTTTTTCAAACTCAGGCTTTGAATATTTGTTCAAACTTTTATTCGAATACTCGAATAATTTGAATATTAAAATATTTAAATGTGTTTGATTATTCGAATATTTGAATATTTATTAATTATATAAATATTCAGAAATTGCAATAAATACTTAGTACTATTTGGAAAAGAACAAACAAAAAATCTAGAAATTAAAAAATTTGTTAACGCCTTATTTTATTAAATAGTAGATAAACAACTTTCAACGTAAAGTGTATGAAAGTAATTTGTCAAATTTGTGGATCAGAAATTGTAGTAGGTAAGTAATAAATATTATTTACTAATATTCCTTTAAGATAGGTAATAATAATGTAATCATCAAAAAATGCAATAAAACAAAAAGAAAATAAAATACTAAATACGCCAAATGAACATTCCAAAAATATAGTATACCTAAATTATATATAATTTAGGTATAAAGGTTTATAACCGACGAAACCTAAATTGTAAATATCCATTGTTATTTAAATATTTGGATATTCACATTATTCGAATACAATTCCCAACCCTATTTCGAATACTTCAACTATTTTCTATAAAAATGAAGAAAAAAAAACTTTAAAAAATTAACCAAATTATTAGCGGCTAACTATGACTTTGACTAAAAACAATCATTGTTATGATAATAATAATTACTAACATGTTTAATAATCTTTATTAATAACTAATGGTCAATTCATGTAGCTTATAGAATATTTGCAAATTTTTTGATAAAAATTAAGTTTATGCATATTTTCATTTTTTGAAACATATTTTTGATTTCTCTAAATAATTTTTTTTAATTTTATTTACAACTGAATTTTTCATAATTAACATTGTTATTGTAACGTTAGTGATTGCTTTAATAGTACTAATTGTAATTTTAAAACAAAGGGGTTTATACATTATTTAACACCTGCAGGCATTTAATTTTTAAAATTATTATTAAACTTCACATTTCCATGAGAACAACAATCGTAGGTAATTAAGAAATTTTGAATCAAACTCTTATTTTGTAATCGTTAAACATTAAATTACAAAGTTCGTACTAAAAAGTAGAACAACTGTGCAAGGAAGTATTTTAGGGCCTACATATACTGGGCGTTTTAGCGACTCAGTATTAATTGTACAAATCATTATTAAATTATTACATATAATTCTAGGATACCCGGTATATAAAGTTTGTCAATAAAATTAATTTTTAGGTCTGTTTAATTTTTCTTTGCTCTTTATCAGATTATTTTCAGAACAAAATACACTAAAATCATGCAAAAATAATAATTTAAAGGTAATGCGTTGCAAAATTGTAAAGTAATTCTTTTTGGTATCTTTTTTGCTTTGAAAACTTTGATTGCTGCCAGTAATTACAAAAGAAGTTTTCTAAAACTGATTCGGTTCTCTTTCATACATTTAATTCACACACCCACGGGAAAAATTGTTATTAAAATTTGTAGAATAATATTTCTTGGGCAATATGCACATAAAAATGCACATTACGACGTTAAACGGTGTTAATTTGGACTTCCGGTGTAACCGGAAGTAATAGCAATTTTTTATTTTGAATGGAACATTTTTTATATTTTTGCATTATTGTAGAGACCTTTGAATTTGTTTTACAGCCATGTATAACACTGACACATTAACTTTTATATTGACCGCTAAAGAGCGTTTTAAAAAAAATTAAATACCTAATAATGACATCAATAATTATTTTTTTTAAATTGACTTTTGTAACAAGAGGATAATAAACTTTAATTTTTTTTTTATTGATTTGCTTAAACATTTTATCGTGGCAAGATAAGATACTAAGAAATAAAAAAAATTCTCAATTTCTAAACGGTTATAACTTATTTTTTTTAAATTCTCTTACTTGAGTTTTATTGCACCTTTTAAATCGACATTTTATTTGGTTTAATTTGATACCCATACTTTTTTATTTTTAAAACATAAAATTATTATTTTAATAACGGACATTAAAAATAGCTAGACGCTCTCTGGCGGCCAAAATTAAAACTTAATGGGTAAGTATTGTATAGGGCTGTAAAGGAAATTTAAAGTTAGATCCAAATATGCAAAAATATACAGGGTGTTTCATTAAAAATAAAATAAACCGTAGGTCCAAATGAACACCGTTTTACGTTGTAATATGCAATTTTAGGTGTATATTACCCAAAAAAACATTAAAATTAATAATTTAAAATTGAGAAAATGGGCGGTTGTTGCATGCTCTCGTGGTCACCTCGTATAATAAAGACGAAGGGCTGACAAACACGGTAATTTTGAAATCTGGATTGTGGACCTAACTACCTAAAACATAAATAGGAATTGCGTAAGGAATTTATTATTCTGCTAATAGGTAGGTTTTTGGATAACTTTACTCTCCATAAAAAATATGTTTTATTAAAATAGATTTCATTCAGTACTCAAGTTGAATAAAAACTGCTGTTTAAAATCATAGTTTTTCTAGGAAAAAAATACATTTTTAAAGAATTTTTCATCGCCAAGCTGATTTTTACACTACAAACTCACAAGTCCGTTAGGAAAATTGTTTTAAAATAAACCTGCTTAAATGTTGAGCTTTACGAATTATCCAAACCAAACTATTTGATTACGAACATTCAATGCAAAGCATAATATTGGATTTTCGATTCTGTATAAATTTACTCATGCGTAAAGGTGAAACAATTTCATTGTAAAATATGAACAAGAAAATGGTGTTAAAACCCGGAGTATAATTCGTTTGAACTAGGGTCATATCAATTGTTTAAACGTTGTATAAATGAGGGATTAGAGGAAACCGTATTGTGGATAACTTTACAATGTCCGTTATACAATTACACAACCTGCAAATAAATTCCATGACATACACGATGGCATCACGGATAATATGTAAATCTTCGATTTATAAATATTCATTTTCACGACAGATGCCGCATTCGTCGCTCAACCGGAATCGCAGTTCCGGTTCGACATGTCTTTTATTTTCCGCTACGCAGCGCCATACGGCGGTTGTCAATTGAACCGGCGAATTAAATATGTATCCTTGTCCACATCGCACCATAAATAAGGCTTATCGTCTCATATCTATTCGGAACTAATATTGGAGTGTATTTATTTGTAATTAGAGGGTTTTTGTGAATGAGACTCGCTGCACTGTAATTTTCTGGTGTTCCTAATGACCGCAACATGTAGTTTGTGGCTAGTATTTTCCTACCATACTTTGATAAATGACCTGCTGGCCCTTGAACTACAAATTGTTTTATTTGTTATTGTTATAACCATCGTATCGTCGAAATAAGCAAAACTCTATAAGTAACATTTTTTCAAGAAATCGAACGAACCATTACTTCGTTATTTAAACTTCAATAAAAACCAAGCTTTAGATTTTTCCTGTCTTTTATTACAAAAAAAAACAAACTAACAACAGCTGCCAACGTATGTATCCTAACGTCAGTAAATTAGCCGCCTATATTTGAATTTATAGGCACAAAAAAAGTTTCAAAATATACCAATGTACACCCTGAATCAAAAGAAACGGGTTTTTAAATAGTTTTGTTATTTGAAAAGGTACGTAAAAACAGTTACTAATAAAAGTTGTGCGAACTGATCCGTACTCTAAACTAACATATGCAAATCTTATACAGGGTGTTCCATAACAAAATTATTTATATAATAATAATAATAACCACCCTTTACGTACCACTGCTGGGCTCCGGCACTCTTCTCTGCCACGTACTCTCCTTAACGCTAAAGTGGAATACGAAGGACCTACAGTTTAACGTCGATTCCGAACGACTAAATTCTAGAGAAGATTTTAGGCGTTAAGACCACACGGCTGCCTACACCGGATTGAGGAATGTGAGTAGCGGGTTGCGTTTTTTATTGCTGCATGACTTCGGCGGGGAATCGAATCCCAGACCTTTAGCGTTAGAGGCCAAGCACCCAACCTCTGAGCTACCGCCACTCTATATAATATATATATAAAATAATACATTTCTTAAATGTAATGCCCTATATTTTTTTATTTTAATGGAAAGAACATTTAATTCCTAACAAAAAATCTAAATAATTTTTTTTTGTAAATGCCATAGTTTTCGAGAAAAAAATAATTTCGTAGATATTGTCACGCGCAAATAAGGAAATTGTGGCGCGCGTTGGGAAACAAATCAAGTTGACAGTTGTGTTATTCAGTTTTATTACATAAATGTCACTTTTTAATATTTTTAGTGTGGCATTTTAATAATCTTTTAATAACTACTATGTACTATTAATATTTCATAAAACACAAACACAATGTCCGTACAAATATGACATTTGTGTAATAAAATTCAATAACATACCTGTCAACTTTATTTGTTTTTCATCGCGCGCCGCGATTCTCTTATTTGCGCGTGGACCTGAGCGCGCAAGCTGTATGAAAATATCTACGAAATTATGTTTTTTCTCGAATACTATGGAATTTGCAAAAAAAAGTTATTTCGATTTTTCGTTGGGAATTAAATGGTTTTACAATTATGGCAAAAACATTTTTTTATTATATTTTGTTTCCGATGAAATTTTCCGGGACACTTTTTCGGGGTTCTTTTTTGGGACATATAACATTTATGAAACAAAAGTGAATAGCATACCTGTCAACATTATTTGTTTATTATGGCGCGCCGCTATTCTCGTGGTTTTACTATTATGACACAAAAAAAATTTTATTATATTTTATTTTTAATGAATTTTTTCCGGGATACTTTTTCGGTTTTTTTCGAGGCTCTTTTTTGGGACTTTTACTTCCAGGTGCCTTCCGTTTTCTAAGTCTTATATTTCCAGCAAATTCTTTCGTTTTTTTTTCTCTGGGGTTTTATGTTTAAGTACATTTTTCGAGGTATTATTCGAGCTTTTTCCAAGGCTTGGTTTTCTTTTTACTTTCGCTTTATTTGGAGTTATTACTACCAAGAAGAGTTTTTCTGGTGAATTTTTTTTGTTTTCTTTTCTAGGTCTTATTTGTGGGACCTTTACTTTCACGTGGCTTTGTTTCCTGCGGCTTTATGTCTGGGGCTTGTATTTCTGGTGCTTGTATTTCTAGGGGCTTACCCCAAAACAAATTTTCTGTGAAAATACCCCTGGATAAAATGGGGCGGAAAATCACTCCCGAAAAAAATACTCTCGGAAAGAATATCACCGAAAAAATACTTACGAAAAAAATAACCCCAAGAAAAATACCCCCACAAAAATAGTTCAGGATTGAATAACCCTGGAAAAAATATTAGCACGCTTGTCATATTTATTTGAGAAAAAGCTTTCTTTTTGGGTTCGTTTTTTATTCCAAAACTAATCAAGAATAAAATACCCCCGGAAAAAATAACATCAAAAAAACGCTCCAAAAAAATACAACTGGAAAAAAGACCCGAAAAAAATGCTCCCGTAAAAAATACCATACTACGATGAAATGGCCCGGAAAAAATACCCCCAGGAAAAAAACACCAAAAAAATACCCACGGAAAAAATAGCTTCGGATAACATACATCAAGATCTAAGAACAAAAAAAAATTATAGCACGCTTGCCATACTTATTTGAGAAAAATCTTTCTTTTGTTGGTTCGTTTTTTATTCTATATGCATAAGACAAAATATGATTCATAGGAAAAAAATACTCACTGAGAAAATAAATTAGAATAAAATACGCCCGGAAAAAATAACCCTAGAAAAAATACTCCAGAAAAAATGGCACAAGAAATACTACTAGATAAAATGGCAATTAAAAAAATACCGGAAAAAAGCCTCCGAAAAAAATTCCCCGCAAAAAATATACTTCAGAATAAAATAACTCTGGAAATAATAAATCATATAAAAATACTCCAGAAAAAAATTCCCCTGAAAAACATGGCCCGAATGGTCCACAATAGATAAATTATCGATTTTCTTTGCTGGCTAAAATAATGTAGCAACGGATTCTATGAACCGCTGCAATTAATAATCCAATATCGCAAAAACATTCGATATAAAAAAAGCAAGAAAAATATCGATTTATTTACTTATAGTAGTATAGCTTCTGTAAGTCCGATATTCTCTTCTTATTTTATTACTTCGATTTAAAAAGGTGTAACTGTTTGCACTGTATTGTTTATATTTTTATATATGTTTATAATTATAATATAAAATAATAAAAGATTTTTCATGCCTATTTTTAGATAAAGTAATTATTTTTCTTAACTAAGTTTTGTAACCCTGCGTGTCTTTTTCCTAGAACTTCGTTTTTCCGGGTTTTTCTATAGAGGCATTTTTAGGGGGCATTATTTCCGGGTGTATTTTCCCGAAGTATTTTTTTCAGGGGTATTTTCCGCCTACCTTCGAAAATATGTACTTAACATTTTCAAGTTATTCTTTATTTACATTTAGCTGATCGTTTAATGACTTTAAAATCTGTTCATTTCGAAATTGAGTATTCTATTTTCTCTGTATATGGTGCAAAAATGGTTGCAACTTACTTCACTGACATAGCTATGATTTTAAATTATAACTAAACTTTTACGAATTTAAATAAAAGCATCTGTATAGCTGTAATTCCAAGTATTCATAAATAAAGTTTTTGTAATTATCCACATTTTATTCATACACATTTTTAATTAGTTGCTCCAACATAATAATAACATTTCACATAATTAACTGACCGCAAAAATTGCAGAGCCGAAAAAAATGTCGGTGTATACGTACTTGATACCATAGACAATTCTTTCATCGAAATATAACCATTCGTCAGTAAGTTAACCTTTGCAATACTTTTCGAACAGCGTAAACATTATGCAAAATAATGTTCATTTGTTGTTTATTTATGATAATGCAGATGAAAGTTTCTAACAGCATAATTTCCCTCGAAGAAAATGCTAGAAGCACAACGCTAAAAAAGCGTGAATAAGATTGATGGCTCTTCTTGTCATAAATTTGCCTAAAGAATTCACTAGGGAGTTTTGTTTTGTTACACATTCTCCCTCTGTTCTATGTTTTTGGTTCATTGTTCGGACACATTGTTCATCTCGCCTTCAGAAAAGAAGAATGTGTTTTTAGATTATGCTAAACCTTCAAGGGTTGGATTTCGAATTAAATAGATTTGAGACGTTAGAAACGACTAATAAAATATGAATTCCGTATAGGATTGTTTTGAATAGGCACTGTTACCAAGCAAAATTCGAAGTACGTATAGAATAAAAAAAATGTGGTTCTTTGTGTTAGTTTTAACTACATTATTAGTTCTACAGAATCGGGGCAACTATTCTTTAAAATTTAAAGTTTTCTAATTTTTAATGCAACCAGGTAATGTAACAATAATGCAAAAGTTCTTCACGTTTCTTAGTGTGTGTGTATATTTGGGGTTAAAACTATTTTGATGTTTAACGTTATCCATACAATTATAAGCAATGGTATAAAACATAATTTTCAGATTACAATTTGTGGATGTACGAATTAAGTTCGAACATGACTTTTCCATGGCAAAATTTTACGACCTTATTTTTCATCATATGTTAGTTGTGGAACTGCGGTATGTTGGCATATAAAAGCGATGTTATAGAAAACAAAAAAAGAAATTAAAAAGTAATACATTGTTGGGTGGTTTTGAAAACCAACTCTTTATTGTGATTGATTTGTGTATTTAAGCTTCCACCAGCAAATTAAAAAATATTAAAAATGAAGAGGTTATTCGATATTGCTACACCCAAAACACGCACCCCATTCAATAATATACTACTAGCGCCATCTATACGGGCCGCGCAGTACACCACCTGCAGCAGTCCGACCAGTCCACCGCAAGAAGGCAGCAACGACGTATCGCTAACGAAGTTAATGTCGAGTTCGTTGGTATAGACCAAGACTTAATTGCCAAGGGCAAGCAAAAACAGACCGTCTTGTATTTGGATACCTCTCCCTCGAAACGAAGCATGAAACAAGGAGACTAGATAATAGATTGGTCAAGTGGGGATTCACGTAGCCGCGAATACAAGTGAATTCCCACTTTCTCACCCATTATCTGTCTTCCTTGGCGTACTCATTAGTTGCCAATGATTCTAGTAAAATAGTGAGGATCTGCATACAATTCTAATTTCTATTATAATTTATTGGAAGGGTACATTGCAGGCATGTTGTAAGTATGCTCGCAGAAAAGCGTCAATAAAAGGAGTCAGTTGGCAGGATTTTCAGTTAAGTTTTAATAACAAACTTGTTAATTTGCGATTATAATAAAACGCTGGTGTATTTTGTGTTTTACAATAGTATATTAATTTAAAAGTTGATCTCTTAGAAAATGTCCAACAGGCTTTACTTATTTATTTATTTTAGAAGTTCCAGTATATTGCGTTTTTTAACAGTCCGAGCAAATGATTTCCTGTGTCCCACAAATTATAAACACTTAATTTCCAAAAACACTTTTAACTATTGCTTATATATTGAAATGGAAACTCACGGCTTTAGTGGTAGGCTAATAAATCGCTGACTTAATAGTCGAAACAAGTTTCAATAATACACTGTCGAAAATTGTATTACAAACGTCTTGATTGAAGTTTTTATATTCAGGTGCTTTTTTCCGAAATATTTTTCGGGATTTTTCCAAGGCTTAGTTTTTGGAACTTTCTTTGTGTAGCTTTAATTTCCAGGGCATCTCAATTGCGGAGATTTTATTCCGTTTTTTACTTGTGCTTTTTTGCGGGCTCTATTTGGCGGTTTTATTGCCAAACTATATTTTTCCAGGATATTTTTAGGCTTTTCTTCGAGTCTTTTTTGTGAGACTTTTCTTTCCACGTGGCTGTCTTTCCGAGGCTTTATTTTTGAGGCTTACATTTTCAGGTTTTTTTTTCTCTGGAGTTTTTATTTTTAGGAACTTTTCTCCAGGGTACTATTCAGGTTTTGCCCAAAGCTTAATTTTCGGGTCTTCTTTGAAGCTTGGCCTCTTATTCGCGGTTTATTCCTACTGGAGCGTTTTTACCGGGGCTTTTTTCGGTGCTTTTTTGTGGGGTTTCTATTTCTAGGTGGCATTCTTTTACGGGACTTTATTTTTGAGGCTTATATTTCCAGGGGCTTCTTTTCTCTGGAGTTTTTATTTTTAGGAACTTTTCTCCAGGGTACTATTCAGGTTTTGTCCAAAGCTTAATTTTCGGGTCTTCTTTGAAGCTTGGCCTCTTATTCGAGGTTTTTTCCTACTCGAGCGTTTTACCGGTGCTTTTTTTGGGGTTTCTATTTCTAGGTGGCTTTCCTTTACGAGACTTTATTTTTGAAGCTTATATTTCCAGGGGCTTCTTTTCTCTGGAGTTTTTATTTTTAGGAACTTTTTTCCAGGGTACTATTCAGGATTTGCCCAAACCTTAATTTCCGGGTCTTCTTTGAAACTTGGCCTCTTATTCGCGAATAGTTATACGGGGATATTTTTTGGGTTTTTTCGGGGCGTCGTTTGGGGCTTGTATTTCCAATGGCCTTTTTTTCGGAATTATTTTATTTTTATCGTTGATTTTTCCGGAGTTGTTTTATCCTAGATTCGGACTGCTGCTGCTGTATTGAAAACAAAAGATGTGTTTTAGCAGCAGCAGAGTTCTTTGTTTTACTGCAGTCTTTTGTTAAATACCTTGTTTCTTTGCTGCACAAATCTGGCGTATTCTTTGATCCATTATGCTTTTTGGCGTTATTATTTTTTCTAAACATAAATCGCAATTTACAAATTTAGACAATGTAAAATTTTAATTTTAAAAGTCTGAAAGTAAACGAGACGGGCGATAAAACTAACATACAGAAGAGCCTCGAAGAAAAAGATTCTGGAAAAATGATCCCGAACAAAAGCTCCCCAGACATGGTGCCCCGAATAAAAGATTCCTTCAGATGGTATTTTAGTTTAATTTTTTTATGTTCCTGCATTACTTTGCCTTTCGTTAATTACTAAATTTTTTGTTAATTTTTTTTTAAATTCTGTATGACAGAAAAATGAAAAACATTAAATATACAAACTAGGGGGAAAACGTTGTTTTTATCATCAATTAATTAAGATTGTATTTTTCTTTGGCCCCCGAGTTTAGTTATTACATAAAAATTTAAAAACTGAGCCAATTAAATAAATTACTAGCAAATGTGAATTTTTGTTTTCTACGACAAACATTAAGAAAATAACAAAATTAAATAAAAGAAAACTTAAAGGTAAAGTTAACCTATCTTAGTTTATCACCATTGATTTCAATACCTTAACCAATACAATCACCACTATATAAAAATGCTCTATACAAGTAACGTGTTCAAACACGAATTCCTGCAAGCATGCTTCCTTCGTTAATTACGACTTTCTTATAGGTTGAATTTCCAAGAAACCGCCCTCGACTGCACCTGTGACGTATGGCGGCGTTCCTGTATAACCCGATCAGGGTGTCAATACACATCGAATATTAACCGATATGCAACTACTCCTAACACTTTTTTGGAGACAAGTAAGTTTTTTAACACATCATAAACAGCATCATGTCTATAACGTACACTATTCTTTTATGGAAATCTTAAAATACCTAAATATTTTAAAATACTGGGTGTTCACGATCATTGGTAAACTAAACACTACCCATGAAATAACGGAAATTTAATTATATTTAGTGTTCAGATATTTAGTGCAGTATTTAGTCAGTATTTAAATTATAAGACGATCAATTAATAATAAATCCTCGCATAATTCTTTTAAATATATAGTTGTGCGCATATATGCAATTTTAAACAAATTAATTTCCGGTTTAAAATAGCAACACATCCAAATGTTTGACCTTATGCGAGCTTGTCTAGATACGTATTATTCATTTGGCCAGTTGGTTTATTATCTCCAGCAATTTGATAACGGAGTTGATAAACGTAAAATATGCATGGTCGGGGGTTTTAAAATTTATACACGAAACAATTTTATGAAACTATTCAAAAATATTTTTGAGTGTACAACCTCTGGCTTAGGTCAGCACAACGTAACACAACGAAACGATGTATCTCAAATATTGCAGTTGTAGTTGTACAAACCTTGCAACATCATGCAACATCTTTAACGTATAACTTAATAGATTTTTTGTTAACATATTGAATTTTATGGAAATTTTTTGAAGCCCTGAGACAAAGTCATCATTCTAAAGGCATCACTTGGAAACAATGATTTTCACGTGCACAGCTATTTTTCTGACTTCCTGAATCCTGTCAATTATTTCAAAGTATGTTTTTAATATTTTAGTATATAGCACCTTTCTGGTCATCACACGGTTAAATGGCATTTATTTCAAAGGCATTTTAAATAGTCATTTTAAGCAAAGTAGCCAAAAAAGAATACTTAAAAAATAGTAAAAAAAAACATTAATAAATTTATTTAATAGTTCGAGCTTTACTTCGTTGAAGTTCGTTCTAATTTATTCTAAATAAAACAATTCTTAACTTCAAATGATTTTTTTCCTTGTAGTTATTTCGACATGTTTACCTGTCATTTTCAGAGGCAAGATTAAAAGTAAACAGTTGGTGTTGCTGAAGAAGAAAAGTTGCTAGGAACGAACAATAAATATTCATAAGTTGATCTTGGTTTTCTACATCTGCGTCCAGATAACTTGATTTCTCATTCCAAAACGTCCTATAACGGTGAATTTAAGAGATCAATTTGCTCATTCATTAATGGTACAGATTTTAAATGTTTGTAAATGTCAAATGCTTTTAGTATATCCAACGTACGTTTATCATCACAAAAGTGTAAACATTTTATCGTGTTATTAGATGTCATTAAATGACTGTGTTCTAATAAGTGCTTAGCGTAATGGGATTTATGTGGGTGTTTACATTTGTAACAACGTACGTGTTCCTTGTACTCAATAGTAAAATTTCGAGTTGTTTGTCCTATATAAACCGAATTATAGTGCACGAAATTTAATTTGTAAATGCCTGATTTTGGCAAATGGTCCGTTTTTTTAGCGTAAACAGTAAACAGTGTTTAAAATGTTTTTTGTTGTTTCAACAGTTATTTTACATTTTACATTTATTTGTTTTGTTTATAGTTTTGGCATTTTTTTCTACCTTATTGCCAAAATATGAAATTGACGCGTATTTCAGACATTAAAATACCACACGATTCTTGTCATTATAAAATACATAAATTCGCAGCAAACGGGCCCATAATACATATAACTTTAACGGTTCCTTTATGTAAAATTAGTTATAATTGAGAAATTTCGGCTATTAAACAAATTGCATACAATAATGTTTATAATACTCAACTTATTGAGACACTAATTAAAGAGAAAAATTATAAATTGGCTATTCAGAAAATTTATATAACAACTTCATCAGATTAAATGAAATACGCGTCAATTCCATATTTTAGCTATAAATTAAAAAAAAAATATGCCAAAATATAAACAAAACAAATAAATGTAAAATAACTTTTAAAACAACAAAACACATTTTAAATACTTTGCTTAATGCCAAAGAAAACAGACAATTTACTAAAATCGGGCATTTACAAATTAAACTGTTCGCACTGTAATTCGGTTTATATAGGACAAACAAGTTTTGATATTATGTACAAGGAACACGTACGTTGTTACAAATATAAACACTCACATAAATCTAATTACGCTTAACACTTATTAGAACACAATCATTCAATGACATCTAATAACACTATTAAATTTTTACACTTTTATGATGATAAACGTAAGTTGGGTATACTAGAAGCATTTGAAATTCATAAACATTTAAAATCTGTACCTTTAATGTATGAGCAAATTGATCTCTTTAATTCACCGTTATTGGACGTTTTGGAATGAGAAATCAAGTTATCTAGATGCATATATAGAAAACCAAGATCAAGTTATGAAGATTTAATATTCCTATAACAACACCAACTGTTTACTTTTAATCTTGCCTCTAAAAATTACATGTCAATTTGTCGAAAAACGTATAAGGCTAAAATGGAAACCCTGTTGAAGTAAAAAATTGTTTTATTTACAATAAATTAATAAATTTGTTTCAAAGCTATAATTATAATCATAGCCAAATACTAGCATGAATTAAATATATCTGTCCTAATACTTTTTCATCATTATTTAGTTATTATAGCCACCGATGGTCCTCGTAATACATTGCTACTTGCTGATAAAAAGTATATAAATTCCATCCGAATAGTTTATTTCATTTGTAGTACAATCACACAAGAACAATATGCTATACACGAAATTGTTCAAAATTTGGTTTCTTGAGAAGAAGGTTGTTGCCTTGTAACGCTTTTTTGAACACGAGACTTTTTTTTATAATACATACTTATATTTTAATTAATTCTCGTGTGATAAAATATAATGGCTGTCAAAATAGTGAAACTCGAGTTCGTCATATCGCATGATCTCCCGTGTATACTTACGTTACTCTGTCACGGCAATTAGTGAAAAGTAAGGGGTCTGCGATGGAGTTTAGTAATTACAATGGCGTTTCTACACGCCAAATGACTACCGAAACCATTAATTTTATTCTTACATTTTAGTGTTAATTATAAAATAAATAAAACTTTTTATTTAATGTAACTTAAAATAAGATTCGAAGACAAGTTTATCTATTTCACCATTTTTTTTTATTTTACTGACAAAATAACTATCAGTTTGTTGTTTTTTTTTCTTAATTTATGAACTCAAAATAATGTAACAGAACAAAATCACACTAGAACTTATTTCTTATATTATATTATAAGTAATTTACAACCGTTTAATAAAAACTGAACAGTATTAATGTTTACTCGCATATTTTCGCAAGAAAATGGCCGTTCTTTCTTAATGTTTTTTTAAAAACTTTCCATTACTGGAAAATCTTCACAATAATTTATTTAAATGATACAGACTGTATTTGTTATTTGTTTTTCTATTAATTAAGTCTATAAGTCGTTCGTAAAGTAAACGTAGCAAAGAGGGTTTAATGGTACATTCAAGAAAACTGTAAGCGAAGGGATAGTCTGAGTCCCTATCAAGTGGAACTCGGAGCTTTCCAATTCAACCATATATTTCGCAACCCCCAGTCAACCTGCACTCTAAGCAATAAGTTTTCCACAAATATTTGTCTTTGGAGGCGGAATTTTTAAACAAGTGTCCCTTTTATGCGCTGCAATCTTTTATTTCCATCCTACTGGAAATTAGTTTTGACATTATTATTGAACGAGGAAGAAAGAGTTCACAGATGTTATTCTGATGTAAAGGTATTGTAGCATCGCCACAAAAAGTGAAACAATATTTTTAAAAGTCTACTGCTTATGTCATTTTTAAATTGCTTTGAAAACTCCGTCTTTCATGTTTGGCGAACTTGAAAATTGACAAAGTATCCTTTAAATTGTCGTTTTTCAAAAGAGTTAGAATTTTGTTTGTGTAAAAGAAATTTACATACAAAAATATAAAGGTGCGAAAAAGTGCAAAACAGTTACTTATATTTATTAATTACTGCTCACGAATTACTCTTCGAAACTAAATAAATAATTATCGTATTACTAAAATCACTTGATAGTATTGGCCTTGCATTATAAAAATGGTTGTGAATTACTATTTATAAGTTATACCACCAGTGTATCAATAAATAATCTGATTAAATTGACAAAACTTTCCATGTAGCACAAGAACAACCATAGGACGTCCATTGAATATCCCACCCGAGCATTGTGGATGTACAGCGGACGTCTAAAATCAACAAAAAGATTTCCATTGAACATCTTCTAGATGTCCGTTTGCAACAGCTTGGGATATCCAGAGTGGTAGATGACATTAAATAAAATATTTATTTTGCGGATACGACTGGGAGTTTTATTATTTAATGTATTTTAACTGAGTATTCCAAATTTTATTTAAAAAAATTATTATTTTAATAAGATTTGGAGCTGTATTACCTTGATTTTTTTTTCTTCTTAAAACAGTTTTTATTTCTTTTTCATTTATATGGGTACAAAGTGAATTACCACGATTTAATGAAAAAAATCATCAATAGCGATTTATAAACACAAAATGTTAATCAAGTATCTCAGTTTTTGTCAGAGTTATTAATTAATGCGTGATTAGTTAGTTCAATCTTCGAGAGGCTGTAACTCCGTTTAGAAGCGTTTCTGGACTCTGGATGTTTATTACTGCATTAGACATTTTCTTCTTAAAATGACCTCAGGAATATGCCCCTCCCCCTTAAGCTTGTACAGAAAGTCATGCACGGCCGACCCTAAGAAGCGGCATTCAAAATAAGTTAGGAAAAATACTAACGTGGAAATTTTGTTTTAAGTACTAATGCTTTATTCTTTCGGTATTTTTTTCTTTTTGCTATTTAAATTATTATATTCGTATATAGTAAAGCATACAATAAATTTAACATTTCATTGAGTAACTACGGCACCTGCCGCCTTTACGGACACGAGCGCGAGCAACGTCGTACGGTGTATGTGCTGTATATTGTGACTGGTGATCTAAATGGCGCTTTTAAGAACAACAGCGTCCGACAAGAATATAATAGCGCGTGCTAAAATGTCGTCCGTCAGACATTTCGCCGGCAAAAATGGCGCCCATGAAAAATGTCGCCAGGCAGTAATGGCGCCTGAAAAAATAATGTCATCGTAAAAGAAAGCGTATGCCAAAGTGGCGGCTGTCAAAAACTTTATCGGCAAAAATAACGCTTATCAAAACTGTCGCCGGCAAAATGACGCCTGCCAAACTGTTGCCGGTAAGAAATTCGCCGGCAAGAATTACGCCCATTAATAATGCTGCCGGCACAAATGGCGTATTTCGCCGGTCAAAAAACTCCGGCAGAAATAGCTCATACTAAAACTGTCCCCGGCAAACAATAGCGCCTGCCAAACTGTCGCCGGTCAGAAATTCACCGGCAAAAGTTACGACCATTAATAATGCAGCCTGCAAAACTAGCGCATGCCAAACTGTCGCCTGCCAAAAATTCCCGGCAATAATAGCGCCCATTAATAATGGCGCCGGCAAAAATAGCGTAGCGTATGCCAAAATCTAGCCGATCAAAAAAGTCATCGGCAGAAATATCGCCAATCAAGACTGTCCCCGGAAAAAGTAGTGCCTACCAAACTGTCGATGGTTAGAAATTAGCCGACAAAAATGGCGCCCATTAATAATACCGTCGCAAAAATTGCGTTCATCCAAAATCTGGCTGGTCAAATATATTATCGGCAGAAACAGTGCGAATCAAAACTGTCCCCGGCAAAAATAGTTCCATAAAATTGTCGCGCCGCACCGGTCAGAAATTCGCCGGAAAAAATTGCGCCTATTATTAATGCCGCCGGCAAAAGCGTATGCTAAAATGTCGCCGGTCGAAAAGGTTACCGGCGGAGATAGCGCCAATCAAGACTGTTCCCGACAAAAGTAGTGCCTACCAAACTGTCGCTGATCAGAAATTTGCAGAAAAACATTGCTTCCTTTAATAATGCCTTCGGCAAAAATAACGTATGTCAAAATCTAGCCGTTCAAAAAGCTCATTGACAGAAATCGCGCCAATCAAAACTGTCCCCGGCAAAAATGCTTCCTACCAAATTGTCGCGCCGGTCAAAAATTCGCGCCTGCCAAACTGTCGCCAATCAGAAATTAACCAGCAAAAATTGCGCCCATTAATAATGCCGCCGGCAAAAATAGCGTATGCTAAAATGTCGCCGGTCACTAAAGTTACCGGCAGAAATAGAGCCCATTAGAACTGTCGCTGGAAAACACCGCTTGCCAAACTGTAGTCGACAAAAATTGCATCCATTAATAATGTCGAGGGAAGAAATAGCGCCTACCAAAGTATCGCCTGTCAAAAAATTCGCCGACATAAAGAGTGTTTGCCAAAATGTCGCCGCTCCGAAAAATCACCGGCAAAAATAGCGCCCATCAGTATTGTCGCCGGTAAAAATTCCGTCTGCCAAAATGTCGCCGAGCAGAAAGGGCGCCGGACAAAAACAGCGCCCATCAATAACGCCGCCGCCGGCACGAATAGTGCTTACCAAACTATCGCTGATTAAAAACCTCGTCGTCAAAAATAGCGCTTATCAATAATGTAGCCGTTTTCTTACTGGGAGTATGGGAATGTAAAAGAAGGAGACGACAAACTCTACACATACTTTCCAAGCAACTTATATTTTTCAACATTGGCAGTATTGGGTGTAAAACTTATCGTAACATCTACCAAAAAGTTAAACTAAACTTCCAACCAATTGTAGATGTTTTTGATGGTGTTAATTTTGAGACGCTATTTTTGCGGCTGTATTTTTGACGGGCGGTATATTTCCCAGCGACATTTTAGATGAACGCCATTTTTGCCAGCGACATTTCTAACCGGCGACATTTTTGCAAGCACTATTGTCGTCAACGATTTTTAATAGCGACATTATTTCCTGCTGACATTTTTCCTTCGTTACTATTAACCTCAGACGTATATTTGGCTGTTAGTATAATTTCCGCAGCAAAACTAAAAAATGTGTGTTTTACCTACATTTAAAATATAAAATTCTATTTGTTAGCGTAAAACAGCGTTTATTTTATTATGAAGCAGAAGATGTACCTATTACATACGATAAACAAAAATGAAAAATTAAATTCTTAATATCTTATTTGACATTACATTAAAAATGTAGGTAGAATGAATTATTTATTTTATCTTGGTTCTTATTTTGTGTGACGTAAAACCAACAGTGGCAACAAATGTATAACTCGTACCCGGTAGCTCAGGATCGTCCCTGAAGTCATGCAACACCCTGTATTACGAGCAGGGTTGGCAAAAATCAAATAAAAAAATCAGAAAACGTTTTTTTTTTATAAATTTTAGACATGATTTTTGTATTTAATCACTTAAAGATTTAAAATGAAACCTGCAATTTTTGATCCATGCTAAACTAAAGCCAAATGGAAAATTTCACAAACAACAAATTTGTCACTATCTCTGCTTTTAAAATCCCAGGAAAAAAAGAATAAATGTTTTATGTTATTTATTTCCATTTAAACTCTTTCCACTGCGTGGATGACCTACTGATGACCTACCGTTGTTGCTTAACATTATTGGTATCCAAGGACATTATTTCCATGTAATTCACCAAAACAACCAGCATTATAAATTTAAACAATTAACTATACCAACTCCGCTAATATAAAGCAAAAATGCAGTTTAAATATTTATTTTGCCAGATGGTCGTCCTAGTCTTTCTGTGTTGTTAAGCAAAAGCGACAGTAGAATTTCAACGGACCAGCTCACTGACCGTTTTAAGTTATGGTAAATTATTTTAATGAAATGTATCTAAGATGAATCTCCGAGTAGTTTTTACTCGTGTTTCCTTCCGGTCTATAATTATAGCTGCGTCAGATTATCTCACTATCTGTCGGCTGTAATGACTGTTGCAATACCATCTTGTGCTGTAGGTAAGAACCAACGGAAAATTATTTTCTTCTGATTAACTGTTATAGGAAAGTTATTGGTATTTGATAATTGAATGACCATTTCATAACTTTGAATGTAACAAACACGCTTTGACAACTAAATGTAATTTTCAAATAAATTATAGTTAGTTGCAACGTATTAGGTACCTATTCGTTGTCATATCGTACATTTGATGGCTATGGATAATCATATTTTTATTAATTTACTGTACTGTATATCAAAATTAGGTACCAATATTCAAACCAATAACAGATTAGCCCAATTCTAATGTAGTGGTACCTTTTATTATTCAAAAATAATTTAAGTTTTTTTTAGTATAAAAATAAACTGCGTGAAATAAAATTTTGTTTTAGAACTGCAAAGAGATTGGTAGAAAATGCATTTAAACTCTGCATAAAATATATACCTGCTTTTGATATATCCTGTATTTTAACAAATAGGTACTATTTGAACAATGACACTAACCACTCTAGCATTTTTGTTGGTGTGCGTGCCTAACTTATAGTCATACCTACTAGAACTCAACACATATTTATTTGTACACTATGATCCTGCTACAGAAAGTACATTTTTGTTTGTTAAATTGTGACGTATATGTATGACGCACCGTGTGATTCAATATTATTTATTAAATGAGAGTTTTTTTAAGAGAGAATTTTTTTAATTAAAAAAAACTTCAATTAATTTTTTTTTACAACATACATGTTTTATTCGTTCGTTCGTTCGTAATCAGCCTTCACGTCCCACTGCTGGGCATCGGCACTCTTCTCTGACACGTACTCTCCTTAGCGCTAAGGTGGAGTACGGGGGACCTACAGTTTAACGTCGAATCCGAACGACTAAATTCCAGAGAAGGTTTCAGGCATTAAGACCCCACGGCTGCCTACACCGGATTGGGGAATGTGAGTGGCAGGTTGCAGCATAGATTTTATTGCTGCATGGCTTCGGCGGGGAATCGAACCCTAGACCTTCAGCGTTAGAGACTGAGCGCCCAACCTCTGAGCTACCGCCACTCTTCATGTTTTTTTGTATAAAATAATAATAAAACATGTGTGTGTCACACACACACATGTTTTATTATTTGTTGATAATATAAAAAAAGTTCTGTTATAAAAATATTTCTCGCTTGAAAAAGTTCTCTCATAAACATGTTTCTCTCGTGGAAAAATATTGTCCCAACAAAAATTTATCTCTGGTAAATTATTCTCTCATAAATAAATTTCTCTTGAAAAAAGTCCTCTCATATAAACATTTCTCTGGCTACTAAAATATTCTATCAGAATCACGATTTGCGTACGACGCAAGTAGATGGCGCCACTACATTCCGGCCGTTGCCTGCCGGTACTTTCGTACAGCGAAATAAGCAATTCAATGTAAAGCTGGAACGCCCACCTAGGTAAAGCAAAGCGGACGCAATAAAGGTGGTTATTTCATAAAGCCACAAAGTTTATTATTTGAAATAGCTCTGTTTTACTCTATATAAAACTTAAAAAAATAATTAAGGTTCATCTAAACTTCTACCTACTCTAGACGCGCTTGAAAAAGAAGCTTAAATTCGTATTCGTCGCATCTCTAATAGACAATCTGCGCGCGCGATTTTCCTTTTCCCCCTCCCAGGCTACCCTCATCAACGATTTTTTTTTCACAATTTAAGAATTATGGTATCAAGTCGATACGAACATGTTAAATTACAATAGGCACAACCATTCATTGAGGAAAAACTTATAGAGGGTTGATTTTGGGCGTTTACAGTTTAATTGAATAATTGTCAAAAAAACGACGAAAATTTATTATTAGCTGTCATCGGATAAACAGTTTTGCAGCAATTACATAATTCCAGATAACTACTTGAAACAACAGGGGGGGGATGGGGAGGAGTGCTCCACTTCAATATAGACGCTTTTGAAGAACAAGCTCGTATTCTACGCAAGTCGAATAAGCGATCTGGACAAGAAGATCTGAAAATTTTTTAGTATTCATAAAATATTTTAGCATTTTTAAAAAGTTTCTAAATTTTAAGTTATAGTTTACGTAATTTTCATTATTTTAAAAATTTTTAATAAATTATGAAAATAATTTTTAAAATTTGAAAAATTCACAAATAGTCAAAAATTATTAAAATATGAGCAAATTTTAAAAAAATTATAAAAATGTTCTAGTATTCAAAAATTTCAAAAAGTATCTAGAATTCCAAAAACTTTTCAAAATTTTTCATGTACACAATTTTTAACTACCTATTTAAAAAATTGTTTAAAATTGTTTTAATTTACTAACTTAACAATTTTTGAAATGTTCAAATTTAGCAATATTTAACTTTTCACAAAATTTAAAAAAATTTTGTAGGTTTTTGTCAAAAACAATTTCAAAATTCTAAGTTTAATAAAAATTTTCAAAAATATTTTTATAATTTCTGTAAGTGAGAAGAAGGTGCCGCGTTAGTTAGTTGCTCCTACGGCCTTTTTTTTTAATATGAGGCATGTTAGATGGGGGTCGTATGTCCTTCGTAGCGAGAGCTTCCGTAACCAGACAAAAAAAAAACAAATAATTTTGCATTTTGTTTTTCTGAACCAACTAGAAACTGCACTACAGTTTTGCAAAAAATCCTGTCAGACCTAGAGTAATAAAATTATTTAGAAAATCTTCTTCTTCTTCTTCGTGCATCCTTTTGCCCTTTAGAGCGTCGGATTGGGATTCATACTCCCAGATTCCTTAATCCACTTCTTCCATTTCTGTCGGTCCTGTGCCAAGGCTTTCATTTCCCTTAGGGTTTTTCCTCTCCTTGCCCCCACTTCCTCTATCCGTTCCATCCAGGATTTCCTCGGTCTGCCTCTCTTTCTTTTTCTTCCTTTTCCTGTCTCCATCACTTTCTTGACTATTCTTTCTGGGTCCATTCTTGCTATGTGGCCATACCAATTCAACTGTCTATTCTCCATTTTTTCCACGATAGGTTCCTGTTTCATCATGTTCCTTATTTGTGTGTTCCTTACTCTGTCGAACTTTGTCTTTCCCGCTTAGAAAATCTAATCACATGTTGCTACTAAGTGTGACAGGGAAAGGAGATAATGGGCGCGCCAAGTGGGGATACATGTATCTATGAATACTTTTAAATTTCAAATAAATCTGCGAGTTTTTTGAATTATGTTTTAAAGTAACCGTGGACACGTGGATCTCTATTTGGACCGTCGATTATCTCCTTTCTTTGTCGCACTCATCAATTGCCTGTTTCCAGTCAAATAGTGACATTCTGTACATAAAAATCTCTCCTAATTAAAATTGTATCTAATTTATTACATTTGCATGCATTATGGTATAGTTTTTAAACAGAAACTGGCACTGCTATAAAATCAGCGGGGTATATAAACTCGTTTCAGTTTAACTAACGTAAGAAAGTAATCAAGTAACCATGAAGCACTAAACACCGAAATGAGTTCTCGTCTCCCTATAATTTTCTAACGTAAAATTTCAGTTAGATTATTAACTCGTTTTCACCAGTGATTTTGTTCACTAATTAAACAACAATTATGTTGTATATAAGTTCATTTAAGAAAACGTTATTATAAAAGTTAGTGAAGGACATAAAGAAATTTTTGTAGTGTATCCATATTTGTCTTATTCGAACTTTTAAGAGGCAGTAAAAGTGTAAAATAAACAGTTAAAAAGTCCGCTAAGTACCTTCATTTTACTTGTAAATATCTTTATATGTCCACGGAAAGCGCACGAGAGCTCTTTATAAAATCGGGATTATGCAGATTCCGAATAACTTTTCTTTTAATGCTTTACATTTTGAAGTGCTTCTCGAAAGCTTATTTATTTCTAAAATTTAGTTATTTGCCATTCTCGAGTAGAAATAGACGGTATAAGTGTATAGCAGTGTTGGAATTTTAGTAGAACAATAATTATAGGGCATATTATGCTATAACTAATATCGTTCGTTCCATAAGCAAAATCAAGAAGAAGAAGGCAAAAAGTTTAATATAGAAAGTAAAGTAATTTAATAAAAAGTAACACAATGCTGCCTTTGTATCATAAAGGAACTTTTGTAGAAATTTACAGTCTGGCAAATCCGAGTTGCCGTTATGAACCTTGCTGCGGTATAATAAACACATAAAATCGTCCGAAATAAGGATATATTGAGTGAACACTGAGCTGGAGATGGCAGAAGTTGCAACAAAAATATTTCATATATATCTTTTTATGGTCTCGACAAAAATGGACGTTCAAAGATGAAAATATATAGATTTTCCTCTGGATTTTGTTGGGGTAATTGAAATATTTGTGATAAAATATGGCATCATAACCGTGAACCGTTGTCATGTTAAACTAAATTGATGTAAGCTGCTGATCTATGGACAAAATAATATTTGGCAATGGAATACTGGAGCTCTTTTTTAGAAGCGCTGCTGCGCGTTCTTTTTCTGTGCTTGTATCGCACACTGATCGATTTTTCTAACATGACTTTTTTGCATTAAAAATCATCAGAATTTCTACAACTCTTTTGCACGTTTTTATGCTTTATTTAGTGAGTTATTGCACAGACTTGTAATCGTACTTTTACTCAATTTTTCTGAACTTTTTTTCGCTGTACAATCGGCATTTCTTAAAAAATTTCACGCGACTGACTGATTAGATCGTACTGAATTTTACTCCAGTAATATTTGAAATATTTACTTAGTACCGTGTTATGGTACAATTTTTAGCTAATTTTACTCCTGGTAATTAGGTGACCCGTTTTACAGTAGTCCCTGTTATTTTGGTTGCTCTCAGTTTAATAATTTTCGATTTTCTATTGTTTCCCACTTCCCATTTTGTAGTTTTTGAGTTGCTGATTTAGTAAAGGATACTGGAGAAGTTTTCGGTAATCAGCTTTTACTTCCACTTTAATTTTGATTTTCGAAGTGTTCAGATAGCCTGGAAGTTTCGGGAATTTTGTGAAAGTTTTTAATTAATCATCTAATTCGATAAAATAATCAGTAAAAATTCCTTAGATTTATAAGACGACATATTGTTGGAGATTTGGATTTTTAGTCAGTATTGTCTCAGAGACCCAGTGAACTTCGAACACCGCATGACTTCTTTTAATCTTAAATTCCTGTAATTTAAAACCGATTATTTTATATTGGAAGCTTTTATTCATCTAATTAGCAGGGCACCAACACCAAAAGTAATTTAATTTTTGTTGTTTCAGCTAGTTTTGATTATACAATTTTAGCCCTGTCGCCTCTCAGGGATATTCAGAGCATATATGTTTTCCGGCAGTATTTTAGCTGGGGTATTTTTCCGAAGGTATTTTTTTCGGAGTTTTTTTTCCTAGATTCATGTTTCAATTTTCTGCCATACAGAATTGAGAAAAATTTCAACAAAAATAGTAATAATTAACGAAAAACGAATAAATGCAGGGACATAAAAAAACTGAAATACCGTCTGAAGGAATCTCTTATTCGGGGCACCATTTGTCTGAGGAGCTTTTGTTTGGGATCAATTCCCAAGATTGTTTTCGTTCAAGGCTCTTCTGTTTATTGTACGTACGGTCAATTGTAGCTGGTGGCCGTTGTTAATTTCATAGCGCGTCTAGTTTAGTTTCCGACTTTTAAATTTAAAATTTTTGATCGTCTAAATTTGTAAATTGTGATTACCCAAAAGTAGCAGATTTTTCTCATTATGTTTCAAAGAATTCCCCAAATTTGTGCTGCAAAGAAACAGAGTATTTTAGAAACTCTGCAGTAAAACTGTTGAAACACAATTCTTGTTTTCAAGGAGTAGCAGCAGTCCTAATCTAGGATAAAACAACTCCGGAAAAATAAACGAAGAAAAAATATCTGGAAAAGAAAGCCCTTTAGAAATAAGTCTTAAAAAAGACCTTGAAAGAAATTCCAAACAAATATCCTCGGAAAAAATTCCTTAGAAAATAAAAGCTTCAAAACAGCCCCGGTAAAAACGCCTCAGCAGAAAGAAACTCCGTTAATAGGGCGCCTTAGAAATTGAAGCTCCAGAAAAAAGTCCCGAAAATTAAGCCCTGGTAGACCCCCAAATAATACTCCTCAAGGAAATCCCTAAAAATAAACCCCAGAGAAGAGAAGCCTCTGGAAATATAAGCCCCAAAAGTAAAGCTTCGAAAAAGAAAGTCGCCTGGAAACAAAAGTCCCACCAAAAGCCCCGAAAAAAGCACCAGAAAGAAACCAAAAAATATCCCCGGAAAAAAATCTTTTTGGTAATAAAAGCGCCAAATAAAGGCCAAAACAAGCACAAGTAAAATAACCGAAATAAAATTCCTGCGATTAAGAAAATCTCTGCGGTTAAAAGACCTTGGAAATTAAAATTCCAGGGCATAAAAACCGAAAACTAGCACTGCTAAAAACTCGAAAAATACCCCGGAAAAAAGTCCTTAAACATATAAACCCCAGATAAAAAAAAAGGAAGAAAGCTTCTAGAAATACAAACACGAGAAGTAAAGCCCTGGAAAACAAAGCCACCTGGAAATAAAAACTCCAGAAAAAGGCCCCAAAAAAACGCACCGGAAAAAACAGATTAATATCCTCCGAAAAAGATCTTTTGGTAATAAAAGCACCTAATAAAGCCCGAAAAAAAGCACAAGTAAAATAACCGGAATAAAATCCCTGCGGTTAAGAGGCCTTGGAAATTAAAGCTTCAGAGAAAAAAAAACGGAAAATACTAGCACTGCTTAAAACTCGAAAAATATCTCGGAAAAAAGTCCTTAAACATAAAAACCTCAGAGAAACGAATATAATTTTGTTACTATTTAAATCGTTTCTTTGGCGACAGGTAAACATAAATTTATCCACTTGCAGATTTTACCTTTCTTTTTATTCGCAGTCAAAATAACGAAATAACGCCGTAGGAGGGCTTATTTAAAACAGGTTGTTACAATTTTACTAGAAACGTAGGAATGGGTGCCATAAGGCAACACTGTGAGAGACAAAAGCTAGGTAGGCCAGGTGGGGATTTACGTATCCATGGACACTTTTTAAATTGCATGCGGTTTGATATTAAAATGACCAATTATATTCCTTTCTTGTCGCCCTTATTCCCCTCCCTGTCGCACTCATTACGTTTTCTTTAAAATAATAGCATTCTGTAGAGGTGTTAAATAATCATTGATTTTGATCATTTTTGTATTGGTATTGGCAAACCTTAACTAGTCATCAATTATCATAATCTTAAAAGCTAATTTTGTCTGTACTATAGTCTGTACGTATAGAACTATTTTTTGTTATGATAATTTTAATAATTTTGGTTTCGCCTCCAACAGTAAAGAATTTTCGTTTGATGATACCAGTACAGTTTGAAAAGCATGCGCGTTTTCTTCCAAGTTGCTATTTTGATTCAATATGCGTTTCGATAAAAAAGCAATGTTGCTTTAAAAAGTAGAGTTGGGAGCGTAGGTAAAGGTAAGTAAACAGTTCAAAACATCAAAGCCTATTGACTTCCAATTTATTTTAACAAGGAGAGAAACCGATATTCTTACGCTGCTGGTGGCGTGGGTCTGAGTCGACTAACAAGGTGCTGCAATATCAAAGTGGAGCCTCATTGCTGAAGTCATCAGTATCCATAAGTTATGAGATAGGGTCTGCGGAAGAGTGGCCAATTCAGAAAGAAGCTTTCAGTTCGAGTGGTCTGCTGTTGGTTTTTATTATCTCTACTGACGTTAAATTAATGTGGTGTCGACTCTTATGTTATTCTTTAGCTTTTTGCAGTGTTACTGACGCGGAAGATTTTTATCACACCATAAAATGAAACATATATAACCGATAACTTAGAACTTCGGATGCTCTCGAACACTCACGCAGTTCTAATGATGCTATGCCAGCCTAGATTTTACCTTTATCCGAGTTCTTCTGAATGTGCTTTTGTTTTTTCTTCAATTTATTAGTCCCAAAAATGATGTCTGCTATGCGAAAATCCGTAGTTCATTTTCTATACACATAATACATAAATCCATATCAAATATTTTGTAAAGTCCTGAAAAATTTTATTCTAAAGTTAATATTTCTGTGAACTTGTAATGCAAACAAACCTAGTTTTCTGTCTTGAACAATGCACTTTACTTACACAAACTTTTATGTTTGCGCCTCTTAGATATGGATGCGTGCAGTTGACCAAAAGCACTAACATTTTCGTTATAGGTATAGTACAATATTTCTTAGTGCCTTTGTTTTTATTAATAATCTTGTTTAAACGTAAATTCTGTAAGGTGACATCACGGAAAAGTATTATTTTTTAGTTTAATTCCGCCTTGCGCAAAAATTGAATTAATATCTGCATGGGTTATGGGTTAGTGCTTCGTTAGTAGTTCTCTTTTGGATCTCAAAACTGTACTAATTAAAAGACACGACATAAATTCTAGGATATATACCAAGGCAAGTATCCCCATTTGTAATTTGCGCCCTCCCCCAATTTTTTATACAATATCACAAAATACATAATTGTATATGAAATATATGTATCTAGTCTTATGCGCTAAAAATAGTGCCCACAAAATTAGCGCCTATCAATAAAGTCACCGGCGAAAACAACGCGTAAAACATGTGTTGTCGGCATAAATAACGCTGTAAAAAAAGTCGCCGGCAAAAATAGCATCGTCGAAAACGCTCCCAGCAAAAAAATGCCGGGCAAAAATAGCGCCGATTAAAAATGTCGCCGGCGAAAATAGCGCCGTCAAAAACATTCCCCGAAAAAATGGCGCCGGCAAAAATAGCGCCGTCGAGAACATTTCTGGCAAAAATAGCTACTGGCAAAAATGACGCCGGCAAAAATAGCGCCGTCGAAAATGTTCTCGACAAAAAATACCGATCAAAATTTTGGCAAAAATGTAGCCGGGCAAAAATGTCGCCGACAAAAACAGCGCCCTTGAAAATGTTCTCGGCAAGAAAATGCTGGTCAAAAATAGCGCTGGTCAAAAACAGCGCTCGTCAACAATGTCACTGGAAAAAATAGAGCCGGACAAAAATGACGTCGGTTAAACCAGCGCCATCAATAATGTTAGCGACAAAATAGTACAAAGCCCGGCAAAATTAGCGCCGGTAAAAAAAACCAGCGGTTAAAAATTGCACCGTCAAAAATTTCGGTTACGAATAATGTCGTCGGGAATAATTCGTTGGCCATGCAATGAACAGAATTTGCAAAGAACAGAATGACCAACGAACAGAATACCCGAAGCCGAAGCCGATGACATGCGAACGTAAAGTAGCATTTAACAGAAATTGTATTTAACAGAATGGAATTAAACAGAATACTGGAAGAGGTCACTTTATTCGTGTTCTTTCGATTTTAGTACTTTTTAGTTACTTATTTTGATGAATTGTTGTGGTGATACCCACAAAAGACTAATTTTCGAAACGTCAACAAACAGCAGTCAAAAGGGTTAGGAATTTGAAGGTTAAGTACAAAGAATATACCTTTGGTTAAGTAATCAAAATCTAATGTTTTAGCACAAAGATAAAATAGTAGCGTTGTACGGTAGGAAATGCATATTTAAAATAAAATAAAACTATAACGCTATAGTTATTCTGTTGTACTGCGAAAAAGTGGTACAGAAAATTTGTTGTGTTAATAAATAAATAAAAAGTTGTATTCCTGCATATACAACTGGTGTACAATTAGAAAAATTGACATGGAAATCCAACGTTAATTTTTAACCCTGTATGCGAGTCCCTTCTGTATTTATCTTTTTAATATAAAGGTAATCTAATTAATTTCTTGCAAAAAAACATTATCAATAAATCCGTATTTATTCACTTTTAAGGCTTTTGAATTTTAATAGGAATTTTCAGTTTTACTTATGTGATTTAAATTTGATTGAAATTAAAAAGTTTTTTTAAGATTTGAGCCCATTATCGTGCAAAAATCCACTTTAAGGGTTTAGAATTAATGTAAATAGTCCACGATTGTCCTGTTATTTTTCGTAAAAATGCTTTTTTCCCAAGAAATTAATTACATTTAAAAAATTTTTACATTAAAATGTTTCATATTAACTTAACTGTAAAGGAAAAATAAACAAAAAAATAAATGTTAAATATTTTTGGAAAAAAATGAAAAAACTAAAACATTTAAATTGACAAAACTTAATCTTAATGTAATTACAAACAGCTTTTCCTTATGACAATTTTCCATATTGTGATAAATAAGGGCATCTCAGGCCATTTTAAAATTTCAAATGACATTTTGGCGATGTAGTTCTGACATGACAAATATTTTTGACAATTTTGTGGTTGTTAATCATGCTGAAACCCATTTAAAAAAAGACAAATGAATAAAAAAGTTTTCCATATGGTGCAGACTTTTTGGCGGTCACTGTATACATACATAAATTTTAACAGGAATGTCCACAAAATGGATACTTAAGATGAATTAAGGCAAGAACGCGATACAGATTTATTTATTTTGTTGCTACATGTACGAAAATTGTGGCGAAATTTACTTCGTATCTTAGTGTTAGATAATTATTGTTATGAAGGAAAATATTCAAGGAAAATGTAGAGTTATAAGAATCATAATTTTATAGTAAAACATGCTCTTTTTAAAGAACATAAGAAGCGATATCGTAAAAAAACTGTATTCAGAAACTTTAACCTCTCACACAGCGAAGCGCATAGCGTTAGTAACCTATTTTTATTAAATATTTAACTATTAAAAAATTAATAGATTATTAATAAAATAAAACTCTTCGGTAACTTCGATTTGTATCAGTGTAACCAACATAAAGAAAAACAGTAACTGTTTGAACCATACAATTAACATCCAAATATTACGAAAAGATTGTTGTTTAGGCAACACACTACAAATTGTTTGCCTGAAATTATATATACATAAAAATAGTTTTTTTTCTATAGCAACTGTTAAAACGTGCTATTATTAACTAAAATTAGAGGGAAAAGTAGCACTTGTACCATCAAGGGTAGATAAAGTAGTACTTTAACAGCAAGGATAGATAAAGTATTTTATTTTTTGGTTTATTCTATAGCAACCAAAAAGTTATTAAAGCCACCTACTTATTTTTTCGTGAAACTGTTTTTTCCTGACACTTTTAAAGTAAATTTATCATTGATTTTTCTTCATTTTTGGTCTTCTGTAACAATTGCTATAGAAAAAAATGTTGTATTCCACACGACGATAAAATTTCATTATCTTCTCGATGCTTATTAGCGTCTCGGCTGACGCCTCGACGCTAAAATCGCTCTCGAAGATAAAGTCCAATTTTATCATCTTGTACAATAAATAACTATTTTTTGAATTGATTGTGTGGTAGGCACATGGTGAAACATTATTCATAAATATTTAACTATTAAAAAATTAATAGATTATTAATAAAATAAAACTCTTGGTAATTGTTTCACATTCTGCTCGTTGAATACGCGCAATCACCAGTAAAACTAGTGCCCGAGTGTCGCCGAAAAACAGCGCTGATTAAAAACGTAGCCGGTAAAAACAGCGCTGGTTAAAAATGTCGCCTGGCAAAAATTGCACCGTC
This sequence comes from Ctenicera cuprea, assembly GCA_958336395.1. Lineage (NCBI taxonomy): Eukaryota > Metazoa > Arthropoda > Insecta > Coleoptera > Elateridae > Ctenicera > Ctenicera cuprea. Next base: position 65,045,982 of record OY284487.1, on the reverse strand, counting down.
AAAAAATGTCGCCAGCAAACATAACGGCGGTCATAAATTCACTGGCAGAAGTAGCACCTCAAAATTCACCTTTCGGAAATTATTCTTTTAATCGCTTATCGGAACAATCCAAATTGCAAAATCGATTTTGAGATTGTAGCAATTAGAAAATACTGAAAATCATAAAATTTCGAAAATAATTAAAATTTTCAAACATTAATTGTTTAAACTGTTTAAAAAATGTCAGAATTTCTAAATTTCTCAATATTAGTTTTCGATATTTTTGAAATTTACAAAATTTTCATAAATTAAACATTTACAAAAATTCGAAAATTTTAAAAAAGTTGCAATTTTTTCATATTTTTCATTTATAACAAAATTTTTATTATTTTCAAAATTTACAAAAACTATGAAAATTTTGTATCTTAAATACTTTAAAAAATTCAAAAATGTCCAAATTTTAAAAAATTTCTGTTCTCAAACGTTTCAAAATTTTTGATTTTTAAATTTTCAGTTTTTTCAAACTGCTAGATATTTTTGAAGCTGGAAGTATTCAAATTTTAATAATTTTTTTTTTCAATTTTCGTTTTCTTTTAATTTCGATATTTATTAATTTTATTTAAATTATGATATTTTCGAAAATTATCAAACATTTGAATACTGAAAATGTTTAAATTCAAAAATTTTTCAAAGCTTTAAGTATTTTGAAAATTGTCAAAATGTTCTAAAATTTTAAAAGTAACGTAACAGTTTCAATTAGAGAGCAGAAAACGAAAGTGCCTTGGAGGTTGCCCGACAGCTTTTTTTATAGTTATAAATTTTGTGTACTAACTAGAGCACATCGCTTTAATTTGTTGAGCTAATTGTAATAATTCGAAAATTTCTGTTTTAGCTATACATCATAAAAGTGCTTTTATTTCAAAAATGGTTAACCTAAAGGACTAAAACTTTTAGAGCACCTTTTCTTTGGATAACTGTCTAGCGAAAAGGTCAGCAGACAAAGGTGGCGTTTTTCCCCTTGCGGCGCGGCGCCACTGGTTGATCAATTTTTACGCAAACAAGCAGATATGCAGACCTACAATAATAAAGTACTGCCCTACAACATAAAGCTCTCTAACTATAGTGCAGATATAATTCAAATCCTGCACCTGTAACTTTTCTTTCTTGTTTTGGGCTTCAGAATACTTTCCAAAATTGATTTCGTACCTATCAGTTGCACCCTCTAGAATAAAAGAGCTTACAGCTTTTTGTGTGCCTTGAAAAAAATGATGAAACGAAATAATACAATTATATACCACTCGTGAATTGAAAAATAATCAGGGAAAATTACTTAAACTTTCTGCGTACTAAAGCGAGTTTGTTTTGCTCAACAAAATTTTTTATAGAATAATTTACAAGTCAAAACTAGCTACGCAACAAGTTTTAGGAATTCGCTCGTCGATACCGACTACTCGCGTTTTTCAGCAAATATATTTAAGCAAATTGCTCAATTGTTAAATTTGTTAGTCTTAAAAGTAAAATTATCTTGCCAGTTCTGTTCGATGTGTTACTCCTGAAATAATCCAATCTTATAGTACCACTCGTGAATTAAAAAATAACCGGGGGTAATCACTTAAAACTCTTGCGGCTCAACAAGTTTTTGTAATTTTTTGCCCGGGTATTTTTCAATTTTTTTGTGGCATAAGCTACCATATATTTAACTTAATGTTGTACCATTTTATTGTGTAGCATATCGTGACCCAATTTGAATGGGGTAAATGTAACAACATACCTCAGTTAATAAATAATAACTAGCCTCTCACAATCTACGGTTTGTGCTTTCTGTAACTACTTGTAATAAATATTACAGCACGCAACACATACAAGACGCAATAAAAATTATTTATGATTCTTACACATACCAATGCGTATTTTTTGCGTGATTAAATAATTGAAATACACAATACAAATATGCCGAGCATTTATATATAGTCATTTAATAATTTGCTACGTACACATCACAATTTACAAACAGCCATGTTTGATAAATTACATCTAAATAATAAAAAAACTAGCAAAACCCGCGGGCTATGCTCTACGATGTTTTTGTTTCTGTTTTTTAATAATAAATAAGCTAATTAACTAGGTGGTGTAGTGGACGCGGATCGAAGTTATAGTTTTGTGAATTATATAGCGATTGATGTAATTCTCTCTATATATTAAATCCGAATCCCTTCGACCTGTCTCAATTCGAGAGGAATACGGCTGCAGCTGAGAATATGTTGTTACTTATAAATTGAAAAGTATTTTAATATTAACGTTTCATGCCCCAACATTGACTGCAATAACATACTATCATTCTTGCTACTGTACCGTGAGCATATCTGTGTAATGATACTGAGTTTACACATAAATATAACAGTATACTTTTTTTGAAAATTTTAAGTTTTTTGAAAGAAGAAGAATTGATCCGGCAAAAATTGAGTAGGAGAGAAAAAACTTATCCCCCCCTTTTATTTTTGCGACACTAACAATTAAGTTGTGACCTTTATGCTAGTATTCCTCATGAACAGTTTAGCTTGAACAAAATTTGTTTTCGTTTTCCGTTTATTAAATGAAGGGGCAAACATTTATAATTTTTAAAAATTCATAGAAGGCGTAACACATAAATTAGCAAACTAGAACACAACACACAATTGTAGGCTATCCCTATTTGTCTGAACCTATAAAATTAAAAAAAGTCGTGGCTGTTTTTGAGCAATATTTCTTTTGAAAACTCACTGCACAATTTGTATTTATAAAACAGTTCTTTTACATAATGACGTTTTGCTACCTTAGGGCTATCATAGTAACAAATTGCATCGCTATGTGTTAACTTGTTGAGTACAAAAGCGCTAAAATCAAAATTATAAACAATTCGTAGCAGCGGCCTTGTTAATGTTAGTACGTTTGCTTACCCTAAAATTTTTAATTAGATTCCATTATTTAATTTTAAAAATTAGGTTTTTAAAAAACAATGCTGCCAAAAGTTATGCATTTATTTGTTCCGACGTCGACTGTTGTTATTTGAAACGTCCAGTCTAAGCAACTACAAAGCATTTCTGTCTTGTCTATGCTACAGAAAGCAAATTCCATTACAATTTAGATTTTATCGTTAGTAAACCATAAATAAACAAATTATAGCAATGGCAGTGGCATCAATTATGAATAATTGCCAAAAACAATCAATAAACTGAGTCGAATTGCAAGGGACCGCCATCGTTTTATGATAATAAATTTTGTCGAGAAGCCGGAGGACCGGACGCTGTTGCTCGATCTTTAGAACCGGGTGCTGCTCTACTAGGAGCGGCGAGGTTGGGTCGCTTTGGACCGTTCCATTCGGTTCTAAAGCGTACTTTTCAAAGGGAACTCTGTAAAACGGACGTGGAAGAAAAGGTTTTTAGTTGTGCCAGTAAAAATGACTGGGTCCATTCCAGAAAACTAGAGAAATCGTTTTTCATTGTGACCGGAAGTTAATGTTCGATCTGTGGGTGACCAGAGGCTGAAGCTCGATCTAGAGACCGTAGGCTAGAGCTAGTTCTGGAGATGATGGAAGGCTAAAGCTTGATCTAAAGACCAGAAGCAAAAGCTCGATTGTTCTTAAGCGCTTGCCTTGCGACTGATCAAATCAATCTTGAAAATAAACTGATTTTTCAGCGTTCTTGCGTTTGTTTTTATACCCCTTTTATTGCCATCAGTAACGAATTTCTTGTCAACATTCTCTCGTGCTTTTATAACCCTCGGGCTGAATTTTGCTACAGTTTTTATTTCCGTTATTTTTTTTTAAGAGAGAGAGAGAGATAGAGAGAGAGAGAGAGATAGAGAGAGATAGAGAGAGATAGAGAGAGATAGAGAGAGAGAGATAGAGAGAGATAGAGAGAGATAGAGAGAGAGATAGAGATAGAGATAGAGATAGAGATAGAGATAGAGATAGAGATAGAGATAGAGATAGAGATAGAGATAGAGATAGAGATAGAGATAGAGATAGAGATAGAGATAGAGATAGAGATAGAGATAGAGATAGAGATAGAGATAGAGATAGAGATAGAGATAGAGATAGAGATAGAGATAGAGATAGAGATAGAGATAGAGATAGAGATAGAGATAGAGATAGAGATAGAGATAGAGATAGAGATAGAGATAGAGATAGAGATAGAGATAGAGATAGAGATAGAGATAGAGATAGAGATAGAGATAGAGATAGAGATAGAGATAGAGATAGAGATAGAGATAGAGATAGAGATAGAGATAGAGATAGAGATAGAGATAGAGATAGAGATAGAGATAGAGATAGAGATAGAGGTAGAGGTAGAGGTAGAGGTAGAGGTAGAGGTAGAGGTAGAGATAGAGATAGAGATAGAGCTAGAGCTAGAGCTAGAGGTAGAGGTAGAGGTAGAGGTAGAGATAGAGATAGAGATAGAGATAGAGATAGAGATAGAGATAGAGATAGAGATAGAGATAGAGATAGAGATAGAGATAGAGATAGAGATAGAGATAGAGATAGAGAGAGAGAGAGAGAGAGCGAGAGAGCGAGAGAGCGAGAGAGCGAGAGAGCGAGAGAGCGAGAGAGCGAGAGAGCGAGAGAGCGAGAGAGCGAGAGAGCGAGAGAGCGAGAGAGCGAGAGAGCGAGAGAGCGAGAGAGCGAGAGAGCGAGAGAGCGAGAGAGCGAGAGAGCGAGAGAGCGAGAGAGCGAGAGAGCGAGAGAGCGAGAGAGCGAGAGAGCGAGAGAGCGAGAGAGCGAGAGAGCGAGAGAGCGAGAGAGCGAGAGAGCGAGAGAGCGAGAGAGCGAGAGAGCGAGAGAGCGAGAGAGCGAGAGAGCGAGAGAGCGAGAGAGCGAGAGAGCGAGAGAGCGAGAGAGCGAGAGAGCGAGAGAGCGAGAGAGCGAGAGAGCGAGAGAGCGAGAGAGCGAGAGAGCGAGAGAGCGAGAGAGCGAGAGAGCGAGAGAGCGAGAGAGCGAGAGAGCGAGAGAGCGAGAGAGCGAGAGAGCGAGAGAGCGAGAGAGCGAGAGAGCGAGAGAGCGAGAGAGCGAGAGAGCGAGAGAGCGAGAGAGCGAGAGAGCGAGAGAGCGAGAGAGCGAGAGAGCGAGAGAGCGAGAGAGCGAGAGAGCGAGAGAGCGAGAGAGCGAGAGAGCGAGAGAGCGAGAGAGCGAGAGAGCGAGAGAGCGAGAGAGCGAGAGAGCGAGAGAGCGAGAGAGCGAGAGAGCGAGAGAGCGAGAGAGCGAGAGAGCGAGAGAGCGAGAGAGCGAGAGAGCGAGAGAGCGAGAGAGCGAGAGAGCGAGAGAGCGAGAGAGCGAGAGAGCGAGAGAGCGAGAGAGCGAGAGAGCGAGAGAGCGAGAGAGCGAGAGAGCGAGAGAGCGAGAGAGCGAGAGAGCGAGAGAGCGAGAGAGCGAGAGAGCGAGAGAGCGAGAGAGCGAGAGAGCGAGAGAGCGAGAGAGCGAGAGAGCGAGAGAGCGAGAGAGCGAGAGAGCGAGATTGCGAGAGAGCGAGAGAGCGAGAGAGCGAGAGAGCGAGAGAGCGAGAGAGCGAGAGAGCGAGAGAGCGAGAGAGCGAGAGAGCGAGAGAGCGAGAGAGCGAGAGAGCGAGAGAGCGAGAGAGCGAGAGAGCGAGAGAGCGAGAGAGCGAGAGAGCGAGAGAGCGAGAGAGCGAGAGAGCGAGAGAGCGAGAGAGCGAGAGAGAGCGAGAGAGCGAGAGAGCGAGAGAGCGAGAGAGCGAGAGAGCGAGAGAGCGAGAGAGCGAGAGAGCGAGAGAGCGAGAGAGCGAGAGAGCGAGAGAGCGAGAGAGGAGAGAGGGAGAGAGGGAGAGAGGGAGAGAGGGAGAGAGGGAGAGAGGGAGAGAGGGAGAGAGGGAGAGAGGGAGAGAGGGAGAGAGGGAGAGAGGGAGAGAGGGAGAGAGGGAGAGAGGGAGAGAGGGAGAGAGGGAGAGAGGGAGAGAGGGAGAGAGGGAGAGAGGGAGAGAGGGAGAGAGGGAGAGAGGGAGAGAGGGAGAGACGGAGAGAGGGAGAGAGGGAGAGACGGAGAGAGGAGAGAGGGAGAGACGGAGAGACGGAGAGACGGAGAGACGGAGAGACGGAGAGACGGAGAGACGGAGAGACGGAGAGACGGAGAGACGGAGAGACGGAGAGACGAGAGAGAGAGAGAGAGAGAGAGAGAGAGAGAGAGAGAGAGAGAGAGAGAGAGAGAGAGAGAGAGAGAGAGAGAGAGAGAGAGCCGCTTCTATTTTCTTTGCGAAATTTAATTCGTAGTTGCGTCAAACCACTCCCTTCGGTTTCGAGGCGCTGATTAGCTGGGAGTGCGACTAAAGAGGCTGAAGTTCTCAATAATTCGACAAATTCGTAGCGTCCACTTCGAGCCGTTGTTGACGTTTCATATTTTAACTTAGATTTACAATTCGCAGCGCGGACGTCCAAAGCTGCATGCTGTTATGGTTTTCGTCACGTCGCGGGTCTTAACGTAGGAATCATATCATACCAGATTTAAGTGCGATCAATCTATAATACGGTGCTAAAAAATGCATATAATAACACAAACTGCATGTTGTGTATAAAATATAAATCAATGTTTCGACTCATCTGAAACTGTTAACGGTTCTCACACAATAATTTGCAATTTACGTTTACGGCTTAAATGCAAATAATAAAATAGGGCAGTTGTTTTGTTTCTAATACATTTTTCATCAATTATTTATAAAGGGATCTGAGAGCCAAAGTTAATATAATTCTGGATATTTCTTATCGTTTCCATCCTTCACACTTCGTACCCCTCTTCTGGCGTTATTATCGCCTATACAATTTCTCTTGTTGCCACGCCACATCATCACTATTCTGAAATCAAAAGAAAGCTTTACCACACGTAATTCAACCAGTTTATTATATTTAATCGAGAGACTCTTGTAATAAATAATACAGAAAGCGGCACTTTATTTAGAGATTTTAAATCGAAAAGTGCCATATAAAAAGTCGCCGCCTACTCTAAGCAGCAGGTGACGGTCGCATCACACATGTCGACCTCCTGTAGCTTTTGTATGAGGAGATAGTCCTGCTAAATCCAGGATAACATTTGAAATTCCTCCTTCGAAATCCACCTTTTCATTCTTACAAAAAATGTGTTCCTTCCCACTCTAAATTGCATATTTTAATAAATTTTCTCTCGCACTGAAGTAAGGCAGTTTAAGGAAGTATTCTGTATCGGATTTATAAAAAATATATGTTTGATGCTACTATAGTTGTTCAGTCTCAAAATGTATTGTATGCTTGGTTGGGAATTCAACATTTAGCGCAGTTTGCTGCGAGTAGTACCTACTGAAACCTAATTCCGGCAACTCCAAAACTAAGATTTTCTAGCAATATTTTATTAAACTTCAAAATGGATGAGTTTGTTGAAAAACTATAAGGTTATTTAAAAAATTTATTTTGTATAAATCTCAGGACAGCAAAATAATCATAATACCCGTTTACTGCAGTTAAAATACACCGTAAGCAAGAATGCTAGTGAGGGAATCATTTGAATGAAATAATTAAACTATTCGATTATCGAAATATCTCGAGATATCTCCAAGGGTTACGGAAAATCATTTAAATAATATTACGATATTTATACTTTCGCCTTGTCGATGAAAATAATAGAACTATATTACGGTTTTTATACTTTCAATTTGTCGATTGAAAATAATAAAACTATTCGATATCGAAATATCTACAGACATCTCGAAAAGTTAGGGAAAATCATTCGAATAATATTACGATTTCTATATTTCTAAATAATAAATACATTCTGAATTTTGTTTACATCAACTGATCATATGGCACTTTTCAATCAGATTTTAAAAGTTGTGAAAAATATCTTTTTCGATCAGAATTCGAACCTCGGACATCCAGCTAAACTCATAATCTACCAACAGCTACCGAAAAACAGTAGAATCAGGCGGTAGAATGTCATTGTTTTGAATCTTAAACGTAAACTGTTAATAACGACCACGAAAATTTAAATTACCTATTTTATGTTGTTTGTACAGCTAATTAACTTTTACATTAATTTAATATTTAATTTAAAACTTTCGGGAACTTTCAAAATTATAAAAATTTCTATAAATGTTCAACATTTTCAAAGAAATTACAAAAGTTTTCAAGATTTTTAAAACATGTTTCCGATTTTTAAAATTATCAGAAATTTTCAAAATTATTAAACTATTTTGAAACTTATCAAAAAATTAAAACCAAAATTGTTAAAAATTTCCAAACTTTTCAGAGTTTTAAAAATTTTCATATATTCAAAATTTTCGAAATTCCAAAAACTTTGTAACATCATAAAATTAAAAGAGGTGTAAAATTTTCAAAATACAAATTATTTCAAATTTTTATTTTTTCTAAAACTTTTTCTAATTTTCATACTTACCAATAAGTTCATAATAATTATAATTATCAAAAGTTTTCAAGTATATAACATTTTCAAAATTCTTCAAATTTCTCAAAAACGTTAAAAAATAATATTTTTAAAACATTTTACATTTTTCCAAAATTTTTTGAATTGTTTCTAATTTAAAATTTTAAACTTTCGCTATTATTCGAATTTTCAAATCTTTAAAAATTAAAAACTAATTAATGTTTCGTTAATTCTTAACATACTTTTAAAATTTAAAAATATTATATTATGTTTGTTTGTTTAATCTTTTACCTCTTATACCCGAAGGTGTCGAGGTCTTTCACTCCAGGTAGGCTCTTATTCGCTTGTGTGTATTAGGAGGTAGTGTTGCCTTTTGGCCTTTAAACCGCTACGCTCCTTAAGCTTATGCCACCCTTCATGCCCATTCATTCAATGTCTTTCACACACATGTGTTTAATTGTATGTTTTATGTTGTTTTATGACTTTGTTACTTGTCCTGGTCAGTCAGTAATCAAGGCAAGCGCCGTTAATTGTAATCCAACGTCGAATGCTTACCGAGCTCGATACCGATCCACAGAATTACAGAAAAAAATTCTGCTTCTTCCAGGATTCGAACCGAGAACTCACGCATTGTGAGCCTGATCCTCTACAACTAGACCACCCGGATATATTTTAAAATTCAAAACTTAATAAATCTGTAAAATTTTTGAAGCTGCCTTGCTTTCTTTAATAAAAGAGGATTCCATTTCTAATTAAATCAGTTTAAATTGTCGTTTTAGGCCAGGTGGCTCAGAGAGTAGTATTACATTTTAATTCTAAATAAATCAAAAATTATTGAAAATAATATAAAATGTTTACAAAGCAAAATAAACTAAAAGGATGAGAATTTTAATTATTAATGTAGCCACAATAATTTAAAAACTTGTAAAATAAGGAAAATACCAAGAACAAACATAAAGCTTTTTCTGTGAATAAAGTCTTACTATTTAAACGTAATGTCTAATAAATGACCCCCCTGACTGTCGACGCAAATCTAAATCTAAATTTTAAAAAAACCCTCATATATTTTAGGTCTCTTCTGATATATTTCAATTTTTTTGGGTTTCTAAAATTATTTTGTGTTACGTAAATTGTTAAATTTTGCTAATTATTTATGTAAAAATTAGGACTTCCGTATTACATGTTAATAAATTAATGTGTGGCTATTAAAGTGTTAATAAATTATAGAAAAAAGCAAAATCATACAATTTTCTTTATTGCGCCAAAACATCCACGTCCTAGCGCCACAACGGCCGCGCCAAATTAATAACAGTCAAACCTCTCTGCTGCCAAACATTATTGCGTCCAAACGTCCATGCGCTCAAACACCCTACCAAATCGATCACGTTCAAACCTCTCTGCGGCCAAAATGTTCTCCGCCCAAACGTTCCTGCGACTCAACGTCTCTGCGTCCAAGCGTTTCTACCCTTAAACGTCCCTGCGCCCAAATGGCGGCGTCAAATCGATCGCACACAAAACTCCCTGCGGCCAACGTTTCTCCGCCCTAACATGCCTGTGACCCAACGTCTCTGCGTCCAAACGTCCGTACCTGCGCTAAAACGGCCGCGCCAAATCGACTGGATCTACGTCTTGATCCGCCCTAAAGTCCCTGTAACCCAACGTCCCTGCGTCTAAACGTCCCTACGTTTAAACGCTTTTGCGCCCAAAACGGCCACGCTAAATCGATTGCGTTCAAACGTCCCTCCGGTGTTTGTGCTCAAAAGTTCCTGCGCTCAAACGGCACCCGCCAAGTCGATTGTGCTCAAACTCCTCTGCAGCCAAACGTCTTTGCGGCTCAAAGTCTCTGCGTCCAAACGTCTCTTCGCTTAAACATCCCTGTGCCCAAACGGCTACGCCAAATCGATTGCGCTCAAACGTCCCTCCGGCCCAACGCGTTTGTGCTCAAAAGTCCCTGCGCTCAAACGATACCCACCCGCCAAGGCGATTACGCCCGAACCTTCTGCAGCCAAACGTCTTTGCGGCCTAAAGTCCCTGCGCCCAAACGTCTCTGCGCTTAAACGTCCCTGCGCCCAAAAGGCGATGCCAAATCAATTATGCCTAAACGTTCCTCAGGACTAACGCCCTTGTGCTCAAACGTCCCTGCATTCAAATGGCCACCCCAAATTGACCGAACCAAATAGGCCGCCCCCAAACGTCTAGTTCCGTTAAAATTGCCTGAAAGATTCTGAAAAAGTTTAAGGAGTATCTTTCTGGCCACGGTGTACTTCTTGCGAGGTGTAACACACGTTCTCACTTCCTGTCCTGCGTGGTTTTTAAGAAGGTACAGGACAGAGAGGACCTATAGTTTTACGTGGGTTCCGAACCACGGAAGTGCACACACTTCGTCTGCAGAAAAGACATTACATGGACCATCTGCGATGTGACTGTTAACTCTATAGAACCGTTTTTCGTGGTATGGGCCTATGGGTATACAGCCTACAACCAGCTCGCTAGTTTTTTTTAAATTTCGAATCAAACCTATACTACTACAACAATCAGCGGCTATTAAAGAAATACAGTGAAAACCATATGACTAGATCAAGCCCAAAATCTTAATTGCAAAGTATGTCATACAATTAATAATTTAACTAGATGTTTTTTGCAAACATTGCCCTTTGATTTGTTTTAAACACTGTTTTGGCCTTTTCTTTGTTTCATTTAGTTACATTTTTACTGTAAAATTTACACGAAACGTATAGTTTTTTTATCGCTAATGATAAACGCTACACTGGCAAGTGCTTGTGTTCTGTTCACCTACCTCGTTGGGTACCGAACCCCGGTCTCTTCACTACACAATCGTTGCCGGCTGTGTAGATTATTATATATTAAACTCTTTGTATCATATTTAAAATAAATCTTTAATGTTAAACTTTTGTTTCCGTAAGTTGTATGTGTCTATGTATGTAAATAAGTGGGGGAAATATGTATATTAAATCAACACAGCAATATATAACTACTTCTCCTACAATAACCAACTAGAGTTTAAATTATAAAAACAAAAAAAACACTCTTTCACGAGGTGAAGTAAAATAAACTAGGAAAAAGAGACGGTCTCGCAACTTATGGTAAGTACATATTTTATACGAAGATATTTGATGTTGATGTGCTGAATACATACATGTGAATGTGCAGCTTATCCAGGGTTAGCTCGTGAGCGGCTTTTCTATATTTTTACAGCATCTTTTACCTTTTCACTGCTCCATTCCATCCGATAGAATTGCGTCAGCAACAAGGGAATCATAAAACCAAACACACTGTTGCGTTAGAAATGCAAAAATTGGTATCCATCAAACCTGTCAGCGAATATGTAATTTCTAGCATTGCATGTAATTGTCGAAGAAAAAAATTCTAGAAAATTATACACATTTCTTTGAGGTTGTGTCTTTGGAAATAACGAATTCTTAAAAATAGTTAAGGAACTAATTCTACCGAAATTCTAATTCGTTACATCATTTAGTATGGAACTACGAGATGCATTAAATGAAATCGCCAAGAAGATAAACCTTGATGTTCGTTTGAAAACGCTTCATATTAATTATTATTCCTTCCGCTTAAAGCTTTATTACTACAGGATAATCTTTAAAATTTTTTAACCCCTGCCATGAAAAACCAAAATAGTGTCTTTGTTTAGTTCACAAACCTACAATTAACAAATTTGTCATTTTGGCAACTATAGTTTACGGTATAAGCTAAGACATGCAGTTCATACTGCACAGCAAGAGTTGACTAAACATGTTATAATTAGAAATTGCGCTTCGGATTTAAAAATCGCTATAAATCTGTTATTTGAACAGATATCAAAAATGTGCAAAGAATGGAAAATATATTTTTTAACTAGAGCTAATTGATAGGCGTAGCTAAAACCACTTTTCGCGTAGTTGATATTAAAAACAGCGGCAGTCCGTCCTATTACGCAGGGTAGGCAGTTCCTACCCATAATTTTTCAAATAGAAAATCAAATCCTAAACTGTAATAAAAAAGAGCTATTTTTACATACAGTTTTTATTTTTACTTTTTAACACCACCGCGTAATGTTAAAAATTGGGCGCCAAACAAAAAGTGGGAGTAAATATATTAACTAGCATGTAATTAAATTTCACTTACAGTTAAAGCAACAATAGCAGAATAGTTCTGAAACAAAGCAACTGCAAATGAACACACAAGCGTTTAAAACACCGTTTTGTTTACGCTAGGTGCAACTTATCGGGCCGAATTAGTCCAGCTCAGACACAATCAGCCAGTCTATTATACTTAATACGTTTGCATGTACATTTATAAAATAATGCAATGATCAGACGTTTTAAGCATCAAAAAAGCACGACCTCGCTCGAGTCGGTAGTCTTTAAATTACTAGCGTCGGACAGCGGCATTTACGTCCAGCGTGAAGGAAGCTACTGTGTGATTTATTATTTCATACGTAGTTTGCAAATTTGCAGCAAATATGGAAAATCTCGCTGACCTGCTTTTAAAAGAAAAATTAATTGGATACTCTAGCGAAAAACAAATAGACATTAAAAAACATGTGCAATTAATTTAGAAAATTTTCAATTTTTTCTATTACTTTTTTTCATAATTTCAACTGTTCTTGACTGATACAATGTACCCGGTTCTTCAAACAAAACAATTGTGAACAAAAAAGTGATTGTAAATTTAATGAAATTTTCAGTGACACTATTGATGCTGTTGGTGCACCTCTTTCCAAGCGCACTGATTCTGTAAAAAAATACTAAATTAAATTTTAAACAAATTTATTTCAACATAGTAGACTGCGTTATGGTCCAAATTGAAATTCGGTTTGAAGATTTGGAACAAACTAAATTTTACAACTTGTTTTATTCTGAAAATTTTGATTCTCATAATAATGAATTTTCGGAGAAACATTTTCACAGTGTTTTTATCGTATACGGCAAATATTTTGGCAAAACCACTTTAAGACAAGAATTGCAATATTTATACAGCAATCCTTCAATAATTAGAAATGCAAAGCACTAAAAAACATACATGAGGATGAACTTTATACTTGTTTGCCTCAAGTATATAAATTGCTGCAATTGATTGTAACCATACCAACAACAACAGCGTCTGTGGAAAGAAGTTTTTCTACTTTAAAGCGAATAAATATTTACTGTCGCAATTCAATAGACCTAGACCGATTTTCTGCGTTAAGTGCAGCCGTTGAAAAAGATCTAGTTTTTAAACTTAAACAAAATAACGAGGGGTACAATAATGTGATCGACCACTTTACAGCTATGAAAGAAAGGCGAATCGATCTTGTATATAGAAAATAATTTTTCCCTGTATACAAGGTCAATTCGTCGAACATTATATTATTGTATTATGAAATTTTTTTTAAATTCCTGGAAGGCGTCAGAGTATAATTTTGGAAATTAGTAAATAACAACTTTGTAGTTCATTGCAAGCTCTATCGGTTCAGAAAGTTTAAATAAAATCGTTTGGGCTGTATTTGAGGAATAACTTTTTGAATGTGTCGTAAATTTGAGCCGCTAGTATATTTACAATTAGTATTTTTAAATCACTCAATTATACTTATTAAGGGATATTACATGGTATGACAATTTGTGTTGATTGAATGTTTTGTTTTTAAGTAATCGGGCATTAAAATCAAAATTTTCAAAAATTCTTAGCAGACTTAACTGTGAAGATACAGCATTCGGGAAAAAATCATTTGATTTGCCCTTAGATGCACTACAAAGCTCTGTATTTAAAATTTAGAAAAAAAAGAACGCACTCGCCTACCCACCCACCCACGGACAGAAGTAAAAAAAACACTTTTTTGTGTTCCTCGAATTCCAAAACGAGTATTTCTGTTAAAATCTAAAATTCGTAAATTTGAAAGAAATTATAACTTACCATACTTCAGTAGAAGTATGAGAAAGTACAAAATCAACATAGGAAAACTGAAAGTCTCGTACAATACCTCCCTGAACTGCGCACGTCAGTTTTAGACGTCATATCGACGAAGAACGCTTATTTTTGTATTACTTGGTAGACATTTTGGTAAGCTTCCGCTTAAATTGCGGCCCTAATTAATTAATTTTCGATTGCAATAAAAAGTTCGGCTTATACCTTCTAAGTTACGCTCAGTGGCCCACGTCTTTTGATAGCTCAGTTAGCATATAGGTGTCGCTAACTCGCGGTACAGCAACGGTACTGTAAGTACATCTGTTAAAGTTTTTCTCTACGCCTATTTTATTTATAATTTTTTACAACTTCTTACTATCAATTTCAATTTATAAAAGCTAAATATTTTTTATGGTTAATACCAAATTGTCTCCGTCAGTGCGACTTCAAAAAGTCTCTCTGTCTAAAGACCACTCAGATCAAATTTGATTGTTGAAAAAACCTGATGGCAGTCACACCGAAAACGGAAAAGAGAGTTTAAAAATGCTCTTAGAGATCCACTTTCCAGATTCTACGATGATAGAGTACGCAGAGGTGTTACACTGGCTCGATGAGAATAGTTACTGTTCTTCAAACCGAGACAAAAGCCTATCTGGAAGGATTTTTACTCCAAAGAAAATGCAGTGGGCAATTGGATCATTTAAACCATACAAATTATCAGGCAGGGATTGGTATATTTCCAGTTCTGCTTCAGCAAAGTGTAGATGAATTGCTGCCTACGCTTGTAAAAATCTTTAGGGCATGTTTTGCCTTGGTCTACACTACAAGTTGGAGAGACGTTAGAGATTTATACCAAAACAAAAGCAGGAAAGCAGCAAGACAAAATCATATCGACCCACCAGTCTGACGTCTTTTCTCCTTAAAATAATTGAGAAAATTGTAGATAAATACATAAGGAGCGAATTTTTGATTAAAGCACCGCTTCACGACAAACAATTTGCTTATCTTCTTCTTTTTTACTTTCAGCTAGAAGATTCCTCCTGTTGCTCGGCTTGTCATTGTTGTTCGGTGGACATAATTTGCCAGCTTTGGGCCCATCTCTTGGGCGGTTGTCCTGATAGTCGTCCAGTTTTACAAATGTGAGCAAGTCGCTGTTTCCCCATTCTCTCCACATGGTCACGCCACTCCTTTCTTCTGGTATTGGTCCATTTCACCTCGTTTTGAGTACCACAGTTCCTTCTGACGTCATCGCTTCTTTGTCTGTCCCGAAGTGTAATCCCTGAGATGGCTCTTAGGACTTGTTTGCTTATCAACGAGGCAAATCCACCGAAATTGTTCTACATAATCTCATAAGCAAGAGTGATTCAATGACTATAAAAGCCACAAATAGGTGGAGTACTATTGCCCCTACAGTGGTCGATGGGCATTCATGATCTTCTCATAAACTGAGTGACTCCGGAATAAACATACAGGGTTGCGCTTAGTAGTCACCATCAAAGGCAAGCATAACAGGACTATATCCAATATCAAGCAGAATGCTCTTAATAAAATTAAAAACTGGTGTTAGAGAGAAAACTTAAATGTTAATTACAGCAAAGCAGTCATTGTACTATTCGCAAAAAAAGGGAAGTTATTTCTTACGCCTCCAACAATAAATAGCACACAAATGCAGTTATCCAATGAAGTTAAATATTTGAGAGTTAATCTCGACCAGAAACTCATTTGGAACCCACATTTTGACAGAACTACCCAAAGCGAAATAACGACATTTTGGATTTCCCTTAAGCTCTTTGGTAAAACTTAGGGACTAAAACAGAAAATGATCTTCTGGTCATACTTAACGGTGGTAAAACCCATTGTCACTTACGCGTCTCTAGTGTGGTGGACAAAAACTTAAGGAAAGTACAGCGCAGAACAAGTTGGTAAAAGTGCAGCGGTTGTCCTGTATGCGAGTTACTCGTACCATGCAGACATGACCAACAGCAGCAATAGAAACTATGCCTATTCACCTACAGACCAGAAAGAATGCGATGCTAAGTGCCTATAGATTGCAACTAAATAAAATATTCAAATCAGGAGACTTCATTGGACATTTAGAAATTCTAAGTAAATTGCAGCAGGAACTTCTGTCCAAACCAACTGATAGACTAACACCAGTTATGTTCAACTGTGAGTAATCGTTTGAAGTGGTTATTTAAGATCGCCAACCGTTGAGCTCAAAAAAATCATAACTAGAGAAAGGATTAAATGGTTGGTATAGGGATAGATTTCAAACAATGACTGGCGTGGGCATAGGTATTTATGGCCCAAGAGTAAGGCTGTCAAAAGCCCTGGGTCAAATTCCTAAAATTTTTCAATCAGAGATTTATGCCATAGATATCTGCGCTCAAATATGCCTAAGAAAAGGCTATAGCCTATCCAGAGTGCATACCCTATCAGACAGCCAAGCAGCGCTTAAAGCTCTGAGTTTTTACAGTTTTGAATCTGAAATTGCTTGAGAATGCTGCCTTTTAAAAATCGCAAAGTAAATGATAAACTTTTGCAGTTGATATTCTTTGGTTAAAACGTAGGTATATTATTGTTTCTGTTTAATACCGTCAAACAACATTGAAGAGGAGTAAAGAATAATACAAAAAAGATAATGTTATATAAACAACACACGTTCTCTTACGGGGTTGCACGCAGTAACAACTCTGGGGGTTCACGTAGAAATCAGTAGAAGGAGTGCGTAGAGATGGTATAGGGGGCTACAAGTCCTACTGGTTTTATCTTGGTGCTGCAGGACTGTAGAAGGAGCCGGCTGCTGCAGTGCTCTAGAAGAAGTTTATGGGGCTGGTTTGTTTCGAATCTGAAGCTTGTGTTCGATACCAAAACTAGGCTTTAGGAAGAACTTGTTTTGGTTTGCTGCGGACCGGAAGTTAATGTTCTAACCCAAAGCAGATTCTTAAAATGATCGGTTTAGATACAATTTTTTTAAATCGCCGTTGCATAGCAATGTTTACACAATACGAAATTTTTCTACATAGTAACAGTGTGTTCCCCTAGGGGAACCAACCACGCTCCCCTCAACGCTCATTGCCTTTAAGTGGGACAGTGGGTTGCAGTTTGCCAGTTTTTCCTTATTTTGTCACTTCTAGTGGAGTAACGAAATCATGTCAAACTAAAGTTTATGCTAATATTAAAACTCGTTTTTAAAAAATACAGCGTTAACACGTTCACTGCCAATCACACTCGGTATATGTGGTCGGCTATTTCGAAAGCAACCGACAATTCATAACGTGTGTGTTGACTATTCTGATTTTTTAGTTGGTAAAATCAATTGGCATGGCTGCCTGAACAATCATTTTGCGTTGGCCTCCCGCTAGGATTGTGTTTGTCAAAAACCGCAGTAGGATTCTATTTTGGCTATATTTAAGTTTTTGCTGTATAGTTTTATATAACTATGGGTTTTAGTCGGCTCCTCATATCGTTCCAAAAAAATAGGTGACAGTGAAGCTAGAAAGCCCAGAAGAAAACGTCAGATTTGCTCTAAATCTTTCTATCAGACTCTATCAGAAAATTCAATTTCAAATGGAAATGCTACCAAGAAAACAAGTCTAACTTCCGTTCCCGATTTCGGATTTATGTCAAAAGCTTAATTTTGTCGGTGAATTTTTTATTTATCTTCGCATTGCAAGCTAATCGAAATCGGTCCATCCATTCGAAACATATGAGGCACACATACCCATCCACCGACAATTAAAAAAAACACTTTTTTGGGTTCTCGGAAATCCACAATATGTATTTCTGCAAAATCTTGAGTTCGAAAGTTTTCATGAAATTTATATTCCCTCTACTGAAGGTATAGTAAAGCAAACTGGAATTGAATACTAGATCATTCTTAACATTTAAATAAACGGGTTCATAAGTTCTCATCAGGACGCTGTGCTTTGGTAGGTTCGCAGAGATGCTGTAAATCTTGGTTGATTTTAAGCTTGATATTTGATCTTTTGCGGATCAGAAAACGAAACATCAAAATTTTGAATATATTTTTCTGTGTTTTGTTTTGCAAAAATTCTCGTGCAATGTGCTTCTTAAGGGTTATTATAATAATTAAATCTGATTCCGACCTGCCAACTGCCTTTTGAGTAGAAACTGTTAAAGGCAAACTTAGAAAAAACCGTATCGGTCTCCGTCAGATTTATAAAATTCGATACCGAAGAGAATTCCATAAAAGAAACATGTCTAACTTCCGCTTCCGGTTTCAAATTTTTACTAAATATTATTTTGTCGATGCTCTTTTACTATACCTCTGCATTCCAAAGTGCATTCAATTTTGTTTATCTGTTTCGTTAATATGAGGCGCACAAATCACTTTTTTCTGGAGGTCAAAATCATTTTACTTGCCCTCAAATTGGCGAAATTGAAAATTTTCATGAAATCAATACATCTATACTGTAACCCATATAGCACAGGATATCCATAGGAGGTCCATTTTAAGTCCGTACGTTCATAAACATGCTATGAATGTGTAATGGATTTGTATTGCATATCCATCTATAGACAACAAATAGATATTCAATTTAGATATCCAATGTATGTGCTTAAAATGTCCTTTTCAGTTTTGCAATGATTTCAACATGGCTTGGCAACCCCGGCACCTACTTCTTTGGAATTGACGGCTGCAAAGCGTTCAGTAGCATTGGCAAGCTTTGTGTGCTGTGGTCGTGAGCTAACCGATGAAGCTCTTAGTTTGGTCGTGTTTTGTGCGTACGGTTTGCCTACAGAGTTTTATATACAAAGCAATAAAAGAAAAACTGAATCAAGGCGGTTAAAAAAATTGCGTGTCTTCAATTGACTGTTAACAGCCATAATTCTAAAATTATTGACAAATCGCGCAAATTGTGTTTCAATCTGACATGCGGTTTTGTGTTCACCGCCCCACTTGTTTTTTTTTCTGAACGTTTTATAAACGTCTGTGGATTTTCCAAGATTTAATTTTGAAACAAATTTTCTTACTATATACCTAAAATAGCAAATTTCGAAGAAACGCAATAAAAAGCTGGCAAGAAATGGTCGTAGAGCGAAAGACCGTCGCAATACCGAAATAGTTATTAGAGATTTGTTTCTAAATTATTTCCGTTTTTTATCGTATTTTGTATTTTATAAATAAACGTGTTTAACAGATTGCAACTGTTTTTAAATTATTTAGTAAGAAAAAAAATAGTAGACTAGCTAAAATAAAATGAAAATTTTTGGTTGTTTAAGCAAATTATTGTGTCTTAAATAACATACATACAGAATTATAAAAATTTGAAAAAAAAATTTAGGATGAATTTAGGCAAAATGAATATCCAGGATTTCAAAATATAATGAAACCATGTAATGTCATGTTCATTAACTGTCCAGTAATATGACGCTACAGGATATGTTATGGACAACCTATGTATGTCCAAACTTGATGAGAACGGATGTTTAATGGACGTCCATTGTGTCGATTTTAGACGTCCGATGTACATCCACAATCACACAGGTGGGATATTCAGTGGACGTCTTATGGATGTTCTTGTGCTATAAGGGAAGTAAGTAAGCATATGAGGATATTGAAAGTATAAGAAAGTAAAAAGACGTCGGTTATATGTAATTTACAATCATTTTTGTTTAATGTTGCAGCCCATACGCCCTTTTTATT
Source organism: Ctenicera cuprea (assembly GCA_958336395.1). Lineage (NCBI taxonomy): Eukaryota > Metazoa > Arthropoda > Insecta > Coleoptera > Elateridae > Ctenicera > Ctenicera cuprea. The sequence goes on along the minus strand of OY284487.1, from coordinate 65,026,036 downwards.
AACATTTTTGTTTGGTGGCTTTATTATATATAATATTGTCACTTATTGCTAGTTTTACCGAAACTAACACGTCATTTTTAGCGTGTTATGCGTATACCGCAGCTACGATCTTAACTTGTCACGCTTGTCGCTGGTAATTTTACAACTTATTAAACACTACTAGTAGTTTTTTTACCAATTAATTGGTTTAATTGGTCGTTGACACCAAAATCGAGCACTGTAATTGGTTAAGTAAAATGTATTAGGATTACTTAAATTTTGAAAATATCACTACGATATAATCCATATCTAAACAGCAATTAAGCGAGAAGAAAACTTAGACATATAGGTATAGTATAATTATAAAACTTTTTACATCAAGCTTACAATTTTTTTTATTCGTTTGTATAATCTTGAAAGTCAAGATCTGGCAGGTCCGACCAACAGTAATTTTATCTACGGCGTACATCAAAAGAAGTGTTTTAAAATTTATCAAAAAGAAATTAAGCATGTAAATTGAAAAATTCCAAACTTTCCCAGGTTTACCACGCTCTATTTAGGGATGTAACACCTGCGCTCGTCCTTGAGAGGGTTAAAAAGCCACGATGTAATTTTCTTTTTCGCATGCCTCTCCTAAAAAGGCATATTTCTTCATTAGGGGTTTAATTTTTCCCTGCTGCATACATAATCAATAAGCCTCTTTTTCTTGCCATAATTTTAATATTTAATTTATTTCTAATTTACATCTTGAATTATGCATTCTTCCTCATTTCTTATTCCCGTTGCATATTCAGATTTACACCGAGCTCTATCTCTAATAATACGTTCTATTATATAGCTGCAGTTCATAGACATATTATTTATTTAGAGAGAGCCGCAGAGAGTGAAAATTCTTCAAGTTCAGACTCGCAGCGTTGGATCTGGTGCAGGTACAGCGTTGAAGTCTCCGCGACGCCCGAGCTGGATGGAGCCAGATTGTATCTTCCTGTTGAATATAAACATATCTGTGGTCATCACCTGTTTACTTATGATGCAGTACCGTCTGTGAAAGAGAGACCATTGCAGAATCGTTATATAGCTGGAAAATCCTTCTTTCATGGCATCGTGCGGCGTCGCGGCGCTGAATATAACCGTACTTTAAATTGTATGAAACATACATGAGTTCTGCCCTCCCTCTGAATATATACCGGCCTTAGTTTACAAATGAATACAGCTATTGAACTTACTTATAATATCAATGTGGCTCGCCGTCTTCGTCGCTCTTCTTTGCACGCCGCTCGGCGCTCTCCGTCGCCGGGAACCAAATCTAAACCTCTTTCCAACGGCCATACAGAATGGCCATATTAACTTGATAATTAGGTGTGTTATCCGACTTGCAGATGAGCGACTGAGTCTGGATGGAATAAAAAGTGTTTTGCCCCCTCTTTGTAGCTCGACACCGTGGTATAAAATTGGGAAGGGCGTTGGTGATGGCACATTCTGACGTCGTTCGTCGAGGTCCTTGGACGCGTCGCGGGCGTCATCTTCTAGTGACGTGGAGTGTATTCAGTGCTCCTCCAGGTGCATTATTCCCTTGTAGCGCCGCGGACACATCTGGATACCTAATGGGAATTGGCATTCCAAGTATGCGCATTGATTAAATGTAATTAATTGCTTGCTAATAGCGATATTTGCATTTTTTTGTATTTTACTATTTTACACCGCTGTAGTATGCAACGGAGTAGCAACATGCATTGTGTCTTAATTATTTATATATATTTACTTGCATTTTCACAACCTATGCGAGGTGGTATTGAAGTGAGGTTATGTTGTGATGCACGTGGCTGCCATGCTGAACTCTTTACTAGAACCAACCGTTAACACTCTGTGTCCGTGAGTGGAGGGAGTTGTTACTTCTGCTTCTGCAAACGTAGCGGGAAATTTCGACAACTCTTGTTATACTAGATTGGTTGAACTCATCTTTTCAAAAAATGATTAACAAAATTTGTTTCCTTGGATCTCAGCAATGTACATAATGCTGACAAATTTTAAACTAAAAATATGTTTTTCCTTGTTTAGTAAAAGACCTATCGCCGTTGTTTTGTTGCCCTTTTATTTATTTATTAGTTTCAATGCAATTTTAGCAAGTTATAATAGGCAGTTGAAATTTTTTTTAAACATTTCGTGGCTGCCGTACTAAAACAAGTTTTACTTGGGCAAATCTATTGGGTTTTGTTGTCTTAATTAAAATCACAGGTGCGGCATTATTTTTAAATGTTTCAACTACATAATATAGTACTGAAGTAACATTGTATAGGATATAGGTACCTACTATTTTTGCTAAACTTGTGTTTTGGTGGTTGCAAATAAATCGCTTCGTTATATGTTTATTTCTACAAGAAAAAACGCTGCAAGTGAAGACATACACCGTGTCTTGAGCGGAACGAAAATTGCAAAAAAGACTGTTCGTTGGCTATTTTATTTTCTTTTAATATACGATCAAAACAACGTTTATGTTTTGAATGCAACCCAATTATGCAACTTTTTAAATTTAAAATACTCGTTATTGGAAGTATAATCGTGAATAAAACCTTTATAAAGACCGACGCGACGGCTAACCTTTTTTCTTCCACCAGCAAACTAAGCTTTAATTGATTAAAAAAAAAACAACCTGTAGTATTAAAATTTTTCCCCATGCTCTAACCATGAATTATAATTTTTCGAAAACAAAGAAATTTGTTTATGAACCATTTTTCCGAAATTCTGCAAATTTCAAACAAAAATGTTCGTTCATATAATAAAATTTCTCTCGAGTGATTTACCAAAAAATTTGGTGCTTTTGTACAGGGTAAACCAACATATATTACGCCCCTATTTAGTTGTGAAACGGACCAAGATTAAAAAAAACGTTAATTCAAGTTTATTTTTCCCTACTTTTTTGCATATGTCAAAAAAATGTTTGACTAATTTTGTAGGAGCTAAAACGCAACCGTTATTTTTTCTACCAGTATTTTTGACTTTATTCGATAAAGATTTTTTTTATTCAACGATACATGTCTGGCGATGGCTTGCAGCAGATGAGCGCTTGCTTCTAACGCAAAACGCGTCTGGGGTTTGACTTTTTCCACCAGGGACGTGCACCGAAACGTAACCGAAATTAACAATTGTCTGACCTGTAACCTTTATTATTTTCGGAATTAACTAGTATTTTTACGTTAAAGCAAATTTCAAACCGACATGACATTTATTTATTTTTGCAAATAATAATAATTGTTTGCGTTTGGCGTGTTAACCATTTGGATTTTATATAAATTAGTAGCCAAAACAATGATACTTCAAGTACTTAATAATAATAAAGTTGGCCAGCAATGTAAATGCGAACTACAGAGTTATTAGAGAGTAGGCCAAAATTTTCTGTACTGTGAACTTTTCTGAAGGGATTGTGTCAGAATCAGCAACAGCAATTGTGCTAGTTTGAATTATGCCAAATGAGAAGAAAATAACAAAACTTCATGTACATAATTTTATTTAATCTAGATAGCAAATTACTATGGTGTCTGATTGCGTTTGTTAGTTAATTGATTTTGCGAGGACACAAAGAATTTCCATCGCTGCTTGATCTAGTACTCTGTATTCGGTAATATGCAAATAAACAGCTTGGGGATAACTCCATGAAAAAATTGATAGCAGTAGGAAGGGCTTAAAAGTCACATTGAAAAAAGTTGTAGTAGAAATGATTGCGTTAACTTGAAAACGCCGAAAAATTTACATAAACGTTAAACTCGGCGTGCTTGTTGGCATGCGCAGCGATGAGTGCAGTGGTTGAATTTTTCCATTAAGTATGATTTTTATTTTCTTCGTATTATGTTAATGGTTAACTGCTAAGCTTATGCTTCCTGCACTGTTTTTAAGAGAATGACTGTCCCTCAAGCGCAGCGGAAGACGCGAGCCTTTATCGTGCCGAAATGTGTACACGGTTCGTCAACTTTCATTTTTTTCATTTCATTTTCTCAATAAATATTTTCATTCATGTGACGTATGGTTTCCCCTCCACCTACTCCACTAAACTTCTCCGGGCTTCAATGCAGACAGTTTGTCTTCATATTCAAACGAAATTTTAAAATATTTCTCCACAATGTAAATTCAACTTTCACGCGACCGAAATTTGAACTAACCGTAACCGGATTTTTTAAGTTTTTATTTTCCCGAGACTCGAAACAAAGTTTGAAAATACTCGAAATTTTAGTAATTCGGGAAATCTTAAAATAAACCAGTAGGGGAAGATGTACGTGCACCTTGTTTTGTATTTCTAAGAATATATATCTAATTTTTGTATAATTTTATTCTATTAATATGTAAAGCAAACGGCGTTGAAAAGAAAAACTTGTTTAATAGTTATTTAAGTATCAAGGAATGTAAGGACGTAATAACATCCGAGGTAGGCGAATACAAGCTGAGGCGGAGCCGAAGCTTGTCGCCTGCCGAGGATGTTATTAGTCGATACATTCCGTGTTACTTATTAAATTTTTCACGCTACCGGCAATGTAAGTAGGCCTACAGGTAGAAATTTAATCATATTTTTAAAAGTTCGTTTTGACAGCTGTCATCGGAATTATTTTTTAAAAGCTCCATTATTCTAAGTTGTCTGTGTTTGTTACCATATCAACGAACAGTTAAATTCAACATTATTTTCCTAGGGATGTAAGTGACACTATTAAGTTCCGTCGTCAAGGGTAACTAGTACACGAATGTTATCAGCCACTTACGATCCCTGTAGCTATGGATGTAAGGCCTACTTACACTGCCGGTAGCGTGTAAAAATTATTTTAGTTATATATCAATAAAAAAATCATAATATTCGTGTATTTTGTTATTTTAATTTAATTAAAAATTATATTTAACGGCGTCGCTGCAACGTGCGGAATTTGTGGGAAATGCCTAATGCGGCATATAGAAAAGTCAGTCGTTGTTAGTCTTGGTGGCCGTACCCGTTTCAGACTTAAACAGGGGCGTAATAAGTGTAGAACCGCCCTACCTACGCTTTCTTTGATAACATCTTTACAAACAAATTATAACATTTATGTACGAATAGTATAAGGCAATTTTCAACAACTATTCTAGGCCCACGTATCGGTCTAGCCGCCGCGAACCGTTCAGGTCAGTCTAAGCAACTTATAGATACATTTGAACCAGCAAACATAAAATACTAAATAAACTGTGTCGAGATGTAACAAGACCTGTGTTGAATGCGCCGAGCAAATGAAAGCATAATGTAATTTAATTGAAAAATATATCCTACTACTTACGCAATATTATTAGCGGTTTATACAGCATAAATTAATCAAATATAATGTATGATTGTAACATGCAAAGGCAAGAGCTTGTTGGCATAATCCAAATACTGCCAAGAAAATAACAAATAAATAAGCTGTGTCGAGATTTAAGAGCATAGCTATGTTTCCTCCTCGGAGTTTGTTTTTGTAATGACAGCTATCAGCAGATGATGTTTTAATAACCTAAACATCTAGCTAGTTGCAAACATAGTTTTCTTATCTGCATCGAAAACTGTAGCGATCCGCTGTACAAACGCATATGCATCTTATATAATGGACGTGTAGATATGTGGCTTCTCGTAGCGGTGAGACCGGGATTGATGATCCGGATTTATCAAAAGATTATCTAACCAAGTGCTTTTAACCAACATGCAAACGCTTCTCGTATTTTACAAAACAAAGGCGTTAATTTCCAATTTCATTCAGTTATAGTTTTACTGGTTGCGGCAATATACAAGGTGAGGCAATAAAATGTACCCTATGTTTGATGTTGTAGCATAGCTACACTAGCGATTCCTACACATAGCTAAGAAACATCAATGCAATTTCCTGCAGCACGTTGCAAAAAATAATATTATTTAAAAAATATCCCTGCAGTGCCGCTTCTAGAGTATATCAGTTGGGTGCACAATTTCTTTGCGGGGTCAATGATTCAGTACCACAACCTTATCAAATCATATATTAAACAATGGGTAATTTTAATATTAAAAAAAATTTAAACAATTTACTGAAATTAAGGAATCCGCCCCCTACAAAACTAAAATCCTGGATACGCTACTGAGATAATGAAAATATGCATAAGAAGAGAAATAAAATAATCACTTTAATCGTTTTATTAATTTTATTTACGCATGTACTGGTGTTTATCGGACCAGCACGGTTGTCGATGCATATATGAAAATTAGGTTTACACTGTATGAATGTATTATTAGAACGAAATTCGCTGCTGCCTTTCATTACCAAACCATATTTCGCCGAGGAAGCATCATGCGAACTGGCGGAGGTGGTGAGTTTATAATTAGATATAACTCTGCTTCAGCCAATCATATTGCTTATAGATGTATAGGGATGGGTATACATTAAATTTATGAGACAAGTCACTGCTGCAGCTGTAGTGATACTATAACAATTTTCAACTAAGCACTGCTATGACAGTGATGTCATTGCATACAATTTAGAAAATACTTCTATAGCAGTGGCTGTGCGCAAAAATGTTATTTTGTTAGTACTCTTGTATTTAGAGCAAACATTTGCTGTTTTGGATGTTTGTGTAAAAGTTAAGTAAGGAGACAGCATCGAAAATCCAGCAAACGTCGGCGAATAAACCACGGGCGCGGCATCCATTTCATTTTAAAAGCTTGCGTAGAATAGTTGTTAAAAAGTGCTTTATACTATTAATACATAAATGTATTAATTTCATTAATACATCTCTTGTAATAAATTTACTAACATTTTTTTAAAACAGCGTGGGGCGTAGACTACGACTTCAGCTAGTTATAATATAAAACACGAAACTGGACATAAATTATTCAATAATAAAATCTTACCTATTTTGGTAAAGTTTTGGGACTTGTGGGCGTTCTATCGTTAGATGTCGCTAATACAACTCCTTCACCCCAAGATTGAATTAGAACTGTTTCTATCAACACTTACCTATTTTACGTATTTGCAATTTGATTATTAACGGACACATCTATACTATTATAAATGTTACCTTTGATTTAAAACCTTTGCGAGATCGATACAACTCTTTATAGGGGCAGTGGCCGGAATTAGGTTAACAAAAACTAAAGTCGTTGTTATCTTATGAATATAAGATCCCAATAATGTTAAAAAAATGGTTTTAGAATTAAAAATAAAAGTCGAGTACTTATAGTTTGCAGTTTACTGTTCGCCCCATATAAAAACATATCACAAACAAAATATTTACATGTTGATTTCAACTTTTCAACCAAAAAAGAATTTTTGTATGTCACATTACAACCTCACCTTCCAAGTGCGGGTGATTACACTGTCAAGTTGTGCTACGGGTGATGCCGTATATCTATGAGTATGGAATAAAAAAACCAGGTTTTCAAATAACTCCAGAGAAAGAAAATTTGAGGTCGTAAAGTCCGGTGATCGTGCGGGCCAAGGTGGCCAGGAAACATATATGCCGACGTGTGCCGTACGAACCGTCGCGTCGCTTCGTCTTGCTGGAACCATACATCTTCGTCTGGTTCTAGTCGATTCAGTTTGTGAGTAACAAATGTTTGTAACTTGATACGATAGTGTTGGTAATTCCCAGTTACTCACTGATGTCATGATAGTCCTTGTTCTTCGAGAACCTTCAGAACAGTTATTTCGCCGGAGAATTATACATAACTACTAAAATTGAAACTGTGTGACTGTTTGACTTTATTAAACATTGTTCGGCACTTTATTTATTTTACTATTGCACATTATTTAATCCGACATAGTAATGGAAGTCAGCCTTGCCTCCTACAAACCTGGTCTATTAAAATCGGATTATTGTCGGTTTGTATATTTTTATTATACTTTTACGTACCTAATTAATTCAGTTAGTGCTTAACTATAATTCTAATTCATGAAGACGTTCCTGTTGTTTTCTGAATGATGCTTCTAATCTAGGAAGATATCAAGAATAGTAATATCTTTCACGTACTCGTGTCTTTTTTGAGGTCGTCTGTTCAGCGACGGTCGGCAGTTAAAAAGACTTTTATGAAGATATGACGATACCGTCGGTAGTATGCTCATCAGGTCCTCCACCACGTACGTACATACCTACTACGTGCAAAGACAGATATATATAGTGTGCCCCACGACGTGATTACATAATAGATATCTCAGTTAATGGTAATTTTAGAAATAACTTTTGTTATTTATTTTTAAACACCCAAAAATTATGTGAATGCCATCGTATCGTCTGCGGGATCCTATTTTTAGCAATTTTTTAAGTATCTCATTAAAGTAATCTCTTAGTTAAAACTATAAGAAAGTATTTGTATATCATTCGAACAATAATTATTATGTTTAAAATGTCATTTGGAATAAAAACTTCATTTTCTCTTAAATTTGCGATTCCTTCTTTTATAATTTAAGCTGAAATCATTTTTTCCCAAAACATTTCAGTTACAATCAAATGTTATTATTGTGATTTTTAATAAAATAGTTATAAATGACTTCCATATGTTATTACTACACTGGACGTGACATTAATTTTTCGAGTTTAAAAACAACAGTGGAAGTAATTTGCAAAAACACCTTTTTTTCTCTGAATAATATACTGGGTGTTTCACGGAGTCAAATCAAATCAGGTTATCCACAGAATGTTATCACATTATATTCTTGTCTTAATCTTTATTAAATAAGATCTATTCATGAATATATGAGTTCTAAGTTCAAATCCCATAAAAGTATTATTTTTTTTTATTTTTTAACTTTTAGTTATGTTTTTTTTAATTTGGACATGCACTACGGGGGCAACAACTGCTGTGGGTTTAGCCCTCATCTAACAGGCAAAGACGTAGATAAACACCCATGGCGGGGCCGGGACTCGAACTCGGCACGTTTTGGCAGAGCAGCACCGAAACCAGCGGCCTCAACCGCTGCTCTACCAAGCACCCTTTTTGGTTATGTTGTTCTATTAAATATAGCGCAAATTTCCAAAAGTAACAGGTTTCCAAAAGTTGGCATTCCCAAAAGCGCACGTTCCAAAAATCGCATTTTCTCAAAATACCCTATTTTCACCAGTGCACATATGCGCCAATAAGCTAATTTAATGAATTTCCCAAGTGTGCACTTTTCAGCAATATGTTTCTTAAAATATGCTCATTCTCATAATCGAATCATCTCAAAACCGCATATTCTCACACTCTCACACTTCCAATAGCGCATATTTAAAAAAACAGATTTACAAAAGTTGACACTGCCAAAAGTACATTTTTACAAACAGCGCACATTCCAAAAATCCGAAAATCGCATTTTCTTATAATTCGCTTATTTGCAAAAGCGCACGTTTCCAAAAACGTAATTTAATAAAATTGCATATTCCCAAGAGTGCAGTTTTGCCAAAATCAAAACCGCATATTCCCAAACTTGCACATTTCTAAAAGTGGACATTCCCAAAAATATTTATTTGACTAGCGCTTTTAGCAGCACGGCGACCGCACAAAAAAACTGCATTTTCGAACGACATTCTTATCTTTAATAAAAGCATAGGGGACATCCTGAGCATCTATTATCGAAGAAGCACCCACTCAAAAAACTGTCGTTTTAAAAATAGTGACTTATTTGTAAAAACCATATTTTTACAAATCGTATCGTAGTCAGCCTTTAGGTCCAACTGCTGGGCTCCGGCACTCTTCTCTGCCACGTACTCTCCTTAGCGCTAAGGTGGAGTACGGGGGACCTACAGTTTAACGTTGAATCCGAACGACTAAATACCAGAGAAGGTTTCAGGCATTAAAATCGCACGGCTGCCTTGGGAAATGTGAGTGGCGGATTTTGGCATAGAGTTTTATTGTTGCATTGCGTCGGCGGGAAATCGTACCCCAGACTTTTATCGCGTCGCTATTCGCGTGCCGCGCTACGAAATATTTTGATGCTACAAAAACTTTACATAACGCACCTTATGTGGCGCCATCTATCGGTTTGCGCTGGATGTATATGAATAGATCACACGTTAATCAGATAGCCGTGGTTTATATAATCCAGTTGCGTTCAATTGCCTTTAACTTTAATAAAATTGACATTGCTGATCGCTGACACATAACTATGTCACAGAATATAAGAAAAAATTTTGCATTTTCTTTTGCAATTCAATATGTTGCAAGGAAATTTCTTTTTATGTCAATATTGTGATTTGCAATACACTAACAAAGTTTTAAATGCCAAATCAAGGCGTTTTAAAAGAAAATAAAATAAATTAGTGAGCTCTTGCACAGTAAAATAAAGTGTACTTAACTCACGTAGAAAGTCATTTCTTTGCTCATAACAACTGGAATTGGAAGTGAAATGGAATATATTTTTTTTGTTTTTTCGCATCTACACTAATCAATTACAAACTTAACCTCAAATATGACATTTGATTTTGACACCCAATCCAACCACTGGTTAGTGGCGCTTACGCGGAATTGGTAGGAGAACATGTCATGCAGCAAGCCGTATAGTGGCGGGAAGTCGGAATTAATCCAGGAGGCCGTGGTTGCAATAATACAAACATGCTAATCTCCATTGAAAACTGTAGCGGTCCGCTCGACAAAGAAAAATTAACCTTATGTAATGGATGCGTAAGTATGTAGGTTGTGGTGCTAAAGGGCCCCTCACCACTAAAAGCTTAAGAGAGATAGAAGAGATCCGGATTTAATAAGTAGAGGTCATAAGAAAAAATAAAAAATAATGCTATGGGATTGAACCCGGGATTTTCAAATTGGTGAGCGGGTGCTTTATCTCAAACCCACTCCCACCAAACCCACAATTTGTTCTTATTGTATTTATAAGAAAACAGGCATGAAATGTGATAAAATTCTGTGTAGACAACCTATTTTTATTCCAACCAAATTAAAACCTGAGTAAAACGCTATGGTCCGTACTCCTTGAAACACCCTGTAGAACTACCGATTGTTAAACCGTATTTCAAAGCACTGTGTATATTATATCTTCTTACTTTCCAGTTCAGTATTTTAGGTAACTTGATTTTTAATATAGGAACGACAATTTGTTTAAATGAGAGGTTTTTGAAGCTATTTCTTAAATCGGCCGTGAGATGTCAGTAGGGCCTAATGCGGTGATATATATTATTGTGTGACAACAGATAATATTTACCAAGCTTTAAACGTTACGGTTAAAAATATATCGTAATTGCCGTAACATATAATAACAATTATGTTTTCTAACGTTTCAAACAAAATTTTATATAATTTATAATTCGCGATTTAATAGATGGCAGCACGTCATACCAACCAATAGCGGAGATTAAATTTTGGCAGTCGTCATGCTTTTCTCTAGTTGATAATATTGTAAAACAAGCTTCTCGTTCGTCGGGCAATTTACAATGTTACGTTTGGTTAGCCAACTCCTAGGCACCGACGTCATACATTTTTGGGTGTTGTTTTAGCACCCGAGCAACCCCATAGCCGGCGCCTATGGCCTAACTGCGAAAATTGTTTAGAAGCGTATTATTGACAATTACCAAAACATCAATTTTTGCATTTCCTTATATTTTGAATCCTCTATTATGTTGTGCTAAGGTGACCATTTGTCCCGGACTTTTCAATACAGTCCTGGATTTTAGAACTTTATCTTGCATCCTTAAGTGTCCCGGAAAACGTCCCAGATTTTTAAAACCGTCTTGTTTTTTTATACGCAATATTTTTATTTTTTTGAAATTGCAGTGTGCAATTCTCAAAGCGAGTTACATTTGGCAACATTTCTCGAAACACGCGTCTACTCTCTACTGTCGTCAGTTGCCGGAACAAGCTGAAAGTTGTATTATGCTTATGTGTTATGACTTGCTGCTGCGCTGCCGGCGGCTAATTGTTAAGAATTTTAGATTAACGTAGTAGTATTTAATTCTAAAAGTTCGCATAAAATTAAAAATGAACAATAAGACGCTGGTTAAGGCCTGCTGGACAAACGAATGATATGATTTTACAGTTGAGTAACTTGTAAATATCTTTGTCTTATTTTGAATTTATTGTGTGGTAGGCACATGGTGAAACATTATTAATAAATAAATATTTAACTATTAAAAAATTAATAGATTATTAATTAATCTATTAATTTTTTAATAATTAAATATTTATCTTTGTCTTAATTTGTTTAAAAGTACCATCTAATCTATTTTAATGAGGTTTTTCTTAGATTTTACAAATCTGAAACAATAAAATAAAATTGTAGTTTTTCGTTTTATTTTTTTAGTGTAGGAAAGTTTCTGAAATGTAGTGCTTTATATCAGTGTATTTTTAATGACCTAGAAGAACAATCCGCTGCTGTAGTGTATGACGATAATAACCATCAGCGAAGAATCATTCCTTATGCAAATGCTGTTCATTTTACGGCATGATTAAGTTGAAATGTGCGTGTCTCTAACACTTATTAATCACACGGCCTTTAGATTTCTCGATGGACCTTGTGTATACACCGTGTACTGCTGTCTGCAGCCTGTGCCGCTTTCATTATTAATACACCTTTGACACAACCAGTGTGTTTAAGGGGAGATTGTCTTAAAGATTGTGCTTTATTACACTGTTTTGCATTTTTATTTGCGTATTTTTCTTAATATTGTTATTTTTCCTTATTCCATTTTTAACGCAATATTAAGTTCGAAATGTGATAAATCTTTATGGTTTTATTGTTTGTGTATTTGCGCAGCAAATCAAACAATTTAAATTAGAAATTTATGTTTTACCATAACTTGAAACGTTCCTCGTAAGTAACTTATAACATAAAAAACAAATTTTATATAAATATTAAAAAAATTAATGTTTATAAATACCTTAAGGGCTTAAAACTGTAAACCTCCATCATTAGGTAATATTTCATTCCGTATTATTTCATAGAACGTCTGATTTTTATCAGTGACTTGCTGGCAATAAAGATATCGAATACGGTTAGCGGAAGAATGATTAATTTGATGGTCTAAATGGAAAATTTCGTGCAGCATGTAGAGTGTGTTATAACTTTGAAAGTTACAACACGCTTAGTTTCCATTGCCGAATCACTAAAGTCGTGATAGCTAACGTCAAAGCAAAAGTAAATATCGCCTGGCTTTTCAATAGTGTAGTGCTCGCGGCTTAAAAAGTGAGCTTGCGAGCACCTTCGGGTAAAAAGCTACACGCCCTTTGCTTTAATGATCAAAATCTGCAAGTTCTCAAAAAAAAGTTATGTGCAAAAAGGCGTTAGACAAAAATTTTTAGTTAGAGGTACAGCGAGCAATTTCAGTATTACAAATACCTGCGGCAAAAATTGCAAAAAGTTTAAAAAATGTTACATTTGTGAAAATACACGGCCCCATGCCAAGCTAAAATTGTTGAAATGTGTTTTTCTCGCTTCAAGCGTACATAAAATTCTAATTAGTTTCAAGTTTTTTGCCGTTAACAGTGTCATATCTGCTAAAGTATTGCGGCCACAAAAACAGTATTGGTGCTAAATTGTAGCTTAATTCGTGCTGATTCTGAGTATGAAAATTACATAATTTTGCAGAATGTAGTAATCACACAAATAATATAAAGAAAGAAAGTTGCAAATAACTCGAATCCACAGCAAAGCTGCTACCGCATGTATGAGTCACGAGTTCTCGCTGCTTTTCCTTTGCCACGCCTACACTTTGGTAGAGTACTAGTTGGCATTAGACAGCAGACAGGCGAGATGTTTATATTTGAATTTTTGATACTGTTGGTGTTAGCAATGCTACTTCTTCTAACGTCAAACGACACATAAAATTCATACAGAGTCATTGTCCCGTTGGTGTAGTGGTAAGCACGCTTGGTCGGAAACTGAGAGGCGTGGGTTCGACTCCCGCATGTGACAAGCTCGAGATGAATTTTTAATTAAAAATTTTGAGATTAAAAACGAATTAAAACTAACCTCGAATCTGAGAGAGTTAAATAATATTCAAAAAAACGTGATAAAAACGCCAAGAAAAATAAATTAATATTTAAATATTAGCACGCCCAAGAAAAATATAATTAATAAATAAATAAACAAATAACTATAAACAGGATGTATCAACTTACGTGTTAACTATGGGCATCTCGCTTATTTGAAGAGACACGACGATGGTTAAATTATAGAAAATTGTATTGTATTGTATTTCAGGTCTTACAGCACTTAGGCCACCTCGTCGGGCCCATTGTGCGTACTAACTTACATACTACCTTAACTAAATCCTTAAAAACTACTTTAAACTATTCTATGTTAAGAGGTTTCCGGGAGCTGTCAACTGCCCTGGGCCGGATTCGACCACCAAGCCAAACAGAGCCACAAACTCCCGAAAACCACTGTGACCTTGGCTGCAAGCGCCTACTACACTCGCCTACTGTCCCTGTGACATTGTTAAGTTTTCTTTGTTTAAATTCGAAATCATGCAAATACAGTAACTTTATTTTCATGGCCATATCATGTGTTTTTTATTTGAACATATGGTATCTAGAAAGGACTCTTCCGTCAAAAATATATTTTGGAGTTTAAAATAAAAATTGAAGATTTTATTGAGTATTTATATACTCTTTACTCCAGCAATATTTATCTATTTCATTTATTGTTAAAGTAAAAAGTATTTTATTCCTACTCAATAAAAAGGGACTTCCACAAAGTAAAGCTAGAACTTATAAATAAAGTGAAGTTAGATGGATGGGTGTCCCAAAGGCTGTGCTAACAAGGCGCCCCTTGCTATCGGATGGGCACGTGAATAGTCGGTCCCGGCTGCCATACTAACACCATGGCAGTCGTTAGAGGGGTTGGAAGTCCCCTTCAGTATAAATGGAATGAATGAATGGCTTAAATGAATGTGGAACAAAAGAAGTTGGCATAACCTGCAGGGGCGTAGTGGATGAAAGGCCATCGGGACCCACTACCCCCTAAAACATAGCGAAAAAGCCAAACCCGGAGCGAAAGAGACCAAGCCGGCAATGGGCTTAAATGGCCTGGAAAAGCCGTTATATACATTTTATACTTGTAGTATACGAAGGTCCCTATTCTTGAGCATTGTTGTGAGCGGTTAAAATGGGAAAACATAAAAAAATATTGGTTTATATTAGCAACGAGTAGTGTTAGCAAATTTTAGTAAAACGTATGGTATCGGCTGACTTCATTTTATTTAAACTTATTGTATAGCCTGATTTCGAGTATTTATTGTTGTTGCTGTACATGTACATATTGATTATAAATAATAAAGTACTCTAAAAAAATTAAAAACAAGCAAAAAACACAATTTTTGGCCAACATCCACTGTTTTTGAGGAAAGTAGAAAATAACGCGGACTTCGTATTACGCTACCTAATTGTTACGTTTGCCTGCAAGTCTTTAATGTTAGTACGTTTCTAATACATTTCCATATTCTTCTACACGTGTTGCCTTCGGCAACTGTAACAATTTGGGGTTGTTCCATAATAGGCATAAATGTGGTAGTAACTTTGACTTCAATCGGTGCAATTGAAAATTCGGTAAAATCTTGAAGGTAAAGGTTTTCCATTTCTTCTTCCATACAACATGTTGAAGATACTTCATGCTGATAATTATCGTTCCAGTGAAGCAGCGTCAACTCGGAATCGGAATCATAGTATTTGTAAGTCAGCACACGAAGTATTCGATCCTGCTAACATCAGTCTATTTCAGTTTCTATTCGGTTTAATTAAAATCGACAATAAAACATTAATAAACAAATAAAGTAGTAGGTGAAGATATAATATATAATAGATATATTACAGAATGTATATATTAAATTCGTATCCTTTCCACCTGTTTGAACTTCTAATAGTGAGGGACCCCGGCTACTAGAACCTACATGTTTACGCGTCTGTTACATAAGGCACAAATTCCTTAGTACAGTAGCCCGCTACAATATTCCATATAGATAAGCTTCTTTAGGTGTATACCATTTGAAAAACATAGAAGGACTACAACAGGCGCGAATTTACGGGGGGTATAAAGGCTGTGGCCCCCCTCCCCTAATGTTTTATAGAAAATAATTTTATTAGGAAACATTTATAAATTTGCTTATTTAAAATATTTTTTAAAATCTTTATTACCAGACGACATACGTGCGTAAGTGCCTACGTGCGTGTGTGCGGTTCCTATCTCTACAACAGTTTGATCGACTTTGATACGCTTTAGAATGCAGAAGTATATCAGTCATTTATCGATAAAATAAGATTTCAAAACATTCGAAACCGGAAATAGAAATTCAACATGTTTTTTATAGCATTTTTTACGCTGAAGTCCTAAGCGAGATCTAACAAAACATCATAATGCAAATCCAACGCTTTTTCCTTAAAGTTTCTAAATTGAAAATGGCGGCCACTAAGAATTTTTCGAAATTTTGAAGCCTTATTACTAAAAACGAGTGGTCAAATCAAGATCAAATTTTGTATTGTAGTAGCTCTAAGGAGACACAATGTTGCTATATAAAAGAATTTTTGTAGAAATGAAAACTGAAGTAACAATTATTTTAAAAATATTGGAAATTTTCAAAAAATATTGTTTAAAATTCTACCCACACGATTCTTATTAACTACAATTTACTACGTGTTCTAGTTGGCTAATTTCTCTGTGACGCCTATGAATTTTAGAAAATCGATAATTTATGCTTCTATCAATCTTTTTCGGATAAATTGGTCAAGGATGTACCGGTGGCTCAGGCATGCCAAGTACGCTTTTAGTATCCCTGCCCTCACCCGACAGTTGTTTCCGAAACAGCATTCCTGAGCGATGTGGAGTAATGTAATTAAGCCCCCCCCCCCTAATAGATATTTTTGAATTCGCAACTGGACCAAAATAATTAACTATCTAAAACAGAATGCAGGTACCACCATGCTACCCACTATAGCTTATGCGCCCCATACGTTGTAACAAATACGGAAGGTTAAAAATAATAATAATAATACATCAGTTAAGGTCACAATGTCAGCATCACCATCCCTAGCAAACACGCAAAGAAAACCATATTACATTTATAACATGCTTCACTTTTCTACAACATATAATAAAGTTTAAGTTTTACTGCCAAAAAGCGAAGTTTTCTAAAATATTATGAGGTAACAAAACTCCAGATATGCGCCTACCAAGACGTTGTTTTTTAAACGAGACTGCGATTATGTTAAAAAACAAGATAAAACATATATAACCCCCTCAACAGGGAGATTTGTGTCATAACAGTGTGGGTCAGAAACACAGAAGCTTATCATGGGTTTGTTATCGTATAAACAAACCTTCCCGTGAAATGGCAAGGTTACATTTAAATAGTAGCACAGTACCTTTTGCGCTGTTGGGTTGTGATGAATTTGGAAACACAATTTTATGTTTAACAAAAACGAGTCGGTAGCAGTTAATTTACCACAAAATAAGTAGGTATAAATCTAAGCTTATCATGGGTTTGTTATCGTATAAACAAACCTTCCCGTGAAATGGCAAGGTTACATTTAAATAGTAGCACAGTACCTTTTGCGCTGTTGGGTTGTGATGAATTTGGAAACACAATTTTATGTTTAACAAAAACGAGTCGGTAGCAGTTAATTTACCACAAAATAAGTATAAATCTACAGCCTGCATTTGCGGTTGCAATGCGAGAAGAGCTTTATTTGGATTCATTTGTCCAACAGTGTGTGTCTTTTCCTGCACTAGGACCTGTATTAAAGAGTTGAAATATAAAGTAAAAATTCTATTAAAAATACGAGGATTGCGCAGAACCAATCAATACACCACATGGGTACTGGGGAGGTTTAATTGAAACAAAAAAAAACTACAGATAAACCACGAAAGCCATAGAATGAATAACGTCGTTATTGAATGGTACTGAATAGCATAAAAAGAAACTTGTGGCTAGAAATAGACAAATGCTATCGTTTTTACCGGCAAACTGCGTATACTGCCACCTATGAATATGCTATAAGAAGTACATGTTTATCTCTGATGTATTCGTTTATCTGTCCTGTCTCCTTGACGTTATTATCTAGTTTCTTTGTATAAAACATACCAAGTAGTCGTACCTGCACCTCCTCCCAATTTTGAACATTTTCCGGAATATTTTCAGATTCTGTTAAATTCATGTGTCCAGTCTTAGATAACAATATCGGACAAGCTTTAGCTTCTTTATCTATTTCAAACGACTTTACGCTTTTTGATACCATGCTTAGACTTAACCATACTTTTCCTTAAAATGTAAAATTGTAGAACTTGTAGATATTAGTTAAAGTTTATATCGTATACAAAATTGTATGTTTAAATATTCTTACCAAATATTTTATTGTAGCGTTTGAGTACCTTATCCATTTTATGTTATCGGTATGTGTTTGTATATTTAACATCCGTCTAAAATACGTTAAATCAATTTGACGTTTTATGTGATAATTATTAATAGCATCGTCTGTATGTCATGACACGACAATGAGAGGTTTCCTGAACTACTTCTTAAATCAGCCGCTAGATGTCAGCAGGGCTAAATACGGTGCTAATTATAATAATAATAATAATAATAATAATAATAATAATAATATCTTTATTGCCCAACAGATAAAGTATCCAATTACAGGACAAAAATAATTATAAGTTGTACAAAAAAAAATAATAGATGTACTAGATAATAGCAAATCGTACAATTTAAAATTCAAGCATGATTCAAAAAATAAAACATACTATATAGCAAAGAAAAACAAAAAATATAATTACAATTACTTAAATTAAATTTAATTAAAAGTGATTGCGGCTCGAGTTTTCAAAAGTTTCAGCGAGCTAAAGTTAATGTCGCAGTCTTTACAGATTTTGTTATAATTTTGCGACATCACAGTGATAGGTGATTTTAGTAGTAGATTGGTGTGTGCAGTAGGACAATAAAATGCAGGTGCACTACGAGATGAATGGCGGGGTACAAGAAAATTCAGATAAGAAAGAAGAGGCATGCAGTCAATTTTATTATGTAGCAAGTTGTACAAAAAAGTAAGACTGAATACTATTCTTCGAAAATCAAGAGATTGAAGATCAAACCTTGAGAGCAGTAAATGCTGATCAAGACCGAAGTGCCATCAGTCTTAAAAGACAAGAATTTTAAAAATTTTCGTTGAACTGACTCCAAGCAATCCTTCTGGTATTCATAGTAAGGATACCAAATCATTATGTGGGAACTATCAATATTTACCGAAAAATCTATGTTTTAGTGGTTGCTTATGAAATACGTCACAATTAATGTAAAATTTGATAACTCATATTTTTTCTAATGTTTTAAATAATAAAAAAAAGATTTAAATATCTAACGATCCAATAGATGACAGAACATAATGTAGCAAATTACGGGGATTAAATTTTTGCCTGTCACCATGTTTAACCCTACTGCCCTCTAGTAACGTAGTAAGTAATATTAAAAAAAAAAGTCCTAAATTGTGACAACGGGTGAGGCTTCACTTCTGTAAAAGTTGTTTAGTTTGTATCGTAAACAAACATAGAAAAATAACCTAAAACCAGGTTTTTATTTTAAGACGAAAAGGTCAGCTTTTTCTAATAATCCCGGTAGGTGATTTAAACGCAAATAACAAAACTGGAGGTGGGGTGGGGGCCCATTGTAAAAGTCCCTTGCGGTTTGTGTTACGCCACTGAAATAAAAAGAACCTACTTTAAAAGCAATACCAACTATTACCCGAAAACTGTCAACGCCACCACTGACGCGCTAGCATAACATACAAGAAACAAATATTATTGATTTGATTATCTCCTTAAAAGCAAATGAAAGTGACTTTCCAACACAGCTTAGTTTTCAACAGAAAACGTGCAGCATATACACATCTACGAAAAAATCTTTAGGTGAATTCGTGATAATAACCAATAACCCCCTATCTGTACTCATCCGTAAATTACAGTCATTTACGACCAAAACGGATCCACGATTTCAAACACTTGTAATCAATTCGCAATCAGATTTATTCGCGTGACTGTTAGCTATACACCAGCTATTGCATAGCTGATTTTTGCAATTTAAAAGTGTCGTTAAAGTCATGTTCCTTAAGAATAGACAATAAACATGTTTCTGTATAATTCATTGATCCAAGTAATTTTTTATTAACACAGTGTAGGAAGTTCGCGTAAATGCGTTTCTCATAAATACATAGCCTCATACTGATAACGTAAATGCCAAAAAAACCTACACTTTAATTAAGTGAAGTTACGAGTATCAAAATAAAAACATTTTTGATATGATGTATGTGTAATGTGTATGGTGCGCGTGCAGACACGCGCTGACGCACACGCTATATAATTTTGAATTTAAAATCTCCTTTGAAACAAAAAAAATCAAAACTTGTCGGCCAAACTTGGCAGGATACATATATCTTGCCCACCTTGGAACATAATCTATATATTAAATTGCGATCTCTCTCACCTATCCCAACTTTTACTGACGTCGAAACTGGCTACTAGAAACCGCATCTACACTGTGTCTATAAAGTAACCCCCCCCCCCCCCCCCCAACTAACTTTTGAACGACTTGATATTTTACTACAAAATTTGGCGTGCTGTAATGGGAAATTAAATACTATTTTTAGCCTATAATTAAATTTTGTATCATTCAAAATGGCGGCTGGGCGTCATTTTGATTTTTTTTAAAACAGGAAGGAGGGTCGAGTGATACCTCATTTGAAAGGTCTTTTAGTTTTGCGCCTGATCCTAGATTTTCAAAAAAGATTATTCAGCCATAACAAAATGACAATGTTTAAAGATAAAGAGCTCTATTAAAAAAAAGTAAGAATTAAAGCAAAAAGAAATTAAATTAAGTGTTCGAAATGTTCACCACTCGCTTCTTAGCACATAAAAAGTCGGTTATGAAATTCCTACCCTACATTTTCATAAGTTTCTAGAGTGAGATTTCTGCAAACTTCTGTAATGCGTTGCTCCAGTTCTTCAATTGTTTCTGGACGGGTTCTGTACACGTTCGATTTTAGACATCCCCATAGAAAAAACTCTAAGGGGGTTAAATCTGGAGAGCGAGCCACTATTCAACAGATCCTCGCCTACCAATCCATCTTCCAGGAAAATGTCCGTTGAGCAAGTCAGAAACAGGCCTATAATAATGAGGCGGCGCACCGTCGTGTTGGAACATAACGTTTTCAATATTATTTCCAGCCACCTGAGATATTTCTGTGAAAATTTTGTCCTGCAAATGAAAAAGTGGACTACTGCATAAAAAAATTAAAACAATTTTGAATTGAGTGAGTCCATATGTTTAAAATCCGCCATTTTGTTATGGCTGAATATTTTTCTTTGAAACTCTAGGATCAGACGCAGAACAAATAAAGTGTAACTCGACCCTCCTTTTAACTTAAAAAAATTTTTAAATGGCGCCCAGTCGCCATTTTCAATTATACAAAATTTAATTATTAGCTAAAAAATAGTATTTATTTTCCCACTAAAGCACACCAAATGTTGTGGTAAAAAATCAAGTCGTTCAAAAGTTAGTTGATGGGGGGTTACTTTGTAGACAGACGGTATACGCGGTAATTAAATAAGACGCATATTCGTATGCACTGCTGGGTTGCGGACCAGTACAGTTTTTGCGGAAAATAAGGAAATTTGCTTAAATGATTGGACAGCGAAGCGCTGAGGATTCATTCGCAATCCGGACCCCGCGGCAGACGCAAGCTGACCAGCAAAAAGTGACTAGAAACTCAAGAACACAGGCATTTACAAACATGTGTTACAAAATGTCATGCAATATTACTAATTAAAATTTTGCTGACTGTAGTAATATGTAAATATTAATATAGAATTCTTGGCCTACCGGCAAATTGGGAAAACAAATTATTTAAAAAAATATCTTTCATGATCAAATTTCGAACCGGAGAACTCTAGGTGTCTAGCCTAATGCTCTACCAGCTGAGCTATCGAGAACGATGCAATATTACTGAAGTATAAGATATTCCTTAACATTATGTACAAGTAAAAGCAATACTTTATGTGTACAAGTATTCCTAAATTTAAATTTCAATGAACGTATTTAGGAAATAACGGTAAATACTAAACGTGAATTATTCCAAGTAACGTTAGTAATAACGGTGATAAAAATCCTTAGAGACATCTATATAATGTACGGTGAGGTATGAAGTAACAAAGCTACAATCCACGCAAAAATGTCGGGACCCGGCTTAGCCGGTATCAAACCGCTAGGTGGCCCCTGAGTACAAAAAGACGAACAGTATCGTAATAAATGAAAGTAATATGCAAAGAAATGGTAAAACATTAAAAAATAGGAACAACCTCAAACGCGTTTTGTCCTTACTAGGACTCTTAAGTTAGGTATAGTTCCTAACCAAAAGCACTTAAGTCGTGGCAACAATAACAATAGCGGTGATAGAAGTCCCTTGAAACATCAACATAATGTATACATAATTTTAAAAATTACAATGTAAACTGCGTGGGCAGGACACAATTTTTATTGATCCAAAAATTCAGCTTACATTAATAAATTTTAATTGCATTCACTTTTCAGGTAATACCATTATTTTATTTACATCTCCAAAAGAAATGCCACAAAGATGTAATCTTTAAAATTAAATACTTAAAGCAGAAACATAGAAAAAAAACTGCAAAATAGCGTAAGTTAAATTATATTTTTAAAAAGATTATTTTCATAAGTATGCATCCATTTATATCTATTTAAATTTAGGTATATGCAGTTTGTAATAAATTGACACCTGATTTTACTTGATAAGGTTTCCATGCTAGTTTCGAATTTCCCATTACGTCCAATACCGTGCAATATTAATACAAACACAAAGTACATAAGAACACAATCAAAATTTTGCACATACAATGGAAAATTTAAATTCAACGTCGGGATGTGCAAAATGAATAATAGTAATCTGAAAATGGATTCTGTGAAATTGATTGCTCGAGAAACTTGCAAAACAATATAGCTACTTGGTTACATACTAGCTATTAAGTTGCATAATGCCCAAGAGAAAATTATTTATGTTTGAAAAACTTGTCTGTCTTTGTATAAAAAACTGTTTTTGGCCGCTACTCGTTTCGTACGCATGGAGAATCGATGCGCGTATGAAAATTAATAACTAGGAATTTCAATCCTCGTGACAGTGGCGGCTCGTTAAAAGAGGCAACGTGGGCGACACCCTACCTAGCAAACATGCAAAGCACTCAATATGACACATGACTTAACCCACCTTTGTAAAACGTTTAATACCGTTTAAAATTTTACTGCAGACGAGAGATGTATTTATAAAAGATTGTAAGGTGACAAAAGTTCAGATATGCGCATCCCAGGCAGTCACTGTTGTTTGTTCAAACGAGACAGCAGTTAGTAGACAAACAAGATCATCCATACAAAATTGCCATGGCAGGTGGATGTTTTTCCATAGCAGCGTGAGGAAAAAACAAAGAAAGTTTTTATTTTACGGCTGCGTATTTCATGCTACATTTCGGTCTACGTTCTTATTGTAACGTTTATGTTATCGCATAAACAAACGATCTTGCGTAAAAGCAAGTTCGCATGCCGATCGCGAACGTAAACGCATGCGGGAATATTCGATAATTAAAATACAGTAAGTGCATGGTTGACGATAAAGGTTTACAGGTACTGAAAACGGTCCCATGGGATGAAGGCGGATTAAATAATGCCCAACAAGAGAGAATGAGTCATGCAACGACAAACGCAAGAACCAACACAATAAACAGGAATACGTTACGGAATAAGAAACAAAAGGAAACTCGAAGCAATCAATGGGAAAATTTAGCAGTAGGCTGCTGCAATAAGACAGATAAGATCGAAAGAAAGGCAGGTCCTCGTAGCGAAGAGCACTAAAATTTTTAGGAAGGAAAAAGAAAGAACCGAAAGAGGTCAGCTGGAGGTATTACTAAAAGAGGCAAACTAACAAAATATTAGTCTTGAGGAAGCAGAGCAAACACTGACTAGTACCTCAATAAAGAGGAAATCTACTGTTTTATTAACTAATCAATTTAACGTGGAAATAAAAACAAAGTTGCCGTGAGAATGAGAATGTGCAGTACTTTAAGAAAGGGGACAATAGAAACTGTGGAATCTATAGAGCCATTTCCGTTTAAAGTATTCAAACCACGAAATACGAAACAAACAAAAGAAGAAATGAAAGACAACATGATTCAATACTAAACGCCCTTTGCGGCAGAAACCTCGCTAACACGCAGCTTGAGATGTCTTTTGTTCGCGCTCGCAGTCATTCAGCGCCCCAGAAGGCGTGGTCTTACACAACTCCAAACAAAACTGTCTGAAATGGGAGCCGCTTCTTATCTCTCCCTTCGCCCAACAGCTCCAACCTGTTTCATTCTCGCACTTAATTAAGAAAAAACGTATTTAAAATAATAGTAAAGCTCACAATGAAGGTTACAAAAACGCGATAATAATGTTATTGAATTCATCATAAGATAAGAATAAGATCAACGCTTGAAAAAAATCAAGCTCTAGCTTCCAGTCCTCAGCTCGAACGTCATCTGATCTTCAGATCAAGCTCCAGCGTACGGTCACTAGATCGAAGTTAGGCCTACCCGCACTCCCCCAGATCGATCACTAATCTGTCTACGTCCATCAGCTCGAGCTCTAGCTTTCGATTACGGACAATACCCCCAGATGAAGCACCAATTTCTGGTCACGGGAACTATCCTCGTAGATTGTATGAACTAACTTTCCGAAAACGAGCAGCTGGTTCCGGTTTGGGCAACTTCTCTGTACAGGCCAACTAGCACCTAGCTCCGAGGCATAACAGCACCTACGCATCTCAGGACTCGACGATGCCGCCCTCAGTACCATGAGCCCTACAGCTACCCATTCAATTCTAACGACACACCCCTCCACAAGGTTCCTCTCAAACAAAGCAGCAACCTGTAAGGACCATTACTAGGATATGCAAGCCCAAAGTCCGATCCCGGCCACTACGTTGACCACAACCTACTAAAGCTCCCACCAAACCGACTTGTTCTTTTTATTAGCTACATTTTGACTTGATGATTACAGCCAGAGAGAAAGAAAAAACATTGGCGTTAAACAAACCTCTAGAAATAGTGTTTTTAGATATACAACAGGCCTTCGACACACTACCCAGAGATAAAGTATGGGACGTGCTGACGAAACGAACAGTTAGTGAAGCCTTAACCACAGCAACCAAGAGCTCTTATCAAGTAACAAGAAACGTAGCAAGACCAAAGAATATCAAATTCAGCTAGTTTGAAACAGGTAAAGAAAAGGACGCCAGAGAAGAATTCTTAGCCCATTACTGTTGGTAATGATGTTGGATGATGCCATGAAGGCATGCAGACGAAGAACCTGGAAATATCAGATTTGTCAGTTGATGACTTGCTCTTAATGGGTCGAACGCAAGCGGCACTACAGATCGACTTAAACATCTGGAAAGTAAAACTAAGCGACAAAGGGCTGAATATAAACATTCTCAAGACAGAGATGTTGGTAGTATCGAATCAGAAATTACAAGTCAATTTGACAGTTATGGGAGAAGTTTTAGAACAAGTTTGCCGTTCTAAATGTTTAAGCGCAACATTGGAGAGTGATCTAGGAACTGATATAGCAAATCGAATAGTAGAATAGGTTGTACCAGTAGGCTTTCAGAATCAAAACAATCACGAAGAACACACAAATTTATAAATCGATCTCATCCCCAATTTGACATACCGCAGCGAAACATGGGTGTTATGCATGGTTCAGTTAGCTTAATTTACATTTAACACTATTGACGCGTCAGGGATTACCCTATTGGCTACCCGTTTCCTATTTACAGCTACTAGTGTACTACTAGTGAGCGTTGACTGAGCCGGCTAAATGCTAAGTCACATGATGCATTAGTTCCATGAGGAGACGCGGCGTTAGTGTAGATTTCGCCTAAAGTAAAGCGCGTTTAGCAGACTTTCATATATAAATTAAAATAATTATTATTGAAAAATCGACGTAGAATATAAATATAAAAATGTTTCATGTTCCATCTGAGGTTAGAGACCTTTCATTGAAAAAAAAAATTGTCCAAATTGGTGAAGCGGTAGCCGCTTGAGGAACCGGAGAAAAATACCCTTTGAGCTTTTATATATGTATGGATTATATTGTATTACCTTACTATTCATTCATTCGCTATCACTGTCATCTGTTGAAAGGCGGTCTTGAGTCAGTTTACGTTTTAGGCGCTGATGTGTATGCCTGGTTCCTAGATTGTAATAAGCAGTTATTTATAATTTTGAAAAATGTTCTTGCTGGTTTTCTAATGAAATGCTCGATGGTTTGAATGTTTAGTGCTGCATGTAGTTGTCGATTTCTTATATACCATGAGGAGTTTTTGGCTATTCCCAATATCTTATTTTGCAAAAATGGAATTCTTTTGAACACATATATTGTCAAATAGCAGTGGTCCTAATATAGAGCCCTGTGGCACACCCGCATAGATGATTCTAGTTGTTGAAAATGTTAGGTTAGTTCTTACAGAAAATGAGCGATGTGTGAGGAACGAACGTATAATGCATATCAAATCATCTGGAATGTCCATGTGTTTTAGTTTAAACAATAAACCTTCTGTGCAGACCTTGCCGAACGCTTGGGTATAGTATCCCTTCTGCAGGCATCAAAAATAAAAATGTTGTGAAGCATTGAAGGAGTTACGAGGAAAGATAGAATTACCAAATTGGATTAGGCAGCGCCATGGAGTTAAAGCAATACAAAGACAAATTGAATCTAATCAGGTAAGGTGATTTGGCCATATGATAAGGATGGATAAAGGATCAGTTAACAAAACAGTATGGAAGTGCAAAAATTTCTAAAGGAAAAATAGAGGGTGGCCAAAACAAACGTGGAATGAGACGATTTGGAATGCGCTTAGGTATTTACAGTAGCAACAGGCAACCAAACTGGCAAGAAATGAAAGAAGTTTACAAGTAGTGGCCACAACCCCAACACCTACAACGATAATAGAAGGATTAGGTAACTGAAGTAAAATACAGCAGTACTTTTTGTAGTGTTGGGATATGTGCTACCAATTACACATTAATCAATCTGACAATGGAAAAAATAAAAAATGTGTGTGAAACTTTAACACTAGTATCTGCGAACTGGATTTATGGGTGCAAAGTCAAAAGTGATTTATTTTGTTTTATTTGTATACGATGGGCGTTTGAAATGTTCGCTGCCTCGCATAGAAACAGTTGTTTAATAGGTTAAAAATATTTTTCCATATAGTTTCTACGAAGTACAATGAATGTATTCCAGCGATGTTTTAACTTCATTAACAATGGAGGAAATAATGAATCATTATGTCCTCTTTGTAAGCCGATTCGTCATGGTTTGCAAAATAAGCATCTACAGCCGCTATGACTTTCTAATAAAAATGTTTGTCCTACCAAGTGTTAAGTTTGGAAACAAATAGCAGTCAGACGGGGCCGAATCTGGAGAATACAGTACATGGTGAATCAATTCCGAAGCCCAGTTATTTAATTTTATAGGTTGCAATTCGGGACGTGTAAGGCGACGCATGATCTTGATGAAAAGGCACTATTTTTTCACAAAACCCGGTCTTTTGTTGTTTCAATCTGTTTAATAAAATATCGTAGTCCACCCCAGTTATAGTCTGCCCCTTTGGAAGGTGGTTAATCATGATGATGCCTTTTGAGTTCCAAAACACTGATTCCATGATTTTTTCGGCCGAGAGACCTTCTTTACCGTCCTCGGACACGGAGAATCTTTGAGCTTCCATTGTTGGGATTGTTCTTTCATCTCTGGTGTACAGATGAACCCATCTCTCATCTGCAGTGATAAATCTCCGCTGGAGTTCGTCAAAAACCGGTCCAAAAACTGCTGGAAAATTTGGTGTCGAACTCGTTTCTGTTCCGGAGTGCGCAATCGCGGCAGCTATCTTGCGCAGATCTTACTTAACCCCATTTTTTCAATTTAAATGTGGTGTACCCGTTCAGTTGAAATTCCCACGACCTCAGCTATCCTACGCACTTTCAGTCAACGGTCTGTCAATACCATATCATGGACGTTGTCAATGTTTTCAGCAGTCACTGCGGTTGATGGCCGTCTACTGCGCGGGTCATTTTCCAGACTCTCTCTGCCTTATTTGAAAAGCGCTGTCCGGTTTTTAACTATGAAGTACGGGGGTGCAGATTCACCCAAAGTGTTAAACATGTCTTCATGGATTACTTGAGGCTTTAAACCTTTCTTAAACGGTGCTCGATGTTTTCCATTTTTACGCAAATCACTCTATACACTCGCTTTGACCAGCTATAACTCGAAAACTATGACAGATTGAACTGAAATTTTAGGTTATGTTATACAAGAGACCAAAATTAACCAGACACCAATTTAAGTGCTATCTTTATGTCACGCGGCGAAGGTGTGTTTAAAATATATAAAAGGAAAGTTAATCAATAGATAAGATGTTTTTATTTTAATTTGTGTCGCCTTTCTATAGTGTATGTTCACGAGTCGCCACTGCTAATGCGAACTATGAGTCGCTATAATTACTTTTAAGTACATATTGATATACAATTGCTAGAAAAGTATAGTTAATAATTAGGTAAACTAACAAGTGATGTGTTAACACTTAGTATGCTAAATATAAACAGTCCCTCAATTTATATTGAGCCTAGAAGCTAAAACAAAAACGTATTACTTTTAGTTTGGACGGTAAACGATGCAACATCTATTGCCTAGAGACATTTTTCCTGTTTCTGTAGAGAATAATTACCGCTGATGAATATACATGCTAGTGAAAATTTGCAGTAGAAAAGCAAAAAACCGCATAGTTTTGCATGCATGTACCGTAATTACTTTTTCTGGCCACTTGCTAATTTGCATGGGAGATGGATATCTAAACACATTAATATATCTTTACTATTTAAAAAAAATAAAATAATAATGCAGTTTTCAGGCATTGTTGATTAATAATCAAAGCAAAAAAGCATTGCTTTATGAATACCAAAATGTTATAATCACTACTTTAAAAATAACAGTACTGAAATATTCTGCATCTCCTTTACACTTAACAGCAAGAACCTATTATTTTTTAAATAGTTTTTCTACAATTTCGTGAACTGATTTTTATATTACATATTCACCACGCTGGTTCTTGCATGACAGACATCGTCTCTGTAATCTGTAAATTTGCGTATGAATACGCAGTGGTCTGAGTTTGGGTCTAGTGAGGTATTGTAGGCCGACTATTGTGTAGACCTCTCGTTTGACACCGTCATTTTCCACTTGACTGATCTGTGATCTTATCAGGTTTGCATGGATGTGACGACTACATTCACCACTTGCTATTTGCAGCCACAAACTTCAACTAGTTGGGATATCGCTTGTAAATGAATCACGTTATTAACAGGGGCACGCAAGCCTTTCACAGATTCTGATAGGAAGAAATTGTGCAAAGATTTTAACAAAATATTTATTGTTCTCGCTAAAATTCTAAAACTCTAAAATGTTTAAACCATCTCTTGGCTGTGGTTTTCATTTTTAATAACTATTTAGATATAATTTTACTCTTTAATTGAAGTTATATTTTCTTGTTCTAATTTTATTCCCTTGTAGCTAATTGGTATGTAATCTGACTTCACATGATATGAACTTCTAGGTTTCCGAAATTTTCGAAATTTAATCAAATTTGTTTTACTGTCAATTGCAGCCAGACTGCTGCTGCGCAAGCTCACAATATAACTTTTGTGTCATTCCGATATGAGATCAGAGTTGAATTTGAAAAATACCAGTACATAAGTGATTCGGGTAGACAAAGTAAAGAAGTGGTCCTAGTATGGAACCCTGCGGTACCCCTACCCTGTCTTAGTAAATATCAGATCTATCTACTTTTATACATACTGATCGTTTGCTAGGTTCTAGATGGGTTTTTAATAAATCAACACTAGAATCCGTGGGCTATGCCCCACGCTTATTTATTTATTTGTTTTAATGATAAAGAATTGTTCACTATCTATTTATTGCAGCTTGTACATATTTAAGGAAGGTTTCTTATTTCAGTAATATTGTATAATGTTTTGTTTTATAAGTGCGTATTGCAAGTGCTCCTGTTTCCGAGTGTTTAGTCACACAATTCTACTGGTCGGCTCAATATGCGTCCGCCGCTGAGTTCGGATTGCTAATAAAAGCTCAGCATTTTGCTATCTAACCATGCAACCAACCAAGTGAAATTGCTTAAGAGAAACATAATTCTCGTGGGCTGTTTGATGCGGGTAATATGTGGCTAGTCTTTAAACGTTCTGTTCCTTAGAGCAGTGTCTATACGATGTAACTGGGTGGCTTTCTGGTAAAGCTCTGAGCGCGACAGCAGGGGGTGAATTCTAAGTTGTGTTTTTCTAAATTATCTAAAAGTCAGAACGAGATAAGTGTGACATAAAGCATATCAAATTAAAAGAAATTAAAAATAGAATTTTTTCCGATGTAATATAAGTAACATAAATGTATATATTAAATTTGAATCCGTTACGGCTATCTCAACTTTTAGTGGTGAGCGACCTCCACTAAGGGAATACACACATTTACGAAGCGATTATATAAAGACCATTTTTCTTTGTAGAGCAGGCCGCTATAATCAGTGTTGGGTAAGATCCTCTAATTAAGGATCTAGATGCAGATCCAGATAGATTTAAAAAATATGTTCTAGATCCAGATCAAAGATCCAAACCTAACACTGGATCTAGATCCAGATCCAAGATCCTTTAAAAAATATCTAGATCCTTTATAGATCCTTTCGCATTTTGTAATTTCTAATAAATTAGTATTGGAAAGCGGTAGATCGTAGATATCTGTTTCTTTAGAATTCTAATTTATTTTAATTTTTATAAATTCCAAAGATATGGAACTTGACAGTAACATAAGAAAACAGCAATTTAAATAATTTAACAGTTAATGGGAACAAAACTTTATTGCAAACTTACAATACAATAACAATACACTACACTACACTAAAATTTATTTTATTAACTATAATGTTACCTAATTCTAATTATCTAATTTTATTTTATTCTCTTTTAAAATTAACAACGTTTCGAAAGTTTCGTCATTTAACCTATTTCTACGAGGGGTTACAATTTGTCCACCCGTACTAAATATTCTTTCGACGGGGGCAGAAGAAAAATTTATTTTATGGTCGGATACTTATTTAATTGACTATAACTGTTATCAGGATCCTCAAAATAATTTGGACACTGCAAACCAGTTGATGTTTGTGTCTAAGTATTATTTAATTTAAAAAAATCAAAGGATTCCTCATGGCTGGAATTTTCCTTTTCGGAATTTACGTTATTTATTGCCATTTCATTACAATCTTCTTGAGGTTCTTCTAACTGTAACTCTTCTAGTTTCCGTTTTAATGCAATTTTGCAGAATTCAAAATCTTGTTTAAATGGAGTAATTTCTAACCACCTTAATTTAAATTTTGGAGTAGCCAACAAGTATGGTCGACTGTAAGAGCTTTTAATATTCATTATATTTGCAAAACGTTTTTGAAATCCATTTAGCAAACATTATCTTAATTTTGAACAGAATTGCAATTGCAATTCTACCATAGCTTCCAATGAACTATTAATTTTAAAAAGTGTTGGTAAAACAGTTCCCAAGTGACAAGTTTTTTCATTTTGTAAAATGTCTATTGCAACTGCTACGGGTTTTGTAACAAAAATATGTTCTTTTAAAAATAGAAAATCGGATGGCTGAAATCCGTCTAATTTTAATACCTTACAAATTTCGTTTAATTTTGATTCAATGCTAATCATCTTTATACATGCTGCATAGAATTCCAACGAGTTGGACAAGGAACTTTCAATTTAATACCGCATATATTTTCCAATTCGTCCGGTGCTTTAGTGGACCTACTTACTAAATTCCATAAAGAAAAACTTTTTGAAAAACCGAATCGTGTATGTTTTTATATCTTGCTTTTTCTGTAGCTTTTACTGCATCCACAGTAATAATAAGGCTTAGGGTATGTGAACAACATTTAAAATGTTGAGGTAAAAGTACGTAGGTACAGTCATCGTCAAAATCTACTAAAGATTCTACATCTACATCATTTTGATTTTGCAGTTCTGTTAATTCGCTGTCATTATATTTATCTCTAGACAGAGAAGATGCAAATACATTAAAAGCTTTACTGAAATTACTTGCGTTATCCGTTACAGTTCCTGAAATTTTATTTATCCCTAAATTATATTCAGTGTGAATTTCGCTGATCAATTCTGCAATTCTGTCAAACGTGTGTGCAAAATTTAAACCGCCTACAACTTAATACAACAGATTTACGTTCCAAACTACTGTTATCGATAAAGTGTACTGTCATACCGAGGTAGCTTTTATTATTGGTACTCCAAACATCTGCAGTTGTACAAACATACTTGGTTTTGTTTAGTTCTTCTATTACAGTACTAACTACTGTAGTTTTTTTTCCTCCAATTTATGTTTCAGTGTTTTACGGTCACAAGGTTTTTTTCCAGAGAGACCTTCTACTAGCCGAACGAACGCTGGCTTTTCAACTGTGCATATAGGCCTCATTTCTTCAATTATGTAATCCAATACCAGTTTATCAATCTGTGAAAAAACAAGTAAAACAATAATTTTATATCGAACTAACGTTTGCAACAACAAAAAAACTAAAACTATAATATACAGGGTTGGGCTTGGGCATATCAACGCGTGGAATCGGCAGAATTCCAAATCACTTATTTGGCTTCCTGAAGGTCTAAAACATATTTCCGGCAAAATCCCAATTTCGAAAATTTGCATTAACGCAATTTATATTTCCCTATACCGAGGGTAGTAAAAATGCCCAATAAGAAATGTGTATTTTGCATAAAATTTGAATTTATAATAATATAATAATAATGAAATAAACAATTATATTTTATATTTTTGATTTTTGAAGATGCAAATACTTTTTACTCACCGAATTCTTTGTAGTAGTTTGAACTCGTTGCAAAATATTCGTCTCATTGGTTGAAGTTGAAGCTGAATTTTCAGTTTTAGTTTTCTTTGTTGATCTCTCTGTTTCGAATTTAGTGAACGTTGCAGGATGTTTTCTCTAAAGAAATTACAAAATAAATAAATAGGTTATTTAATTTAGGGCAAATACCCTAAAAATTCAATTATTTAGAAATTACATTTTTATATATTTCATGGATAAATATATTTAGTTGAAGAATTGCTTAATTCATTAATATTAGTCAATATTTGCAAAAAGTGCAAAAACGAGTTTGAGATCATGATTTTGCATGCAAGAAATCAAATTTCTGCTAATAGATTTTTCCCATTTAAAAAAGGTTTTTTTTTAATTGTATTTATTATATATTAATTGTATTCATATTTTTCATTTAAGATTAAAAGAATTGACAGTGATTAATACAGTTAAATAATACGTACCTTTAGATGCCTAATAAAATTTCCAGTCGAAGTTACATTGCCTTGTATTTTGGAAGGGCAGTGTTGACACTGACTAACTACTTTATTGTCACATTTTGAAACTATTTTGTAAAATTTTCCATTTAAAATAAGTGGAATTTCCATTAAAGCACTTTCAGTTTTTTCGTCGCTCATCGTCACTCTTACACTACCACACTACCAGTCTACCAAGTCCAAGTGGTTCACGCACAATGACAATGACGGCAGGACGCAAATACGGACAAATTTCTATTCTAGATATAAATATCTTTTTCCTAATGAGTTCCAAGAAAGACCTGCCCGTGCAGGTCCTAATCCTAATCCCTAAACTAAGTTGCCTGTTAATAATAATGACCATCTACTTTATGCTATTGTCTTGTCATCCCAAAGGTAGATAAATTCCAAAGAAACATTAGTAAAATACAATATATACTTTAAATAGAAATTATTACCCAAGGAATTTTTAAAAATTCGCAAAAAAAATCTTTAAATGAATTGAATAGTGGATCTTTGGATCTAAAGATGAAAGATCCAGAAAATTATGATCTAGATACAGATTAAAGATCTTCGTGTAAAAAAGATCTAGATCCAGTTACTAGATCCACATATTGGATCTAGATCCAGGATTTAGATCCACTGGATCTAGATGCTACCCAACACTGGCTATAATACTACAGCAATCGGCTCCTATGATGTCTACTATTCTTTGTGTTATTTGCTGCTGTGATTCAGGTACTGAAAATATAAATAGCTATAGAAGATCACAATGTAAGGTACTATGTATGAGAAGTGAAAACCAAGAAAACTGTGAAGAGAAAACATATTCAAAATTTTAAAAATTTACAAAAATACTGCTCCAAACCTGGATATCAATTTTCTTTTAAGTTTTGTAAACTCATAGGGATAAATATAACTTACAATTTGGTTGGTAAGATAATGCCCTAATTTCTCTGTGACGCTTTCTATAAATTATAGAATTTTGAAATAAAGTTCTTTTATTTTATAAACGGGGTCGGTAACCTTTTTTCTGTAACTTAAATTGCTCAAAAATCATAGCAAAATAAGACTATAAACTTAATTTTCATGTGGAGTAATATTAAGAGGGGGCTACCCATATAGCGCAAAGATATTCGTAAAAATATCCACAAAAATATGCCACTATGGATATGGTGATATCCATGAAACATCTATGACGTCCATGAACGTAAAAAATACGGTTGTCTATAAAATATCCGTTTCAAGATATCTTATGGATATCCATGTACGTACGGACGTTTTTTGGATCTAAAATGAATGGTCATAACATATCCTGTGTTATATGGGTAATCATCTGCTTTCTCTTTTCTTTGAATGTTTACCTTTGGTTTACTTTAATCTTTCCCGAATCTGCAACATTTCTTGAAATACTTAACAAGAAAGGTTTCCTTTTGTGATGTCTACATATCTACTACCCAAAAAAATATAACAAGTACATTGTTGACATGGGACATGCCTGGAGCATTTGATCGTAGCATCTAACTATTAGACTGCATCTTACACCTATACCATATAAATTGTTTTATCTACGACTGCTTGGATAAGAACTTATTTTGTCATTATGTCATTCATTTCCGTTGGGTAATGAAGCTCATTATCTCACTAGCGAGATAATTGATTCTTTACTCTTTACTCATTTTATTTACACAGACAAAACTGAAGCTTTGTTTATAAGAAAACTGGTTGGTTCTCGTAGTATTGAACAAATTGAAGCTATCTCGTTTCTTTAATGGTAAAACAAAAGTAATTTAAAAGTGACTTGACATTTGCAAATAAACTAATGCGAAATGTCAAATATCATTTGAAGTAAAAAAATTTAATTCTTTACAAATTTTGAGCAGTCGTAGATAAAATTTTGAATGTCACATGTGGGATACTGCATTATTATGGCACTTTCAAACTACTGGTATAATAAGGCATTTATCCCACTAGTAACATAAATAATTAATATACCATAACCTGTACTTCTATAAAACGAGCTATTTTTGTAAATAGCAGTTAGGCGTAACCACTGCGTGCAAAAATCTTTATCCAACTGTGAAAAATATACAGAGTGTTCCATTTAAAAGATCGAGTTGTCACACATCAAATTTTTGCAACGTTGCCACAAGCACCTGGTATAACCAAACTCAATTTTAAATATCTGGAATGGTTTTGACTAACATTTACCAGAATATGGTTGCTTAATATGTGGAAATACGTATCGTGCAGATTTTATTAGTAAAATTTGCAAGACTATAAATTTCAAATTTTTCTAAAAAGTTGAATAACTTGGGAACGTCGGTCGCAACGGAATTTCAACCGCAAAACACATTCAGAAACGCAAATTTAAAAGCAAATGAGAATATGCAAAATAGTACAGGGTGACGCATTAAAAAAAACATTAGTTTGGTATGCCACTCTTATATGGAACCTCATGTATAATGGAAAGTAATTTTAGAATGTGGACTCTCACAAGGTTTATTTGAAAAATGTTTCTGTATTTTAAATAGTAATTAGTATATATCGGCCTTGTTGATTCACCCTGTATAAAAACGTAACTTAAAGTACAAGGCAATTATTTTTTAGGTTTGGAAAAGTCCAGGCGAAGTCATCGCTAATTTTTTAATATAATTTGGTATAACAAATGACCTGTTACGGTAACTTTTCTTGCAATTATATGCCTCGAGATTTGAAATTTTTTAATAAATGTTTTTCGTTTTTTATTATTCACTGAAAATAAAGAAATTAAAAAAAATCCTATTGCATTCCATCGATTCGGTTTTTCCCTTTCATATCGACATTTAACAGTACTGCAAATGAGTTTACAACAATTAATTCGGAACACACTAAAATAGTTTATTTTATTAATATTGTTATTAATGGAAATTATAGACATGTACGTTGTAGTGGATTTCACACAAACCGTGTTATTGTTGTTATTCTGATGAAATAATTAAAACATTTGGCGATTATTAGTAAGGAATGGAATATTTTATAAAGCTGAAATTGCCAACGGAAGCTTACAGAATCAGTACCGAATTTCACTATTCAATACTTAAAATACCTACTTTAGACGACAGATTGTTATAATAAGTGTGACAAATCTGTTGGAGTAAGTCAGGTTCAATCACCAAAATTATATAGAGGCCATATGGTATCCCAGCAGGAACTTTGTGTAGGGGACGCCCTTTTATGCGACCCCATGTGTGGGTAATTACAATAACTGTGGTTACGCTAACTTAAATTAATTAACCTATCGGAAAATACAATAATTCTGTTAAGAGATAAGCGCTTTAAATATTTAAAGTTTATTTTATTGTGATTTGCAGTATGCGCATTGTAATACTTTATCAAAAGGTTTAAAAAAATAATATACAACACACACAAACACACAAAAATTGCATGTTTGTGTTATATCTCGAAAACGAAACAAAACACAATAATATATTTTTTATCACAGCTTAAATAGATCTACAACTTTTTCCTTTATGATTTATTTTCTATTTTTACTGTGAACCGAGATATTTTCCCTTAAATAAATACCCGTTTTTCAGTTTTTCGCTTGTATCTAGTAAGCCATGGATATTTTAGAAAAAAACAACAAAATCAGCATTACATTGCTTATATAATTAGGCAACTTTCAACTGATTTAACCGTTTTCGTATCTGTTATACTTGCCGAGATCCCCATGTTGTGCAAGTTATTCTGAGCCACTCTGTATCTCCTTTATTTATCAACCAAATTAGGAATTTTTTTTGCTGTATTCAGCATAAAAAATGATTTAAAACAAGGTATCACAAGGCAGTATCTTCTTATTTAAAATTTTAAAGGTTGAAGTTGTTAAGGCTTAGAGGGTTAAGGGTAGGGAGTTGAAAATAACCCCTGCTGGTGTTTATTTAAAAATAAAAAATGACGTGTCCGACATTATCTTAAAAAATGGGTAGTAATTGTTTAATGAATTTTATTTCACACTTAAGGGACATATTATTAGTTTTTTTTATAAGTTCGAGCTTTACTTCCTTAAAGTTCATGTTAATTTATTGTAAACAAAACAATTCTTAACTTCAACAGCTTCTTATTTTAGCCTTATACGTATTTCAACGTGTTTGCACGTCATTATCAAAAGCAAGATTAAATATGAACAGTTGGTGTTGCTATAGTAACAATAAATCTTCGTAACTTGATCTTGGTTTTCTATATCTGCGTCCAGATGACTTAATTTTTCATTCCAAAACGTCCAATAACGGCGAATTTAAGAGATCAATTTGTTCATTCATTAAAGGTACATATTTTAAATGTTTGTGAATTTCAAAAGCTTCTAGTCTATCTAATTTACGTTTATCTTCACAAAATTGTAAAAATTTTATAGTGTTATTAGATGTCATTGAATGATTGTCTTGTAATAAGTGTTTAGCGTAATTGGATTTATGTACGTGTTTATATTTTTAACAACGCACGTGTTCCTTGTACCTAATATCAAAATTTCTAATTGTTTGTCCTGTATAAAGCGTATTACAGTGCATTTAATTTGTAGATGCCTGATTTTCGTTTTTTGTCTGTTTTTTCTTTAGCATTAAACAAAGCGTTTAAAATTTTTGTTGTTGTTTTAACAGTTATTTTACAATTTTGTTGTTTTATTTATAGTTTTAGCAATTTGTTCTGATTTATTGCTAAAATATGGAATTGAAGTTAAGAATTGTTTTATTTACAATAAAATGCTGTTTGTTTTTTTAGGGAATATTTTGATGCATATTTCGCGCACATATTGGAAGTTTTGGTTTCGATATGTTTCAGTCAACATACGCACTATCTTTACGGCATATTTGTGCAGCCCTAATAATAACAGACGTAAACGAATATACGGGATATTTTAGAAACGCAAGTAATAACCCTCTTTGCTAAATACTATTAGCAGAATTTATTAGTACATATCGCACCACGTTGTCACATGGTTTTATATTTAGCATCTAACAGTTGGGCGATTTGGTGGCAGTTCCAGGGTGACAGTTGTGGGGGTGTGGTGAGATGATGGATGTCCGCGTCGGTAGCGATTTAAAGTACCCCCTGCATTTATCAACGGGGTTGTTTGAATGCTGCATTATTTTAGAATGAACAAAGTTCGCTACGATACTTTTTTTTTAACTTTTATTAGGTGAACCCAAAACACGAACATTGTTTTGTAATTTTTATGAATTCTTCCCAAAACATGGTAGATGTAGGATGTACTTTCAGTTCAGGATATATTCAGACTCAAAAAACAATAAAACCAGTTTTCAGAAACATGGCTACAAAAACGCTTCCTTATGGAGTTACGGTCTCCCGAAGATGATGCTAACTAATAACTATAGAACCAGTAGAAGCACTAAAATTTTGGAATTTCTATTTGCGAGCATTTCCGTACACTAATTACATATACTTATGTAATACACATGCATCAGTTACTTAGTTTAATATTTCTACAAATTCTTTGTTCGTTGTTGCATATGGGAAGATAACTTAACATTCTTTCATAAATATTTTAATCTTTACAATTTTAAAAGTTTTGGATAAAGCATCTTGTTCTCTTGTTGAAAGTCGTTAAATCTAACGGTTTTCGATATAATTCAATGTTTTTGTAAACTCGAGTTACCATGAAACTTTGAAAAAAAATTCCGAACCCAAGTTAATACGAAGGTTTTTTATTATTTTGATGTGTAAAATTTACTCTTAAAATTTGTGGAAACTATTTGCTCAGCAAATGAAAATATTTGCCATATTAAGTTTCCTTAATAGTAAATAATATAGTACTAGTGGAACCCGTGGGCTACGGCCCCACGCCTTTTAAAAATAATAAATAAACTGCTTAAGCTGCTAGTATAGGGGACTGTGGATCAAAGTTGTAATTGTATAAATTTTACATAAAAAATGCTTTAATTCTATACAATATAATTTTGACAAACTTGTTCTTCAAAATTAGGGAGGGAGGGGGAATGTTAACCCCACTAAATATTGCTGCAATTAAAAATTAAGTTCTGAGTTTTATTCTACTATTACTTACTTTAGCTTAAACAGAAGTTTGTTATCGTCCTCCGCTTATTAAAGAGAAGAGCATAAATTTGCGTTTCACAAAAATTCAGAGTAGGCGTCGCAGAGAAATTAGTAGATTGGGACACGACACAAATAATAACCCTAGAGATAAGTTATTATTTGTGTCTTGTCTCTATAAGCTTGGAACGTTTAAAAAACATCCTGTTACCCGTTTTTGAGCAATGTACAAACTTTTGAAAATATTTTCACTTCACAGTTTTCATTTGTAAGAACTTCTCTTGTATAGCAACATTGTGTTCCTCTAGGGCTATTCTAATACTAAAATCAATCCCGGTCCGTCAACTCGTTTTGAGTAAATAGGCGTTAAAGCCGAAAATTTACAAACACCGTAGCGGCAGCCATTTTAAAGCTAGAGTGCTCGAAAAACTTTAAATTTGTCTTAACCCTCTCAATCATATTCTGAAATTACCTTTGTGAACGAAATGCTACCAAAAAAATGGGTAACTTCCGTTTCCTGTTCCGGTTCGTAAAATTAAAACTTAATAGTTCGTTGTACCTAGGTATACCAAATTTCATTAAAACCGGTGTAGAAGTTCCTGAGATTTTGCGTGACACACACGCGAGCACTGTAAAATCGTCATTGTTTTAAAACCACTGTTTGGTGTTGCTGGAGGTCCAAAACATTTAATTCCGTCAAAGTTTGGGAAAGTATGGGAAAGTAGACAAACGTACGGATTTAGCTAGTTCTCCATGAAGTGCGTGCTAAATAGTAATGTATCGCAGCAGTTTTTTTAATAATATAATAAACATTGTAAAAATGTTTTATGTGCAAAGGTATTACTATACTAACTGTGTCTTATTAAAAGAAATTAAATAATATAGCAAAACCCGTGGGCTACGTCTCCCGGTTTTGTTTTGTTAAATCTGAAAGTTTTCTCCGCTGAGTCGGTCTAAAATTGAGAGCTGCTCGCGGAATTGAAATCCCGTTGAAAATATTAAAACAAAAACCGAAAAACAGACCCCAAAAAAATGGAAAACAAATCCGAAAAAAACAGCCTCGTAAAAAAAGTGAAGACAGAAAAACTCCCGTAAAATCATCAGGAAAATCAATCCTCAAACATAACCCTATCATGGACCCAGAAAACTTTATAAGTGAAGAGCGGGAAAAAAGTAAGTTCAACTTATTACTTTTTCTCAGTTCTAAGCGATTGCCTTAGCAGAGGTTTTCTAAATGTTTTTGTCACTAATAAATATGTCTCTGTAGTGTCCATATATTAATAGTGTAAACTAAAGCAATGTGTAAGAACGCTAGGCCAGCTTACGTGAGATCTGTTACCTTGCCTCAATTTATGAAAGCTATCAGCAGATTATGATACAATAAAACCAATAAATATCCAAAAGTGTCTAAAATCGGATTATTTTTTTTAAATATTGTATAATGCAATAAATCTTTGATGATGTCTGACCATTTATGGTCATATTACAAATACAATATCTGAATGACAACATAGATTTGAAAGCAAAGAGAAATCTTATGACTTTTTCAATAAAA
The DNA here is from genome assembly GCA_958336395.1 of Ctenicera cuprea. NCBI lineage: Eukaryota > Metazoa > Arthropoda > Insecta > Coleoptera > Elateridae > Ctenicera > Ctenicera cuprea. Next base: position 64,985,022 of record OY284487.1, on the reverse strand, counting down.
TTACAAACGGCTAATACAACTTTTGACAAACTTGCTGTCAATACTTCGTTGAATAAGTTCAAGTAGTTTGGTTTTGATGCTGCAGTGAATAATTTCTGATGTCTCATCTTTCAAATACGACCAACATTGCAATCAATTGTATGTCCAAACCTACATCTGGTGTTTCTCAAGGAACAATATTAGGGCCTCTATTATTCATCCTGTACTTAAATTATACTGCAGCTGTATTGAAGAATTCAAAAGCTCTACATTATGACCGACGACCGTAAAATTTCTAGAAGTGTTACATTATTAAGAGAGTTGTCAGTAAATCGTGTTAATGTGTGGTACGTGAAAAATAATTTACCTTTTAATCTTAGCAATCGCAAAGTAGTTTTTTTAAAACGAATGGTTGCAGCATATAACTTTTTCATTGAGAATTGTGTACGTAATAAAATTAATTAAATTAAGTTGTGCTTTAAGAAGCTCTCATAAATAAATAAAATACTTTGTAACTTCAACAGGTATCCGGTTATTTTAACCTTATACGTAATTCAACGTGTTTATACGTCTTAATCAAACGTAAAATTAAAACTAAGCATTTGCTGTAGCTATAGGAACAACGGAACTTGATAACTTGATCCTGGTTATCTATGTATGCGGATGATTAAGTTTTTTATTCCAAAAGTTACAATAATGGTGAATTTAGGCGATCAATTTGTTCATTAGTTTATAGTACAATTTTTAAATGTGGGTAACTTTCAAATGCTTTCACTATATGTTATTCACGTTTATCATCACAAAAGTGTAAACATTTTATAGTGTTTTTAGATGTCACCAAAATGAATGTGTTCTAATAAGTGTTTATCGTAATTGGGTTTATGGAGGTGTTTATACCGGTTACAACGTACGTGTTCTTTGTACCTTATATCAAAATTTCAAATTGTTAGTCCTATATAAATCGAATTACAGTTTGAGCAATTTATTTTGTAAACGCCTGATTTCAATAAATCATATATGTTTGTTTGCATTTTCAGTTGTTTTGTGAAATTCTTTACATTTTATTTGTATTGTTTATAATTTTAGCAATTTTCTTTGATTTATTACCAAAATAAAGATGTAAGAAAAAAACGTTACATACGCTTTGCTTTGTTATGTTGTTATTTTCGACAAAATATTTGGATTTAAGTGGGATATACGGACCATAAACAGCAAAATACAAGCTAAATTAATCCAAATTAAAGCCAACCGAAGCATTTAACTGTATTCTGAAATAAAAAGCGAATCCCATTTCTTGTTCTACGGTACATCCCATTTCATTTCGTGTTCATGCTCTACACGGCATCTGGTGAAGTATTCATTATAAAATGTAATATCCGTCCAGATTTCAGATATTTCTGCATTTTTCTCTGTCTCCTCACACAATCTACCTTGGATTCGTCTCTCTCGTACGTCAAGCTGTTTCTAAGTTTGTCTTTACTTCACTTTTTCCGCCATATTGCGCTGTGCGCGGATTTTAATAATGGCTTCTTAATTAAGTTGGAGATGTTTTTAATTGCGGTCTACGCTGCCCTCGTTATTCTTAAGCCCTTCGAATAGGTTTCATTAAACTCGACACCTCGTAAAACACCAGTATTTTTAGGGAAAATTTTAATTTTTGCCGTAAAATATTTCTTGGTGTAGAAATCAAAATCTGCTTAATACTTACTTATCTCAGATAGTGTTACCGTAAATCTACTCTTAGCTGCCATTATTTCTTTTGCCAACTTTAGTTTACGACAGAAAAATTGCATTGTTTTCATTTCTTGCTATACAAAGTATAGCTATAGGGGAAGGTATTGTGTTCGCCAGGTTGGATTTGGAGTAATTTTTTTTTCTTTGAGTTTACTGTGTCCGTGCGTCTGTCTGTGTGTATGTCTGTATAGACTTTACAGTCCAGACGCCTTAATGCAGAAAAAACAAATTTGGCTCAAAGATTGTTAATTGCAATAGAATGCCACTGCAACAAAATGAGGTTGGTCCGCCACAAAAATAAGGGGTGCGAGAAGAGGAGTGTTCTATGTCAAAATAGACGCGCTCGAAAGAGAACCTTAAATTCGTATTCTACGCATGTCGAATAGCCAACCTGCGCAAGCCCGATTTTCCTACCACACCCTATAGTGTCCCCACCCCCAACGAATTTTCGATATTAAAACGTTGTACGGATTTTTAAATAAAAATCGGCATGAACATGTTAAACGACAACAAGAACAATCTTTCGATGAGGAAGCACCTCTGGGAAGTTTCTTTTTGGTCGTTTACCTGAACGGTTCAATTGGTTAATCGCCAAAATAAATAAAATACTATAACTAAATAATGAAATCGATTTTAGATTTCAACGAATAAATATTGTTTACAATTAACAAATATTAACAAGAAAATTTCCACAGTTTCTAAATATTTTCTAATATCAAAATTTTTTAAATTAAACAAAATGTTTTAAATTAATTGAATATTTTAAAAATTTTCGAAAATTAATAAAATAAAAAGATCAACAAATTTTTAAATTGTTCTAAAAATTTCCTAATTTTTTAGTTCTTAAAACATTTTTCAGTTTCTTTAAATACTTAAAAAATTTTAAATTTTCAGAAATTTTAAAATTATCAAAAATTTACATATTTTTTTAAAAGTTTTTACAATTTTACCGTTTTTAAGATTTTCGAAATTTAGAGTTTTTAAAATTTCGTAGTAAATAAAGTTTTCTAAAAATTTTGAACACAAACTTTTGATTTTAAAAAACATCCGTTACAAAATATTTTTTAAATTGTTTCAAGAATTTAAAAAATATTCTAAATTTTCATAAGATTGTCAAAATTTTCGAAATATATTACAAATTTTCAAAAACTTTAATACATGCGAGGTGGTGGTAGCCCGACAGCTTTTTTTGAAGAATTTTATACTTGCAAATTAATATAATAATATTCTACCCGTCTAGAGATATCATGCTTAATTTCCAAATCAGGATTTTTAGAAACTTGTTTACCCGATGAATTGTTTTTCGGATCATTTTTATTTTTCTATACTTTCGGTAAAAAAAATTCGTAAAAATTTTCGATTTCGAGATTTTCACGGAAAACTCCATAAACTTAAAAAAGTTATTGAAAAAAGCAAAAATATTTTTTTTTTAACTTTAAATGTAATCTTAAAATCAGGGCAGTACTTTTCGAAGGTTTGATGCACGCACGCAAACATCTACACATACGCACAGCAACGCCAACACGCGAGCGCGTGCACACTGACATATATGCAGAAAATAGTTCCTAAAAACCAAGGGAAAATAAAAACAAACCAAATTCAACCATTATCAGTATTGTGCAGTGAACTGTTCAACTGAATGGCAAGTTTACATATAACAATTAAAGTCGCTTTAGCATTCATCCATCAAAACTAAACCACCCTTCAACACGTCCCCAAAATACCCCTATATTAGGGCGATCCGCGCATTGTGTCTTTGGGTCCATACCTAATACATTGAAACCGTGGCCAGTGTATTATTTTTAACCCCCGTTAGATGCACGTTTATTTATTGTTTACTGTCCATTTCACCCTACTAAATAGATATACGTGATTCTAAAGGGAACCGCTTAGTTTATTCCAATGAACAAAAACTCATATATACTTAAAGTACCTAATTATTAGAATCTGTTAAAGAAATCAAAAATATATAATGCAATTATCCTAAAAAATTTGAAATATTAAATCTATATATTAAATAAGAAACTTTTCCCTCTGTTTTCGCTTTTAGTGGCGAGACATACTCGCCACCAAAACCCACATATTTAGACGCCCATTGCAGAAGATACAAATTCGCTTGAACAAAAGCCCGCTACAATATTACACAGAAACAAGCTTCCATAGCGTGCAATAGGACTGTTCACAGTCCGTAGTACGCATGCGCGTGTAGGTAGAAGTGCGCCCAATTTCAAATAGTTCGTACATTGACATATGCGTGTTGTATTTAACTGCAATGGCAGCGAGTCAGCCATTCTATAAAATTGCAGAATTAGACCCACAGCTAGTGCCAGGAGCAGTGTTAAACGATAAGAATTTTGAAGAACTAAGTGTTACAGAGTTAAAAACATATTTAGAATGCCGCGGCATTAAGAATAAAGGGAAAAAACAAGAATTAATTGAGATGTAAGTAAGGTTATGTGCTTGCCATTATTAACTTCGCAGTTTACGCCAATTATCTATTTTACATTAATTGTAAATCTTTAATTGTAGAGCAAAATACTGTGATAAAGAGAACATAAAAATAAGTTTAAATGTCGATAACGGCATTCGGTTATCAGCTGCAGAAAACAGTGTACGGCAATTGAAAAACACCATATTGGCTCCTGTTCCAGCTTTTCCCATAAGTAAATTTATTGTATAATATAAACACTACATAATAATACCTTTTTTCAGTTTGGAATAAATTTCTTTCCAAAGAAATTACAAAATATTTTGGGTATGGATTTATTTTCAAACATATAATAGAAACGGCTGTTTTAATTGATGAAGACTCCGATAGTGAACTTCATGAAGAAATGCAATTTAATACTGCAAAACCTCTAGAACGTGGAAGAAACCTAAACCTTTTAAATTAGGGCCACCAGTTGGTTTTTTCAACTTATTTTTATCGAAATCCATTATATTACAGAGCGAAACAAACTGTCAATTCGATGTCAATGTACGAACTCTGAACAGCTGACAACTGCAAATCTCGCGCATGCGTCACACTACTTATTCATAGTGAACACGGCTATATTCGATTGCTTTACTGTAACATAATCTGCTGGTACCTCATTGCCAAAAGAGACGGGAACCTTGAATCACGAGGTACAAATACCAGCGGCCTTCACAGCTGCCCGCGTTTTCGAGCGCTGGCAACATTCATTTGCAATGTTAAACACTTTAGTTGCACGTATATGTGCAGAAACATGCCGTATTACTAAAATCGTTCCGTAAGATGTAAAAAATAAAGACAATAATTGGACAAACAGATAATTACTCATGCGGACACAATAAATAAGTCTCGAATCTATCACTACAACATCATTTTAATAGGAAAGGCATTTCTAACATGGTCAAAGTGCATTTTCAGTAAACAAATAAAATACCGAGGTGATGCGGCTGTTTGAACTAACTGACCTAATTGCGGACAAATCACGCCCGTATTTTATTACCTTTGATTAATATTTTATAATAATAACATTATACCTACCTACTAGATTCAGCAAAATGAACAATTGCGTAAGTCTCTAATTAGAATTTGCGTTGACTTTTATAAGTTGTGCTGTGTAGAACGCTAGTATTTCATAATAGTAAAATAAAGTTTAAAGACTTTATATTCAGTATAAATCGAGCAACTTTGTTTATTTCTTATTCACTGGTTAGGATGATCTCATATAAATACGAATAAACAGCGGACATGTGTCAACAACACTGAGCGAATAAACATTCCAGAGAAAAGGCTATTTTGCGAACGACAGAAATAAAGCTTCTCCGCAGCACAACAGGGCATCAGCTGAGTCTGAAACAAAAAAAAACATAATACGATCAACGATTCAGATATCGTGAAATGTACAAGACAAAGAAGCAGAGAATGCCAACAAAACGCGTCGTAATAATTGCACCAGATGGAAAATCGAAAACACGCCGTCCACAAGGAAGACCACCCAAACAATGGAGGAAATGTTGGACATCGACATCTCAAGATAACTGATGTTAAACAAAACAGGCCAAGGCCTAAATGAAAGTGGAGCAGAAGACTTATTATTTATTAAGTTAACATTGCTGTCTGAACAGTGGCGTAACTTCAAACAATTTGCACCAATTGAGAGCGCCTTCCTTACTCATTTTATTAAATATATGTTTTTTTTTTTTTTTGTTTATGTCGCCTGAAGGGATACAAGAATATATCAAAAATTGTTCGTCAATATAAAACTTCAAAAAAATTCGAAACAGGAAACGAAATCTAGACATATTTCTTTAGTAGCATTATTTTTTTACGACGGTCACGACAGCCATCTGTTTCTGCCACTAGCCGCTGTCTGTCCCAACGACCATCGTGGTCGCTATGGTCATTAGTCTATGCTAATTGCAACCCTGATTACGACGGCCACCCATAAACTTTGGTCACAACGGCCAATAAAGCTACCGATCACAACGGACAATTTTAAATTTTGTTGTAACGGCTTCCAATACTGATCACAACGGCCACCCGCCTCTACCTGTCACAACAGCCATCTTGGTCATCACGGTTACTCGCCTATGCCAACAACCACCCATAAATTTTAGCCACAACAGCCACCCAAGCCACCGGTCACAACAAGCAATTTTTAAATTTTGTTGTAACGTCTTTCAAAACTGGTCACAACGGGCACCCGCCTCTGCCTGCCACAGCAGCCTTAGTCAGCATGGTCATTTGCCTATGCCAACGCCCATCTTGGTCACAACGGCCACCCATAATCTTTGGGCACAACGGCTACCCAAGCCACCGGTCACAACGGTCAATTTTCTAATTTTGTCATAACGGCTTTCAATACTGGTCACAACAGGCACCCGCTTTTGCCTGTCACAGCGGTAATCTTGGTCACCGTGGTCCCTCGCCTGGCCACCCAAGCCACCGGTAACAACGGCCAAGTTTGTCGTAAAGGTTTTCAATATTGGTCAAACGGGCACCCGCCTCCGCTTGTCACAGCGGCCATCTTTATCACCATGGTCAATCGCCCATGCTAACGGCTACTCTGGTCACAACGGCCACCGACGTTTTTAAAATGTATTATTCAATATCTAATGCAAAAATATATAATCAACGTACAGTGCCCTTCAACAATTATTTCTGCACTTTATACCGAATAATACGTTTTACAAAACGTGGGTAGCCGTTAAGACCAGCATAGCAAAAAATAGCCGTTGTGACCACTGTGGCCGTTGTTGCCAAAGTTTATGGGTGGCTGTTGTGGTCAGGGTGGCGGGAATGACCATAGCCATAACAGCAAAAATACTAGATGGCATCCTTACAACGGTTAGATAATGATCAAATGCTGCTTCGGTTGTGTAATTGCTGACAAACTATTATAATAATAACGAAACGTAATTTCCAAAAGAAGGAGGAGAAACCCATGATGTGATATATTATAATTATTTGTGTACATATTATGTTGAATTGTGGCAGCTGCACAATTGTTTTAATAGTGTTGCGTTGTTACTTTTGTTATAATATGACTGTTGAGGCTAAAATATTAAATTAAAAAAAAAAAAAAATTGAAAAATCGGCGAACAAAATGATGTGTCTATTTGCTTATTTTATCAGATGTACTCTTATAAACATGCCTGTTAACGGACGTTTTGGCTACTTCTCTATCCTGTGCATATGTTACCGCTTGTTAAGTGCCACACAGAGGACGTACAGTTTAACGTGGGTTCCGAACTACGGAAAGTATCGTTATACTGCTGTTTTCTATTGAGGCCATTAATAGAGCGTTGCTCCTCCCCGGTTGCCCGTTTGCTTGCGAGCGGATAATTGAAGTTGGCCGTCTCCCGGAATCGAACCGGGGAAGTTTGTGTCCAGCGCTTTAACCATTGCCAGGCACTAAACATAAATGACCTTCAATTATTAAACAATTTTATTATTATACAAAACAAATCAAATTTAAATGAGACACATCAGATACAATACATCAGGTACAATTTTTATGCCCACACATCTAGGGATTACGAGCGACTTGACAGAAATCAGGGCCGTAGTTACGACTGTTAAACTGAAAGTGAAGTGACGAATTGGTTAGCTTATTTATATTTATAATTACCAATTAATTAATAATTTGAATCTGCTGTATCTACCCAACCCACCGTATGGTTAAACCATTGTTGCAATATTTCTTCTATGCGTTGCGTTGAGTCGTAAATGCAACTCCTACCACAATAAGCCGGAGTCAAAATTATCCTTATTTATTAAAAACATAACAATAACACTCGCACTTAATCCGTATTTGCAGCACGTAGGTTTGTTGTTGTATTAAGAGGGTAGAAGACCACATACAATTGAATTGGATGCAAATCAGCTGCTAGAGTGCTTCTCGCACAATTCACACGGAGATTTGTCTGAACTCGACACCTGATAAAGTGGTAAATCTGACAGAATTATTTTTGAAACGAACCCCCTAGACATATTTTAAAACTGTTTTATTTTTTATTTTACGTGATTTTGTTATTATAATCCATTCACGTTTGATATCAGTTGTCAATTCTACTACGGCAATTAACATTACAGAAATTTTACAAAGTGTAATTCCCCTACTTGAATACATTTACGACATCTCCTAATTAATGTATTAATAGATGCTGTTATTTGTAATAGGTTTTGTTTTAAATGATCGTTGCCATATTGAATTCTTTCAATTAATTCAAATCGAGTTTGCCCTGGCGTAAACATGGTAAACATCGTCCTTAAAATATCCCCAGACGAAATAATTCAACGAGTTTAGATCTGGCGACTGGGGTGGCGACACTACAGGTCCTACACCTAGAATTAATTCTTGATTGTTCGCATTGGGCGGCCAACGACCAATTCAACACCACCGCGTAACATTAAAAATTAGGCGCTAAATAAATAGACCGTTGCCTTTAAACACTGTTTTGCATACAAGAAGGCGAACTATTTCACTTCAAGTGGTTCCCACCCACAAAACAACCAACCAATTTGTTATTCTTAATACCTTTTCGTGCACATTGGTAAAGGAATACAATGATCAGATGAAAAGAAATAGTAGGGATGTTAGGACCCAGCAACTACTGAATAGTTTCTTGAAGTTTAGTGTTGCCAGGTCTGGCAAAAAGTCATATCTGATGATTTTGAAAAATGGTTTGGTGATTGAAAAACATTTTTGCAAAAATCTGTTATTTTTTAATCATTGCAAAAAATTAAAAAATCTACTTTCCATAATTCAATAACGAAAACTTTAAATGTGTTTATTTATCATAACTCAATAATTTAATTATTTCACAAACAGCGCCGTTTGTTAATCTGCCAACCCTTTTGACTACTGGAATAGAAATTCCAGTAGGGCCTTTACAAACAGGCGCAATAAAAGCTAGCTGAGGGTGTACACACTATCAGTGGTGGATAACTGCACAGGAGCACAAGACGCTCACCTGAGCCTTGCAGGGGCGGCAAAACAAATGAAGCAAGAATTCATTATTCAGTTTCAAATTTTTATTGGTAGTTACTTGAAAAAACCATAATTTACTGTTTGTACCGAGTGGCGGCATACGTCTTCGGTCTACGCAAACAAAAAAGCATGCGTCTTGCCTAGTACACAGTGTTAAATGTACGATCAGAGCTCACTACGCTTATAATGCACGTGGACGTTTATACGGGCGCCAGGAGACTATTGGATGAGACAACGCAATACTGACTTTTATCTGATAGGTGAAATTTGTTTCTAATTTGGCAACACTGCTGTAATTTTTACTTGTATATCAGTCAGCCGCAATCAGAAACAGCGTGCAGGATAGGTTATATGACACCAAACAAGTTTGTAAATAAAACAATTCGTAACTTCAACAGGTTTTTATTTTAACCTTATACGCATTGCAACGTGTTTACACGTCATTATCCAAGCAAGATTAAAAGTAAACAGTTGGTTTTGCTACAGGAACAATGAAACTTCATAACTTGATCTTGGTTTTCTATATCTGCGTCCAGATGACTTGATTTCTCATTCCAAAACGTCCAATAACGATGAATTAGGAGATCAATTTGTTCAGTCATTAAAAGTACAGATTTTTAATGTTTGTAAATTTCAAATGCTTCTAGTATAACCGTTTATCATGACAAAAGTGTAAACATTTTATAGTGTTATTAGATGTCATTGAATGATTGTGTTCTAATAAGTGTTTAGCGTACCTGCATTTATGGGGGTATTTACACTTGTAACAACGTAGGTGTTCCTTGCATCTTATATCACAATTTCTGTTTGTCCTATATAAACCGAATTACAGTGCGAGCAATTTAATTTGTAGATGCCTGATTTTAGTAAATTGTCTGTTTTTTCTTTAGCATTAAACAAAGAGTTTAAATGGTTTTCGTTGTTTTAATAGTTATTTTACATTTATTTGTTTGGTTTATAGTTTTAGCAAATTGTTCTGATTTATTGCCAAAATATGGAATTGACGCGTATTTCATTTTATCTGTTGAAGGAAGTAGTTGGATAAATTTTCTGAATAGCTAATTTATTATTTTTCTCTTTAATTAGTGTATTAATAAGTTAAGTATTATAACCATTATTGTATGCAATTTGTTTAATAATCGAAATTTCTCTATTATAACTAGTTTCACCTAAAAGAACCGTTAAAGCGCTATGTTTCATGGTCTTGTATGCTGCTAATTTACGTGTTTTATGATGACAAGAATCGTGTGATATTGTAACGTCTGTTTGTGTAGGTTTTCTATAATTTTGTATCGGCATACAAAAACATACACACTTGAGTAATCAAAATGTTTATTAACTTACAATCCTGCCTGACATACCTTAAATGCTGTTCTCTAAACCCGTCATGAACCCAATTCTAGCTATGCTAATACTTACGAAAGCTATATAATTTAACATTTGACAGTTATGCGCAACTATTGCACCTACTTACAAAATTAATAAATTCACAAACTCCTAAGTATTTTTTTATTGGTTATTGTTGGAATTGCCCATCTTAAAAGAATTTCGGTCCCTGTATTTTATTCGTTTCATTGTAAAGCATTTCGGTAATAGGATTGTTTTATCTTAACGTTCATTGGCATTAAGTGCTCTGTCTCTGGCACTTTTATTAGCTTCGCGCAAAGCAATACGCCTTATTGCTTCAGCCCCTGCTGTTTTCCAGTTGTTCTTACCTAAGCTCACAATTAGCGAGACATTCCCCGACATTACCTTAAGATCCAATTGGCAGCTTTCTATTTCTCTGGAACAGACACAACTACGCAGTTAGCGAATGTATTAAAGGCGACGTATAATTCTAATAGTAGAAACTAAATTTAAAAGAAAAAAAACATTTAATTTGAACAAATGCAATATAATGTTATTCATATTTAGGCTCATAAACATCCCCTTTTGGAATATATTTTTGTCTTTATGGAAAGAATTTTTATATGCACTTAATATAGAAATTTAGTTTATATAATGTTTATAAAAGCACTCAACCGTCTCGATGTAAGGAAACCAACTGGAATTCAAATACTTCATTGGTAAGGAAGTGGTGGCATAACAACTGTCAATGAAATCACCGTAAAGAAGCGTCAATCCTGCGATCTGTCTCCTGCAACTCGGTGGGATCAACTAGTATGCAAATGCAATGCAAATACTGAACAATCCTGCAGTGGGGTGAGATAAACCTCAGTGAGTCACTGCATCTTTTACTGTTAGATCACCTTCATCCCACTATGAAAAGCATTTAAAATATGCATACGGTGCTTTCTTCTTCTAGTTATTGAAAACAATACTGATACAAATAGTACGTTGTAAAGCATCGACTACGCCAAGCTTTATGAAGTTTCCATTATTTTGAAATGCAGTACTGACAGAAAACATGTATTTAATGCCAAGAGAAGAAAGTGCAGATATTATTGTATTAAGACAAAATATAAATAAATGTAATAAACACATGGTCAAGCTAGACATTGTAGAACATGGTTTATGGTTGTAAAGGCATTCCCAAAACTACAATTCACAAAAGATCGCCTAACAAAAGCGTATTTTTTCAAAAACCCCTTCTTAAAAAACGGTAATCAATTAAGCAATTTGCCCAAAGAATGTTCACAACGCCCAATGATTAGAAAGGGACGCATCGTCCACAGCGGCGGTCACAAAGCCCAAAAATAGCTAGTGACACAATGTGCCCACAACGCCCAATTATTTAGGAGGGCCATAGTGTCCATTATGAACATAACGCTCAGATTGCTACAGGTTCATAGCGTGTCCACAACGCCCAATTATTTTATAGAGCTGCAACGCACTAGCAAAGCTCATAATGCCCACTTGTGCTCGTGTAATGTAGGTCTTGTTAATCAGAACTTAGACGGGTACAACGCTCAACATCCCCGCTTTATATTGGTTTATTTTAAAAAATATTTCTTCTTGTTAATTTACCTACAAAAATTACTAAACAAATAATAACAATTTATTATTGTTTTAACGTCGTAAATATTGGTTTTAGTCAATTTTAGGCGCCGTACAAATTGCTGTTAGTAGCTTTTAGGCGCTGAAACAGAAAGTAGTTCCCATATATTTTGAATTTTAAAGTTATACCTAAGAACAGGTGGCGGTAAACCGCCAGGGAACATTCCTCACATTTATTAAAATATATGAAAATTTTTAAAACTTTATTTATAAATTTAAAATTTTTTAAGAATTTTACGGAATTTTAAAAAATTTGGGAAATAAGAGATAATGAAAAAATTGAAATTTTGAAATTTTTTGGATATTCAGTAATTTCCAAAACTCTGCAACAAATTTTTGTAAAATTTAAAATCGAAAATTTTTGAAATTCATTGATATTTTAAAAAGTTTTCGATATTTTAGTAATTATCAAAATTTTGAAAATTTATTTTAGTTTTTGACAATTTTATTTTGAAAACTTGGTTAAAGTTTAGAAATTTTGAATATATTTAAATTTGTTTGAAAAAATTTTTTTTTACTTTTAATGCTTTATAATCGCAGACAGTTCGATTCAAAATTCAAAATTTTGAAAATACTAAAATTATTAAAACAATTTTGGAACTGAAAATTTTTAAAATTATTTAAAAGAATATCAAAGTTTTGGAAATTTATAAAATTGTTGATTTTCTAATTCGCAATTCATTGAAATCTAAAACCAATTGCATAGTTTGGTTATAGTTGTTTTTTAACAAGGAAGGTAAAAACAAGACATAGTTATTTAAGTATCAAGGAATGTAAGGACGCAATAACATTCGAGGTAGGCGAATACGAGCTGAGGCGGAGCCGAAGCTTGTCGCCTGCCGAGGATGTTATTAGTCGATACATTCCGTGTTACTTATTAAATTTTTCACGCTACCGGCAATGTAAGTAGGCCTACAGGTAGAAATTTAATCATATTTGTAAAAGTTCGTTTTGACAGCTGTCATCGGAATTATTTTTTAAAAGCCCCATTATTCTAAGTTGTCTGTGCTTGTTACCATATTAACGAACAGTTAAAATCAACATTATTTTCCTAGGAACGTAAGTGACACTATTAAATTCCGTCGTCAAGGGTAACTAGTACACGAATGTTATCAGCCACTTACGATCTCTGTAGCTATGGATGTAAGGCCTACTTACATTGCCGGTAGCGTGAAAAGTGTATTTTGCCTAAAATCCGGACTCTGTTCATTTCTCAATTTTGATTGACCAGCTAGCTCCGACAAAGATTTGGTATGAGATTTTCCATTAAAAAATTATTTTTACTTCAAATGCCGTAAATTACACTGGTTCTCTAAACATTAACGTTAATGAGCTTTAAAAACCTTTTGGACTTGTGCTTTTAAATAAAGAACGGTTGGAAACCCTAAATGCGGGAATGTTGGGCGTTGTGTCCCCCTATGAGTTCTGATTGACAAGACCGATTTTACACGAGCGCAAGTGGGCATTGTGGGCTTTTTTGGGAGTTGTGATCCTATAAAATAATTGGGCGTTGTGGATACATTAGTCTTTATGAACCTGTAACACTTTTGACGTTATGGGAATAGTGACCATTATAGCCCTCCCGGATAATTGGGCGTTACGGGCACATTGGGCTGTTTTTGGGCTTAGTGACCGTTCTGGGCGATGTGTCTCTTGGGCGTTGTAGATATTCTTTGAGCATTATGGGCTTTTAATACCCTTGGACGTTGTGGTCCGTGGGCAAAGTGTCCTAGACCCAAGTATTAAATTATTCCCGTCGTCGGCGTCGTGCGGTTTGTTTATAAACAACCGTGAACGTTTATTTTTAAGTAACGGCAACTTCAAAAAAGGTATACAAGCAGCGCATTTTCATGGAAACGTCAGTTAGTTTTCAGGATTGTTCGGAACATAACCTCACGGTCCAAAAATCAACGCTGGCGAATCTACTCGAGCACAAGCTTCCGGTCCGAAACAAACCAATCGCAGCGCAGCGACTTCTTTCTACAGCTCAGCAGTTCCCCGCAAGTTGGTTTCTGAGATCAAAGTTCGTTTCTAAACAATCTAGAGAACCTGTTAGATATATTTAATTTTTTTTCAATCCGAAAGTAAACTTCGCCGCTTGTGCTGAAGTTATTGCAAACTTAAACATTGAAGAAATCAAAGTTCGTTTCTAATAAATCTAGAGAACCTGTTAGAAACATTAAATTTTGATTCAAAACAAAAATCTAAACTTCACCGGCCGTGCTAAATTTACTGCATACTTAAGCTTCGAGAAATCACTGTTCGGCCTTTTTAATATTTAGAAATGAAAGATTGAGTTTGTTTCTATGTAAATTGAACTATGGAGAATATCACTGTTCTTTAGCAACAATACTCGACGTTAATGCCAACATGCCTTAGCGTAAGATTTGCCGAATAAAAGTTTACACCCCGTAACAATCAATTTGAGTTCCCGAGATATTAAATTAGAATTTAAATGTTTATACAAATTCGCGAGAAAATTAATTTTTTCCGGTTATATGCTTAACCGAGCAAAGTTAATTTGATAAAACTAAAAAATATTTGTAGTGTTATGAAATCTTGACAAGAATTGAGCTTGTCGGAGCGTCGCATAGTTGTTAATAAAACGAAAATATTATAGTTAAGGTGAACATCCCACACGTCATATGCACATTAAAATACTGACCAAATTGTATAACAATAAAAGAGAGCGTTGTCACTTTTTTTGCAGCTAATTTCCTAATTGTTGGATTATTAAAGTTTGTTAGAACAAGAAAAAATGAGCAACGGTAAAGAAATATTAACAATAATGCACAGAAATGCCCTTTTAATTTTCACAAGAACAGTTACGTGTACGTTCAGATGTATTGAGCGTTAATTTTCAATTGCACTCGACATTTTAAGGTGGAAAAAAATCATTGTTTAGCAATGGAAATTAATTGAAATTCCACCTTAAACTAATATTTACCGTGATTTGAATATCTTTAGCAACAGTTAATTTGGTGTGCCATTACGCCCTTAATTTCCGGTAGATTCTTTGATGCGTCAACCTTGAATTCCGGTTGTACAGCTGGAGATTAGTTAAATTAATAAAAGTGCCACTATTTTATTTCCTCGTGATCTTGATGACTCTATTAACAAAGCTTATCCCTGATTCTTCAACAATGTGAAATTGATCATATTTGCAGTTTTCTTTCAACGCAAAAAGAAAATAAGTCAATATCCCTGACTAGGAATACCTTTTGAAACCAGCAAACAAACGACAAAATCGTATTACAATTTGTTGCTTAGTTTTTCAATAAAAAAATGGAGTGCTTTCAGATACATTCTATATAAAAATAATTTTCTTATAAATGTAATATAAATATCGAAAACATACCTTACAAAAACCTCGGTTTCCTTCATAACACAGCATAATTTTGTTTTCCGAGAATATTTAAATATCTCAATCAAAGCTGTGGCCATTCTACCAGAACTTTTGGTATTACGAACCAAAGAGAACCTCAGTGTTAATTCCACGGCTCCCGGTGGTGCGGTAATTCAGGCGTTGTAAAAACCAAAGGGTTCGCTCAAAGACATGCAGATGTGCGGGGACGCAACCCCGCAAATAAAGCTCCGAAATATTTTAACGCGCGGAATTTTATGTGTGCTCGAAAGTTAGGAAGCGAATACATTTTGGTCCTGCATAATAAAGCGGTTGAGAGCCTCAAAACTTTAGGTAAATCTATTCAAGCAATTTCATTACATTATGATGCTATACTGAGTAGGATACACCAACAGCCAAATTACAGTTTTAAACTTGATGATGTACGGTTAATTGATAAATTGCGTTTTATTATCATCGTATCGCTTAGAATTACGAATTGATTGATATCAAATTAAGTGTTTTCGACGCACAAACTTGTATTTTTACTGAAAAACCGCATCCGTACAGTATATTACGCAGGTTAGATTACAGAATGGCTATTTCAGATTTATGGACAATTCAACCAGCCCCACACATGGATAAGATAAACGAGCACCTATCCTGAATATCATGAATCTGAGAACTTCCGGGGCTACTCCGGTCACATTGTGTGGTTTCCGGTCGCAGATCCAGCGGATCCTCGGGGAGTACAAGATGAACGATGTATGTGTTTGGATCTTTACGAACTTGGCTAACTCATGATTCATGATACACCAAAGAAATGGTACGTATGAAATATTAAATTATTTCAAACTCTTCTTGGTAATCATAGTGAAAAACCGCAATAATGTTCATACTAAACTACTTATTATACTATACTTCCCCATATTATTTCCAATGTATGGAAGTACTGATTTAAGTAATAGAAATCGATTACTAAATAATACGAAATAAATACGTTTTCTTCGCAAATTTATCGTATAAACATGTTTAGAGAATGTCTTTTGGTGATGATTAGAGCATGATTTGTATAATTGGCGCTCTAGGCAATATATATTTCTGCGCCCCTCTGTCACCATGCAAGTTTTGCAGATTTTTTGTTGAGAGTGAAAGTGAGAAGTTCATATCTGTAATTTTCACGTTAGTGTGGAAACAAGCTGTCAACGTAAATGTTTATCCCAATTTTAGATATAATAACACTGCTACGTTTTCGAACTGCTAATGAGCAGTAAGTGTTTAATACGTTACGTGAGTGTCTAAGTCCTCTTTATAAGCAATACTCCCAGTCTGATAAGGTCTCTTCCTAACAGCGCCTCAAACGTTACGCCCAATTCCTGAAGGACAATAGCGCCGCGTGTTGATACGTCTAAGAAATTAACCGAACAACAGTGATCAACTACACAACGGTAGCTAATAGCTTTGCAACCAAAGTGGAAATAGCGCAGTTGTTTACTTTACTCAGGTTCCCCCTTAACAGCGCCTCCTAGTGAAAACCAGTCTCTTATTGCCACAAAGCCGGCCCTACGCTGATCCAGAACTATTGCAAGGCGGGAAATTAAGAAGTGGGCTCGTTCCCAGTTCAAAATCAACAAAACTTCTTATCGACAACCTTTACCTTGGCGTTCCAAATAACTCCTACGCTTAAGTAAAAAACACAACAGGATCAGGGTAGGTTTTCTGACTGGTCATGGTTCTTTTAGCAAACACCATGGGTCAACGACCCTATCTGCAGGTTCTGTGGAGAAGAAAAGAAATCTTGCTTTTATCTTCTTACCTATTGCCCCAGACTAATGGTACTGAGACTCCGACATCTTGACATCCTGCTGTCGGAGCCAGAGTAATTTCAAGATATCTCCATTAACAAGGTACTAGCCTTTGGCCTAAGTATTGAGCTGTATGAAGAGAATCCCTGAACTAGCGGTGGATGCACAATGGGTCATTTAGACCTGCGTAAGAAGACGAAACAGATTGTGCGCTACCAGAAGATCGTATGATGATCTGCCATCCAACTTTGTAGACTATTAAGCATTACCCAGGGTATACCTGTGTTGTTCTAACACGGAGACAGTCTACATTATACCCCATATATTCTTCTTTTTGTGATTGCATACCTCTTGCGAGATGCAGCACATCTTCCGACCTCTTGTACTGTGTGGTGCTTACAGTAATACAGAACAGTGGGGACCTACAGCTTTACGTGGGCTCCGAAACAGGGAAGTGCAACCACATTATTTGCAGAGAAGATTTTACTAAGACAATCTCCGATGTGAGAAGTGATGCTTAAGCCTGCTAATCCTCAAAAGGGGTTCTACGAGCCATAAGCAACACATCTAGCATTAGAGTACGTTGGTAGTTGTCCAGCATCTTCTTACGGAGCATCCGTTGTTACTTTACCCGAGCCGGGAATCGACCCCATATATTATTGCTGTGGCTCTAGAAAGCGCGAGGTGTGTAAAGAGCCGACAGGGTCTGACAGGTCCAGAGCTCTAGGAAGATCGTATTGTGCTGTTTTGCTCCGCACTAAAAGTTTACGCTTGATTTGCAATCGGGGTTTCGCGAGGAGCATGCTAGGTTGATGTCCGTTGGACTGAAAGCTAATGCTAGATTCTGCAGATTCTTCAAGCGGTGGTTTTTCAACGTTTATGATGTTTTTTTTTTCGATAGTTTACACGAGGTGTTTTTTGCATTAGGATTCCTGGCCGATATACGAGTTATGGCTAAAAGAAAGGTACGTTGCGCGAAAGATGTGCCCGTGTGCGCGCATCTACGCATGTGCGCGCATGATGTTTTGAGTTTTGTTAGTTTTTTTAGTTTTTGAAACTTTCTTTATTTTCAAAATTAATTAGAATTTTAAAAAAATTTATAATTTTTACAATTATTTCAAATATTTTCAAAATATGGTGAAATAAAAAAAAGGAAATTGTTCAATTTTTACAAACCGTCCGGTATAATACATAATATTTTGAGAATTTTAAAAACTTTCTAAACTCCATAAAATTGTCAACATTCTGAAAATCTTAACAAATGCGAGGAAGGTGCCGTGGGAGCAACTTTTTTGTAGAAGCAACGGTTTCCAAAATAAATGCAAAAAAATTCAGATTTCACAATTTAAAAGTCCGGTAAAAGTATGTTATGATATGACAGACTAATTAGGCGCAAGAAGTAATTGAGCCCAGCGCAGAACTCTTTGTACACCGAGATCAAATCAGCATTTGCATTAGCGCGTAGGTGTGCCAGTTTCCAACAACAAACGAGTGCTACACACTTGTGAAGGCCGGTTAATTTTATTTCTGATTGGTGGACCTCTGATTTATTTTTATTACTATCATTTCCGTGAAAATCAAATACTATTTGATAAAGATGAAAACATTACAAGCATTTTAATCTTACAGTAACTATTATAGGGAGAACCACATAATAAAATAATATAAATTTTGAAGTATGAGAAAGTTTAAACAACAAGCTGTGCTTTTATTCTGTTATTACTAGCTCCCGTAATAAATGTATTTAGATTTGAATTACTTATAACTAGACCTATGTTTACCCCTTAGTCCACACTTCGATAAAGTTCTTTTCAATAATTTATTCAAAATTAGCGCTATGTTTTCCAATATTTATTTAAATTCTGACTAAAAATCGTTATTTCTAAAATACTTGAACAAAACTGTCGATGCAGGGAAAATACAGATTAATAAATCTGGTCTTAGATAACTTGAAATCCGAAGGTTTCACAAAGAAGCGACCCCTTCCCAATCGTATTCTCGTTCCCCCGAATCAGAGGATGATCATCATTATAAGAAGCGCCTGCAAATATTTAGTTGTTGAATATGCATGAGTCCATTCGAGTACACCGGCTGTTTTTCCAGAGCTCCTCAGCTTTGAGGATCAGGGATCGGCCTCGCCTACTACGTCGTCCGTCCACTAATGGCGTATACTTCTGTCTAATGTAAGTGCAGATCGATTTAAAGTACCCTTAACGAATACTTCGTCAGTAAATTGTTCGCCGTTTCATATTTATGTAAATATATCAACTTGTACGTGTGACTAACTTGACTTTGAATTGATGCGGATAATAATAGACTACAGGCATTAACAAAAATCAGAATTTTGCTTTCAACGAATATTATTTTAACAAACTTGAATTTCCCATACTTCTAGTGAAGGAAGGTTACGAAAAACACAATTACAGTGGGCAGATTTTAACGAGAAGATAAAATTTTGACTTCCATGCCTGTTTACTAAGGAACAAGTTGGTAGATCAACATAAAATTTTAACCATTGCCTATCTACATATTATCTATATATTAAACGCGGCGTCATTCCAGTCTGCTCGCTCAACTCACTATAATAAAAGCCTTGCCCACGGAACATTATTCCAATTTTATTAGAAACAGCATTTGTTCATCACAAATTTTGCGAATACAAATATGAGTATGATTAAAATGAAATGACAAGTAAAATCAATAATTGGACAAATAATTACTCATGCGGACAAAATACACAAGCAACGACAGAACAAGGAATTTTATCAGTTATAATGGGAAGAGAATATTAATTTTTCCTATAAAAAATGCCTGTCTGTCTGTTTGTTTCTAATAATAAAACTAAGGGCGTCCTCGCAGTATACAAAACAACTCAAACATATTTTGTTTAGAACGTTGTAAGCATGTCTGGCAGCTGCAAGAGTGGAATATCATGTTTACAAATTCCTCATTTTATTAACCCAAATATTGAGAGCTTCAGTTAAAATAACAAACACTAAAAAGAACCATTACAATAATTAAAGCAATCGCAAATTAATAAATAAAACTAGCTGTGTCGGGATAAGACATGTTACTGAATGTACGGTCACTAAAAATTGTGACGGGAAGAGGGGAGTCCGTTTACCTAAAAAAGCTGTCGGGCAACTGCCACGCAATCTTCCTGACACCTTCTGAAAATTTTGAATATTTTAAAAATATTTCGAAACTTTTGCGATTATATGAAAATTTAGAAAACTTTTAAGGTTCTTACAATACTTCGAATATATTTTATACTACGTATGACAATATTTTTTTTTAATTTATGGAAAATGTTTAACAAGATGAAATTTTTTTATATTTTACCCATTTTTGAAATAACTCAAAAGTTTGATTATTTGGAAGAATTTTGATGTTCAGTAGCTTGGAAAATTATACAATTTTAGACAATTTAAGAAACTATGAAAATTTTGAAAATTTATGTAAATACTGAAAATTTTTGGAAATTTTAAAAATGGTTAAAATTATTGAAAATTTTGATGATTAAAATTTTTTTTAGATATTTAAAAAAAATATTTTAGAAATTGGTAAAAATTTTAAGAAATTTTGCGTTTTTTCAAGTTAATAAAAATTTCGTATATTTTGAAAAATTTTGAAAATTCTTAAACATTTTGAAGTTATTAAAATTTTGTAAAACTGCAAACTATTTAAAGCTCACAATTTTGAAAATTTGAGGATATTTCAAAATTCTTTCAAAATTTTGAAAATAAAAATTTTAAGTTTTTAAAATTTTGAAATATTTATGAAATTTGAAAAATTTTTGTAAATTTAGGATATTTTGGTTTTTACTAATTGCGTTAATTATAAACAATATTTTTTCGCTGAAATCTAAAATCGATTTCATAATTTAATAGTTTTTTTGGCGATTATCCAATGGGGTCGTTTACTACCTTTTTTTTCTTCAAATTCACATTGTAGGATGAAAAATAATGGCCCATATTTTTTAAATCTTAAATTGACATCTTATTAATCGCAAAATTAATTATTGAAATTTGTATTTTAAGAGACCTTTAAAAATACCGGACACGGGTTCATTTTTTAGTGTTTTTGTTGCTGCTGTTGGTATTCACGATGGTAACATTCGATTGTTTACCCTGTTAAAAATTTGTTTTGAGTGTTATAAGCGCGCCGAATAATCTCAGTGACTTTTTTACCTTTTATTTCCTTATTTTGCAAAATAGAAATACTTATAAATGACAGCACAACACACATCTGAAATTTCACTGAAATATGACAAGTACCAACCCAAAACTCCCTATTATTAATATCAGTACTACCAGTACGGCGCTTTATTATATTGCCACTAAAATCCACTTTCAAATGAGTGTAATTTAAATTATATTTTGTTATTAATTAATTAACAAATTATCTTTACTAACACGATTAGTATAACGGATATGCAAAATATTTGTAAAATACATAAGGTTTTTTGTATATTTAAGAAGTAGTAGACAACCTCATTAAACTGTTCAGGTAGACGACCAAAAGGAAACCTCCCTAGAAATGCTTTCTCCAAGCGTTTTTGAAATATCGAAGAACCGTTGATGGAGGAACACTGGGGTGGTGGTAGGAAGATCGAGCTTGCGCAGATCGGCTATTCGACATGCGTAGAATACGAATCTAAGGTTCCTTTTCCGCGCGCAGAGGGAACACTTAATAACTTTATTATCTTACGATTTAGAAACAAAATAAAAAATTTTTTGTTCAGGATCATATTCTTTATTTGACTGCGCTTCCAAGAAAAAATTTTCCACTTTCGGTTTAACCGGAAATACATATAACTTTGGTTTTTCAAATGGCACTATGCATTTTCTGACATTTTTCAATTACTCATTTTTGTCTCTATGCATTTAACTACTGTAGGTTTGATAAAGTTTATAAACTGCAACAATTTATTGTAATTAAAATGAATAATAACGAAAAAGTGGATATGCTGTTGATTTGGGTGAATGGGCCTCCGAGGTCACCTGATCACACACCTTTGGATTTCTTTATGGGGCCACCTTAAGACAGTAGTGTACGCAGATCTGCCTCAAAATCTAGAGGATTTAAAAAATAAAATCAGGCTGGCATGTGCCCAATTATCACTCGCAAAGCAACAAACCAAGAACTCCGAAATAGATTAGAGGCGTGCGTTGCACAAAACGGTGGAAATTTTAAGCAATTTATGAGATAAATAGTGTTTTCCTGTTTGATTTATCTAATAAAATTACTTTTATACTTTTCTAATTTTGTTTTTGTAACGTTTTTCGGCCATTTCTTTATGCAACACCATTAAAATTTCATACGTACAGTGTTTGTTTTCCATGGAAATTTCTTGCAGTCTTATTTTTTCTCGGCGTGATGTGTTGGGCACTTACCAATCTTTAGACGCGATTTTAGGCTAAACTTTTTATACAACCTCAAATAATTTTATACGTACGTAAAGAGAAGAAAATGAGGAATTGAAAAATTTTAAAATAAAAGTTTTATGCAGTTCCGGTTAAACCGGAAGTGGAAATTTTTTATGGAAATGCAACATAATAGAGAATATGATCCTGAACAAAAAATTACTTAACTTTTTTTTTCTAAATCGTAAGATAAACAAGTTATTAAGTGTTACCTCTTTCGTTAAAGACGCTGTAAATTTATCGACTTTCCACAACAGCACCAATGTTGTGTATTTTTGTATGGAGAATAATATTTTAGTTAAATTATGTTCAAAAAACGTATTAGACTGCTTCATTTCAGGCTGTAACTTCGTGCGGAAGCGTTTCCAAACCGATGTTAACAGGAAGTTTTTTTTATTGTTTTCAGACTGCGAAGGTGCGTGACTCATGTTAGTGCAACCATATAGGAATCTGTGGTAACTAGATGCACACGATTTTCCATTGCAACAGTTTTATTGTAATACACATTTGAAAACTTTGTACTCAAAAATATGCTATTCTAGCATTATGCTGACATAAAGAACATTGCAACAAATTTAGGATGTTTGTTTCGATTTTGCAATCCTGTAAACGAATATAAATAGATTACACATTTACCATTTTGTTTCGTTCTTTAGATAAATTCGATAAAGAAAATAGTAAAAAAGGTAGGAAAGAAAGCTTTCTTGGAAATACTTAAACTTCCAACTTGTAAAAGTTTTCTTAGCTTAAGAGAATATTCGTAAATTAAAGATGGAAATATAAAAAATACACAATTTCCCTAATACAATTAACAGTCGCTTCAATCAAGAGAATAAACTTAGTTGATTTTGCTTTTTTGCAATCAGCGAAGAATTGCGGTGACTGTCAAAACAAACTTAATGAACTTGGGCGCTTCTTTATTCTACCTTCTTCCTTTCTTGCATTCGCAATTTATTTTAATTTTAGTTAGGGGCGCTTTGTAAAAGTATACTTAATTCAACTTCATTACTGATGCAAAAACGTAATATAAAGACCACATCAGCTCTATGTTTAAACTAAAGCTTCCTATGGAAAAGCTCTATTTTTAATTATAGATTGTCATACGAACAATATTCAAGGAATAATTCAGATTTTTCCAAATCCAGTTGAAATACTTGAATTCATTATAATTACGAAATCATGTCTATTGATATTTTTTTAAATTGTTGTTATCAGCAAGCACTTAAATGCAAGTATAAATAAAATGATTCATAACTTCAACAAAACAAATAAATGTTTTTGTTTTAAAGAATCACGAAGCCGTGCGTGAGCACGACCCCATGATTCCCATCCCACCACCTTTACCCGGGCTCTTCACCGGTCTAACATGCCCCACCCCTGAAAGACATGCAACCCAACATACACATCTACATACACCATCCATGGACCCGTCGGATTTAACTTATTCAGAAAAATTACCGACGAGCAGTGGACTCGAACCAACTGCCATTGGGAGTCTAGTTTCAAAGCCTGGGACTTACCTAACCACTCGACCACCCGCCGGCCCACAAATAAATGTAAAGTAATTTTTAATCACATTATCTAATGCTAAAGAAAAAAAAGCTGTAGGGCAACTGCCGCGGGTCCTTCCTCGTGTTTATAAATTGTTTTGAAAATTTTATTTAACAAGTGTAGAATACGAATCTAAGGTTCTTTTCTGAGAGCATCTATTTTAAAGTAACCCCTCCCCCCCCCCCCCCCCCCCGTTTTGAAACAGTGTTTTTTAGTGTTTTTATGATATTTTGTGTTTTTTAGTTACAACTTATGTTTATCCCTTCAAATCTCAAAATCGAATCTTAATTTGGTGATACTCAATTAATCTGTTCAAGTAAACGACCAAAAGGAAACCTCCCAGCGGTGTTTTCTCAATGGAAAAATGTTCCTGTTGGACGTTTTGGAATGAGAAATCAAGTCATCTGGACGCAGATATAGAAAATCAAGATCAAGTTATGAATATTTATTGTTCCTATAGCAACACCAACTGTTTACTTTTAATATTGCCTTTGATAATGACGTGTAAACACGTTGAAATACGTGTAAGGCTAAAATACAAAACCTGCTGAAGTTAAGAATTGTTTTATTTGCAATAAATTAAAATGAACTTCAACGAAGTAAAGCTCAAACTTATAAATAAATTTCCTATTGTCATTTAACATGCTCGTCTCGATTTTGAGGCCGAAATTCGTAAATTTGTGAAAAAACAAAAAATCGGTGCTGGGGGCAATGGTAGGGCTGATAGAGAGATCGTGTTTGGGCAGATCAGCTATTCGACATGCGTAGAATACAAATCTAAGGTTCTTTTTCGAGCGCATCAATCTTATGCAATGTATACAACCACACAGACATACAGACAGACACCTCCGCAGCGTCCGCTTTATCGGTCTTCCAAAGCTCTAAAGCCTGCTTATTAGTCAAAATGTTGAAGTTAAAAATGTTTGGCATAAAAGTACCTTTCTTTTAGGCATAATTCGTATATCGGCCAGTAAACTCAAAGCGAAAACAACTTCACTGAATGAACGCACTTGCTCCAGATCCAACGTGACGATCACAATAACTTCCTTTATACAGGGTGTTAATGAATTGTAGGGACAAACTCCTAGGGCTTGCAAAACACAACAAAGCGAACAACTTTTGTTAATAAATGTGTGGTCAAAAGTGTTTCCTTTAGAAAATAGAGCCTCTTAAAGATTCTTTAAGAAGTACCTGAAAATAGGCAACCCAAATTACATTTTCAATTATTTTGCACGGGTCACACGGAATTTTGAAAAAAAAACGATCTAGACATACATTCAAATAACGTCAATTTTGACACAATTCGATATTTTTGTGATATCTTTTGACTTTTCTTGCATTCGTTTCTTTCTGTGCCTTTTATAATTCGTTTTTTTCGTTTTGTGATTTTTTTGATAATTATTTTCTTCGTTATTTTCGTTCTGTGTTTCGTATTTTTGTGTTATGGCGAATTATACTTTTGCCGAACAGCAAGACATGATGTTCATGCATGGAGCTGCTTGGAGTAACGCACGCAAAGCTGCTCGCCTGTACCAAGAACATTTTCCGAATAGGAATCATCCATCGCACAAGGCCTTCAGTGTAGTTTCACGTCGGCTGCGGGAGGAAGGTACATTCGTTGTCAACAGACACAACTGTGGAGCTACCAGAACATGGCGAATGGTGGATTTTGAGGAAGAAGTTATGGAGAAAGTGACTGAAAATCCTTCTACTAGTTCAAGTGCCATCGCTGATGAAATTGGAGTGAGCCATGTTTCAGTATGGGAGGTACTACATGAGCAGCAGCTACATCCGTACCATCCACAGAAGGTACAAGCCATGGTTCAAGCAGATTTTCCCAGAAGGGTAGAATTTTTCCAGGAATTTCTGCGGCGGTGTAATGAGGATCCAGAATTCCAAGTAAACGTTCTGTTTAGTGACGAGGCATCTTTTACGAAAGAAGGAATATTCTGCCTGAACTTTTGGAAGATGTTCCACCTCAAATGTGGCTGCAGCACGATGGTGCACCTGCTCATTTTTCGGTGGAAGTCAGGGAATTTTTAAATAACACTTTTCCCAACAGATGGATAGGTCGGGGAGGGCATGTGGCGTGGTCTCCACGTTCTCCTGATTTACCCCACTTGGTTTCTTTTTGTGGGGTCATATTAAAACGTTAGTGTATGCTGCTTCAGTTGAAACTATAGAAGAACTTACGGCGCGTATTTTTGCTGCATGTGAAGAAGTTCAACAGACTCCTGGTATATTTGGATCGGTGGGCAGGAATTTACTTCGTAGATGTGATTCGTGTGTAGAAGCTGGGGGCGACATTTTGAACATTTACTATAATTTTGTTAATTTTTGAATTAGTTATTGTAAATTTTTCAAGAAGTTGATTTTTGCTTTGTGCTGCTCGATTTTCCGAATAGGAATCATCCATCGCACAAGGCCTTTAGTGTAGTTTCACGTCGGCTGCGGGAGGAAGGTGCATTCGTTGTCAACAGACATAACTGTGGAGCTACCAGAACAAGGCGATGTGCTTCGTGTGTAGAAGCTGGGGGGCAACATTTTGAACATTTAGTATAATTTTGTTAATTTTTGAATTAGTTATTGTAAATTCTTCAAATAGTTGATTTTTGCTTTGTAATTTTGGTTTTTTCTATTGCTTAGTTTTGAAACATTTTGTTAATTAATTTATTTTAAATTTAATTTGAATTTGAAAAGTGAGAAAGAGGGCTTTATTTATCCTGTATTAATTTCTGTCGTTATGGAAACAAATAGTAGGTAGTAAATTGAGTTGCCTACATTTAGGCGCTGCTTAAAGAATCTTTGAGAAGCTCTATCCTGAAAGGAAACACTTTTGACCACACATTCATTAACAAAAGTTGTTTGCTTTGTTGTGTTATGCAAGCCCTAGAAGTTTGTCCCTACAATTCATTAATACCCTGTATAGCTATACTTCGTATAGCAAAGAAGATAAAAACATATGCTTTATGAAAAGCAGGCATTTACAAATTAAATTGCTCGCACTGTGATTCGGTTTATATAAGCCACACAATTAGAAATTTTGATATTAGGTATACAGAACACGTACGTTGTTACAAATACAAACACCCACATAAATCCAATTACGCTAAACACTTACAAGAACACAATCATTCAATGACATCGAATAACACTATAAAATGTTTACACTTTTGTGATGATAAACGTAAATTGGATATACTACAAGCTTTTGAAATTCACACACATTTAAAAACTGTACCATTAATGAATGAGTAAATTGGTCTCTTAAATTTTCCTCTACTGGGCATTTTGGAATAGGAAATCAAATCATCTGCAGACAATTGCCAAGATTAAGTCACCAAGTTTTATTATTGCTATAACAACACTAACTGTTTAGTTTTTAATACCGGGTGATTGTAAAAAAAATGATACAATTGTCAACATTTGACAATTGGCTTATATTACGTATTGCCAACTTTAACACTTCGGTCATGGCCTGCTCTGAATCATTTTTTTACGATCACCCGGTATAACCTTTAATAATGCCATGTTAACATCGTAATACGTATAAGGTTAAAATAAATAAATATTGTTGAAGTTGCCTATTTTAGCCTATTACAGTAAAATTAAAATTTACAAAACTTGAATTCTTAATTTTATGTCGTTTTAAATTTAGTATAGTTTTTTCCATATTCTAAATTAAAACAAAATTTTACTCTCCCTTTTGAATCGGGGAAATACCTTGTAAACTGATAAGCAATTACATTACATATTCGCCTGCTAATTATTGAAGTTCCCCGTAAACACCACACAATCTAGTTTTATGCCTGTCACAGGAACTTGTTCACATTTACATTTTAATAACACCCTCGTCGTCTCTCTTTACACACCAGAGGTCACATCCGTTTATCTCTGCCGCATCCATTGTTTGAACAACCGGAGTGATTATCAATTTTCTACCAATTTGGGTTCGATCATGTGTTTTACCCATACAACGCATTAATACGTTCACGTAATGAAGTACATGTCAAAATGTTCTTGACAGTTATTGAAAAATTAAGGTACAAGTACATGTTATTAACAAATGATAGAATGGACGAAACACTTCATCTGCATTCAGATAATTCAAAAATAATCACATTTTATATTTTCAAACATATTTTATATCGTAATGTACCTGAACACTTTCAACATGCTCGGCTGCGTTGGAATCCAAGTTTCTGAATCGCCACAGCGATTGTACTCGGAATGGCCATAAGAATACATGTGTAGTTACAAACCAAAAATTCTTGGCGGATCAAGGCGCAAAAACAGATTTTTTGTATTTTTGCGGAAAAAGCTTTTTGGTAATTTTATTAAAAAGCTGTCGGGCAGCTAGCCGCCACGAAACCTTCCTTTTTTATAAATTTGAGCCGCCATTTTGTAACGGTGAGAGATAGCAAAACACTTTACACACAAAAATTGTTCCGTTTAATGGGACCTTTAAAATAAGGTATCACTTAACCCCTCGTCTTATTGAAGATTTTTGAGATAATATTTTTTGAATGTTCCCGGGCTTTTGAGGAGGTACATCGTTCGAAAGCTGATTTAATGAACTTGAACGATTAGTACCAATTTTCTTGGCACATTAGTTTCTAGTGCGGTTGGGAAAAGGTTTATGTAATGGCCGTTTTTTTGATATAATTGGCCGCCATTTTGAAATTGTTTGAGCTATAGATATTTCCTTTTCTTTTTCATGTTGTTGGGTTTAAAATACGTTTTAAATGAGGTACGCCTTGATCCACCTTCGTATTTGAAAATATCGAGTAACCCCCAAAACTACCTTTTCCTGAGCCCCGAAAATGTACTCAAACAAATTGTTCAGGGAAACGACCAAAAAAAAAACCCCCCATAAATATTTTTTCAATGGGAGGTAGTTCTTATGGTCATTGAGCATGTCCATGCCGATTTTGAAGTCGCAACGAATAAATTTTTGAAAATCAAACAATTGAAAGTGGGATTGACCGGGGGTGGTAGGATACTCGCGCTTGCGCTGATCGGCTATTCGACAGGCGTAAAATAGAAATCTGTGCGTCACTTTTCAGTGTGTCTATATTGTACTAGTACACCCTTCCCTACCCCACTTATATTTGGTTGGAGTTATCTGGCTTTGTGACATCTGGTATTTTGTAATTGCAAACAATGTTTATCTGCTAAAAACCAAAAATCAATTTTCAACTTCTTATATGTCCATCTTTGGCTGATGGTCGTTTTTTGAAAACTGTTCAAGTAAACCACTAAAAAAAATTATCTATAGAGTTTTTTCATAAAATCGATGGTGGGAGTGACCGGTAGGTAATAGGACGTTCGGCTATTCGACATGTGTAGAATACAAATTTGAACTTCTTTCTCGAGCGGTTCTATATTGCAGTATAACACCTCTCCCCACTATACTTCGACGTCTATGGATTTTGTTTTAGAAAACACATTGCCTGCATTGATTTATGAAAACTCAAACGTCAGGTTTCGCAAATCTTTGGGAAAACATTAAGATCACACTGTCTGAAAACGTTTGTTTCAATTAACATGCAAAACCGAACAAGAGGCGATTTAAGTTTTCTGCTACGGTCACTACACTTGCAAATGTATGTTGTTGTGCTTAGCGACGATGGTTAATGTTTATTATTTTGCTGTCAAAAAGGGGTATAAAAGGGCTGCATTTTCAACAGAGAGTTCAGGTTGTTTTCAGGATCGAAAATAGCCTAGCCTCTAACTACTGTCTAGAAACCAAAACTCCAACAGCCCTCTGGATCGCTCAAACGGTCCTACACAGTCTAAAAACTAAACTCTTACAGACGTCTGTTGCTAGACCGATTAAACAGTTCTACAGAGGCTCACTTTTACTGCACCCTGCACCCCTTCCTGAGCTGAGAAGCAAATAACCCCACTTATTCTCCGAATCCGGCAGCACCCGCAGCTCTTACTAGAGCACCGCAGCCCCAGATATACGCCGAAGGGCCTGCCCGACGAGCTTTAGACATACGACCTAAAAACCGCTACGTAGTGTACGTGCGTTGATTCCTTACAGGATGTGTATTTTGTTTGTGCGAATTAACTTTGCGATTTAGTTACTGTACTTTTAAAATTAACCATTTTTAAGGATGCGTTCGTTCAATCTATTTTTTGTCAAATGTCAAACTAAAGTTTCGAACAAAAAGAAAATAATTCTCGTCAATTTTAGAAATTTTTATTTTTTAAGGACTATAGGTGCATTAATATTCGAAATTTTAAAGTACAATACTCTACTTTAACTAACCTTAAGTAAATTATATCTTTTTTGACTTGGGGGCGGTACGGATATCGCGTTGCACAGGTCAACGGTTTGGTATGCGTAGAATACGAATTTAAACTTATTTCTCGAGTGTGTCTGGATGGAAGTAGAACGTCCTTACCCTAACCTTCTTATTTTGGCGGATCTGCATCGATTTTTTGCAATTTCATCAGAATATAACTACTAATTTTTTGTGCCTCAATTGGTTTTTTGAAATAATGCCCTAAAAC
Source organism: Ctenicera cuprea (assembly GCA_958336395.1). Lineage (NCBI taxonomy): Eukaryota > Metazoa > Arthropoda > Insecta > Coleoptera > Elateridae > Ctenicera > Ctenicera cuprea. The sequence continues at coordinate 64,954,202 of OY284487.1, read as the reverse complement.
GCTTAGAACGTTCACAATACCTCACTCTGAGCTATTACACCCCGTGTAATAGTAAAGTGGAAATAAATGCGGGCTGCACTTTATATAAACATAAATCCTAAAAATGTATTGTGATTGTGAAAAATACTAATAATGATGACATTTTAATAAAAACACACGTTTTAGATCTCCAAAATCCTCCATCTGTTCTACAGATTAATATTGGTATGATTTACCGACTATCTACACTATGAAGTGTCTTACCAATAACAACCCCACAAGTGAAATAAAAATAATCGATAATTCTGTCCCTTCATTCACGACGAAATTGAGTTGTTGCTAGGAAACAGCACGAGTCCGAAGGAGCAGTGATGTTGCCATATATTAACACAATTGAGCTGGCCAATGAAAGCCAAATTTATATAAAAATTTTAATTCACGAGTGTTAAAAAAACTTGATAGCAGTCGCCTTTGAAAGAAGTTCCGCATGTCGATGATTAGTTTGCAAATCGTGGAGTGCTTCCGAAGCGAGTGTTTCCATTAAAATTTCATAATCGATTTTTTGCCGACTATGTACACAGTACAAAGTTTTACTAGCTACTTTTAATTTTTGTCGAAATGCTGAACAACTGAAATCGCTAAAAAGTAAACATTTGCCGTAGTTATGACTTATCAACAGCGCTAACTCTGGCAAATTTCTTTACCTCGCAGCAATACTGTTCATTTTACATACGTTTACATTATTACATTAATGGTATGCAACAATGTAGTTTTTTCACATTCTAAATTTCACCAAAATTACGCTGGTTTGATTATATTCTAACTTTACTTTATTTTAGATTGCGTATTTATTTTAGCAACATGTTAATTACCCGAATAGCCTTAGACATCAATCCTTACGATATGCAGAACACCGTATATTACTAACAACTTGGAGTGTTGCACGATATATCCGTTTTAACAATCAGGTCAATATGAGGTTTACCATCACTCATTTGGAGCGTTCCAACTGCCACGGAAGGAAATGTAAAGTGGCCCCAACCTCCGGAAGCGGCTGAAAGAATGCCAGTCGGTTATCGGACATGCTTCCGTTTCACCGTTCCGGTTTTCCGGAAATTCAGCTGCGATACATGCGACCATTTCGTCTTCCGTTTTAGTGCTATGATAGATCTAAAAACTTATTTAGACAATTTATTCTTTACTAGATGGGATATCAAAATATGATCCAGCACATGTTATACAAGAGTAGGTACGCTCACTAGAAATATTATTATTATTACTAAAAAGGATATTACACAAATCTTAATTTTTTTCCAGTCTGAAAATATCATTTTTAAATTAATCTTTGAATATTTAGGTATTTCTTAAACCATAAATCGTGTTACAGCGTAAAAATTTAAAAAGTTTTATAACATTTTGCTGCTGCAGCAAAAAGAACACTTACAGTTAATTCATTTATACTATACAGGGTGTAGAATCGTTTTATGAAACATAGGGAATGCCATAAGTGAAAAACAGCATATGCAACAGTGTCCCATTAGAGCAAACTCGATGGCACGTAACAGAGGCGTGAACATTTTGACGACTAAAGCCGATCGCGCCCGAGACTGCTGATAGCAAAATTTTATCTACGGAAAAACACGCTCTTTACACTATTACAACTATTAAACGAGCTATGCAAACGAGTATAAAAATAAATATTACTGTTACAATTTGGGAGATCCATAACATGTTGTTAACAATTTTTTCCTCTAAATCACATTTAAATTTGTAACAGACCGTCTTACTAAGGTATTCTATGTATTTTCGAACAACAAGTTATGTGGCGATTATCAACAGCAATCCCACGAGTGAACTATAGATAATTCCGTCGCTTCATTGACAGCAAAACTGTATTGCTATGAAACATCACGAGTCCATAAAAACTACTCTAGGTGTGATTGGTTAAGAACCTGAAAATAAAAGTTGCCACCATTGGTTGTTACAATGTCAGTAAAAAAATAATATTAGATGTCGCTATGTATCTGCTCGTCACTAGCGCTTGGTTCGCCCGGTTGCTTCTGTTTACTCCACCACTTGATTTACTGTGGATGGCTTCGTTTGGCTGCGTTCTTCTAAATCACTTATCCTTTATCAGCTCGTCAATGGCACTTAATTCTTCCGGTTGCCTCTGCCACCACTTGGTTTACTGTTCTTGGCTTGGGCTGGCTACGTTCTCCAGATCACTTATTTTTCATCTGCTCGTCACTGGCGCTTAGCTTCGCCCGGCTGCCTCTGCGGGCTCCACCATTTGGGTTAGCGTTCTTGGCTTGGACTGGCTGCGTTCTCTAGATCACTTATCCTGTATCCACTTGTCACTGGCGCTTGGTTCGCCAGGCTGCCTCTGTGGATTCCACCACTTGATTTACTGTGTTTGGTTTCGGTTAGCTGCCTTCTCCATATTGGTTTACTGTTCTTGGTTTAGCTTGGCTGCGTTCTCCAGATCACCTATCCTCTATCTGCTCGTCACTGGCGCTTGATTTGTCCGGCTGCCTCTGCGGGCTCTACTACTTGATTTACTGTTCTTGGCTCCGGCTGGCTGCGTTCTCCAGATTACTTATCCTGTATCTGCTCGTCACTGGCGCTTGGTTCGCCCGGCTGCCTCTGCAGGCTCCACAACTTGGTTTTGGCTAGCTGCCTCTGCGGGTTCTTCTTCAGTTGTAAACTCGTCGTTTGCGGTTTTCCAAGGTTTATTTATAGAAGCAGCGAACAAGCTAAGTTTTCTGCAGTTTCCACAGTGGGTACAGGTGAATACCTGGGGTAGATGTGACAAATCTGCCGCAGATTCAATAATATAAGTAAGAAATAATTATTGAAGAGATTCAATAAATGTATTATTAAACTTCTGCTGTGTTTTATTTATCAAAATCAACTATTTTCAATTACAATTGTTGTTTAATCGATAACAAATAAATTTTAAAAGAATTAACTACATATCTATAGCTATTATTCTATAATTTACACAATAATATTATAAACAACAATAAATATGTAAGACTCAAAATAATTTCCTACTACATGTAAGAAACAACGCCCAAGCATACACGCACGCGTTTTGTGCTTTGCCTCAAGCTATGAGAGCGGATATTTTAATCTTTGTATTTGCTGTTACACGGTATTAAAATTGTTAGACTTGATTTTTAACCACAACTACAGCTCTAGTAACCATGTGACAAATTAAAAAAACTTTTTATATCCTAATCCTATAAAATCTATTCATTCTCCTTCTCTATGATTTTTACAGACATCAGAAAAAATTTAAATCAAAAAACAGTCATTTCATTAATCATCATAAATAATAAAGGTTGGGGAAAAAAGGCTCCAGTTTTTTTTTAAACCATTGTATTCGTTTAGTACTCCATCTGAATAACCTTCCAAAAATTTTGCAAAAATCGTATAATATGTATAGAAAATAAATAGTGTTGATATCAAAACTTTGTCTTTTTATTTTAAACATACAATTAAATTCTACATTACGTTTTTATTCCATCTTTAATGAACCGTGGCTTGAAAGACATTGGTAGAAAGAAAAACGTATTTTTTAATTATAAGAAAACTTTGTTTCGGCGCACAAGATTATAAACACTATTAATGTATGTCGTTGTCTAAATTAATATTATAATGTAGTCAACTACATATATTTGTTGCAGATCCAACAAAGAAACCAGTGTCGAGGGAGCACTGCATTTGTCAAGGGCTAGAAAATTGAGACAAATGGTCGCCCAAACTATCAGGGGATGTCATCAACTCAGATTGGTCTACACTCTACACCATCATTTGTACAAAGCGAGGACAATATATGCCCTCGTCTCGCTAACATTGTCAACTATTTATTATTGTCTGTGGAAAACGTCGTTATCATATAAATATTGTAATTAAAATATAATTATAGCTACTTTAAAAGACGATCCACTTTCACTAAATTTTATTTGTAGAAAATGTTTATAATAAATTTTGACTGCTTCTTTTATATTTGTTATAAAGTGCCTGGTAATATATTAAATCTTTTCTTGATACGATAAGGATAACATCTGATACTACGCTAGCGTATAGCTGTAACTCCGAAACATCAGTGTCTGCAGCAGTTTCGCAATTATTATTTGGCAGTAATGGACTAAACCTTTTCTTTTTTATATGCTGCACTGAAATAAGTTTAGAAATAAAATATATGTCTGAGATTTCAAGGAAAACTATACAAACAGGTGAAATAAGCAGAAAAAAATTTAAAGATCAAGATCAAAATATCTTGAAAGTGGTACTTAAAAATTATCATTTTAATTTATGCTGGTAATCAACACAATTTGGTTTAATTTATTTCAGCTTGTAAATAAGTGACAATTACGTTTTCAAAGTTTCAATTTGATTGTATTACCATTTCCGAGAAATTTACTTACATCTGCAAAACAACTATCATCAAACACAAAATACGATTTACTTAAAAACGAAATTAAAATATAAGTATATTAATGAGTTCGAGGGTAACTTCGTGAAAATTCATATTAATGAGTTATAAATAAAACAGTTAATAACTTCAACATGTACTTACTTTAACTTTATGTGTATTTCAGTTTAATTTACTTAAATTAGGTATTTACAAATTAAACTGTTCGCATTGTAATTCGGTTTATATAGGCCAGACAATTAGAAGTTTTGATATTAGGTATAAAGAACACGTACGCTGTTACAAATACAAACACCCACATAAATCCAATTACGCTAAACACTTACTAGAACACAATCATTCAATGACATCCAATAACACCATAAAATGTTTACATCCAATAACACCATAAAATGTTTACAGTTTTGTGATGATAAACGTAATTTAGATATACTACAAGCTTTTGAAATTCACAAACATTTAAAAACTGTACCGTTAATGAATAAGCAAACTGATCTTTTAAAATCACCATTTGGAATAAGAAATCAAGTCATCTGCAGACATAGATAACCAAGATCAAGCCATCAAGTTATATTGTTTCTATAGCAACAATAATTGTTTACTTTTAATCTTGCCTTTGCTAATGGCGCGTAAACACGTTGAAATACGTATAAGGTTAAAATAAATACCTGTTGAAAGAAGTTATAAATTGTTTTATTTATAATGTATTAAAACATCAGTGCTTTCAGAACTAATAGTCGGCGTTGATAGACACACTAGATGAATATAGAAAACATATTGTAGTATTATTCTACACAGAACTACGAATGCACATTACCACGTAAGTAGTAATAAAATAATGACATTATTTTGCACAGTACGTATATATCTGAACATTAATAAAAAGTTCGATCGTCAAAAATGCAAAAATGTTCTGATTAATAAAATAAAAGGATATGTCCGTCATTCTCTTCATTGCGAAACAGGAGTCATAAAAATCCAAATTCCTTGGCTAAAAAGGTATTACAATTATCATTACAAATTTTAGTTCAGAATTGACGTTTTAAATATTTTTGAGCAATGTCAGACACTGCTTGTCTAAAAACTGATGATTTGATGCTATAATCAAATCAGCAAGTTTTCGACATTTTGAACAATGAAAGCACTAATAATAATAATAATAATAATAATAAACAAAGGTTTATTTTTGTTTGATTTCGAAAAGGAACGAGATGTATGTAAAAAATGAGTGGAGCACTTCACATACACTTTCCACTGTTTTAAAATTTTCTTCGAAGTTGTAAATCTTGTTCTACTATCACTTATGTGCAATTTATCTTAAATATAAATGTTTCTCCTTTCTCAATTTATCAAAAAAAAGGTCATAAATTTTTGATTTTTAACAATTCGTAGACGACGTCGCAGGAAACACACAAGTTAAAAATTTAAAAAACAATTGTGTGGCCAGTTTTTGAGCAATATTTTATAAATATAACAAAAATTTTAAAAGACGCCATTTTCTACCAAATTCCGTTTTCAGATTTATAAAATTCGTTTTCCAAAAAAATTTTACAAATAAAACATTGTTTAACTTTCGCTTTTGGTTTGATATTTTTTAAAGCTTAGTTTGCCGGTGAGTTTTGGATATACGCCTGCTTTTTAGCAACATCGAAATCAAACCATTTGTTATGATGCATCACCTACACCCGCATCCGCATCCGCACTCGCAAAAGCACCCGCACCCGCACCCGCACCCGCATCCGCACCCGCATCCGCACCCGCACCCGCACCCGCACCCGCACCCGCACCCGCACCCGCACCCGCACCCGCACCCGCACCCGCACCCGCACCCGCACCCGCACCCGCACCCGCACCCGCACCCGCACCCGCACCCGCACCCGCACCCGCACCCGCACCCGCACCCGCACCCGCATCCGCACCCGCAACCGCAACCGCAACCGCACCCGCAACCGCACCCGCACCACCACCCGCACCTCCACCCGCACCCGCACCCACACCCGCACCCGCACCCGCACCCGCACTCGCACCTGCACCCGCACCCGCACCCGCACCCGCACTCGCACCCGCCCCATCATCCGCACCCCCACCCACATCCACACCCATACCCACACTCACACTCACACCCACACTCACACGTATCGTTGTATTTAGAATTAATAAAACCCTGATTTACAGAAAATTTTCTTGGGGCCTTTTTGGGGCCCAAGGAACTCAAAAAAGGCTTTTTGGTCACGTTCATTACATCGTTTCATCATATCTTCCGAACAAATGGTCCGAATTTAACGATATGGAATAGTGAGGGGAGAGCTAAACATAAAACCAATTTTAATGTTTTCAGAGCTTCCCAGCTTAAAAATTGTCGCAGCTACAAATTTTCGAAAGTCTTGATATTAACATCTCAAAAACGAGGCAGATCGGTATGACATTTGCTGTCATAATAGTTTGAAAAAGGCAGAATATTATGATGAAAGAGAATTTTCACATCTATAAAAAATTTTAAAAATAAAGATTTTCTTTATTTGCAAAATTTTCAAACAATTACTCAGTAGTGGTATTTTTTTAAAGTTTGTAGGCCCATAGAGCTAGGTATGAGCTAGGATTGTTGTTTTTTGCTGTTCTATGAATTTTTGAAATTTGGTTAGTAACGTTTCTTTATTTAATTACCGGGGAACGATGAAATATCGATGTTTAAACTATATTGCAGATCAGTGGTTGTTGAATAGGATTGTAAACTTGGTATTTAGATACAATAATATTTAGAAAAGCTAATTTTCCTCCTTCTTTCTAATTTGCTTGTCTCTGCTATTCTTTAACCTTCAAGTTAACTTTTTCAAAAAAATATAAAAACGATTTTGTTGCTTTACTATTGTGTAAAAAAATTGCGAAAATTTTCTTTTACTTGCACTCTTGTTTTCTTGTGCCGTGCCGACTATAGTCGAGAATGGCAACGAGTGAGAAGCCTACGTAGTCGATCATCTCAGGAGTAAATTTTAATCTTATGTTGTAAGTCTTGGGGCTAGAACTTTTCATCAAATAGTTTTTTAAATATTGAACGTACTTATTTTTTAAGTATAGGAAAACGCAGACAAAATGATTTGCCCATTTTTTTTCAATGACTGCACGACCATGTAACATGAAGGCAATTTTCTATGAACAATTCTATATTTTAGCCAGATTCTTTGATAACTCCTTTGTTAATTAAGTTATCAAAACGATATTACATAAGTGGGCTACTTGGCAATTTATGCACATTTTAAAATTATTTTTGTTTATACAGGGTGCTTCCACATTAGATGGGCATACCAAACTTTTGTTTTTTTAAATTGTACACCCTATATTTTTAGATATTCTTATTGGCCGTTTAATTGTCTCAATGAATATTTTTTGTTTTTGGAATTCCGTGGCGGCGCGGCGTTCCAAGTTATACCATTAAAAAAATGACATTTGCAGACGTCACTGATTAAAACTTTTTTTCGCTAACTGTTAGTCAGTACCACGTACTATTTTCCAGATATTTTAAAATTAAAGTTGGTTTTACAGGATGTTTGTTACAGCGGTGTAAATACTTAAAACTCTATTGTGTCATAACTCGTTTCTTTTTTAACACTCTGTATATTTTTGAATAGTTGGATAGAGTTTTCTGGGCTTTTTAAATTTTGTTAAATAATGGTTATAGCTAAGTCCAACGGTTTTCGAAAAAACTAATAATTAATAAATGTATAAAATCAAATTCCTTACATGAACTAACTAACTAAAGATGCAGTAGAGAAAGTAGTTGTTTTATGTACAGGGTACTAATAAAGTATGTGTACGTACAAGCTTATATCTCGTTAATCTTAGGTTTTTGAAAACACCTCGGACCCGTCAAAAAATACTCTTGCAGATTTTTTGTATATTTGAAAAACAATTTCCCCTTCCACATTTAATGTAGTGACGCCATACACACACAGACATTTTTTAAACGCCATTTTTTAGGTTCCCGAAGCTCGAAAACATGTATTTCTGTCAAAATTTGGAAATCAAAAGTTTTCATGAAATCAATACTTATCCATATACTGAAGGTTTAAGAAATAAAAATTAATGCTTAAAACTGCGCCCTCTGTCCTTACTTTCAAAACTTTGCTTAATTTCTAAACTAGATACCAAACCAATAACTATTTAATATAAATAAAATAATAAGTAAAAACTTTAACAGATATTTATTTTAACCTCATACGTATTTCGACATGTTTACATGTCATTATCAAAAGTAACTTTAATAATGACGTCTAAACACGTAAAAATAAAGTTTAAGTTGTTAATTATAATTTTGTTAATATTCATATAAACTTCAACGCAAACCTTAAACTATTTGTTGTGCTTTTATAGTTAGGTATTTCTAAGTTGCTAGAAATAAAATCATTAATTAAATTGCAGTAAAAACTTGCTTTATCGATTAAAATTAACGTAAACAAATCCACCGTTTTAATTTTTTCACATTTAGTTATTAATTATGAAATTACAGAGTGATCATGGGAACCAAGCAACTAATGGCAACTTTTTTTATTTAAAGAATAAAAAATACAAAGTCAGTTATATAGGAAAAGAAGTGTAACTTTTTCTTCTGGTTATGACGGTGAAAACGAAAAAATTATTGCGCATCGCGTTTTCAAATTATTTATGAAAATGGCTTTTTATTAACAACACGCCCTGTAATTTTATATATTTTTTTGTATTGTACATTTTATTATTTTTAAAAAATGTAAAATCAATATTTGCTTAAATTAACAAATAATAACGCCATGTTTTAACTTTTAATACTTTATTAACATAATCGCAACGTCTGTGAATCAAAAGCTAGTTGTTTTGTGGTTTAGATCAAAATCTTCATTAAATTAATGTGTAAGAGTAATAATAAATCTTTTACACTGTTGTACTTATCTCCATAAAAATTACCTTCTAGATATCCCTAAAGAAAAAAAATTAGCGGATTCAGGTCAGGTGACCTTGGGAGCCAACGTACATGCTCATATGTTCGCATCTACTGGTTTCCAAACTAATTATTTAAGTAGGTACCTACTATACCAGCGTCTTGATGGCAGAATTACATCGCTGGTGCTGTTGCGATCATGTTATTAAAGCATTGGAAGTTAAAATAAGGCGTTATTTGTTAATTTAATCAAATTTTGACCCTACACTTAAAAAAAAAATAAAATGTAAAATAAAATAATATAAAAAAAATACAAAGCGTGTCGTTAAAAAAATCTATTAAACAAATGACCCGAAAACGCGATGCGCAATTGTTTTTCTAGTTTTTACCATCGTAACCAACAGAAAAAATTACACTTCTTTCCTAATTTAAGTGTCTTTGTATTTTAAAAAATAAAAAAGTTGGCAATAGTTGCCCGGTTCCCATGACCACCCTGTATTCGGGATGGGCTGATTCTATAAATAAAATTAATCACTGTTGACACCTGCTAAACAGGATGTGCACATGACTCCATTCAACAGCTGATCCAGTGGGGTAAAGAAAATAATTACCCCCCCCCCCCCGATAGTTTGGTTAATAAAACGTAAACAATACAATTCTTAACTTCAACAGGTTATTGATGTTAACCTTATACGTATTTTAACATGTTTATGCGTCATTATCAAAGGCAAGATTGCAAGTAAACAGTTGGTGTTGCTATACAAACGATAAATCTTCATAATTTGATCTTGGTTTTCTATATTTGCGTCCAGATGAATTCATTTCTCATTCAATAACGGTGAATTTAAGAAACCAATTTGCTCATTCATTAAAAGTACAGATTTTAAATGCTTCTAGTAAATCCAATTTACGTTTATCATCACAAAAGTGTAAAAATGTTATAGTGTTGTTAGATGTCACTGAATGGTTGTGTTCTAGTAAGTGTTTAGCGTAATTGGATTTATGTGGGTGTTTATATTTGTAACAACGTACGTGTTCCTTGTACCTAATATCAAAATTTCTAATTGTTTGTCCTATATAAACCGAATTACAGTGCGAGCAATTTAATTTGTAAATGCCTGATTTTAGTAAATTGTCTGTTTTTTTAACATTAAACAAAGTGTTTAAAACGTTTGTTGTTGTTTTAAAAGTTATTTTACATTTACTTGTTTTGTTTATAATTTTAGCAATGTTTCTGATTTATTGCCAAAATATGAAATTGACGCGTATTGAATTTTATCTGATGAAGTAGTTGGATAAATTTTTGGAATAGTTAATTTATAATCTTTCTTTTTAATTAGTGTATCAATACGTTGAGTATTATAACCATTATTGCATGCAATTTGTTTAATAATAAAAATTTCTCTATTATAACTAATTTTACCTAAAAGAACCGTTAAAGCCCTGTGCATCATAGACCTGTATGCTGCTAATTTATGTGTTTTATGATGACAATTACGTGATTATCAGCAATTTCCTTACAGTACCGTTATAAGTAGAAAAACATTATTAACCACTTTGAAGAAAATTGATTCGACATACGTAACTTGATGTACTAACTCAGTTCATTTTTAATTTTAGAATGACCACACTTGTCAAGTTTGATACTAATTTAGTTGATCATCAGAAAGCAAACTTAACATTAATATCATGTTGAAACGATATCAAAGCATAGAGCTTTAAAATTTTAAGGTAAAACTATTATGTGTTTTTAAATTATAAATATACCTACACCTAATACCTAATATACCTAATACCTACACTTAGTATAAAAATTAAAGTCCCCCATTAATTTTGCGTGTAACATTTAACTACCAATCACTTGCTACAAGAAAGGCAAGCCAGGATTTCTTAAAATATATTGGCATTTTTTATGAAAGCACCTTCTTCTTCTAAATGGGAGCTATCCTTTTTAACAATATACATTATTTATAGCAAAAATTATCATTTGCGTCAGAAAAAGTGCAGTTTTTCATTGGTCACTTTAGAATTGACCAATCCTTTTAAAGTCTGGAGCCCAACTATTGGTTGACCTAGTCCGGATTTCAGAACTCCGGGCGGAGCTTGACTCCGGACTTTCTTATCTCGTCGCCTTATTGCTCCGGTGCTATCCATTCGCAGATGTTCGTTTGCGTCGGTTATATCGACGAATTTGTTGAATTGAAATTTTATTCGACACATTCCACAGAATTGAATATATTATGGTACCTAGCTCACTTTTCTTCACAGATTAAATAATGGGATGCAAACAAAATAATATAATAAGTCAAAGATAGAGATTTAAGTAATCTTTAAAGAAAATGGCGTTAAAATTACATGTTTAAATAAAAAAAAACTACAATCATGTTTAGATATCTAAAGCTCACTCAGCAGAATGAAAATTGAAAATCTGTACAATGACCAATGACTATTTCACCTTTCGTGCTGTTTTTAAAAGTTATTGGAGATTGTAACGAATTTATTTGAACAAAAGCAAACCTCTGACATTTGACCAAATAAATACTCATCACGAGCCCCTCTAGGTCTCTACGGACGCAGCAAGATATATTGCAACAGCTCCTGTAAACATTTTAAATTTGGTAATAGTTTGAATGCTTTTTTAGAGCGTTTAGATACAGATTATGTTAACTGCTGCACAGAAAATGCTGTATGTTTGACATGTTGCGGTCACTCCAAGTTAAAAGGCTACGACCTAGCAAAAAAGTTCTTTATGCCTTACGGATTCAAAATCTGCAACTTGCCAAAAAATCGTCCTGTGCAAAAGGGCGTTAGATAACATTTTCGAGTTAGAGGTACAACGAGAAACTTTAATTTTACAAATACCTGTGGCAAAAATTTTAAAAAGTTTTTTTATAAACATTTTACTTTTAAAAATATTTTACATTTTTGAAAATACAAAGCCCCTTAGACAGAGCTTACATTTTTGAAATACAATTTTCTTCCTTCAAACGTACACAAAATTTTAATTATTTTTAAGTGTTTTGCCGTTATATCTGCTGAAAGTATTGCGGCTACAAAAAACAGTATTGGTGATAAATTGTAGCTTGATTCGTGCTGATTCTGATGATAAAAATTACATAATTTTGCAAAGTGTAGTAATCACACAAATAATATAAATACAGAAAGCTGCAAATAACTCGAATGTACAGCATACCGCATCCATGAGTCACGAGTTCTCGCTGCTTTTCCATTGCCGTGTTCACACTGCGCCTAAGCTTTGGTAGGGTATTAGTTCGCATAGTTGACACCTTTATTATTACTTGCAAATTTCTAAAAGAATCCAAAAGCATTGATATTTTGTAAAGTACAAGCCCAAAAAGGGAGCTTGAAACAAAATTAATATTTGACATCGTGAACCCCTTGAAGCAGTGCTTAATCTGCAAAAACAATTTGAGAAATTTTGTAAACGGTGCTGAAGAACGACCGGCGAATTTGGCAGTATGTATGAAAATTACCAAAAACATAACAAAACATTCCTGCAGTTACTAAGTAAACAACAAGATCAAAGCAAATTTTTAATTTGGCATCAGATCTGTTAGGCAAATTATACCAGTGCAAAGAACATAAAAATACTGCTTGAAAAACATCAAAAAAATGCATCAGATTCAACAATAGTGAATTTTATTGAAGCAGATAAAAAAGCTGCATTGCGAAAAAATATTTTTGATATTAAGAAATGCGTCTTCTGTCACAAGATTGTAAAACAGAAGACGCTTTCACAGGTATTAACAAAAAAAATGGAAAAAATTTCTCAACACTGCTGCAACTCCAAGCTTGAGTACAAACCAGAAAATATCAAACACCGATGGGGCTTAAAAAACAAAATTTTACAAAAAGCTGAAAAAGGGAAAATGTTTCTTTGTTACTTATATACTACTTCTTTTATAATTGGTGCACCGTTTTTGTTATTTCCTCCCTAATATTCATACATACTGCCATATTCGCCTGTGATTTTACGGTACACTTTTTGAGCCTGTACTTTCCAAAATATCCATGCTTTTAGATTGTTTCAGAAATATGCAAATAATAACAAATGTAAATGTTAACTGTTATTTGTTATCTACGAAGACGAGAAAGGCCCAAGTTAAGTGGAAGTCTAAGTATTAGTCTAAAAGTTTAAGATTAAGTTGAAATGCCAGCAAAAAAAATCTTTTGGCCGTACTGCACCTTTGCAGTTAAGTAACCATATTTCATGTCCTTTGAAACATAACTACTTTCTCTGGATAAAGAAGTACCATTGCTAACACCAACAATATTAAAACTTTGAATATAAACGTCTCGCTCGTCTGCTGCCTGATGCCTGAACTAGTACTCTACAAAAGTGTAGGAGTAGGGTGTGCGCCGCAAATGAAAAGCAGCGAGAACTCGTGACTCATAGATGCGGTAGCAGCTATGCTGTAGATTCGACTCTCTTTATTTATATTATTTGTGTGATTACTACATTTTGCAAAAATTATGTAATTTACATAGAATCAGCACGAATTAAACTACAATTTAGCACCAATAGATTTCTCTGTGGCCGCAATACTGGCTACAGTACTACGCAGATATGACAGCAAAAAACTTGAAAATAATTAAAATTTTGTGCACCTACGTTCGAAGTGAGAAAAATCACATTTTGTGTGTATTTTAAAAAAGGTAAAAATTTTTTATTAGAAAAGCCACAAAAAGCCTTTTGAAATTTTTGTCACGAATATTTTTAACATTATAATTTGTCGCTGTACCTCTAACTCGAAAATTTTATCCAACACCCTTTTGCACGGAACGATTTTTTGACAACTTGCAGATTTTGAATTCTTAAGGCATAAGGAAAATTTTTTGCAAGGTAGTAGTTTTTTAACTCTCATGTTCCACAGTGACAGTCAAGATAGCGTTCGCTTTACACTCTTCTAATGGAAGCTAAACAGTGAAGAGTATTTTTCAAAAAATTTGAATTTCTACAGTAAACTTTCTGTTTTTTAGCATCTATACAGGTCGTTTATTTTAACCGGGACACTATAAGGATATCGGAAACTATGAGATACAAAATCGGTTAGTTAAAACTTGCCTAATTAGGGAAACAATGTATTGGTAGACGGTAGTTTTGGTTTTCTCAAAATACCTCTAGATTGCTTTCTTTTAGGTAAAATATCTCTGTTCATAGTGAAAGAAGAAAGTAAAAAATTTTAACGTAAAATATCTCTCTTTGTACTGAAAACAGCAAAAAATCATTGTTGTATTAAGAAAACGATTGGGTTTTGATTTATTTTCAAGATGTAACACAAACATGCATTTTTTGAAATAACGAAACAAAACACAATTAGTAAAATATTTTTTCTTAATACAGCTTCAATAGCTCTACAACTTTTTTCTTTGTGATTTTTTTGCTATATTCAATATGAACAGAGATATTTTACTTTAAAAAATTCCAAATTTACAGTTTTTAGCTCGTATCTAGTAAGCTATAGGTATTTTGAATAAAATACAGTCACCATGACATTGTACCTTAATTAGGCAACTTTTATCTAATTTAACTGACATTTATATCTCTTATAGTTTCCGAGATCCCTATAGTGTCCTGGTAAAAATAGGTGACTTTGTAGATTAAACGCCCACCCAAACAGTGTTTTCAACTCTCTGGCTGCGTCGCGCGCCCCCGACCTAGCATGGTCGGACGCTCAGTCACAAAACCGCTTTCACGGAGAAACGTAAGTCAGACCGTCAGTGAAATTTCCCCCATCACTATTGCACTTATCATCAGAACTCACACGTGTACACATCGCAGCGGAGTATGTCTGCGGACATGGGACCTCTGCGACTTCCTACTTTTATATCCTGCCAGCCTGCTTCGTATGTTGACAGAAAAGTAAAAATATTACAAATAAAATTTTTGAGTGCTCTTATATACGGAGGCCTTAACATAAGAAATTTACTCAACTTTCTGCCCCCCCCCCCCTTTCTTATTTCAAATATTTTCTACAAATATGTTTACCTTTGACTTTCATTATTGTTTCTGAAAACCTGTCGTATTTTTTTTTTGAAAACAGCGCGTGGCCTGTTTTGTATAGAGATATTTTGCAAAAAAAAAGATTACTAGATAATAAGAAAACAAAATACGTATTAGTTACAATTTTTAAACTAAATGTTTTCATAATTACAATGCTTCTATTGAATGTAATATACCTACCGTGTAATTAAGACAGTACAAACGCAATCCAAATGCAGTGAAAATTAAATGCACCATAAATATTTCATTTTAAAATTATAAATCAGCTTTAACCTTCAACGTAGAAGGAAATATTATTTTGATTATTTTTTCATCTTTCTAGATTGCAAATCCTAATTCTTATATGTATATATCTCACAAAGTATTCCAGGGAAACTTGCTTCATAAAAGTTTGAAGCGTCTCTGAACAAACTTTAAAGAAAAACACAACTTTTCCTTCAAGATCGGCGATTTCAGTGCCCTTAATGCAATGTTTTACTATTCTAATGAATGCATATCGGCTTAGGCGGGGCTCGCTTTTTTCCACCAGAGGTTCTAAAACATCGCGTACAGTTCGTTCCAAACAGCATAGAATATGTACAAGGCTTTAAAACCATTTACAACAAAGTCAGTTATTTTGCCTTAAGAACAATTATTACTGATTTTTTTAAATGTAATAATTTTGAATTTTGGTAAAGTAAAATTTAAAAAAGTAATACTCGGAGTAGTATTCAACAGAGAGAAGATATTGATTTTAATTTTTTAGTACAGAGACTACTTTACAGATCGTCTGAAAAGTTTACGACAGTCGTTTTCTTTGGTAAATATCAGATCGCTCTCACATTCTTAGCAAGTTGCAGTCGTAGGGGTAGTATTATTTCATGAGGGTCCTGAAGAAATTGATTGTTCTGCAATTAAAAGTAGACATTTAAACAAGCATCAAATCCTAGTGCATCTGTATAGTCTACAACCGTTTTTCTTTTTTCTGAAGTTAATTACGACTGCCGCCGCTTCTTCGCGCCCTTCGATCATTCATTTCGGTTATTTCAGCCTTTGTTATTCAATTGCGATGTTTCCGTCGGACACATTATTGTAACAGTTTTTCTAAACACATCTTAATATATTTTAAGCGTTACCCTAAATAGCTAACTGCTAACACATGTTTGAATTGCTTGAAAATTGAAAATGCTTATTTATGTCACTAAATAAATCGTCGTAAACTACCTTCAATAGTCCTGAAATACTTCATGCTCATAACAAATAAGGCCGATAAGGTTAGGAATAGCAGAAATTAGTAATTGTTTGGTCAGTTTTCTGTAGGTTCTTGATTCTGCTTAGCTCTTAGTTGTTTTAATGTGCACCAGTGGGATCTATTACTTACAACATAAAGTTTAAAATAAAAACATTAGGATTTATAACAGCTTTAACTCACGATATGAAATGACGCGATACGTAACATGTGTAACATCCACGACGTTATGAGATGAGTTAGAACTAGAAGAAGTGAATGGAAAAATTATGTGAAGAGAATGGCAGACAACAGACTAACAAAAACGGCTTTAATCGGAAAACCTAATTCACCAATACCCTAACGTCGACCACCAAAAAGAGTCGACGTCGCAAGAAAGACCTCAAGACCAGAAAAAAGAGTTGAACACATACAAAACTTAGCCCTAAAACAAAACGAACATGAAAATAAAGCTTGACGTATTGAGTTTGATCCTAAAATTACCAAAATCTTTTAAAACATTTAAATTGACACTTTGAAAATAATTTTGCTAGCGAAAATCATTCTTACTTTCTTTTGCAGCTCTCTGCATACACAATCCTTTAAAACTAACTGTATTCGTCGATGCGATTCACGTGCCCATAAAATTTAGTCCTGTTACTTCTATAAGTGGGGCATGATGTAATGGAGATTTTCCGATTACCAACAATAACTATATTTGAATTCGTTGATTAAATGTTAGATGGAATCACATTCTTGTACTTAACTTTAAATGCGTCGCGCATGTGAATCACGCAGATTGAATTGAATAAACGCTGCCCATGTGTTTGCGGGAAAGAAATGCAGTCGGCCCTGACCGCTCATAGTTAACAGAGGTTTGCTGCTACAGGACAAAAGAAAGCTTTTTGTTCTACATGTAAAGTGATTTTGCATAAGTGCAGCGTTGTTAAATGCACCTTGCGAAATTCTACAAGTATAAAATTAATAATTAAATTTAAGCTATAAGTGCTAAATTAATCTAATTAATAACAAGTGCATCAAATTGGCTACAAAGAAGTTATCCGAACAAATAAAAGTCAAGGACGAACCACGTATCTTTTGGTAATCATTAGGAAGGCATGACTGCGTTGCAACCATTCATCATAAAACGTAACATAATCTAGCCACAGTGAAATTATCAGAATCCAGCGGTATTGAAGCTCATTCAACACAGCGTAGTAGAAGTTGGGGCTTTCCCAGCCAAAATCGAGGCTGCCAAAATAAAAGCCAAATGAAGGTCGTTGCACCGATAAACCGAGTGAGTCGACAGTGCTCATCTCGACTAAAAAAAATGCAGTGCGTCATCAAGTTGCGCCACGACACGCTATACGTCGTATCTTTTATGTATTAATTTGTATTATGCATAATAATTATTATTCCTATTTCATCTAGCTACCCAGGAATATAGGATTACAGTATTCTTGTATTTTGTGTTTTCATTACAAAGTTCGTAATGAAACCCTACTTTTCATTTCATTGAATATCAGTCAAAATCTAATTCACCTCCTATTTTTAAAAATTAATTTGTAACCGGGTTGGCAGCCCATAAAGTTTTTTTATAACCTGAATCGTCCTGAGAAGTGAGCCTTAAAAGTGTTGGACTGAGTTAGACCGAGGTAGGTTTCGTTCATGTAAAACAGTCAAAAAACAAAGACCGGTTACAATGGACACTTCACCCAAGGACCACAACGCCCAACAGTAGAAAGAAAACACAATACCTAAAGAATTTCCCCAACGCCTAATGGTTGAAATAGGACACATTGCCCGCGACGACCACAAATCCCAAACATAGCCAGAGACACAATGCCCATGGTGCTTAAAACGCCCAATTATTTAGGAGGGCCATAATGCCCACTCTGAGCATAACGCCCAAAGTGTTACAAGTCTATAAAGCCTAATGTGCCCGCAACCCCAATTATTTTATAGAACTACAACGCCAAAAAAAGCTCATAATGCCTACTTGTACTCGTGTAATATCGGTCTTGTTAATCAGAACTCAAAGAGACACAACGCCCAACATTTTCGCATTATATTATTGGTATATTTACAAAATTAATAAGTTTTATAACATGAATTACATTAATTGTTAGAAAATACTTTATGCCTTAGAGCACAAGGAATTTCTGATTGAATCTTTTTTGCATAACCGACGTAAGATAGTCCAGATTTAAACATACTCCGTACATTACAGTCTGGAAACATTTAGAACCAAATTTTTAGAAACTGCTCTTGACTACAAACCGTTTTAACATACTCTACATCTGCTTGTTAAACGTTTTCGTGTAACAGGAAGCAGGGGTAGAAAAGAGGGTACCGGCCGACCACCAAAACCTACTGAAAAACCATCGATGCTAATAGAGAAGGTTGTGCATTAAAGAAAACTATTTGTAGGGATGAGGCGCGATTTTGTCTTTTGGGCTGTGTTAACTCGCAAAATATGAAAACTTGGAATGCTACAAATCAGTTTGTTGAGGCCTCTTTGCATCCTGAAAAGGGTGAGGTTTGAGTACCATTTGGCGGAAGGAGATTAATCGGGCCTGTTTTCTTTGAAGGTTTGATTTGATTTGTAGTTTTAGGTAACATCGCAGCTAGACATCAGGAGGAAATTTTACAACCATTTTTAGAGAAACTGCACAGTGATGAACTACAGCAGGGTTATTTTCAGCAATACGGAGCACTGTACAACACAGGAAACGTTAGCCATGCTTCGTAAATTCTTTGTTTACCAAAAACTGATCGAAATACTGCGATCGTGTGAACTACTTGTGATTAACTTCCATGTGGCTTTACCTTAAAAACTGTAGATTTGACATAAACTAAAGCAGCGCATAACACAAAACTGTAA
Source organism: Ctenicera cuprea (assembly GCA_958336395.1). NCBI lineage: Eukaryota > Metazoa > Arthropoda > Insecta > Coleoptera > Elateridae > Ctenicera > Ctenicera cuprea. The sequence continues at coordinate 64,934,757 of OY284487.1, read as the reverse complement.
AAGAATAGGCAACGTTCCACATATTTTAGAACACATTAAAAGCAAAATGACAAATTGTCATTTTGCTTCTAATGTGTTTGTGAGTTAGTAATTGTTTTACACTAATTTTCACCTGTTTTACAATATGATTTTAAATCATTATTTCATTGATTATCATCTATATTATAATAACGCTTACAATAATTTTACTTTCTTGTTTTAATGTAACTTCACTTTTTTGTAAGTAAACCACATGTATTCTATACAATATTTGTCTAATTTTGCTCACATTATTTGTAGTACGCTACATTATTTGTATATACAGGGTGTTAATGTCAAAAGTGTTTCCTTTAGAAAATAGAGCCTCTTAAAGATTCTTTAAGAAGTACCTGAAAATAGGCGACCCATATTGCATTTTCAATTATTTTGCACAGGTCACACGGAATTTTGAAAAAAAACCTACCTAGACATACATGCATTCAAATAACGTCAATTTTGACACAATTTGATATTTTTGTGATATTTTTGAATTTTCTTGCATTTGTTTTTTTCTGTGCCTTTTATAATTCGTTTTCTTCGTTCTGTGGTTTTTCTGATAATTATTTTCTTCGTTATTTTCGTTCTGTGTTTCGTATTTTTGTGTTATGGCGAATTATACTTTTGCCGAACAGCATGACATGATGTTCATGTATGGAGCTGCTTGGAGTAACGCACGCGAGGCTGCTCTCCTGTACCAAGAACATTTTCCGAATAGGAATCATCCATCGCACAAAGCCTTTAGTATAGTTTCACGTCGGCTGCGGGAGGAAGGTGCATTCGTTGTCAACAGACATAACTATGGAGCTACCACAACAAGGCGATGTGCTTCGTGTGTAGAAGCTGGGGGGCAACATTTTAAACATTCAGTATAATTTTGTTAATTTTTGAATTAGTTATTGTAAATTTTTCAAATAGTTGATTTTTGTTTTGTAATTTTGGTTTTTTCTATTGCTTAGTTTTGAAACATTTTGTTAATTAATTTATTTTAAATTTAATTTGAATTTGAAAAGTGGGAAAGAGGGCTTTATTTATCCTGTGTTAATTTCCGTCGTTATGGAAACAAATAGTAGGTAGTAAATTGAGTTGCCTACATTTAGGCGCTTTTTAAAGAATCTTTGAGAAGCTCTATACCTGAAAGGAAACACTTTTGACCACACATTTATTAACAAAAGTTGTTTGCTTCGTTGTGTTTTGCAAGCCCAAGAAGTCTGTCCCTACAATTCAGAACTTTCTCAGATTGATGATTAAATAGGCGTAGTTATAAAGTATATCAGCAATTAGTAGTTTATGCAAAAACATTAATTGTTAAGCCTTTCAATTCAAAGATTTCCAGCTATAAATAAGCCGTAAACAGGTGGAAATCTGGATAAGCGTAACAAAATGCAAATTGGAAACACGGCAGGTTCGTCGAGAGAGAATACGATGGATTATTTTATAAAGCGCGAAGATTAACATAGAATTCTGAGAATTCAGGATAAACCAAACCGAGAATATACTACTAATTTCATTTATTAACCGTAAGTAAATGAAAATGCTTCACCTTTTATTGTAGTTATCAAAACTGCTTCATATTCTAGTGATAATGTACATTTTGTAATATACGAATGACTCAAACGGCATATACGATATTATTTTATTAATATACCGGAACTAAATACCATTATTATTGTACATATTAAGGGTTAACATAGTTGTAGCTGCCGCGTATTTTTAATTTCCCTCAAAGTCAATTCTGATTTATAAGTGCAGACAACAAACAGCCCATGTAAATCATGTTTTATTTCTCTCTTCGAAGCAGGTCCAGAGCTGTAGCCAATGGTTTCATCACCTGGAAAATACTTATATTAGATCAAATTTATTATAATTTCCAATTTTGACTTACATCTAAACAATCATTTAAGAAAATTATCTTATTACGTTGAAGCTTTAGCTTATGGCGGTTCAACCGTAAGAGATGCAATGTGGGCAACGCCCTTACCCAGCAAACAATATAAGATACTGTTCTAAAACGTGTAATATCGTTTAAGACGAGCAATGTTTTTATAAAACATGGTGGTGAGGTGGCAAAACTATATATGTGCGCGTCTCAAGCGAGCACCGTTGTTTAAAAAACGAGACCGCGGCTATGTTCACAAACAAAACAAAACATACAATCCCCCCTCAGGAGGATTTGTATCATAATAGTGTGGTTCAGAAACAAAGAACCTTATTAATGCTGCATTTTTGGTTGGAATATGTTGATGTTATCGTATAAATAAATCTTCCTGTTTATTAAATAAGAAACACAAACTTGTCTCTTGCACAACAATACATTTTTCAATTTTACACATGCACGTATTTTCTACGAGCCCTTTTTAAGTTCTAAAGCCTCTGGCTTCTTACTCTCAAGAGTGTTTCGCCCTTACCAATAATCCACAACAGTTTTAGAGTCGGCCAATTAAACTTTTAACACATTCTTATGCGTAAAACAATGTTTATTCCACAAAACTACAAAAGATAATATAATAAAGGGTAAACAGTACAATTTAATAAAATTATTCGTCTACCCAAAAAAGAGCATTGCACAATGAGCATAAATTAAGTTTTGCTAATAATTTGCTGATAATTGCAATGTTATTTTATAAAAATTTAAATTTTAATTAATATAACTTAATTTGTCACATTATGACCCAAAACAAATTTTTTGGATAGGAAGATGCTTTTCGGTATAAATGTCGTTTTATGCTGGAGAAATCGTCGTGTATGTAATCAAGTCTCTAAATAAACCAACTTTGCCTATAAAAACTCATCGTCAGATGAGCGTCACTCGAGCTCTTTGATGTTATCTCAGATCAGACAGAAGCTATCACAAGTTAATATCCCTCAATTCTATCTGCTGCTCCCGCTTCATTCGACATGAACCACACACTCGCACAGAATAACAACTTCAGCTTGGGATAACACCATCTTTACCCGCAGATACAGAATAAATAAAAAACTCAATTTGGAAGTAAATTACTTACTTAAATATAAATTGAAGATTTAGTACGTCATATGTTTTATTGAGGAAATTCTTTGCCTCACTTTGCCTTTGTTGATCTAACCAGTGGCAGCCCAGCGCATACACAAAATATTTAAAATGTGCCTTAAAATATAAAATGAAAACTTGTGTCGATGAACAACCCCATATGTTTATATCACACTACCTTTAATTTAATGTGCTATACAGAGTGTTTCACGAAGTATGGGCCATTCCAGTTTAACTATGTTGTAATTTGGTTAGGATCAAAGTAGGTTGCCTACAGAACTTGAGCACATAACATGCTTGTCTTAATAATTATTCATGAAATAAGAGCAAGTCACGTGTTTGATAGGAGTGGTCTTGAGGTAAATCATTTGGTCACCATTGTAAACATCCCGGGTTCAATTCCCATAAAATTATTTTTTCCTAAAAGTTTTTTTTTCTCTCAATATTGGAATTAAGTATGTTGTGGGTGGGGTTGTACGTTGTCTGATACGTATAACTTCATTGAAATATTCAGGCGCGAGATTTTATAATAAAGTTTACTCTCCAGACGATCTTCACTGGGCGAGAGCTTTTCTCTTGTAAAATTGCACTGTGTAGTGAAAGTTTTCCCCTACTATGACGTCACTTTTTAGTGAAGACTTTTCCCTTTTTTGACTTTACTTTCTGCGAAAGGCTTTTCCCCAGTCGGTTTGCACAGTTCCCTCGTACCTAATTGAAGACCTCGGTAACTGCAGTGAAGGTGGCGGTCTCCAGGGGTCTAAATAATTTACTTACCGAAACCATTTGTGCTCATGTAATGTTATTGACCCTTTCGCTCCGGGAACCGCATAACTACGTTAATCGAAGACCCGTGAAATATTTTTATACATATCATAATATACAATCTAAAGGTATGAAAAAACTAACACCAGACGTCTTGGACATATATGCGGGTTGTTCTCTCAGACCGGGAAATGCAAGAATGGGCGCGGGTCAAACTCGGAAGACGAACGCGTGAGCAAGGCTAGGAAAACCCCGTTTTATGGGACCACTGTGTAAATCGAACCCCGCCGCAAAAAAAGTTAAAGAAAACAATTATAGCATTAAACGGTTAAACGGTTAACTACATAGACTATTTACAAAATAATTATTACACTGCGGCGGAAAGTATCACAAGCCAAGCAAAGTAAAATATATACAAAGGCAAATGTACCGCATAAGCAGTAGCAGTTAAAATACGGAAGCAGCTCTCAAACAGTAGCAAACGGCAGCAGATAAAATACAGTAGCAAACGGTAGCAAACAGTAGCATACGGTAGCAATTAAGATGAAATAACCAACGGCAGCAAACAGTAGCATACGGCAGAAATTAAAATACGGTAGCTAACGGTATAAAACGGTAGCAACTAACTAAATAACAATGAGACGTTCTAGCGCAAACGATACTGAATTTAAATTTTAATGGGTAAGACAGATACCGTGGACAAAAAGATTTTTTTTTTCTAATTATTTCAAAACATTCGGAAACGGTTTCGAATATTCTATTGAAATTTCTCATGTCTTATAAACCTTTGGGGCTATATTTAAATTCCTAGACCTACAGTTTTATTAACACAACTTTGTAACTTTGCTATGTGTGCGATACATCGTCTATATTATACGCAGTCTACATTTTTTGTAAACAAAAGATGTTTTTTAATTATTATAATAATAATCAAAAAAGCAAAATATATAGATTAATTGTAAAATAATTACACGTCAGATTTGTATGGCTACTCACTGCATTTAGTGAAATTAGATTTGTACGTATACTAGATAATCTGGGCGTGCGTGTTATAAAACATTATGATAAACTAGATAGTTGGATATTAACAATTATGGAAACTCTTGCTTAAAATGGTTGTTTTTTTTCGTACCGCAGCGACTATTCCCGATGAATTTGTGATGTACAAATATTTTAAATTTTATTAAAATCGTTTTTTAAAACTACACATGTTTACGGTAGTTGTCTTTAAACATCTGTCTTAAAATTGTGTTTTTTTCATACCGCATCGAAAAGTGTTTTAGATAAATATTCCTCTTATATTTCATTATCGGTTCAATCTGTTCTGTCTTTACTTGATTCATTATCGCAAATTAAGAATAAATTATAATGCAGCGTATGCATTGCTTTATATTTGTTAGTCATAACAAATTTGTGAAACATCCTCTTTTGTCCGCATTTTGGCTAGCGCCATCTATTCTACAAGAGAATTTTAAACTCACGTTTAAGTTTCCAAGCATTAGTAACTTATACCTTTTACGATTTAAAACGTTCACATCTACACGCCGCGAATAAGAATACTAGCCGAGTTTCCCAACCTTAATCGCCAATTTTCTATGTTTCGTTTATTGAATAGTCAGTGATTTGTATATTTTAAGAATTCGTAGAAAACATAACAAGCAAAGGACAGCATCAAGAAAAAAACTAAATTAAATTTCATTCCTGGCGAATTTATCACAAAATTTAAAAAAACTGTGTAGTTAGTTTTAAAATATGGTTTTTTGAAATTTTTAAAACTTTGAAAAGCTGCACCTATTTTCTACAAGCCCTTTTTAAGTTGTAAAGCCTCTGGCTTCTTGCTCTCAAGAGTGTTTCACCCTCACCAATAATCCACAACAGTTTTGGAGTCGGCCAATTAAACTTTTAACACATTGTTACGCATAGAAACAAGGTTTATTCTACAAAATTACAAAACATAATATATTAAAGGATAAAGTGTACAATTTAATAAAATAATTTATCTATCCAAAAAAAAGAATTGTACAATCAGCATAAATTTAGTTTTGCTAATAATTTGCTAATAATTACAACATTAATTTATAAAAACCAAGATTTTAATTAAAATAACTTAACTTGTCACATCATACCCCGTTTTTAATTATTATAATAATAATCAGAAAAGCAAAATATATTGACGTATTATAAAATAGTTACACGTCAGATTTAAACGGCTACTCACTGCATTTTGTGGAATTAGATGGGAGTGCGTGTTGTAAAACATTATGATAAACTAGATAGTTGGATATTATGGAAAATCTTGCTTTAAGAGAGATACTACGAAATTCTGTGCCACCATCCTAAAACCACTTGACTTAATGAGCTGCTGATTTATGTAAGGATAACGGCTGCAGATGGCAACATTGCTATATCGCCATATCTTTACGCCATATACTGCAGGATATCATTTTGCGTTAGGGTGACATTTCTAAAAGGCAACCATATTTCAACCGAATATCTCGTTTTTACGCATTCGGTACGGGTATATTTAATTCAATATTTAGATCTTTTAGTGACCACCATTGGCTGACGTTAAATTTTATATTGCATGATGAGCGGTTACATCATTTTTTTGATAAATTAGTTAATAATTACTAAATTACCATGAAAATAATTGAAATAATTGACAATGCTATAACTTGCTTTATTCATCTATTTGGTAACTCCATATGCGGACAATCCACAAATTATATAGCTGAAATGAGCGATGCACTTCACTTCGCCTTTCAAATGTATTTCTCGAACTGTCAATATTACAATTTACTTTTAGCTTAGACAGCGTCGTCGTTTGGGGATTACACCCAGCATAATCAGGTAAAGACCGACCTGTAGCTTGTCTGCCTTTACAAGCATTTGCTCTAGAAGTTTGAGCAATATTTGTTCGTAGGCCCTGCCTGCCTAAACAGGGCCGTGTGCTTAGTTTATTTAAACCTTGGGGCGAACAAGGATTTGATCTTAATGTATTTTGTTTGCCAAGACAATAATACTTAATCGGCTTATACCTATTAGCTGTTTGTGAACGCATACAAACTAACGTAGCAAGACATTGCAGCTTGTATCTTCAAATTGATTAGAATACCGGATTCAAATCCGGGATGCGGAGGTATTTAAACCCCTTTATCCCCCTATCGAGCAGAACGGCGAGTTCTGGTTAGCTGTCACCATTGCGTGGAGATGAATCCGATGGAGCGTGATCGTGAGATCGATGATGCTTACGAGTCCAAGCTTTACTGAGTCTAAAACTATCCTTCCTGTTTATGTTGTTCGGTTGTTTCTCAACCTAAAATTTGGTTTGAAATGTTTTAGTACTGTCTATGCTAAGCAACGTAGCTTAAACTCAATGTTTTTATCGTTTTTCGTTTGATAAATAACAATCCATTAATTTCAAAATTTCGAACAAGGCTTCACAGGAAGTTGGAACATTAATAAATACTAATTTAACTCATCCATGCCTGTATTTCACATACATTAGAAGAAAACTTAAATAAATTTTAAATAAATAAGTTTTTAAAATTTAAAGATGTTATTGCTGCGAAAATACCTCCAAATTAATGCTGCTAGAAAGTAATGTTTTATTTCAAAACAAAGTTATATAATACAACACCAAAATACAAAGAGATATTCCAGAATGATTGCGAAAGGTAAATATTTACAAAAAACAAAATTAAAATCAGTTATTTTTTATTTTATTAATAAAAAGAACAGGTTAATCTGGCTGGAGCTTTAGTAGTTTGTAGTCCACGTAAGACCCGAAAGCTAGGGCTCAATCTACTGACCGTTGGGTAGAGCTCGATCTGGAGGTAGTGCTAGTGACCGTAGGCTAGAGCTTGATCATTCGCAAACATTTATCTTATGAGTCTTATAACCGATTTTATTCGATCATAAAGATGAACTCATTTCTCTGCGTTCTTGCATTTCCTTTTATATTCTTTCGTTGTCATAGGTGGCGAGTTCTCTGTTAACGTTATTCCTGTACTATTGTAACCCTTAAGGTGAATTTTGCTATTACGCAATTTTTAGCAAGTTTTATTCCATATACAACGTTTAACTCGTAGATGTAAAAGAAATTTTGTTTATGAGGCAGTTTCTAAGAATGTAGTAAGAGAATAAGACAGACTGTGGTTGTGATACAGAGGGAGGGAGAGAAAGATATGAAGCGGCTCCATTGCTTTCACGAAACTTAACTTAGATTAGTGTCGGACCACTCCCCCCTTGGCGTTTATTTGCTAGAGGGCGCAGAAGGGAGCTGGCGCTCTCATTTCTTCACCGAAATTGGCAAGGTGACTTCGAGTTTTCAACACATTTTTAAAGTTGTACCGGATACATTCAAAGCTGCAGGCCAAGGTCTTTCGACCGCGTCGCGGACGTTCGCTGTTGAATCATGTCAGCTTTCCGTTTTATAAATGAAGAGTCATTAATTTCCAAATTTCAAAAATTCAAATAAGTCGTCAGAAGTTGGAACATTGGGGAAAGATGCCAATTGTAGCTCAACCATACCTGTGTTAATACACATGATAAAGAAAAAAATTTAGTTACAGTAATATTTAAAGGGCGATAGAATTATTTTTTCCATCCTCCCTAACTTTTGACTCACGAATTTTATTTTTTCAGAGCGAGCGTGGTTAGAGCCCTAAAGTTCTACACAAATTTGCCCGGTTCGATTTTGAGTGACAGGCAACTCAGCTCATCAGTTTGTTTTTCCCTCGTAGGGCATTACACGTCCTAGTAATGCGTCCCGTGGTTCGGAGCCCACGTTAGAATATAAATCTCATGTGCTTCACTTAACATGCGCTAATGCATGCACATGAGTAGTGTTTCACGAACTTCTTGTTCTTGTCTTCCTTTTTCTTGTTCTTGTCTTGTTCTTGCTGCAAGAACAAGAACAAGAAGTAGGTGTGCAAGAAACAAGACAAGACAAGACTAGCTGGAGCAAGAACAAGATTTCTTGTCAACACGTTTGCACGAAACAAGATTTCTTGTTTTATGTAGATACACAAAACAAAATTTTCAAAACGCCGATTTTAACGCTTCTAGAACTGGGGTGTGTGAAAGCAAAATGATACTGTATTGCAAAATAATAATTTATAAGTTTTGTTGCAATGTAATATGAGCGATAAATGAGCTATTTTCATAATAGACCCACAAGCACATTTTGTAGGTAATCTGATCAATAAATTCAAAGCCAGTAAATTGTTCTACATTTAATATAGATAACTCTTAATAAGCATTGCGTTTCAAACAACATGCAAAAATCAGTAATATCAAAACCAAGTTTTTTCGCAAAACTTCTATTTTAGCTGTCATTTCTGTACAATAAAAGCATGTGGAAACCGAAGCAGATGTAAATGTCTAAAACTGACAGTTCAAAAAATAAGTAAATAACGTTTTTTTTGCTATTTGTTTAATATGTGCTTCATTTGGAACGCACCGATAAAATAAAAAAATTAAATTGTTAATGCAAAGAAACCAAATAAAATATCTGCAAGTATAGTATGTATGTTAGTCTACTAACTACCAAACGCGCTAACAAAATATAAAAGTTTCTTGGTCAGTAGTACGCGGTACAAAAGCATTTAACGAATAGGCGCACGCGACATGAAGCCGGCGCCGCCGCTTTATCGAGACTCGATAGCTCTGGGAATCCCCCAACTAGCAAGAACAAGAAATAAGCAAGAGTCTTGCTAGCAAGACAAGAATTAAGCTAGCATGAAATTTGCAAGACAAGAAGTTGTTTTACTTCTTGTCTTGCTTAGCAAGACAAGACAAGAAGTTGCCGAGCAAGACAAGAAATCTTGCTTTGTGCATCACTACACATGAGAGAAAGCAGGCAACGGCTGGTAACAGGTATAGCACTATACTAATTTACAGAATTTTTTTATTTCAAGATTATAGCATTTTGGGGCTCAAGAAAGCGAAGAAAACATTTTTTTTTGAAAATGTGTGTGGCTGCGATCGTTTCTCTCATATACCTATCTCAAACTGGTAGTGAAATTTAAAAAAATGCAAAAAATTAAATTATATCAAAAATGCATCAGAAATACGTATAAGGTTTCAAAAACTCCGAATCCGAAAACGGAAGTTAGACACGTTTAGTTCTTGCAAAGATAAATTTTATAAATACGAAAGCAGAATATGATACAGGATACCGTGGTATGATTTTTTTCAAATTCTCTAGCTTCAAAATGGCGACTATTATGATTTTTTAAAGTTTGGTTTTTCATTATTTTTTTTCTCTCTACTTATATTGTTACGCTTGTTTCGTAACTGATGAGAATGTTATAATTCTCATCCTTCAGGATCGCAGGATAGTTTTTGAAACCCAAGAGTTTTATATTATAAATATTTATTTAAATGTCCCTATAACTATTCTACATTATTACTACTGCTAACTTATCTAAATTAATGTAATACCTTAAAACTAACTTAATAAACTAATACAACTTACATATAAAATATGAGGCGTACTGACACCATCTTTTCCAATCGATCGGACTTTTCACTACTCCTGCCAGACACAGACTAACTCTCTAAAAACTGGTCATACCCCTTCAAGGGTCCCATAGTCCTCCCACTTAATTATATTAAATTATTACATGCCAACCTTTGATTGGCTTTTCACATTTTATTGGTATCAGCACGACCTCAATATTTTGTAATAACCCTTAGCAAACTTATTTCATATTTCTTAATTTTGTATGACAAAGTCGACACTTGCAGAAATGCAGTTTTGACATCAGCACTTGCAACATAATTATATGCGCAATTATTAAAATCAGCAAGACCTAAATATTAATGGAATTCTTTGAATATTTGACTTTAAGTATTTAATTATTTAATAATTTTGAATATTTAATTTTGGTTCGTAACATTATTCCCCCTTTCGGCAAACGTCGACCCGACGTTTATAAGTTTGAGCCGGTTTACATTGAAAACTTAACTACCAACTTAAATTAAAATAAATTGTCTCTATCAGTTATACCTTATAATCTAACACCTTATTCACTTATTGTTTGTTCACTTATTGTTTTATAGTCCCACACCACCATTTTAATGTTCACCTTTATTTATGTTCCAAAACACCAGTTAGCGTTACGTGAGACACGGCCACCTTCGTTAAGTGCTGTCATTTCACTACGCATGACACTAAATAGTTCATAGCTGCGCGAAACGTTCTCTATATCTGTGATTTGGCGACGCTTCACAAAATGGCGAAACTAGTTTGCTTCAAATGCTTCTTGTGCGATGTACAGTGTAAAAACATCAATTCGGTGATGAGTGTTGTTGCCCTTGCATCTGTGAATTTTACAGGAACACGGTTTGTTGGTAAAAACACGAATACTTATTTCATTATTCGATTGTCAGCACATTAATCTGTTTTTAGTGGTAAATTTGCTGCAGACCACATGGTGGATGTTGGAGTATCTAGGATGAATTGGATATATTTGTTGTCAAGTAAGGAATAAATGCATATAGATGGATAATTATTTAGACAGGATAATTAGAATTAATACATGGAGTTTTTCAGGTAAAGGAATTGAAACCATCAAATGTGCTTTTATCAGCTGAGTATTCTGTGCTGCAACTGTGTCCTAAGATTGTGGCACCTGCTACACTGGACCTAGGGCTCGCTCGGTGGGTGACTTCGGCGTGTCTCACAAAACTGGTCGTCGCTCGTTGCTTATGGTGATTCGGTTTGGCTTGTGGTGTGGTTACATGAAAATGAACGATACCAGCTTTAATCATAATATTAGGTACGTATATAAACTTAATTTCTAATCTATATTTATCCTAAGTTAGAACTTATTTAAAAGAAATGTATTTAATGTAGCATTATACTAACTTAATTTTCAACAAAAAAAATTCAACATTGGGTACATACATTTTCATTTAATATTCGTTGTTAGTTTTGTTTGACTATTTACTTTTATTTTCACTTTAAACAACTGCACTTGATAATGTAACTAACTATTCTTGAACACATTTTTTCATATTCTCCAAATTAATTAATTTTCAGAGGCACATTTCTAATTACGTTAATTAATCGTTAAACTCAGAACTTTAATAAAATTAATTCTCAATAATCTTTACGATATCGTAACTATATCTCAAAGCACATATTTAGTGCAAATTACAAGCCCACACACGTGCGTATTATGCACCGTGGGATACCAACTTAAAAATCGTTTTTAGAGACCGATACTCTTCTTTCAAGTTCAACTTAATAAGCAATTATTGCGGTTTGTAAGCTTGCGAAGTACAACACATTTGTTAATTACTTGGCAAGATACTATTATAATGCAAGCATGATGAGAGACCTTTAGCATAAAAATATATAAAAATTTACTTGCTTTATACATTAAGAGATTTCAAATATTGTGGGTAAATAAATATAAAAAATAGAAAAATAGGAAAGTTTAAGTTAAAGGAGTCAAGGATAGATGTTTGCTAGCAAAGTTGTAGATCCGTAATAATTGAATTCTCTTTAATGTAAGATTAGAAAATACTTAACTTTAACAGTTGTCCTTTTCTGCCCGAACTGTTGGTTTGACAGGTGACAGGTATGGACTGCACTAAGGTATCTTATTCATGGTTGCTTCAACTGAACTTCCTCTCACTAGTGAATATAAATCTTCTTTATTTTCCAACTCGATAACACATCTGCTTCTTGGGTCTGAGTTTATGATTTCTTGCCTCTGGTTTTTCTCTTCTTTATTACACTTTGTTACATTAAATGAAACTTTCGCTCGAGCTTCAGAATCTTCTTGTCTTGTAGTAAATAGTCTTTCTTCTGTACCCGTAGTTTCATCTTCTTTTTCTTCTTTTGTTTTTCTATTCTTGCACTTATTTATAATTTTATGTAGAAGGTACCCAAAAATAAAACATATAAACATAGTAAATGTTGTGCAGGTAACAACGATAAGGACTTCATGATGTACTGATTTGGATCCATTGTGGCCTTCAACTGTTGGAATAATAGCAGCAGCTAACGGTGTACCACGTCGAAACAGCAAATATATTATAATAATGGACATCACAATGTTCCATGTGATGATCGTAGAATTGCTAAGAAATCCATATGTGTCCGTGAATGTCATCGTAACTGAACCTTGGAACATGGCAGAGTTTGTCAACTCTGTAAGACAAATCTCACCATAAATGTATGTGGGCGAGTCAAGGTTCTACCCATACCTTACTCCGGGTAACATCGGACTACCGTCCGCAGCCACATCCACATCAGCAGCCATTAAAATTTTTTTTTATATCACAAAATTGTCAAAAATTGCAAAAGAAAATAATTTACACCCTAAATAACTTCATATCTATGCTATCCTAGTTTATCTAAATATCTATTGTAATATTATATTAAATAAAGAATTATTCTGTCCTATGAGTTATTTTTTCATAATTCGAATAAATTGACCCAGTTTCTGTTTTTTAATAGCTAATATATATGTTCAAACTGATTACCTAAACGTATTATATTGCAGGAATTAACCTAGTGAAGCAACAATGCTGAACTGCAAAATTCCTGGGTGTCAAGTACATTGGCCTTGCAACTGCTTGTTAAATGCCTACTTGTATTTAAAAATAAATACTACTTATTCCCAATTAGCGTTTCCAATTAAAAAATCAAGGGTTTCATTTTTTGGCATTTGTGTTAGACCCAAGGCAGCCTAATAAAACTTGTTATGCTTAATAATCCGGCAACCTCCACCACTTGTTACGCTTGTTTCGTAACTGATGAGAATGTTATAATTCTCATCCTTCAGGATCGCAGGATAGTTTTTGAAACCCAAGAGTTTTATATTATAAATATTTATTTAAATGTCCCTATAACTATTCTACATTATTACTACTGCTAACTTATCTAAATTAATGTAATACCTTAAAACTAACTTAATAAACTAAAACAACTTACATATAAAATATGAGGCGTACTGACACCATCTTTTCCAATCGATCGGACTTTTCACTACTCCTGCCAGACACAGACTAACTCTCTAAAAACTGGTCATACCCCTTCAAGGGTCCCATAGTCCTCCCACTTAATTATATTAAATTATTACATGCCAACCTTTGATTGGCTTTTCACATTTTATTGGTATCAGCACGACCTCAATATTTTGTAATAACCCTTAGCAAACTTATTTCATATTTCTTAATTTTGTATGACAAAGTCGACACTTGCAGAAATGCAGTTTTGACATCAGCACTTGCAACATAATTATATGCGCAATTATTAAAATCAGCAAGACCTAAATATTAATGGAATTCTTTGAATATTTGACTTTAAGTATTTAATTATTTAATAATTTTGAATATTTAATTTTGGTTCGTAACAATATCCCGGCTCAGTACACGTCATGCTATCCATGAACCTACCATGCCCCATACCGAAAAATCCAAGTTAACTGCCGAGCCCGTCCATGCTGCTCCGAATTTATAAAAATCCAACCAGGCCAGAACGAAACCATACAATTTCTTTTAAATTTCATGAACTAATAGAGCTATACTCGGTTTATTATAGATATGAGTGCATGTCTAGAGCTCTTCGGGCAGGAAAAGGAACAAGTCTTTCGGGCTCTATCTGGGTCTGCGGAGCTTTATTAAGAGCTAGTGGTGCTGTAGAGTTCGGAGAATGAGTTAGGTAATTTGTTTCACAGTTCTGGAAGGAGTCTGTGTAGGACCGTTTAATCAATCCAGCAACAGATGACGACAGGGGCTCGGCTTGTCGGACCGTTTTATCGATCTGACAAAGGATTTTTTTTTTTTTTACTTATCAAGGACTAACTATTTACAATCTGCTACTTAGCATTAAGTAAATTCTTTAAATGAAAAGATGACATGCAAAGTAATCATCCAGTGATGACACTTTCAGTTGCTTAACTAAATTAATAGAAATGCTTGCCTTAAACTATTACATTAAAATAGATCTTCTACAACAGAATGAAGGAAGTTTGATATTATGTGTTCACTGTCTAACAGTGTTAAGTAACATGCTAATTAAATCTATATGGTAAATCTAGGGTATAATATCTCTTAAGTCTGCGATTGTCCTCACTATTGTCAAGTAAATTTAACGCTAGACTATTCGGATGCATTTGTAATTTCTCTAAGTATTTTTCACTTACGCGCACTATTTCACTTTTTATTGTATTCATTTTAAGGTCGATGTTTATTTCGGCGTTGGTAATAAACTGTGGAGCGTTGGTGATGGTCCGTAATATCTTTGATTGGAATCTCTCTAGGATGGATATGTTCGAGTTTGATGCTGTCCCCCATATTTGGATTCCGTAGAGCCAAACGGGTTTAAAGATCATTTTGTATATTAACAATTTATTGTCCAGGCTAAGCTGGGAGTTTCTGCCTAACAGCCAGTAGTAGCTTTTAAATTTCAAATTCAGTTGTAGTCGCTTTTTCCAGATATGAGTTCGCCATGTAAGGGTCTTATCTATATGAATACCCAAGTACTTAGCACTGTCAGATGGTAGTATTTCCTTTCCATTTAGAGCAATAGGGGGACATATGCCTCTTCGCTTTGTGAACGGAACATATACAGACTTAGTTTCGTTTAATTTTATGTGCCATTTTTTAAACCATTCTTGTGCATGATCCAAACTGTTTTGCAGTTTTTGTACTGCCCTAACTGGGTTTTCATCGGTGGTTAAAATAACAGTGTCGTCGACAAATGTGGCAAACATAGCATTATTGTCAGTGGGCAGGTCAGCTGTAAATATAAGATATAATAGGGGTCCCATGAGACTTCCTTGAGGAACTCCCGCTTTTATCTCTACCAGTTTTGTCATCTCTTCTTCATGTTTGACTAGGAAATATCTTTCTTGTAGATATGATTTTAATATAACATAAAACGACATTGCTTTAGTTTCAAAAGAAGTCCCTCGTGCCATACTTTATCAAATGCTTGACTAACATCGATAAAGATAGCAGGGCAGTATTGTTTTGCTTCGAACGCTGCAGTTATGTAATGTACCACACGATGTACCTGTTCGATCGTCGAATGCTGCTTTCTAAACCCGAACTGATGTTCCGGTATTATTTTTGTTTCGTGTAATATGGGCATTAGACGTTTCATTAACAGCTTCTCAAATAATTTACTTAAAATAGGCAAGAGACTTATCGGTCTGTATGATGTTGCTTCGT
This sequence comes from Ctenicera cuprea, assembly GCA_958336395.1. NCBI lineage: Eukaryota > Metazoa > Arthropoda > Insecta > Coleoptera > Elateridae > Ctenicera > Ctenicera cuprea. The sequence goes on along the minus strand of OY284487.1, from coordinate 64,918,772 downwards.
AGGCTGGTTTTCCTGGTTTTAAGATTAGGATAATCTTGGCTATCTTCCATCTTCTGACAAAGGATGAGGTTGGAAGTTTAATTATCGAAGCTTTTTATCGATTTAACAACAGATGACGTTGATGGTTTAGTTATCTAACGTTTCCTCAATCTGATAACAGAGGGCGTTGGGAGTTTAGTTTTTGTCACCGTATCCGTTTAAATCTTGAAAACAAATAGCTTTCCGTTAAAAATGCAGCTCTTTTATACCTCTCTTTGACGGTTGTTGTCTTGGTAAAATGAGCAAACATCAGCCGACGTCGCGACGTCGCGTAGGAGAGTAACAAACATCTACCAGCATGTCGACCGCAGCAGGAAACGGAAATCGCTTTTTGTCTATTTTCGCATTTTAATTGAAACAGCCGTTTTTCAGACGCAGCGACATTTAGAGCTGCTATAACAGGAAACGAAAATAGTCTGTTGCTTAGCAATGTAGACAGTACATAATTGCTGTCACTTCTTAGTGTCAAGTGTGGTGTGAGTAGGTCGAGAACGTCCTGTCATGCTAAAGTACAAAATCTTATTGAAAGAAAAATTTATTTATTATTACTATTTTGCAAATTGCAACTATGTTGAAATCAACAAAGTATGTTGATGTATTATGTATTATGTAGATTAGAATGTGTAATACGTATTAGCAAATTTGCACTTGTTGCATTGTAAGGGTCACGGATTTTTAGTACATCATTAGGTAATAATTGTACACATAGAAATAGTTTTATCCAGTACCGCCTATGTAACTACGCTATAAATCCATAGCTACAAGATATGTAAGTGCCTCGTAATATTTGTTTATTTAATTACACTTGACTACGGAACTTAATAACTTACATTCTTAGGAAAACAATAGTAACAACTATAGTCCGGATTTCTAGTCTACTATTTTGACAGTATTTAAATTATGATGCAATCAATTATTAAGAAAGTTTGTCATTATTCATTTAAATGTATAATTGGCCGATACCTAAACTTTTAAACAAATTATTTACGAGCTTAGAATGGTAACACATCCATATGTTTGACCTTAATTTAGCTTCTGCAGGTAGTTATTATTTATTTGGTCAACTAGAATTAAAGCTTATGTAATAGTTTAATAAAATAAAACAGGGTTCATAAGCGTAGAATATGAATGGTCATGACTTTTAAAAGTATTTCACGAAACAATTTTATGAGACTACAAAAATATTTTTTTTAATTGAAATGTAAAATAGCAACCACAAATTGATGGAATTGAACGTGTAAATTCATTGATACAGCGAGAAAGTTCTACGAAACATATTTTGAATTATCAACATTCATAAGAGACCGAAAACCACCGTTGAATAAAAAACTTAAGAATTGCAGTACATAACAACTTTTTCTAATTTTCATCCGAAAAATTAGTTCTCTCGTTCAATATGTTTTACGTATAACTTAATGGTTTGAGTACGCCCGTGGTTTATGTTTACTTATTGAATTTTAACGAAATTTTTTGCTCTTCTGCCACTAAAAGTCCAGTCTTTAGTAATAACACAGATTTACAGCCAAATTACGGAATAGAAATAATTAAAACAAAACTCTGATCGTAATTCTGATGACAGATGTCAAAGTTTTACATACATTTTTTTGTTATTTTAAGCTAATTGCTGCCGGTAGCGGAAAAAATATAATAAGCAACACGTAATGGAAGGATATAACATTCTCGGATTTATAATTGTGTTATTTTAATTAATAATTTTTCAAACAATTAATGTAGGTATTTGTGAGTCCAATTACAAAACTTCCTGCGGTCTTGCACATAAAGCCACAAAGGGCTCGTTTTTATTGTCCAAAAAGTCGATTTATTACATTGGTGGCAGCGGTGGCACTAGCGAGAAAAATAGTATGCCAATCCTAAACGCTTTTTAACTTCAAATTCTATGAAAAGCATTGAAACTTGACTGAATATCAAACACCTAGGTTTATTCACTATCGTAGAAGCAATAACCCCATTTTCCGAAAGCATAGAAAATAATTATAACATTAAAATCAATGACGTACTTCATAAAATATTTATGAACAACTAACAGCGTCTTTTACAATTAACAAATATTTTATAAAAATAAAGAATAATTTGTGAAAAAGATAAATAACAAGCATTTATTTGGTTGCAGAAGTGCTTAAATCCAGTTGGTATAGCTTTTATCTCCGAAGAATTATATTCGTTCCGTATTCACAGCCTCCTACTAACTTGCTACAGTATCTTCACATTTAATTTAAACGGGCAGTTTTCGGGCAATAAAAATGCACGCCTTCTGGCCTCGTGAAAAACCGTCTTTTTATTTATTACCGGCTTTGAATTCAGCTTTTATTTTTAGCAAGCGGTATAAAAATTCGGTTAAACCTGATGTATTTTCAACTACGTTAATATCGTGTCGCATTTTCAAAATAAGGGTTAAAATGTAGGAAAGATAAGTTTTTTCTTCCGACCGAGAAATTTGTTACAATCTACGAAACATTTACATTAACATTCGTAGGTTATTACTGTTATTTATTTCGTCTGACCCCTTTTAACTTCTGTACGTTGTGTGGCTTAGTATTTACTCTTTGAGATTAGTCTGGTGGACGTTTGTGCTACAATTAGCTGTTTTCGTATTCCTTTTCAGTGCCGGAGCTAGGATTTATGGTGTGAGCTCTAAAATGATTTTTACAACTACTAAAAAAATTAACTGATGAGTTTTTTGAAACTGATAAAAATGATAAAAATGGTAATTATTGATGGGACATATGCCAGGACATTAAATAAAATATTCGGAATCACATTAATCGTTCCCTCTTATTGTAACAAGTTACTGTATTGACAACAATTTTAAAATTCGTGAAGAATTATTTCCTGAAGAGCGCAAGCGGGCAGACTGGCTTTATGTCCTAGTAAAAAAGGTAATTATTCTTCAACTAATTTTCTATAGAGATGCTGTCTAGAAATCCGAATTCCTCTAGAGGTCCGGATTAAAACCGAGTGTTTCCTTTAATTTGTTTTAGTTCAACGACGGAAGCAATCCACAGTTGTTTATAGAGCGATTATTTTTCTAAATTTTACATTATTTTGGTTCAACGATGGGAGAATACCCACTTTTAACTTAAACCTATGATTTTTCTAAATGTTACTTGATTTTAGTTCAATGACGGGAGCAGTCCCCAGTTGTACTTAAACCGATTATTTTCCTGAATTTCATTTTAGTTCAACGGCCGGAGTAATCGCCAGTTGTACTTAAACCGATTATTTTCCCGAATTTAAGTTTATTTTGGTTCAACGGAAGAAGAAATTTCCAGTTGTACTTAAACCAATTATTTTCCCAAATTTTACATTATTTTGGTTCAACAAGGAAGAATACCCACTTTTAACTTAAACCTATGATTTTTCTAAAATTTGGTTCATTTTAGTTCAATAATAACGGGAGCAGTCCGCAGTTGTACTTGAACCGATTATTTTCCTGAATTTTATTTTAGTTCAACGGACGGAGCAATCGTCAGTTGTACTTAAGCCGATTATTTTTCCGAATTTTAGTTTATTTTGATTTAATGACGAGAGAAATGGCCAGTTGTACTTGAACCAATTGTTTTCCCGAATTTTAATTTATTTTGGTTCAACAAAAGAAGAAATTTCCAGTTGCACTTAAACCAATTATTTTACTAAATTTTAGTTAGTTTATTTTAGTTCAAAGACGGAAGAAATTACCAGTTGTACTTAAACCAATTATTTTTTTATTTTTAATTTATTTTAGCTCAACGACGCGACCATAGCAAACCCCAGTTTAACTCCAACTAACATTTTCCTAAATTTATTTTGGTTTAACGACGCGACAGGAGCAATCCCCAGTTGTACTTAAACCTAGTAGTTTCCTAAATTATAATCTATTTTAGTTCAAAGACGGGAGCGATCCCCAGTTGTACTTATTACTTTAGCAATCCCCAGTTGAGGTTATTAAATCCCGTAATTACATAGCCTAATTCCATAACAATTTTGATTTTAATTTTTCTACAAACGTACCGTAGTACCGACTTACAAATATTAATTTTAATACAAAGTTGGTTAAACCTCAAGCCCACCAATAAAATCAAGCATGTCGAAACTCCGTTCAAAGTTGGTTTAAAATTTATTTTCTCCGGGAAAGCTTTAAAATTCTTTTCACAGAAAAGACAAAGCCGCATATATTGTTAAGAGCAAAACAATTTTGTATAAACGACCGCAATCGAATTAATTGGTCTATTAGAAGTTTGGCCTTTTATTTACTATTAGAATAAATGTATTACCTTGTACTATAAACAAAATAAATTCTAACGGACAGCAAGTCCTGTCACCAATCCTAGAACCAAAAACCAGCACACTTATAGAAAAAGCTCCGAAGACATCGAACTTTTCACTAATATTAAGTTGAATTGCTGTATTAATTAATTTCGTTTACAGACAATTTACCAGTTTCCTTTACATCCCAGGTTTTGAACTGATAGCGAATGACAGCTCCATACTTTCGCGGTTGGATCGAGGTTGCAGAAATCTGTAAAGTGCGAGTTGCAAACGAGAACTTCAGTGATATATCGTTGAAAGAATACTACTTTTCTTTGGTTTTGTAAATAATTAGTCTATAATATAGAACCTGTATTTACTTATTTAACCTTATCTATTTTAGTATTGTAATACCACGGCAATAAAATATTGTAGATAAGTTTTTAAGGTACTGCTTCTTCTTCTTCATCAGTACTACTCCTGGAACATCAGTTCAAGATCATTATTGCTTCCGATTTTTATCTTGATAGAACTTTCAAAAACATACAGATGGAAGCCTCAACCTGGTTATTATGCACAGAATGTACAAAAACCAATGTGAGACTCTGGGAAAAAAGTTTGGAAAGCAAAGCATATATTCTGAGGTACTTCACATAGAGTTTACCATAGGTTTTTTCTAACCCAAAAAAGCCCAGTATATATTATGGCATTCTTCATCCATCCATATTTAATAAAATACGATTGTTTTTACAAAACTTTATGTTGCGATGGTGTCGCTCTCGCTAGGTCAGGATTTTACTACAAAAGATTAAACATTGACGTGATTAAGTTCAGTATTTATTTCATAATCGCTTACTCCTTGCGTATTTGAGAATATACAATATTGCTTGATGCCTTAAGTACATGTCTTACATCTCGATACGGCTTCTTTATTATTTTTTTAAGTTACCAAAATAAAAGCATGAACGGTACCCCACAAGTTCCGCTGATATTTTATTAATAATAAATAAAATCATGTTTTTTGCTCTTTCCAATTGGGGGCTGTAGAAACATTTTTCAAAAATGTCTGCGAAAGAAATTTAAGAATTTCCTAAAAGCTGACCCTATGCTAGTATTTTCGCATTTCTTCTCAAACAGTGCTTGTAACAATAATAGGCTAGTAATCACTAGTTTGTATTTCACTTCGACGATGTTGTTGTACCAAAAACATCGCAAAAATGGATAAAACATTGCGGCAAATATAAATTCGATAGTCCTTAACTGCAGCGGTATACTATCAAAAGCTTTCTATATTTTTTATCGGCAGTAAAAGTCTTTAGGTCTAGTTATCGAACACATGGGAACCACCGCATGTGAATGCAATGTTGTTTTTCGCAGTCAGTTACGGTTTTGCAGGGAGTGAATGTAAATAAAACGATCCACTCATGCGAATATCATTATACATCCCATTTCACCTGATTACCTGCCCCTGTATTTCTAGTGTGTTTATATCTATTCCTATAATCGGAACTTCCCTTAACTGTTTATTTTACAGTTAGGTGAGTTTAATGTTGTTTTTATATAAAACCAATATTATGAGATGTTCAAACATCCGTTTATAATAAAAATGTTTAAGAAAAGCTATTTTATTAAAACTAGTTTCCTTATACACTGAACGAATAATGATTTGCTTCTGCTTTCAAAAGTTACACAGCTTTAAAGCGCACAATTGTGACTATAGGCGGAATTTATAATTTCAAAATTTTCAATAAATTTTCTACTTTTGGTATGAAGAAAATTTTTAAATTTTTGGAATTAAAAAAATTTTGTAAAGTTAACAATTATTGTCAAAAATTTTGAAAAACGTAAAAAATTTCCAAACAGTGTCAATATTTTCGAAAATTCAAAATTTTTAAAAGATTTCCAAATTTTTCAGAAAAGCCGAAAATTGTATTTCTTTAAATAGATTCTTGTACGGCATCGACTTCTCTTTTCAATTAATTTCTCAAATTTAAAATTGGTTAGTCAATAAATGAGAGAGGAAAATGCAATTGGTTTTTCTACTGGAAGATGAACATTAATTCAGTATTAATTTTATGTTAATAATATTTAACAATTAGGCGTTGGAAATTATTAAAAATATGCCATAGAAAATTAAAGATATCAAAATTTCAAAAATTTCGAATATTCACTATAATTTCAAAATTTTCAAAAATTTCATTCAACAACTTGAAAAAAGTTCAACAATTGTCAAAACTGTCATACCTCGCCGTACATTGTATAGATGTCTCTAGGGACATCTATCGCCATTATTTTTATTGTTGGCACGATTTAAATGCTTTTGGTGCTTGCATTTGCAGATAAGAACTGTAGCTGACAAGTGTTCTAATAAGGACGAAACGCGTCTTAGGTGGTTCCTATTTTTGTAAATGTTAGCATCTCTTTGTTTATAATTTTTATTTTGTTCGCTCATAAAGATAGGGATGAGCTACAATTTGGCTAGAGTCCACTCTAACAATTTCTCTGACGCCTTCTAGGACTTTTTGAAAATCGGTCATTCATGCCCCATTTATTTGAAAAACAGGAGACGATAAAACTTCTCTGTTGACAATAAATTACTTATCAATAATTATGAAATAAGATTTTAAACCTAATTTCTAGATGCTTCGTTATTTAGGTGGGATAGTTTTCCCCTCTCCCCAATTTTTGGTGCATGAATTTGCTATTTGGTTTCTATTGTTTTTTAATTCCAAGCAATACTTTTTCTTACGTGGAAGGAGTTAATGCGGCCTTATAACATTAATACAAAACAAAATAAAAACAATTAGATTATAGTACTGGTAGACTATATTATGCTACTCTAGGGTGACCATTCGTCCCGGATTCTCCGTGACAGTCCCGAATTTTAGGACTCTGTCCCAGAAAACGTCCCAGATTTTGAAAACCTCCCCGATTGTATACGCAAGCGTTTTATTTCTTGATATTGCCGCGTGAAATTCTCAAGGCGAATTACATTTGGCAACATTTCTCGAAACACTCGTCTACTCTCTACTGTCGTCAGTTGCCGGCACACGCTGAATGTTATTATGCTTATGTGTTATGACTTGCTCACATCGAGGATTTGTGATGTAAACTTGTTGCGTAAGAAGCACCGAAAGAGATAAATAACTTAAACACTTTAAACACGGGTTTCCTAAGTACTACAACAGAGACGTCAGTTGTTTTTAGTTTTGAATGTCATGTAAAAACTGAGATTTTACACAATTGATTTTGCACTTCTGTGTTATTATTAAAAAACGGTATAACTAGCGCATTTATTTAATATTTGCAAATTTGTTAAGAAGCTTCTGTTTCTGTGACGCTGGCAGTACAATGAAGCTTCTATTTCTGTGACGCTGGCAGTACAATTTTTAAGATTTTTAAATTAACGTAATATTTAATTATGAAAGTTAGCATAAAAATAAACATCTCCACTTGAGTGATTTTTTTTACTTCCGAAATAACTTCAAAAAAAGTTTTCTTTTGTCCCGAATTGGCGTGAGTAAGAAATGGTCACCCTATCCTAGTCAGCACAGCCAGTTTATTTAACATCTTTGAAGCTTGTGAATAATATTCCGCAAAACGAAGCATAGAGTTTAAGGGCGTTTGGCTTTGCTAGTATGCGAGTGCGAACGAGAGATTTCTTTGTAAAATATTTTTTGACTGTGATAAGTCAATGCACGAATTCGCAAGGCTCACAAACGCGTTTCGAGCAGATGAAAATTTGGGAGGCAGATCCGTTTATACGCGAGTACCCTATTCTAAACTGTTGCGATCATTGCTGCAATAAAATGCAAAAAAGTGTCAATAACAGTTTATGCAATATCCATCTCGAAATATATATCTGACCGCTGCCCCTGCTGTTATCCTTCAAACTGAATTCGAATGAACTAAAAGAATATTAAATTACCTTTCTACTGCGGTAGGGATGGTAAAACATATTTGGTATTCACTAAACAAAACTGTTCCAATTTTTTCAGAGTGTTACCCTACGTCTTCCAAATATAATATTAAATTAATAATACGGAACAATTATTAAGCTAATGATTATTCACGTTTATAATCAAAAAAATATGCTTTACCTGACACTACTATGCACTTTGTACAACCCTTAAGAAATGGGTTATGTAATTTTATTGTTCAGTTTTAAGTCTCGAAGGAGCAGTAAAGTTTTATCTTGACCATTTTCGGTGACCACTGCTGATTACATCTGCATATCTTACTTACCCCAGTACTTTCTGCAAAACGTTGAAAAATTTGTAATATAAGTGCCTATTCAATAACTGCCATAAAACAAACGTAAACAACCTTTATGTTTGTACAGCCTGGTCATAAAGGTTTTTTAAATAAATTTGTAGAAATTCTTTAATCAAAAGCAGAAGATACTTTTAATTTTTTTCTGCGGATCTGCTTCTACCCAAAATTAAAGTTTTTGTGTTTTATTTCAGCGTCATAAAAGCAACAATCCATATCTTAAATCCAATTAATTTCTGGAACTATCTCAACTCTTACATCTCTACACGGCTTATTTATTGTTTTGTTTGAAGATTCCGATGTTTATGTAACAGTCACGTAGACCGACGTAACACTTTATTGCAATAGCTTGCGTTTTTTTTTTAAATTAAAAAGTGAGGCGTACCCCGCGGGTTCAGCTAGCATCAATTTAAAACAAAAAAATTACGTCTTTATTTAAATGTGACTTTTCAATATATACTCGTGAAATGAGAAGTCAAGTAAATAAAGCCGGATGGAAACTAAGTAGACGACAACGTAGGCCAAAAGAGACTTTAACACCCTAGGCATAAAAAACTGGAAGACAATCGCTCAAGGTAGAGACCAATGGTGGAAGATACTTGAACAGGGGTTGTAGCGCCACTGATGATGATGATGATGGTGACGTAAACGTCTAACTTTCCTCTTTCTTGTGAATAGTACCATCTCTGTCTTCGAGAGGTTGACAGAGAGGAACACTAGACCAGCCGTCTGCATTAAAAAGCAGAACGTGTTCTCGAATTTTCCTGTAATAAGGATGGTAATATAATCCGCCTAGCCAATGGTGTAAAAGCCAACATCGTTGAGGGAGAGCAGAAGGTTGTCTACCACTGTGTTCCATAGCAGTGGAGACAGAACACCACCTTGCGCCCACTCACGGGGAGTGGGCGTAACACCATACCTGCGTCGAACAGTGTTTATACTATCAAAATATACCTTATCAAAAGTCCCTTCAATGCCAATGACAACTATTAGGGTAGATATTTGATTGTCTAGCGATCTCTCTATCCAATTTGTCACAGCATGTAGTGCGAATTCAGTGAATCTCCCAGGGATGTAAGCATGTTGATTTTAGCACCTGCTCTCGTATTTCTTTGTCACATAGTCTCTTAAGCGTCTTAGCAAGAACAAAGTAAGACTGATTGGGCGATGTGATTTGGCCAGGGTGTAGTCACTACGACTCGGTTTAGGTATAAATACCACCTTCACTTCCCTCAAGATCTCCGGTATATATCGGAAGACGATACATGCCTGGTAAATACCCACCAAGTGAACGAGTATAAGGTCCAGACCTAATTGTAAAAGAACTGGAAAAATACCGTCCAACCCGAGCGACTTAAAAGGAAGGAAAGTTTTGATAGTCCAGGTCACCTTGTCGCTCAGTACGACCTGGTCTGCCACTTCCCAATCCGCCTCAGTTGGTGGTAGGATGTGAGGCCGTGGCCATACGTGTGGTGTAACAATACAGCCCGGGAAATGGGTGTTTGTTTAGCACATTGGCTGTCTCTTACGGTTTGGTCGTTTGAGATCCTCTTTACTCAAACCACAGAGGCAACGGTTTCTATAGAATTACAGAATGCTTTCATTGTTTTTTTAGATAGTCGTTGTTGGTCCTTGTAGACCTCCCAGTCGCTGATATTACTAGATTATTTGCTTTATTAAAAAAATTACCAAATACTTATTTCATTTTATGCACCACCAGAAGAATACAGAAGTCGGTTGTCGGTGATAACGCACCCCCACGCTCGGCAAGATGTTGAACACGGCTACTCGGAAAATATTACCCATTCATAGGTAGACTAGCTGAAATATAAGAAGAAGTGTGGAACTAGAATACATCCTTAAAATGTATAGGTGTTTTTGTTACACTCTTCGTAATTATAGAAATATTAATTCTATCTAAAACTATCAAGTTAATAAAAATTTCAATCAACACGAAAACTTTCAGAATTTGACAGTTCAAAACTTTATTTGCATACTGCTTAACTAGAAAAGTGCGAAAGGTATTATTTTAGAACTTAAGATAAGAACGTCAAATCGATCTTTCGGTACTTACATAAGTCTCCAAGAATGGAGATTTTCATAAATCCGGGAAGTTCGAAAAATCCGCTAATAAAGTAGTTACGATCTATTACGTTGTATGCGTAGATATGCAGCATCATTGTCATAACAGCAAAACATTTGGTGAAAAATGTCTGTATATGCACACAGTGCAGAGACTTTCATTCATGATTATGCATTATGCATGAGAAAGATAGGACGCCCTAATAATAACAGCGGCGAGTTGCGATGTCCTCCGGTCAAGCCATGAGGTATAATTTTTAGCTGAAAGTTAGTGGAGTGGAAGAAGAGAAAATATGTTGTTATCTCGAAACGACATTTGTGAGCATCTAACCGTCCGTAAATATTTTCAAGAAAATTCTACTCAGTTTTCTCAATGAAATACGCAATTAAAATCAGATTTTGTAGTTTTCCTTTATGGGTTTTGTCGTTTAAAAAAATTTTTTTTTGATTCTATTACAAAGTTAAATAAATATATCAATAACTACAAAAATATAACGTTATGCTTGATTGCGTAATTATATTTTTAAATACTTGGGGCGATGTTGCCAGTACGTTACCTACAGCCATGTTGTTGCTAAAAGTTACTTTTACTTTATTTATTTTAAGAGTACCTTTAAGCGAAATGTTATTGAACATGTAAAATGGTAAATTCCTTTAAATTCTTGTTAGTGTGAAAGTACGTAGCTAACGACAGATCAAAACCCTGAATCCCGAACTCAATAACGTCGAATGAAGGAAGAGTAGAATTGTTCGCCGGCTTTGCCCACCTCTTGCATAAAGTCATGAGTTCATCTCGTTTGATTGAAATCCTCTCTTATTCTTGTTTTCTATTTGAAAAACCCCACCCCAGCAGCTTCATTGTTTTAGCGGTCTCATGCATACTTCATGTTCTCTCAGAATGTGACTACCCCATAAAGATTTTAAACTTTAAGAAACTTAAGTAAATTTGCTTAAACATCCACTTTGGAATGGAATTTGTTCTTAATCGGTGTTAACAAAAATATAAATTGATAAAAGTAATCTAAAAACACAGGGTGTTATCGAAATACTGCAGATATTTCAACTTGTAGGAGGACTCACCAAACTGAACCAGTTTTCAATTTATCAGTTTTTTTTTAAATAACATGATAAATAAACTTACCTTCATAACAACTGTTCAAAATCTAATTCATTATTTTCCAAGCAAGCAAAAGCTCTTCGTAACATAAATTTGCGCACTCTGGAAAAATCTATCGGATTTTCGCGAATAATTTCTACTGCATTTTCTACACGTGCTCTTAATTCTTTAAGGGTATTTACAGGGGTGGCATATACCAATTGTTTCATATACCCCAACCCTCAACCAAAAATTGCAATAATTTAAATCAGGTGATCGAGCGGGCCATAACACAGGCCCATTTCGACCACTCCACTTGCCCGGAAGATTATTATCCAACCACACTCGCACGCATTAGGCCCATCCGCCGCTGTAAGCAACACTTCTTTTGCCGCCTCAGTGAATATAGTTGGTGTTGTCAAAAACACTAATTGTACTACTGTACTACTACGTACCGAAATTTAATCAGATACAATGAAAAAGTATCCATCTGTGTACACAGGCCACTTTTAAAACAGTTGACACGATGTTAAATTAAATTTAATACAAAATTTCATGTTGTGTAGAATTTAGTATCATTGCATACCCGAATTGGAAAAGAATTCGATAAATTTTGACATGAACTTGTTTAGTTTTTTTTTTTCTATAACTTTATAAATTTGACGCGAATCTTGTGCAAAATTTAGCATCAAGAGTGTTGCACGTGTCACTTGTTACAGGGTGGGAGTTCTACGCCAATATTAGCAGCTGAATGATAGCCCCGTCAAAAATAGCACCCATCAAAAATAACTTCTATCAAAATGCAAAGTATTTGTACGGCGACGTTTCATGAGGCGTTAATTTTGACGCACTATTTTAGCCGGCTACATATTTGACCGGCGGTAGTTTTGCCGACGACATTTTTCACCAGCGCTATTTTTGTCGGCGACATATTTGACCGGTGCTATTCTTGGTGGCGCTATTTACCGGCGTAATTTTTGATCGGCGCTAGTTTTGACGGCGCTTTTTTTGCCGGCGGCGTTTTCGACCGGCGGCTTTTGAAACGGCGACATTTTTAACCAGCGCTATTGTCGACGGCAACATTTTTGACCGGCGCTGTTTTTGCCGACTCTATTTTTGAAAGCGCTATTTTTGCCGGCAACATTTTTGACCAACACTATTTTTGTCGGCGCTATTACTGAAGCGCCATTTTGACACCCAACCGTTTAAAGTAAATAAGCATTATATGAACCTAAATTTAGCAATCTGGCTGTACGATAAAAGTCAATAGCTCTAAGCTAATTAGAAACAAAATATGAACAATTCACTTTTATTTTCATTTTGCCGCTCCTGCAAACTTTCCGCTTTAAGCAGCTGCTTTCTCTACTTAATGGCTAATCCGGCCCTACTCGTATTTGACTAGAATATTGAGCTGAATTATGGAGGTACCGCATGTCCCTGGTACAGCTAAAGGCACTTCTTCTAAAAGTTCGTTTAAATTTTCATTAAAAAATTTGGAATAGTCAATGCCGTTTAGACGAGGTGGTAAGATTAAACAGCCACCCACAATGAAATTTCTGTTGATGGGGGTGTTCCCGAATTAAATTAAAATTCAATTTCAGAGGCGGACCCACATTATTAGTAAAACGTTTTTGATTTTTAACTCAGTCTCGGGGGGAGGGGGTCAGTCAAAAAACATGATAAATAGAAAAGTGGTTCACTTTGGTAAGTTCTATTACAGATTAAAATATCTGCACGTATTTCAACAACACCCTATATATCACACATGCAAGGCATTAGTAGAAAGTGAATCTTTACACAGGTACACACATCGTAAAGATTCAATACATCTGTTTAATAATGTTTTTTTTAACTTAAAATTTGTCCATCCCCCATTATTCAACGGTAAAGATTATGAAAAAACTGAAAACTGAAACTGAAAAAAAACCTGGCCAAGATAGTATGTTCCCAGAACATTCAGTAATTAGATTAAATTAACTATTATCGTTCACAAGAACACCAAAGCATAGATAGAAATCCTCGAAGAGGGGTAAGCAGAAAGATCAAGGGGTGATGCATATTGAATCAAAAATGTATCTCTCTGAAAACCGCTTTCACTTTGTAGCTGAAAACGTGATGTAATTTCTTATTTTCATAAATTAACATTCAGATTCCAGCACAGGACTTCTGAAAAAATTGCAAGTTAATATTAATCTTAAAGTACCTAATCAGAACTCTATGAATTCAATTTAAAACAAACATAATTTTGAAGATTTTTTTGCTAGGTTGCTCATCATAATTTACTAACTTAAAAATTACTTTGAGAACTCATCACGATAGATTATTGTCAAAAATTTACCTCACAATCAAGACATATATGCAAAGGATGCATAACACCCGGTGGGTTTCAGGAAACAGCAACAAAGCCCAGAATGAAAAAAGAAATGTGTGTCTCACTGAAGGTGTATTTTGAATTGCATACCAAACAACTATTAGCTAGCATAGATAATACGATTCCCCCGAGTAATGAACTGTAATGAACTATTTAATCAGAAGCTTCTTAGAACAAAAGGATATCTTATTTCCTTTTAGATAGCATTTATTATATAAGCGTATTTCTGCACATTGCAGTTAGTTAGTAAGTTTGAGCATTTGTAAACTGTTACTCTGCCAGTTTTTAACTCCGCTTTTGTCTGTATTTTAAAAAATAAAGTTTTTAAAAACAGAATTTGGTGAAACTAAATTATTTTTGGCGCAGTCGGTAGGATGCGTAAAGGGCACTAACCAAATTTTCAAAAATCAAAATTTTAAAGTGCACCTTGAGTTTTTACTCTTAGTTACGCATTCCTTTTCATCAACCACTCCCTGGAGATCCTGAACCTTCGGTGGACGACAAGCATCGCTAAAACCGAACAGAAGGAGATTCACATCTGGAAATCAAACGATCAACTCATCACGGACAAACATCGCCACGGTGAGCATCGCTGGTTCCCGCAACTCTAGCTATTGAAGCCCCTGACTATTGGAGTCAAAAATGCTGAAAGCATTGTAAGTAGAAAAATTTATTTTGCAAGTGAAACAGTGGCTTTTAAATTAAAATATATAAATAATTTACTAACGTAGATAAGTTAATTTAAGTGCATTTGTCAATAAAATCAATCTACACATCTTGTAATTGATAGACAATTCAAGCCAGTGATTGATTTATTGCCGATCATTGCAATTTAGTAATAAGTTCACTTGAACTCCTGTAAGCGTGAAATCTGGAGTGTTGAATAACAATACTTAATATACCATCCAGACGACTAAGAGTTCATGGTAGGAACCCTGAATTAGAATACTAACTTAAAACATCCCCTTAAAGAAAAAGTGCTAAACTTCATGAGTGATACCGACTCTGATCCCGAAATCGATCAAATTGAACCAAATCTTATCAGACCTATTCGATTTTACTTACGCCCACCTGTGTTAAACATGGAAAATCAAGGCGTTGCACCACAACCTGTTGTAGTAAATTACCCGCAAGGATTTCACATGTCCATTCTGAATGAAATTCCTCGGTATGAAGGCGACCCGACCGAATTAAGTGAATATATAAGAGCGGTCGAAGACATTTTTTCCCAATTTTATCAACCAAATGACCCCAACGCTTATATCAACAAACTCCTTTTATCAGCAACCCGAAACAGATTAAAAGGAACAGCTCTAGAAGTAGTTACCGGACAGACAATCTTATCCTGGATAGATCTAAAAACAATCTTGATTGACAATTTCGGAGATCAAAGATCCGAACTAAATTTAGTTATTGATTTATCCAGACTCAAACAAAATCTTAGGGAACACCCTGTCAATTTTTATAATAGATGCCGTTCTTTACTGGCAATTCTAAATTCAAAAATATCGCTCACAAACGAAGATCGGGCAATCAAAAATTACCGCATAAATAATGCTAAAGCCCTAGCCTTAAAAGCATTCACAAGTGGACTTCTGGAACCACTCGGATCCTTTCTCAGATCGCGAGCTCCTTTTACTCTTGAAAATGCTTTGACTTTTGTTAAAGAAGAGTTAGATGTCAGGTATTTCCAAAATTCTCAAGCTAAACCCCAAATGTCATCCCAGCAACCCACTAAATTACCTCCAAAACCGCACCCTGCATTTCACAACTATCAATCTTCCTACTCGCAACCTCAACAAAATCACTTCCCACAATATACACAACAAAGACAACAATATCGACCTAATTTTACACCTGTAAGACAATTAAACCCCAATCAACCCCCTGCACAGTTTCCTGGCTATCAAAAACCCTTCGGTAAACCCGACCAAAATGTGTTTGCACCCAAGAAAAATTTCCAACATTCCACTAAACCGGAACCCATGCAAACCTCAACTATTAAGAAACGCCCAGCCTCTCAACAAGTGGGAAATTTCAGACAAAGACCTTTTAATCAAAATTTTCAAAATCAAGGCAATTTTCAACAAAGAAATAACCCCCCAAATTACTCCACGAATAACGGACAACGTCCAAATTACGTATCTGAAGAATTATACAATTTGACCACCGAACCCCAACAAGAATTAAACGACTTATACGATGATTATCTCACTGAAACCGATCACCCAGAGTACCCAGAAATGTACGACGAACAATCCAATTTTGACAATTACCAAGAATACGAACACGAGGATTTTCCGCTACAAGCCTCGGAAGAAAGGACACAATAGAAAATTTTTTCATTAATCCTAAATCCAATCTACCATTTATTATCATTCCCCAAACTAACGAAAAACTTCTAATTGATACCGGATCATCAAAAACCATAATATCCCCCGAATTTGTTTTCAGAAATTTTCCTAACTCCGTCTATCACCACAATTTTGAAATTACGACCTCTCACGGAACTTCTAAACATAACCTAGTTGCTGACATTCCTTTGCCCACGCTTTTTCATAAATCAGGTAATCATCAAGTTTACCTCTACAATTTTCATGATGAATACACAGGCCTTATAGGATCAGACTTATTAGCCGCACTTCCTGCCAATATTGACTATAAATGGATGCATATCCAAACTGAAAATACTACTGTCCCATTCTTCTACAACCCATCTATGACAAAACAGCAGCAACAAAAACGTAACGAATGTAATTTCTTAAAACTTAAAGACCCTGAAAATACACTTTGTAGAAATATGATCCCATCTCGTACCGAAATGACCATCCGACTACCAGCTATTGGTAAAAATGGAAATAAATTATGCCCAAAAATCAAAATTTCTGATACCTTAACTATACCTCCAGCCATAGTGCATTTGCATAACAACTGGTTCACGACGACTGTATTAAACACCTCTGACAAGGAACAAGCTATTTACGTAGTCGACCCTTTATACCTAGAGGAATTCGATATTTCAAATACCAAATCAATATCAATAAATAACCACAATGTATCGATTAACAATGAAATTAACCAAGCCTCAAAAAAACAAATTTTGGAACAAAACCTAAAAACAAACTTACGATTAGATCACCTGAACGAGGAAGAACAAACTCTTCTTAAAAACCTTTGCTTTAACTATAAAGATATATTTTATACCCCTGAACTACCCCTGACCTCCACTAACTTGACTCAACATCACATTAGAACGAAAACCAATGACCC
The DNA here is from genome assembly GCA_958336395.1 of Ctenicera cuprea. Taxonomy (NCBI): domain Eukaryota; kingdom Metazoa; phylum Arthropoda; class Insecta; order Coleoptera; family Elateridae; genus Ctenicera; species Ctenicera cuprea. The sequence goes on along the minus strand of OY284487.1, from coordinate 64,901,397 downwards.
GATTTTCACCAAAGCTTACAGATACCCACACTGTTATCGAGTCGAAGTCAAAAATCAAATAAGCAAAATGCTTAAAGAAAATATTATCGAACCCTCAGAATCGCCCTACAATTTCCCAATTTGGGTGGTTCCAAAAAAAGCCGATGCCTCTGGAAAACAAAAATTTCGTATCGTAATTGACTATAGAAAATTAAACGCTGAAACCATAGAAGACAAACATCCTCTTCCAAATATAGAAACTGTTCTAGACACTTTAGGACGAGCCCAATACTTTTCAACTTTGGATCTTGCCAGCGGATTCCACCAAATAGAAATTAAACCAGAAGATCGCGAAAAAACTGCCTTTTCCACTGAGGAAGGCCATTTTCATTTTAAAAGAATGCCCTTCGGATTGAAAAATGCCCCTGCAGCTTTCCAAAGAATGATCAACACTGCCTTATCAGGATTAGCATCCCTACAGTGCCTCGTTTATCTCGACGATGTCATAATATTTTCTACTTCCCTACACGAACACTTAAACAGATTAAAAAGCGTTTTTGAAAGATGTCGAAAAACCAATTTAAAAATTCAGCTTGACAAATCAGAATTTCTACACAAATCAGTCAATTATTTAGGACATGTCATTACACCCGATGGAATAAAGCCTAACCCCGACAAAATTCATAGTATCAAAAATTTCCCTCTTCCCAAAACTCGTACAGAAATCAAATCTTTTCTCGGACTTTTCGGCTACTATAGAAAATTCGTGAAAGACTTTGCCAAACTAACAAAATTCTTAACAGTGTGCTTGAAGAAAGATAACAAAATCATTCATTCGCAAAATTTTATTGATTCATTTAATCACCTAAAAACACTTTTGACCAATGAACCAATCTTAGCCTACCCTGACTTCGACAAGACCTTCGAATTGACAACTGATGCTTCGAAATTTGCCCTTGGAGCCGTTCTCTCTCAAAATTCTAAACCAATATGTTTTGCCTCCAGAACCCTGAACGAAACAGAACAAAAGTACAGCACAATTGAACGCGAATTACTCGCCATTGTTTGGGCCACCAAACATTTTCGACCTTATCTATTCGGTACCAAATTTCTATTATACACAGACCATAGACCTCTTATCTGGCTAAAAAATCTAAAGGAACCCAATTCTAAACTGACCCGTTGGGCCCTCAAATTAGAGGAATTTAATTTTGATATCCAATACCTCCCAGGTAAATCCAACAAGGTCGCAGACGCCCTTTCTAGAATTCAAATACACCCTACTTCTGTAAAGGATTTAACCCTCGAAATTTCCAAACAAAACTTAAATGAAATCCTACAACCAGAGCTTAACACCCCTGAACCAATATTAGATAATATCAGCATCTTACCTGAACGAGCCGATTCCCCTAACTTAGAAGACTTCATGACAATTCCTGTATTCATACCACCTTCTGAAAATATTGAACCTCTAAAAACGCATGACCAAATTATTGATAATGATTCTTTACCTGATACTGTGCACACACAAGCCAGCTCTACACCTGTTATAGATATCTCAGAAAAACCACTACAACATTTCAAAAATCAAATTGAATTTATTACGGCCAATATTCCCAAGAAAATCAAAATTACAACTTTTGACAACAATAAACACATCTCAGTATTCATTAACGAATCAAACAAAAGAATTAAATTTAACGAACTATTAATTGAACATTGCCAACCAAATACAGACTATTATTGCCATTTTCTTTCTGATCAATTATACAACGAATTTTCCCAATATGTTAATGACATAACCAATGACAACACACCCAAATTTCACCGATGTATGACACAAGTAACCTATGTCACTAATCCCGATGATCGACTAGAACAACTACGACTCTATCACGAAGGAAAAACCAATCATCGAGGTATTAAAGAAACTCTCGAACACATGCAAAGAAAATATTATTGGTCATCAATGCAGAAAGATATCAAAACCTACATAGATAACTGCTCCATTTGTAAAACTCAAAAATATAATCGACATCCTCTAAAACAACACCTAAATTTAACCCCTACAAATAACCGACCTTTTTACTCCTTACATATGGACGTATTCCAAATTAACAATCAAAAATATCTTACTCTAATAGATCCATTTTCAAAATTCGCACAGGCTTATCACCTTCGTTCTAATAATCTTGTAGATATCATAGATCGATTATTCTATTTTATTACTACCTTCCCTGCCCCCCAACTACTTATAGCCGATAATGAATTTAATAAAAATCCTTTAAAAGATTTCTTAAATTTCCACAAAATCCAATTTCATGCCACTACCCCGTACCATCATAATTCTAACTCACCTATCGAAAGACTCCATTCCACTTTAATTGAACAGTATCGTCTATACGAAAACGAAGTTCCCGAATATAAAAAAATACTATATTGCATTCTAGCCTATAATAACACTATTCACTCGAATCTAAAAATGACCCCTAACGAAATAGTTTTTGGACATACAGAAAACCGAAATCCCTTCGACTTAGAATTTGACCAAACTTTTCTAAATGATTACGTCAACGATCATAAAAACAAAATGCACAATATCTATCACAACCTATCGAATACCCAGCAACAGACAAAAATCAATCGAAACTTACAGATCAACGATAAAAGAACAAATCACGAATTTAAGGAAGGAGACTTGGTCTATGTTAAAACAAATAATAGAAACAAAAGTAAACCTCGTTTTATTGGCTCTTATAGAATTCAGCGTGTTCTAGAACACGACACATATATTTTAATTAATGACAAAAATCAATCAACTTTAAAGCGACATGCTAACGAATTGCTCCCGTTTACAGGACAATCTACATCCTCATCCCATTCATCGAGATCATCAGATGTGACGTAACTATAAAAACTTTAACTGATAACCCAGGCCTTTACCCGTTAATAAAAGGTACAGCCCTCTTAAAAGACAGTGAATGGACACTTGTGAAAACCCTTGACTATACCCCCCTCCTACAAAACTATGACCATCTAAAAACTAATATACAAAGAACCATTAAAACCCTTCAAGGACGCCGTTACATCCTCCACGAGCACCTCAAACCTTCCGCTAATTACCCATCTGATTATTACAACACCCACGACAATCAACTGTTAATTCTCGACCAATATCTCCAAAAATCCGATTTACTGATCAAACAACTCTTTCCTGAAACACAAATCACCCGGCCTAAACGTGAACTTTTTGACGGCCTTGGAACAGTCATCAAATTATTCACGGGTAACCTTGATGCGAGAGATGGTAAAAGATACTCTGAAACCATTGAAAAATTAACCAAAACTACAGACCTACAGAAAACGATTTTAGAAGAACAAACTGAAGTACTTAACAACACCATTACTGCATTCAACAATAACATACAAAAATTATCCCAAAACCAACAAACAATAGCACAAAATTTACAAGATTTTATACTGGAAGTCCAATCGCAACGCGCAAAAACCTTAGGCACCCTATCCACGATTGCCACCCTCATTGAAGCTTCGCAGGCCCTCCAACTTTTTATAGACACCTTCATGGAACTCGAAACATCCTTAACATTTGCACAAAACCAACAAATTCACCTCTCTTTAATCGATAATAATGATCTTCTAACTTCACTATCTAGAATTCCAAATTTTCTTAATAAAATACGAAGCCAAACCCTACAATTACCTTACCCCGTTGAACCTTCAACCATACACCTATATGAAACCTTAATTAAATTAAAGGTTTACCAAATTAAAAATAGCTTCACGTTTATCTATGAGATACCACTCATACGAAAATCCGTAAACTACCAATTTATTAATCTAATACCTATACCTGCATATTATAAAAATCAGCTCTTTCACATGATAATACCAACCTTTAACACAATACTATTTTCAAAAAAACACAGCATTCCAATAGAGTCCCAATATTGCCTACCATTACCCAATAACCAATATTTCTGTCAAAAGGAAAATCACTTTCCCATTCCCAACACCAAACTATGCGAAACGCAACTTCTCAGTTTCACCTCTAATCAAACATGCAAACCTTTCATCTTTTCTCTATCTCACACTAAATTGATTAAACTAACAAAAAATAGTTGGATCCTTAGTTCCCCTAATGAAATAGTTTGCGAAATCCAATGTATAAACACTCAATATCGCAAAATACTTATCAATACACAGCTGATTCAACTAACACCTGATTGTTCAGCCATCATAAACTATAATGATGCCATATTTACCTTTGAATCCTCTTCAAAAACTTCAATTAATCTATTAACTGCTACCATCGGTAAATTGAAAACTAACATAATCAATAACAGTACAAAAATCAATACTTCATTAGATTTATCCCACATCGACGTAAATCTTTTAAAACAACAATTGAAACTTAATCATCAAAAAGAACAACTGCAAAGAAATGATTCCCCGATGATACACAATCTTAGTCTAAGCTCAATCATTATTGTAATCTTAATTGTAATTATCTTTGCTTGCCTTTTTATATATGTTTTTCTTAAACGTCAAATCTTATTTAATAAACTAATTGCCAAATTACAAACTTTAAACACCCCTAATACTATTGAAGAATCACCATCACACCTGTTACAATGTAAAGTATGAACAGCCTATACTATATCTTTCATGAAAATCAATTTTTCAAATATGCTTTTCATACTGGTGATGGAGGAGTAATGAACTGTAATGAACTATTTAATCAGAAGCTTCTTAGAACAAAAGGATATCTTATTTCCTTTTAGATAGCATTTATTATATAAGCGTATTTCTGCACATTGCAGTTAGTTAGTAAGTTTGAGCATTTGTAAACTGTTACTCTGCCAGTTTTTAACTCCGCTTTTGTCTGTATTTTAAAAAATAAAGTTTTTAAAAACAGAATTTGGTGAAACTAAATTATTTTTCCCGTCAAGTCAAGTATAACGTCAATGCGTGCTTACAACGTCAATGCGCACCAATGTCTGAGTAGATACTGGCCCAGGCGAGGGAATACAGTGGCGTAACTTTAGAAAATAGTCCCCAATGCAGGCACAAATTGAAGGCCCCCTTCCATACCCATTTCATTTTATTTTTTATTTTTATTTTTTATATTAATACGGCGATTATAAAATGTACTTTTTTTTTGTTTCTTCTTTTTAGCGTAACCAAAACCACTAATAGTACTCTTTATATTCTAAAAGTATTACAATGTGACAAACAAATTATTACAATTTTATTCGAAACACCAATTATAACTTACTTTATATTCGAAAAAAAATAATCGACGTGAATTTTAAGTAAAGAAACAACAAATCTTTACACCTAAAGCCCTTCGAAATGAATGACCAGCAGATACGAATTTCTACTGTCCATGTAGGTGTCAATGCGACCATTCAAAGTGTGCACACTTTCGTATAGATTCGTGTACATTCATATACAACACAGACTTGCGAGGGTAGTTGACGCCAAAACCGGAAGTTACGTATTGACATATTGAATTTGGTCGTTATGTAGTTATTTGTTATACACATTACTTTTACGTACTCTACTCTACAGGAAACACTACCTGACCGTTGTCATCGATACCATTCACATCTAACATAATCGATACAAATGTCAACTGTATCGTGAAGCAGCATATTATATTCAATTTTTTGCTAAAATTACTCGCTAATGAAGGCGCCAAGTCGCCTAAAATTTTGTGCAGGCTCAGCTCACAGTTTCACGTAAGTACCCTTAAAGACTCCAAAAGTCAGATCCATTTGAATGGTCTAACAGTTTTTTAAAATGGATGTGAGATTATTAATGGTAATCCAGGAAGAAGAGTTTCAACCGCAACAAAAGTCATTCCAACTGTCATTAAACATGTTGTTGATATTCTTCACTATTTCAAAGACAGTCTGCTTTAACGCGTTTAATGACACCCTGAATTACTATTGTTGCAGTTGAACCTCCTCTTCCTGGACTTTCACAAACAGTTTCACAGCCATTTAAAAACCGGTTAGCCTATTTAAATACTTGTGGCTTCTTGGAAGTGTTTTCTTGATACTGTGAGCTAAGTCTGTGCAAAATTTCAGCCGATTTGACGTCCTCGTTAACAATGAATGGAATTATATTAAGCTGTATCACGGTACACATGACATTTACATCGGCCATGTTAAATAACCAGCGAACGGTTTCTATGAGATCGGTTATACAGTTTCCTGTTTAGCGTAAAGTGCGTTGCGTAATGTGCATAACAAATAATAATTACACAAATCACTAAATTCAACATGTCACTGCGTAAATTCAGGTTTTGGCGCAAACTATGCACGTACGGGTACGATGAGTTAACATAAGTTTTGTTCAATGCACTCAGAAATTTAAAAAAATATTAAATATGTTGCGTCTATTGTTATTACATTTGTTTTTACTACATTACGAATACGCGTCGAGCACAGTATAGAAGAGACGTAGAAAAGGGGCCCAAAGGATGATCTACGCTCTGGAATTTGGTCATTTTTTCAGCATTTCATATTTATTTTGTTTAGGGGTTTATTATGAACAATAAAAATATAAAAATGGTAGTGAACAATCGCAAATAAAAGGGTAACAACTTTACAAAAAATACTTTTTTTTCATTTAAGGCTTAGATGTCCAAAGATAATAATCGTTGATAAGAAAGTTCCGCTTAAACCGGAAGTAAGCCATTTTGTTTTGTATGCCCAAAATACTCGTCACCATAAACTGAATAAGTTTTATTTGTACTTTTTTTTTCTATCGCCAATAATAAATGAGCAAATCTACTGACCCTGAATTTACAATCAACCTGTAGAGGTATCACAATAAAAAATGTGATTCTAAACTATCAATTCGTTTTTGAATCATAAAGCGTTTTTTTTTGTTAGTTCAAGGTAGGTCCAAAACATGTATTTCCGTCTTAATCGCAATTTCGAACATTTTCATGAGATCAATACTTCTCCATAAGTGGGAAAGTATAAAGGTACCCCTGACTATTAAACCCGTCACAATTATTGCCGCAACTAAAAATCAAGTTGTGAATCTTATTCTACTATCACTCATTAGTAATTTAGCTTAAGCAGAACTGTTTTATAATTCCCTGTGTATTAATTAAAAGAGTATAAATTCTCGATTTTCAAAAATTCATAGAAGGCGTCGCAGAATAATTAGCAGACTGAGACACCCACTAAATTGTAGCTCATCTCTAACGTTGCAATCTTACAAAATATAAATTAAATCATAAAACCAGTTTTAAAACAATATTTTTTCAAAATTTCCAAAATTTGAAAAGTTTGTAATTTTAGTTTACATTTGTAAAAAAATTCTAGCAACATTAATAATACTTCTGCCGATCTGACACCTTATTTTTGAGTAACCAGGTTTTGAAACCAACATCTTGAAAATAATTGTAACAGCCGCGATTTTGAAATTAGAGTGTACAAAATAATTTATTATTCGTCTTAACACCCTCTACCAGACTGCCTGCTAATTTCTATATATCAATATTATTGTTGAAGTAAAAAGTATTTTATTTACTATACTTAATTAAAAACAATAGTCGTATACTTAGTATATATATATAATTATAATAATAACAGAACTAAAAGCAAGAAAAGTTTTCTGTTTTGGAATTAGCATTCATGTACAATCTTTTTAACTTGCATTTCTGTGAAATCTTTAACAAAATCGTCCATATTCATTCTTTGGGTTGTTTGAGCTTCAATAGCTAATAATATTAATAATATACTTTAAATCTCAATTTTCAATTTTTTTTTTCAAAAAACATCTTATGGCTCAAGCTGTACTGTTACTGGCAGAATCCATATTCATACATATATAAAAGCTCAAAGGGTATTTTTCTCCAGTTCCTCCAGCGGCTACCGCTTCACCAATTTGGACTATTTGTTTTTCAATGAAAGGTCTCTATCCTCAGATGGAACATGAAACATTTTTATATTTTTATTCTACGTCGATTTTTCAATAATAATTATTTTAATTTATAATATATATATGAAAGTCTGCTAGACGCGCTACACTAATGTCGCGTCTCATTATTGGAACTAATGCATCACGTGACTTAGCATTTCGCCAGGTCGGTCAACGCCGAGTCTGCCGTCGAATTTCGGCGAGGTAACACTAGTAAGAAATAATAATAGTATTATAACAACTTCTATGGTTTCTTGATGTTAACTATTTTCTATTATCAAAAATACGTTTTTGCACAATCGAGCATTTTCGTGCATTAACTTTAACTCGCTTTGTTTCCAAGGCAGTAAGTTGTTTTTATTATACCAGTTTGTGGCTAAGCAACCAAGCATGCGGTAAATCACACAAAAGGCCCATGAGCGGTAAGTACAAAATTAAATTTTAAGATAAGTAAAAATGGTAATTTGTTAATGAAAAAAACAGTACCTACATAGAAATCTTTATTTATCTATATTAAAATTAAAAGAATTATTATTACAGTTATTGATAGAAATTGGAGTACTACTCTTTTATAACAGAATAGAGTTTTCAGTGTTACTTTATCAAGAGTTTTTAAAAATTAACACTGTAGCTCGAGAACATTCTGGAGAACTCAAAACAGTTGGAACTGCACTAGAAACACAGAAACCTCATTGCAAATTAACATTTCAGTGTTGCCATCATGTAAAATCTTTTAAGCAAATTCTATTTTGTTTTGAAGAGATTCTTCAACATATCCTTCAGCAACAGCTTACAGTTTCCGTTTTAAACGCAAAACATCTACGCCTTTATTTGCCAGAAGTGCCGCCGAGCTTCTTCGAAAGGCATCTCCCCGTATAACAAGCTGCATTTTGTAAATTTAAATATTCTGCAATTTTTGATGGTCAACTTCCAATGGCGTTTTTGCCCACTACTTGATTGGTGCATTTTCCATTGCGACACCCCAAAAACAATCGTTGAGACTTTGCATTTTCAGGTCAAAGTTTAGCGTATTTACAATAAATTTCCAGATAGTGGATTTTTTCGTCTTCGTGTTCGTAATGGTGAAAGTTTTTTTGAATATCGTTCTGGTATTAGGTATTATTACTATGATTAATGATCTGTGATCTTCAACATTGTTAAAGCTCATGTTGTACAATTCTTCTCTTCTGCATAGCCACCTAAAAAAATAATATTTAGTAGATGTTTCACAATACACGAATCTAAACCTACCTTTTGGATTAAAAATTTGTTATCTGATGCCTCGGCCAAAACTCTGCACGTCCTCTTTTGTAAAAACGTTGAATTTTGTCAGTAGGTACCCAACAATGTGTTATATTTTTATTTTATTGATCCGGTCGTGCAAAAAATATAATAAGCAACTCGGACATTACATACATTTTGTACCGGTCTTGGTAATAATAATAATAATGGAGACCTCAACTAGGTCTCGTTCTCCAAACTTATTAATCCTTGACTGGTAACTGCTCTTGATGCTTAAATAACTATTTTGCATGTTTCACGTTTCCTTATTTGGTTGTTAAGGCAACTGTAAAATTTTGGAACTCCAAAGCCAGTTCATCCACTAAACGCATAAAGAAAATTGAACATCGTTAAAGTATGTGAAGAAATTTAACAAACAAGTTTTATTTAAACTACTTTTTCATAGAATCAATATTTACGAAATTATAGACATTATATGGTACTTTTTACTCACACTGTATACAAAAACGTTTCCCAAATATAAAACATTGTAGATCACTTTGACAGTAATTGCATTAAAATTCTGAAATTTTGTGTGCACCATTCATTTGGTTTAGTATTTCTACTTATTTTTGCTTTTTCTAATTGCGCCAGAGGTGTTTCGCAGGAGGGTCATGTAATATTTTTTTGTTAAACATCCCATGTCTAAGCGCACCATTTTTTGTACTGAAAATTCGAGAAATTCTTATTTGGAAGGCCAAACGAGCATTAGAATGACTACCTCCAAAAAGTCACAAAAAAAGGGTTTTTAGAGCAATTCTTTACAAGTTTTTAAAAGTGGGTATTACCCAGAAAAGCCTACTGGATTTTTTTAATTACCCAGTGGTGAGCCATTCCAGATTTTTTAAACATACCGGGTGGGGCAATAGTGCGTGGGAGTTCCATAGCTCGTACACCATAACAGATAAAAAAAGTCTTTCTAGTGCAGATGTAAACTGTGGGTAAATGCGCATACATAGAAATTATTTTTAAATATACAGGGTGTTACAAAAAAGTGTGGCACGCTTAAGGTATTTTTTTTTAAATGGAATGCCCTGAATATTTTTGCATATTTAACACTTCTCTTGAGATGTTTATTCATATCTAAAATATTAGCGCCATCTACTGTCCGGTTTAGAAGTAATAATTTTTTCAAAAAAATTGATTTTTACATTACTCCACTTAACAATTCACCACTTCCGCGGCCGCAGATTTGAAGACGAAATTAAGTAAGGACCTTATTGTAGGAGGTTGTAGGGCGCTCTTGTTTAAATATCGTAGAGCCACCATGTACAGGGTGTTCAAAATTAATTTTCAAATTTTGAGAACTTCAAAGTTATTCTTCTCAACTTTTTCAAATGGAACAAACACCCTGTATATATTTTAACGATGTTATGTAGAATTAAATAGCGAACATTTTTTGTATGTACATCCTTATGGCTATTTGTAACCACTTTTGATTTAATGAGCAAAAAGTACAAAATTCAACAATATTTATTTAAAAAAATTAAAGTTTTTTCAAATAAAACAAAAAAAATTATATTAAGGGCTCCACATGTTGCCCATTTTGATTGACATCGCCTTTGAAATGAGGTTTCTACATTTCTTAAAATTGCCGGTGTGATACTTCTAAAAGCATGTATGTATTATCCTATCCTTCATATTTTGGATTGTTGTTGGTGTGTATAAACAATTTCTTTTACGTATCCCCATAAAAAGAAATCCAATTTTGTAAGATCGGGAGATCTAGCAAGCCATTTAGTGGGTCTATTCCTTCCAATCCATTGATGTGGGTAGATATTATTTAGGTGGTCTTTTACTGCATTTTAATAATGTGGTGGAGCACCATCTTGCTGAAGCCACATCTTATTTCGGATCCTTTGAGGAAGATTCACCGATAATTGTGGCAAATAGTTCTCCAAAAAATAAAGATAAATAGCTCCAGTTAATGTACCATCAAAAAAATGTGGCCCTATCACATGTTCTCCAATAATCCCCCCCCCCCCCCTTAAACGTTTATGGACCATATGTGCTGGTTGCCTGAAAAAGTGAGGCATAATGAGCATAATAATGGAAATTGTGCCTGTTAACAAATCCATTTTTATGAAAAGTTGCCTCATCAGTGAACAAAACATTGTTGAAGAAAGTAGCATCTAGCATTTTACCTCTGGCCCAATTACAAAACTGTAAACGCTTTAGAAAATCGTCATCACTTAATTCCTGGTGCATTTGAATGTGATATGCATGAAACTATTTTTTTTTAAGATTTGTCCAACAGAAGGTCTACTTATTCCTACTAATGAGCCCACTTCTCTCTGACTAATATGGGGATCCTCAATCGTTGCCAGCACAACAGATAACTCATTTTCTTCGTTCACAACATTTTTAATTGGTTCACGTTTTTCATATTGTACATTGCCGGTTTCCACAAATCTATCAAGCAGGTTTTGGAAGCTATCAACTTTATTCTATAACAAGCAAACAATTTCTTTCCGACTCGCCCAAAACAAAAATCATGTCTACAAGTTCTTCTTTATTAAAATTCATTTTGGAAAACTCAAATACTACAAATAAAAACTGATGGTCGATAACTGCGAAAAATGTACGTTTGACGTTTGTGCAAAACAATTGCTAGCGAACAGATGCTTTATTGTTTTGTCGAATACAAACAACCAAAATAATTTACAACCAATAATAATTAATAAATACTGTTGAACTTTGTACTTTTTGCTCAATAAATGAAAAGTGGTTACAAATACCAATAAGGTTGTACATACAAAAAATGTTCGCTGTTGAATTCTACATAACATCATTAAAAAATATACAAGGTGTTCCATTTGAAAAAGTTGAGAATAACTTTGAGGTTCTCAAAATTTGAAAATTAATTTTGAACACCCTGTACATGGTGGCTCTAGGATATATAAACAAGAGCACCCTACAACCTCCTACAATAAGGTCCTTACTTAATTTCGTCTTCAAAGCTGCGGCCGCGGAAGTGGTGAATTGTTAAGTGGAATAATGTAAAAATCAAATTTTTTCAAAAAAATATTATTACTTCTAAACCGGACATTAGATGGCGCTAATATTTTAGATATTTATTTATTTATTTATTTTGGAATTTATCTCAAATAGCTTCTTGTTTGAAGCTCAATCTAGAGATATTACAGATAGCTGAAACTTATATTGATTGCAATTTATTTTCTATGGTGGTTGCAATTGACTTACTAACTATGGTAATGATGGTGAATTAATTTATTAACTATGGTAATTATAATTAACCTACTAACTGTGATGAATATAATGGTGAATTTGAACTTTGATTTCACTTAAATACTTATCTTATGGTTGTTACAATTAAATTAATGACTATGGTAACTTGTATAGGTATTATTTCTACTAGGTATTCTAAGTTCTCCTATAATACTGTTTAATCTCAGTCTTGTTTGTTACGATTTATTGCGCTGATATGATTGCACTATTATACCGTTTGGAGAATCGCTTAAGAATCTGGATGGACACGAATGTGCTTCTGCATCTTCTTCTTGAACATACGCACGCTCCTTGCATTCTGGATAGTTGCCGGCAAGCTGTTGTATAACTTGGTTCCAATGTATTTTGTTGTCCTTAGGCCAAAGGTGGTTGATTCCACCCTTTGTGTTTGTATGTCATTTGCTTTTCTTGTGTTGTGTTTGTGAACGTGCTTGTTCCTAGTTAATGTCTGGTTACTTCTAATTTTTTCCTGGGTTAACTCAAAGACGTATGTGGCTGTTTCTATGTTGATGATGTCTTTAAATGGGGTTATTCTATTTTCGGAGTACAGTGCTTTTGTGTTGTATCTGAAGGGTAGGTTGTAGAGTGCTTTTATTATTCTGTTTTGTGCTATTTGCAGTTGTTGCAATTGTTTTTGGGGGGCGTGTCCCCAAATTGCTGACAGGTAGTTCAGGTGTGGATGAGCTAGCGCGAAGTAGATATCTCTTTTTTGATTTTGTGGAATGTAGTGAGCAATTCTTCCGAAGAGACCGATTAATGGTGTAATTTTTTTTCCTTATTGTTTGTATGTGATTATTCCAGCTCAAGTTAGAATTTATATTAAGTCCTAGAAATTTTGCTTGGTCGACTCTTTTTATTTCATGACCCTTGTAGCGTAGTGCCGTGTTGAATGGGTGATTGGTGCAGAAGTTGATGTATACTGTTTTGGATGTATTTAATGTTAGCTTTTTTCTTCGAAGGTATTTCTCAATGGTTGTTAGGTCTTGTTGCATATCGGTTTTTATTGACTCTTGATGGTTTCCTGTGTACAGTATCGTTGCGTCGTCGGCGAATAATGTGAGCGTCCCCTTCAAACTTAGGTTCCCAAAGTCGTTTATGTATACCAAAAATAAAGTTGGGGAAAGCACCGATCCTTGTGGAACCCCACATTTTATTATTCTTTCGGAACTTTTTTCGTTGCCTATGCAAACGTGTTGTTGCCTATCCGTCAGAAAGCAGCTAATCCAACTATTCATTATTCCTCGCAGACCTGCATTTTCACAGGCATTTAATAGTTCTTTATGATTTACTGTGTCAAAGGCTTTTTTGAGATCTAGCAGTAGCATTGCACATGTTGTTTTTTGTCCAGGCTTTCTTGTGCTCTGCTTATTATATCGGCAGCTGCTATTTTTGTGCTGGTATTTGTTCTAAATCCGTGCTGGTTGGTGTAGAAGAAGTTGGCCTGTTCTAAAAACTCCATTATTCGTATTTGCACTATTTTCTCTAGTAGTTTTGCGAGTACCGGTGTGTTTGTTATTGGACGGTAATTTCCTGGGTCCTTTTTGTCGCCTGCCTTGTAGAGTGGTGTAACTTTACCTGATTTCATCTATGTGGGTTCTGTTCCATGCTTCAGAGATAGGTTGAATATTTCTGTTATTTCTTCTAAAATAGTGGGGTATATTTTCTTTAGTTGTTGTGGTGAGATACCTTCAGGACCTGAGCTGGATTTGTTTGGCATGTTTTGTATTAACGATTCAACTTCCTCTGTGGATGTTGGCTTGATAAATATGGTGTTGGCTGGTATAGGGCTTTGGCTAATTGGGTTTGTTGGTGTATTAATGATTGTCTCTTCAGTGATTTTTTCTGCAATTTCTATAAAATGGTTGTTTAGAGCGTTGGCTATGTCTTTTTGTTCAATGTTGTGTGTTCCTTTGTAGATTATTTCTTTTATTATCTGTGGTTGGTTGTTTTTTGTAGTATTATTAACTAGCTGATTAATGAGTTTCCATGTTTTTCCGGTGTTATCGCTGGCTGTCTGAAACTTGTTGATGTAGAATTCTCTCTTCTGTTTTCGCCTAAGACTTGTGATTTCGTTTCTTATTGCATTTATTTGTCTTTTTAGGTCTTCGTTCGTGTTTGTTTTCATCTTGCTGTTAGTTGCGTCTCTGGCTTTTATGAGGTTAATTAGTCTTGGGGTGACCCATTGGCAGTTTGGAAGTTGCCTTTTGAGCTTCAGGTGTTTTTCTGTTGTGCTTGCTGCTATTGCTTCGCATATTTTTCTCACCAGTTTATTGTACCTTATGTTGGGATCCGTGCTGTTCTCGTGCGTAGATGTATTTTGCAGCATTGTATATACCTCATCTAGGTTGGTTTTTTTATAGTTTATTTCTACATTGTGCCTCAGACCTTTAGCACTTGGAAATTTTGTTTCATAGATGATTATTTCATGATCGCTAATGTCATTGTTTATTGTGGATATGTAGTTAGCTGTGTGGTGTATATTTGTTGTTATGTGGTCTATGAGTGAACGCTTACCATTGTTTTCGTCTATTCTTGTGGGATATACGGTGTTCCTGACTTTGTAATTGTGATTTGCTAATAGTGTTTTGTACTCCCAAGTTTCAGCGTTCTCTTGTAGAGTGTCTATATTTATGTCTCCCACAATAATTGTGGTTTTGCTCTTATTGATTAGCTGTTCAAGTTCTTCCTTGAAGGAGTCGAATTGATTAGTTTACGGTCTGTATATAGCTATTAGGTTAAAAGATGTGAAGTTCGTGATATTTATCTTCACCTGTAGTGTCGAAGTGTTTTGTATTGTGTTGCTTTTAATTACATTGTACAGGATATGATTTTTAATGTATATTGCTACTCCTCCCCCTCTCTTGTTGTTTCTGGATTCAAAGGCTGCTGGGTAACCTTCAATGTTGTAGTATTTTTCGTCTCCCTCTGTTAACCATGTTTCTGTAATCACTATGAAATGAATCTCGGTTTGCAAATTATTAATTAGTTCTTCTATTTCTTCGATTTTGGATCCTGCTTTTACACTTCTGGCATTAATGTACAAAATTTTTGTTGTCAATTCTTTAGTGTGTCTGTTATTGTAATGAAATATGGAGTCATATTGGTTTTCGGTGGTAAGGTTCATTGATTGGTTGTTGATATTGTACTATTATTATTATTATAATTTTTGTGTTGGTTATTTGATGTTTTTGCCTATTGTTCTTTCGATTTCTTCAATATCTTCCTCTGAGGCGATTAGTATCGGTTTTGTTCCGTCGTTTTCCCTGGCAAAGATTTTTCCTTCCTTAGTCCAGATATATTTTATGTTTATTTGCTTTAGTTTTTTCGCTTTGCTAAGTAGGTATTTGTTATGAGGAGTTAGTTCTTCACTTATATATGAATAAACATCCCAAGGGAAGTGTTAAATATGCAAAAATATTCACGGCATTCCATTTAAAAAAAATTACCTTAAGCGTGCCACACTCTTTTTGTAACACCCTGTATATTTAAAAATAATTTCGATGTATGCGCATTTACCCACAGTTTACATCTGCATTAGAAAGATTTTTTTATCTGTTACAGTGTACGAGCTATCGAACTCCCATGCACTATTGCTCCACCCGGTATAGTGACCAGCAAAATGTTTGCAACATATGGAGAAAATTTTTATTATTAGAATTTTCAAAAAACTTATATTTGGAATCGCTTCTGCATCTCAGATAACCTAAAAATTGAGTTAGACATAGAGCACCTGACTTCAGGTTTGGCGGCAAATTCAAAAAAATTAAATAAATTGTCAAAAAATCGCTTTATTTGAGAAAATGTCAAAAAAAATTATTATAAAAAACTGTTCAAAATAACAATTCTAATGCCATAGGCAAAGTTTGAAACAAAAATATTAAAAAAATTAAAAACAGCGTTTTTTTTAATATTTTTTCTATTTTGGTTCTTTACTGACTACTTTATGAAACTCATTTGGATTTCATAAAACGACTCTTTAACGAACTCGAAATTTTATTTTGTTAGGTTGGTGACAACCATGTGACAGCAAAACCCTCACTCGTTATAAACATAACCTTCAAATTGTAAGTTCTAAAAATTAAGATTATTTAGCGTATTTTTCGCTACTTTGCATAGCTCGGGTGGGGTGCAAGATAATTCTTCTTCCATCTTATCTTCAAATCTTAAGTATTTTAAAAATTAAATCACTTTCAAACACAGCCTGTCTAAATTTTAATTTGACAGTAGTTTGAGTTATTTGAAATTATTTTAAATGGTACCAACAGCCACATAACAAAAACAAAAAACAAAATTTTCCTAATGGATAGTATTTTTAAATTAAAATATAAAATAAGGTAATTTTTAACGTTTTTGGACCAAAATAGAAAAAATAGTATAAAATACACAAAATTTGAACGTTTTCTAGAAACTATAAAATTTTTCAAGTTTTACTTTTTTTTCTATTTCGGTTTTTTAAGGTTATTCTTAAAGCACTGTTTTAGCTACAAAACAGTGTTTTAAGAGAGTCTTTTAAAGCATTGTTTTTAGTAAAATTTCACCAACAAAGATTGGTATTCATGATCAAATTTGGTAAATTTAGTATGTATGCCAACATATACATACTAAATTTACCAAATTTGATCGCAGCAATTTTTTATAACGTTTTTTCATTAATTCTCCTCAATAGAAAAAATAGTATAAACAACTCGTTTCATAAGGCGTCTTGACGCACTCGTCCATTGAAAAACTTGGTCGCTACGCTCCCTCGTTTTTCAATCTTGGACTCTTACGTTAAGACAATGCCTTATGCAACTTGTGTTTTAATATACTATTAAGTTAAATCACCAAATCCCTATCTTTTTTGTAATGAGTTGATTCCACTGAAATTAATTATTTGTTTAGATCATAATCGAACACAAATTTGTTTCTAGCACACTTGGAAGAACTAATTCAAACAAATCTTATTTCATTAGGTATCTGCTTGTTGCATTGGTTTGTTTCCAATAGCCAATGTAGTTTATTAACATTATTTCTATGCCTAAAATAGCTCATCAATATCTGTGATCTTGACCCATACTTGCCAGGCCCGAACTCGAGCCGACCGGATAGAAATGCCAGCTCTTAATCCACAGACCTACCGGGATCGGCAATTCTGATTTAAGAGCACAAAGATTGACACCAACATTTGTTATGAAAACAGATTTTTTAATATACGACTTTTATTAGACATTAATCACAATAAAAATATAGCACAAATTCTATTCAATAGTAGTATTTTTTAATCACCAAGTACTGGCTCTATCTAATGACTAGCAACAATACGATAAAAGTTATATAGGTAAAATTGTAAAAACTAACAATGCTGCTCCAACCTTAAAATAAATAATTCTTCTGTAAAAATAACAAAAAATAAAAAAACAAAATCACTTTGTTAATCAACATTTAAGGCACATATTTACGTTCAATTAATATAACAGTCAAATAGCTTGTCCACATAAGGACACCACAATATAAATATAGCACAAGACTATCCAATTTATCTATAATATTTATTACACTGTAAAATTGTGCTGTTTGGTATAATAGCTAACATAGAAGCACCATAATGAAAAATATATGCACACCCAACTTACTTTTATTCTACCCCCAACACTTAACTATGGCATAGAAAAATATTTGTAAAACTTTGTCAAACGTATATAGCCAGCAAGACAGCAAAACTGTGTTAAACTCCTCAAGCACAACTGTTATGTTAGACTTAAATGTGGGTGCGAATGAGACGACTAGGAGTTCGAAGAATTTCCCACACAGACGGTACGTTTGTTGAATGAAAGATACATCGCTACCTCATAACACAGATACAGCTGGAATCTTAATTTTTCTTGGTCGACTTATCCTAGTCCCTGCCTCAATGGTTAAATAAAATTGTTCGGCAGAAAAAAAATATTTTATAGATATGAAATTTCAAATGATTAAGAAGTGAAGACAGTCCAAAATGTTAGATAAAAAATAGACAAACCCGCTAGTCTCTACTTTTCCATTTATAAAAAAAAATATTTCAAATTTTCAAACCTATTTTAAATCATAACATTCTAGTTGCTACAGATCAGAATATTCCTAATACGGCTGCATTACATTCCAACTCATCACACCATTCAGTTCAACACAAAACAGCCACAATTATGCAAGAGTAGTTAGAATACCTGCTTGGGATTCAATAACACCTGAGACCAGAAAACAAAAGTATTTAGCCAAAAAATTGCGGGCAGTCATAGAAGGCACAGAAGGAAATTAGGGCATTGCGGAAGAAACTTTTAGCAGACCCTTAGCTCCATAACTTTAAAAATTGACAACTTTCGTAATTTCAAAAATACTTTTTACACGAAGAGTATATAATACATATAATGCTTGAAAATTTTGTCGCCAGAGTAGCGGGGAGGTTAAGGTACTTGGCTGCAACGCAGAGAAGGTCTTGAGTTCAAATCCATGACTGGATGCCTACCCAGTCTTTTTCTTTAAATTTGAAAACAAACCCCAAATTGAGCGTTGAGGAAAGTGAGGCAGCTGTGTAAGACGGAGTGATCACCATACCCCCCCATACTTCATAAAGAGTGTGTGACGTCTGGGTATCGGAAGTGATGATCGATGGTGCTGACCCACCACATTACAGGCCAAACTCCTCAATGGAGTGTAGTGCCTTCGACTTTACTTTTGGAAAATTGCACTTGAAGAAAGCATTAATTTGGCAACTGTGCTACGTTTAATTTATTATTTCGAATATTGCATATCTAGGCAACATCTACAATTTTTAAATTTTGCTTGATAAATTATTAGTTAGTTATTGCAATTATGTGTTGTAATGTAAGTTAGTTCTTTAAACAAAAGTTCTTCTGGAAGGTAATATGACAATATTATTTTAAGAGGAACCTATCTCCCTTCCCATATTAGTATCCTGCTTATTGATTTTAGGACTTTTTTTACTAATAAAAGCGGTACAGGTAGCTGTTAACTCTTACATTTAAATGGCTTTGGCAAAACGTTGCTTCAAAGAGGTTAGTAGAGCACTGTGATTTGTTTTTTGTTCACCCGTTGAGATGCACTCGGGTAGCTCATTCTTGAGCTAACAGGCATAACAGTAAAAATTTTCTTAGTTCTTAGTTAGTAGAGAGCTTTTAAAATTATTATACCGATAAATAAGGATACATTGAATATTCTATGTGCTGCCATTTTTTGCAACTTGTCAAATATTTGATTAAGCCAAATATTTTATGTTGACCAAATATTTGGCATTTTATGCACAAAATGAAAACAACACCGAATTGGATATTTTTCATAAAATTTGATGGTACAACTTAATTAAAATACAAGTGAAAGAAAGTTATGTCAGTAACCAAACAGGAACACTATCCACTTATGTGACACAACTAGCGCATGCATTGATTACTAGTAAGTATTCGGCACTTGCCCAAATAATCGGCAAATATTCGATATTTAACCGAATAGTTGACCGGATACTTGGTACATGGCAGAATATTGGGCTGAATACCTGATCTAATATACAGTACTTGGCTGTATGTTTGCTACTTGGCTGAATATTTAAATACTAGACAGAATATTGGGCTGAATAATTGATCTAATATTCGTTACTTGGGTGCATATTTGTTACTTGGCTGAATATTTAAATACTAGGCACAATATTGGGCTGAATAATTGGTCTAATATTCGGATACTTGGATGCATATTTGCTACTTGGCTGAATATTGAGCTGAATAATTAGTTTAATATTCATTACTTGGCTGAATATTTAGTACTAGGCTGAATAATGAATCTTATATTCGGTACCTGGCTGCATATTTACTACTTGGCTGAATATTTAATACTAGACTGAATATTGGGCTGAATAATTAATCAAATATTCAGTACTTGGCTGAATATTAGGCCGAATATTTGGTCTAATATTCGGTACTGAGCTCAACATTGGGCAGAATATTTAGTCTAATATTCGATACTTGGCGGAACATTTGGTAGTTGGCTAAATACTGGGCTGAGCATTCGTTGTTAAGCCATAAGTGACCGACCGAATATTCAGTATTTGGGCAGTGACCAAATCCCTTTTCGACAAATTCCTACCAAAAAACACAAAGATTCTAGTACTGGTTTATTTTTGTTTACTAATTATATATTTTGCATTTTGTTCTGTTTTTTTTTACATGTTATTTTTTGTGAGTTCTTTGGTGATTTACGTCCCTATCATACATATAATTTATATTTCTTGTCATTATTCAATATGTCACTATTACGTCATCTGTATAATATATAAATGTATCACTGCTTCATCATGTTTATGTCAGGGGGGGGGGCACATTTTATATGTTTGTGTAAAAAAACTACAGGTGGTTTTTGAAAATTGCAAAACTTCTAGTAGCCATAATGATAATTTTTTAGTTTTTAATAACGTTTATACTCTAAACCTTTAAAAGTCTTATGATTTTAAGTTGTCAGTCTGCCAGTGAGTTTTATAGTAAATAAATATTAAAACCATAATTTACTCCTACAAACAAGTGAGTCTTAACCACCACCTCCTCCTCCTTCATCATAACATACAAAGGAAACAAACAGAAGGTATCCATAAAAGTGATATTTTCACGCACATTATTTTTGCCATTCAAATTATTTAGGTAAAATGCCTTGTAATCTAGGATTAAATCCATTTCTATATTTTAACAACAATGCGAGGGTTTCATGTTGAGGGCGCTGCAATAGATGTTGGGTACTTTATATTGTTACCTAGGTTCGGCACCAGATGGCTCTGCAATTGTATTAATTAATTAATCAATTAAGTATTAAATTTTTGAAATTTAGATTTGATTTTGAAAACATTCGACCTAAAATTGTTTTAAATGTACGATTTCCAGCTGAGATTTAAAAAAAACAAATTTAATACTTAACCTCAATATTACAAAACCATCACATGAAATACCCAACATCGATTGCAGGGCCCCCAACAATTAGAGGTGTGCATAATTTTACATCATCATTGGTGTTCTATGCCATGTTTCATGGTATTGAATTAAAGCAAAAAATTCCTATCACACCATAGTTTGTTAAAAAAATATCTAGATAGCACTTAAGTGTTACATCTATTTCTTTATTGCACACATATCGTTGCCAACACACCCTAAAGTAAGCTTCTGAAAATTTCCACAGCCATTAGCAAATGTTAAGAGTTGCTTTAGCTGATCCAACGATTTCAAGCAAACCACTACACAGCAGTCATCTTGATTATTGCTACAGTCTTTGTCAATTTTTTTCAATTGTGTATTTCCAGATGAACATTTTACCTTATCTAAGCAGTTTTTAGAAACTACTGGAAGTTGAGACTGACTAGAATCTTTGGCACAACAATTAGAATTGAGCAATTCTTTGGATACGCAACAATTGTTACTTTCTGATGATAAATCAGTATGGTTTCCTGTAGGACAACAATCCTGACAGTTATTATATGGGCCGCATTTACAATCTTCGCATTTGCAGATATCAGCATCGGCAGTTATATTTTTTAGAATATTTGTATCTGTGTTACCAGTACCGACAACTGATGTAACAGTAGCATTATTAAGATTAATTCGAACTTGGTTACTTCCATTGTCCGGATTTATAGCTAACTTAATTTTCTGTGGCTGCGTATGATTTCCAATTAAACCAACACTACCGTTCTCAAAGTGCGACAAGAAATTTTGTCCTGAAGATTTGTCGGCATTTTCAGTATAAAAGTACTTTTGGATACTGTCAGACTGTTCCACTTCCGTGTTAAAAGTACCATTAATCGAATTAGATTGAGGTATCTCCATATCAATATACGACTGAATTCCAGTAAGTACAGCCCTTACCTGATTTTCATCGAATGACGAATGTTCAAATATACTTAATGGGCTACTGTTCATTAGATTCATAACATCAATCCAAGTAGATGGAACTTCTTCTTCACATGCTAAAGACATTTCTAAAGCTTCAGGCGTATAGATTTGTTTATGTAAATTTATCAAATTCTTGTCGACTTCTTGTATATCAACGGTAGTTTTGTTTTTAATTTCCTCTAATGTTTCTGTCGATGTTTTTGCAGGTTTAATAGTTTGTACGTTTATAATATTTACATTTGAGTTTGTATTAATAAAGTTAGTTTTAGATTCGTAATCATTTTTACCGTCTTGAAAAACTGACAATAACTTGTTATCGTGATCGTTATTAAAGATGCTACTTACTTCAAAATCATGTACTGGAGAATTTAGCAAATTTTGTGAGTTTGCTCGATCGTTTAAATCAATATCATATAAGTTAATACCAGCATTTTCAATTTCTGTTATTATTGAATTTTCCTCCAATCCTACCTCTGTATTTTCTAAAGTTTCGCCGTCTTTTCCATCTTCAACATTTTCCGTTCCTATGTTGTAAGACAATTGGGTAGGTATGGGTTCAGTGATGTTAACAGTTGCATAATTTTTAAGTTTATTTGCAACTTCAAAATGTGTTGAGATATCCGATTGCACTTCGGCAAATTTTGTTTGGGTAAAATCTTCAGAAATGTAATCGGCACCGCTAGGAGAACTGCTTGCAAACGTATCGAATGAATTCTTAAATATATTATGTAAATTCACATCTTGATTATCATTACTATTTTCTGATAACACTAACATATCAGGTACTTGTTGGGAACTTTGATTTATATTCTCAGTACTTGTTTTCATACTTTGCGTTAGATTTTCGACCAAGAAAGGCTCTTGTAAATAACCTTAAAAAAATATAATACATAAATATAAATAGCATATTTAATGAAATTACGTTAAAAATGAATAAATAAATTACAACAAAAAAAAAAGTCGGGCAACTGCCACGGGACCTTCCTCGCATTTACTAAAATTTTTGAAACTTTTTAACATATTTCTAAAATTTTGACAATTTTATGGAAATTTGCATTATTTTTAGATTTCTCGAAAAAAAAATTTAAACTATTTTTGAAAATTTAACAATTCTATTTTTTTATTTGTATAGGTATATAAAACAAAACAAAAACGCTAATAATTCAAAAACCGTTACTTTGAACATTATTAAACCTTTTAATGCCTTTAATTAAATTTAGAATCTAAAAATGTAATAATATACAAGTGTTGTGTTAAAAATAACAAAGTAAAATGCTGTACGGGCGTAACCAAACACTCAGTATAACTGATAACAATTTTAAGATATGCAGCAGTTAATTATCAACAATTTTACTATTTAAACTTTTTCTCTATCAATAATATTAATAGAGCTATCAAAGAAGGGCAGGATTTTGACCCACTGTATAATTCAGGTTGGTGGCACAAACTGTATCTTTTTTGTACGTTTCAACATTACTACAAAAATAATTTTTTTTGGGTCAATTATTTTGTAAAAAACAATTCTTCTTTTTGTACATTTCAATTTAATTGTAGAAACCTATTTCCATTGTAAAAATCAACCTGTTTTTGTAGTTATCGTATAAAATAATCTTATTATTGTGCTCAAAAAATTCCAGCAAAACAAATTCTGTCTTTCCACTAAAAGCGATCTTTCCAGTGACTAATTAAATTAAGTTCCCAGTTAGTTTTATATCAATTTATGACAGAGAAAACAACGCAATTTCTATTTTACATAAATTATTGAAGGACACCGCCAAATAAAATCTTTGTCTTTACTAAAAAAAACTTAGTTTTAAACTTACTTGTCATATTATTATCGCTACTTTTACTCGCTTGCTCCAATTTTTTCCATCTTTCATGCACATTATCAGTTAGCTTACTCTTGCAAGTAGATTTGTTGTCAAAATCAACAGGAAACTTGTCATGATTATCGCAATGAGTGCTGGAATCAACATTGTCATATTCCCTCTTACAGACTTCGGTGTCATGGTCCTGCAGCAAAATATTATTATTATCTTCTTGTTGAGGACTAACCCTTCCTTCCGACTTAAATTTATGTTTCTCATTGCTTTCACGCTCCAATGCACGTTGATGTGTCCGTACATGTGATTTGAGACTATGTGGTGTTGAAAATGCACGGGTACAATTGTTTTCGACACAAGCGTAAGGTTTTTCACCGCTGTGCGTTCTACGATGAGTTTTCAAATGATGACTAGCTGTAAAAGCTTTGCCACATCCATCTTCGTCACATCTGTAACAACAAGAGTCATTTAAATTAACATCTATAAGCAAACGTTGCAATACTAATATTAAAATTACATACGAAACTGTCAAGATTGCTATAGTTAAGTTAACCCTTCTGTGACCGTGCTAATGGAATTTACGTGACGGCCCGTGCGGGGTAACTCAGTTACCCCATGGTTTTCTTTAAATTTTTGGTACGTTACTTGTTTTATATTTATTTTAAAGATATTACAAGTCAAAATAAATACAACAAAGCAGTTCTAAGTATTTTATTTACTGACAATACGAATAAAAATTTATGTATTCTAAATAAATGAAGTAAATGTAAAATGATTAATTCTCCAACTCTTCGCATTCAAGACAAAAATATTTTTTTATTTCCTTCCGATGGACATTGCAAATTGATTTTCCGTATGTGTGACATGATATTTTTGACTTTCGGTCATGTTTTCGAGGACAGAATGAGCACCTTGTACTTGCAGCATTTTGAGGAATATTTACGGGCGGGATAAAAAAGTTAAAAAAAATATTTGGTAAAATCAAAAGTACAAACAAATATGATTTATTAACCTATGCTAATGTTTATTAAAGGCATACATGGACGGGCAATGCCGTAAATACATTATTTAAGAAAATATTTTTAAAAAATTCTGGGGTAACTGAGTTACCCCGCACGGTCACGGAAGGGTTAAAATTTATGTTGATACAATCTAGTTTACTTCAGTGCCTAAGCGATTTTTTAAAAATGCTCCTTTCACTTACGTCAGAAATAAGATCAAATCAATGTATGAGGCATTGTACTAATGGTAATCTTAAAACAACATTTCTTTTAATAAATCCAAAATCGGCAGGGAAAGTAGTAAAACATTTTTTTTTCTTAAGAATTTTTTTAGAAATTGAATTTTGTGAATTTATAAAAGAAATTTCATACAAAGCCTTAGGGCAAATTTGACGTTTTTGCCGAAATCTGTTGCTGAAAAATGACGGCCGCTACGATTTATTGAAGATTTTGATTTTAACGTTTTATTACTTAAAAACGATTGACAAACTAGGACCAAATTTGATATCGTAATCGCCCATGCCTGATGCTTGGATTTCCCCAAACAGGCCTGCCATTAGCTCCTGCACTTTACGTTGATACAAAAATACTTTTGAAAGTATCATAAGTAACAATTTCTAAAGTACAGTCCAGGCACAGACACCACATTTAACATAATATTAAAGAATAATTTCATAGGCTTATACTGTGACAGTCAGCTTATGGTTAATTACCAACTTATAACGTTACAGTGAAAGCTCTCTTAAGGGAAATCTCTGAAAAACAGACACCTCCCTTTAACAAACATTTTTGTTCAGTCCCAACTTAGCATCTACTTTAATAAACTGTACCTTTCTGCAAAGCAGACACTCTCCAGTATGGACACGTAAAACCACAAAATTGCTATTTTTTCTCCCTCTCTCTATAACAACACATATTTCTCTTTAAACTCAACTTTGTTAAGTTTCAAATTTCAGTGGACGTCACAGTTGCTGATAATGGGACGGTAATTTAATCAAGTCTCATTATTTTGACTATGATAATTTGTGCATGCACAGTGGAAGAAGGAGAACAGGGGAAAGCGATGAAACATATGTTTTAAAGTTGCTGCCCTTTTGAAGTTATTCCCACTTTAATACAAACAGGCAAGATTTTGATTTATTATTTATTGGTTAAACTTTGGGAATTTCTAGTTAAATTTATCGAAAACCTATTTTATTTTACGTTTTATCGATTTTGTCTAAACAGGCTACAGGGATGTTATTGAAATTTTCAGGGTAAGTATTACTCAATGCTAGGCATCTTTAATAGTGACTCTTATTTAAATTTGTCATTCCAGTGGTGTAGAAACCGAATGAAGTGCCCCCTTTTTCAAAAATATTTTATATGCCACTGGGATTTTTTAAACTCTTGATTACATTTTTGAAAACTACATTTAATTAAGAGAAAAAGGTATTTCTATGTTTATACCGTACGATGCGCCCGCCATTAAAAAAATACGTAAAAAACAGAAAACGGTAAATTTACATAATTTAAATAAAAATTTATTATTATTATTTAGAACCGATGAACATTAAAACTTTAGTTAATGTTTCAAATCATTTAAAATCTGTAAATTCACCATTATTGAACGTTTTGGAATGAGAAATCAAGTCACCTAGATGCAGATATAGAAAACCAAGATCAAGTTATGAAGATTTATTGGTTCTATAGCAACACCAACTGTTTACTTTTAATTTATGAATATTTATGCTTATGTCTGACGACAAAATTTTATTGCGATAAAATTTATGCAAACTACTACAACCATGCGATGAAATAGGCTATTACACGTACATTTCAGAGCGCAAAGGGCTTCTTTGTTGCTTGCTCTTGTATGAATGTTTACATTTTGGTTTATCATCGATATATCCTTGCATACGGTGAGCTACGTAATTATAAGTAAAATCATGCTATCAATGCATGTTCCTGACATTTGTATGTTTTTTAAAGACCTAATAATTTCTTATATTTTTTTGATTAACTGAAGGTTCTTAAGCGGTCGTAGAAAATATAGTGTGTTACTAACAGAAAAAGTGCGTTTACCCCACTCGGGTGCATGCCTCCTTCGACGTAGCACACTTTCTGGCTTAATTTTAATTGTATGCTTGTATGACACGTTGCTACTAAACGTAACCATATAGCTGTGCATTTCAAAAGTATTTTGATTGTGTAATATAAATATGACCATATGAAATATTTTTTGAAAATATAAGAAGTAAAACGAGAGTACGAATAAGTTCCGGTAAAGTGATTCGCCCATTGTTATATCATAGTCTATGTGACACTGATGAAAGAAGCTACATTTCTGATGGGTACACGTTCAAAAAAGCATATAAAACTAAAAATTAGCACAATCTATAAATACCTTAGTAGTTTAACAAATAACACCAAATAAAAGCAAGCAATATCTGAAAAGGCACTGGTTACAACTAACCAATAATATAAAGCATTTTTAAAAGCCACAAACATGAAATTCACCACAACTACTTCATAACTCACTTATAGGGCCTTTCACGTGTATGAGTACGGATGTGTTTCTTAAGGTCACTTAAGGTGGTGAAGAACTTCATGCACCCATTAGATTCACAGTTGAATGTTGTGCCATTGTGAAGGCGCTGATGAGCACGAAGGCGGTATAAGGTGTTAAACGCTTTTTCACATCCATTGTGATTGCATTCAAATGGTTTGACCTTGGTGTGTACCCGTATGTGAATTTTCAAACTGTATGAAGTGAGGAAAGCCTTACCACAGTTTGGTTCAGTGCACTTGAACCTATATTCTCCTGTAAACACCACGAGGAACGTTTAATAATGTTATTATAGCCAAGTGTAAATATAATTCTGGATACAAAAATTTCAAATGGTGCATTCATAAATAAAAACTTTCGCAACAAGGATTCAACCACGTAAAGTTCAATAGTAAATTTTAAAGCATACTACGAATCAAAAACCCATTTTTGTGTATATAAATAGTAGTGGGCATAAAGTAAAAACAACTTTTATTCACATCGGTGAAGCACATTAGCTAGACAGAGATCATAGGTAATATAAATGTTCGATTTTAAAGAACTATGATATTTAGCAAGGTTATTACCAAATATTTTACCTGCTTCTAATTGTAAGAAAGGTACCAATAGGTTTATAAAACAATAATAGCAAGAGTTGCTTCTACCCATAAGGTTATATTACACGAGACAGATGAAATTACCATTTTTGTATTTTTGTGAATCTTGGTTGTTAAATTGTAAAGCTTTGTCATTTATTATACAGAACAAAATCTACGAACCTTTGAGTGCCTATAATAAGGCTTATTTGAAGAGATATAAAAACGGTTAAATTAAAATTGGGGAAAAGCTACGAAATTTAATGTTCTTTAACCATTTAACTGCTCACGACGAAGTCCCAAACACTTGCCGTTGCTGAGATGCTATGCACTGAAACTGAAATTATGGGTTTTTTGTTTTTGGCTAGAACTCATTTATAATTTATTTTACAAGTTTCTCAGTAGCGCATTATTTTCTAATTCTTTAATAAAAATTTAAATAAAATGCCAAAAATTTAAACAAAATGCAAAGTGTGATACATTATTAACATCATAATGAAAAACTCTATCTAAATATGAAACAATTAGAAAAATCGCTCTTAAGAAAAAAGAAAATTGACACTCGAAAATCAACAATGGTAACAGTATAACTCAATCCAAATCCAAAAAAAGAATTAGGTTCAGTATAGAAAAATTTACAAAGCATTAGCGAAAATTCAAAATTTCAGTTTTCTCAGAAACTAGTATTTTAACTTAAACTCCTTTTCAGATTATTGATGAACATAAAATTTCGCAACTTTGCCCCAATTTCGTTCCATTCTCACACCTCTTCAAATAAGCGAGATCCTACGAAAGCTGCTTCCTATTTATAAATGTTATTGTTGTTGAAATGCAATAACTAAGCAGGTAATTTGCGCCGGGTTACAATGCACAGAAATTACTTAAAGCAAAATATAATTGCTGAAGCACGCGTAGTTTATGAACAAATTAGGCATGTAAATAAATTTGTGATACATACGTTTGTATTGCGCATGAAAATAACTGTTTTGTTTTTTAATTAGTTCATCTATTACCAGGGAGCAACTTCCATAAATAGGAAATTTGAGTGGTCCCTACAAATTTGAATGCAGATTGTTGAAATAATATTTTGTATATTTATTTACAAGGTCCATCAAAACCCTGCTGTTTTTTGATAGCTCTATTAATATAGATAGAGAAACAGTTTAAACACAATAGTTGTTGATAATTAACTGCTACATTTCCTAAAATTGTTATCAATTATATTGGGCGTTTGGTTATGCTCGTACTGCAAATTAGTTTAATGTTTTAAATACAATAACCCTGTATATTATTACATTTTTAGATTCTAAATTTAATTAAAGGTATAAAAGTATTAAAGTTTAATAATGTTCAAAGTCAACGGTTTTTGAATAAATAGCGTTTTTGAAAATTTTCACATTTTTTGACTAATATTAAAAAATTAATGTTTAAGACACCAAAAATGTTTAGGTTTCGCTATTTTGCACAGATTATTAACACATTATTATACAGTATTCAGGAGTATATTAAAAACAGCAGATTATTTCACAGGGCGTTTATAATTTATTGTCCATTTTACAGAACTTCAAATGTCAATTACTTATATATATAATCAAAACCTTATCTACCATAGGTGTAAAGGTAACATAGGTGTAAAGGTAGTCAATTACTTTTGTTTTTAAAATGGAACACCCAGTATTTTTTAATACAGTCAAATGTAGAATTAAATTATTTTTCGATTTGATATAAGGTTTTGTATACTAAAAACTAATATTTCTATATTTTATCTTGCTTTTTTAAAATTTTTCTTATAAATCGCAAATTAAAATTGGTGTACTGTGAAAACAATACAAAAACATATTATCTTTAAAGTGACAAAAAATTATCAAATTATTTTTCCATCTTGCTGTTGTACCTGTCGAAAATTTATTAAAATATTTTGTTTAAATGAAAATGGTAACAGTGCTACATTTTTTAATTTATTTACAAGAGGTAGGGACAAACCTACAAATTTAAATTAAATAATAACTTATCTAAGAAGAATGCAACAACAAAACAATACTTTAAAGAAAAACAACAACAACGAATAAATTTTATTATTAGTTATGTTAGCTGCTATTAATGCGGTAATGTCTGAAGTTAAGCTCATTTCCTTTAAAAGCAAGAATATGATTTTTGAAAGGTTCTTGAATATTTTCTTTTAGTTTTGCGAACCCTGTATTAATACCTTGTTGTTACATTGTATAACCAAACACTAAACAATAAAGATTAAACTAGATACTTACTACGTCTTCCATACAGCTGCATAAAGCAAATACAAACTTGTTAAAGCAAAATATTATAATTACCATTATACAAAATACAAGTTTTAAAATTTTCAAAAATAGTGCAGGTATACTCATAAATATTTCAAGATTCCAAAAATGTCAACAACATATACAGAGTGTCTCGTTTGAAATTCAACAGATGAAGTCATTTCCCGTGAAACCGGTAGTCAGAAAAATCTGCCAAACGTGTCAAAATGTGCCTTTTTGGATACATATTACCTACGCTAAGTTTCGTTGCCGTATCTCAAAAACTTTAGAAAATACAGACTAATAAGTCCATTGCCACCCGGTATTTCTCTAAACGTTTGGCTTTATATCAACCGGTATACCAAAGTTTTTTTTTTTTTTATTTAAAATTATTAAAGATAATATTTGTGAACAATACAAAACACCTTGACTGACACTTTGCAGATAGCTGTGTGCTTTTACCCGTTTACTGAAAACGGCGACAAATTTAAATATTGGAAAATTTGCAAGTGTTCGGAAAAATTGCTGAAAACTTTCCAGCAGGAAAATTTACCCAACTAACCTCACTGATTTTATATTGTATATTTTTAAAAATATTTTATATAAACTTCTAGTCCTGACAGTTACTACTACATAACATCAGGATAGCCAGACATGATACATTGCATTAGCTTGTCACACATTGCACAATCAGTTAGAGTCAAGGCACAGCCATAAGAATTGTGATTGGAGGGTACACAAACGTTTGACGTTTGTTTGACAGTTGAAAATACTTAGCGGCTATTTTGTGACATCACTGGAGGATACCAAATGCACTAATTGCACATGTCTTGAGTTACAATTAAACTGGGGCATGCCTATTTGGTTACCCTCCAGTCACGTGACAAAATAGCCTCAAGGTATTTGCAACTATTAAACACACGTCAAACATTTGTGTACCCTCCAATCACGGAATAATTTATGACTCATGGCCGAGGCTGATACAAGCTCAGTTAATAGTTGAAAGCATTTTATTTTATTATACAGAGTGCCCATTTTAAAACTCCGAGCCTAAATTTTTTTTAAATAGGCAACACACAATGCAACCCCAGATCACTATGCATTTCTACCATTTTTTTTTAAATTGAGATCAGAGTTGTTTAACAGTACATGTATCTACTAATGATTAAGTACAAATTTAAGGTTACTTTAATAACTCAAATTTAATATTCGACAACAATAACTACAATAATTTAATAGGAACATAGTACAAAAACTAACGAAGCAGGTGTTCAAATTGCCTTCCCCCTTCGTTTTCGCAGAGTATAATTCTTCTACGCATCGAACCTCTAACACGAGCTAACATTTCCGGTGTGATAGAGCGACAACATTGAATTATCCTTTCGCATAGATGTTCTTCATTTCGAATGGGCTCTTCATAGACATCATTTTTTACTTTGCCCCACAAAAAGAAATCTAGCGGAGTCAAATCGGGACTACGGGCAGGCCAAGGATGCAATGCACCTCGTCCAATTACGCGTCCCTCAAAACGTTGGTTAAGATAATTTCTCACATCCCTATGAAAATGCGGAGGTGCACCATCATTTAAAAACCACATGCTATTCCGTACGTTTTGAGGAACTGTTTGGAGGAGAGCCGGTAGTTCATTAAGAAATTTAAATACATTTCACCATCTAAATTTCCATTAAAGAAATGTGGACGTATTACAAAATCGCCAATAATACCGCACCACACATTAAGAGAAAAAATTCTCTGAAAATGAGTTATCCTGATCCAGCGGGGATTGTCTTGGGCGTAATAGTGACAGTTATGTCAATTAACCATGCCGTTGTTTGAAAACCTCTCTTCATCACAGAATAATACCATACTTAAAAATTCCGCATTGCCGTTTAATTGCCGTCTAAGAAATTGACAATACTGAACACGATGCTCATAATCCCTATCTTCAAGATGGTGTATGGTATAAACATAGTAGGGGTGAAATTTGTTCGCCTTAAGAATATTGAAAACAGAACCTTTGCTCATGTTTAAAGCATTTGCAATCGCTCTTTGACTTGTATGGGGATTATCCGTAACCATTTCAATTACAGCTACTTCGTTATGTTCAACTTTAACTTGCCGTGCCCTTACTTTTGGTTTTGAAAATTGCCCATACTCTTGTAAATTCAGAAGAAGCTTTCTAAATGTTTTGTCTGTTGGAATTCGTCTACCTGGAAAGCGTTGCGCATACAAAGTACTGGCAGCACTCGCATATTTTTTAACATTCACCCAGAATTAGAAGCATGTCCACTTTGTCAGCGTTGGAATACATTTTGCACCAAAGATTAGTGATCGATAATCTTTGTTTTACACCATTTAAGAATTAATTATAAAAATATTTGTTTTAAAATAATAGTCGGCAGTGACTTGTATTCTGTGTTGCCTATTTAAAAAAATTTAGGCTGGGAGTTTTAAAATGGGCACTCTGTATTAGATCCGAGGTTAAAACACATAAAAAAGTTTGCTTGCAGTGCGGTACATTTGAATAAAGAAATTTTTTTTAAGTTGTTGGTTTTATAAATACGTTTCAAATGAGGTACGACTTAACCCACCTTCGTATTTGAAAATTTCAAGAAACCCTCCCTAGCTCCCCAAACTACCCTTTCCGAAGCCCCAAAAAATTTATAAATATTTTTACTGAATACTTCGTGTACGATTTATATAACAAATTTTTTACCCCATACATGTAGGTTCAATGATTCGGTTGTAAAAGATAGTGCGTAGGTGGTCTTTTATACCCTGTATAAGACAAAACATGATTTTATACCTTCTCTGTTAAAAAACCATAAAGTTCGTAAGTTGAATAGCAATTTCTAAAAAATAAACGTATATTTACCTTTATGAGTTTTCATATGAGTGCGTAAGTTACCCACAGTGCTATAAGTTCGAGTGCAGCCATCAAATTCGCACGTGAATCGATTAATTTTTGTTTCTCTGGTATGAGGATCTGTACTTGTGATTGTGAGTATAGCATGAGATGGCTCTTCTGGCATGTCATCTGTAGGACCAGGATTGATGTGCATGTAGATTTCATCTGGCGATATTGTATGGTGAATATATCTGTAATAAATTAAAAGCAGGTAAAACTCAATGTAAAACATAAATCCAGCCAATAATGTACGGAAGCTAGTAATCATATCGAAATTTCCCATATCTGGTCTTTACGATAATTTTTCAAAACATGTTAATCGTAAAAGATACTTGATTTCGAAACTATTAAAATATTATAAAAAATTAGTAATTTACTGGCTGCGCTCTCACATTTGTCTATCCTCCCTTGAAAAGATTCCATTTAGTGGGTAGTCATTTTGTTGGTAGAGAAATTAACTTGTCCCTGTAAGTATCATACAGATTTTTGTGAAAATGAATGCAACTTACAAACTTATGTTTAATAAAACTAACGGGGAATTAAACTAATAACGCCCTCTATTATGTGCGGCGAGAAAAAGTTGCAAAGCAACAAACCGGCAAAGTTGCGATCGGAACCTGCTAAGCAGGTATCTGCGATCGCACCGGCCTCTAAGCACAAAACACAGAAACGCCCGTGTGGCAAGAAATAAGAAAAGATTTGGTTTCAATTATGGCTAGAATAGACCACTACATGTTTCGTTCTTGTTTGAACTCATCAGGTGGACATAATTCTAACCATAATTGAGACCAAAAGCAAACAGGCATATATACGCCAGAAAGTATAAAACTAACGGGGAATTAAACTAATAACGCCCTCTATTATGTGCGGCGAGAAAAAGTTGCAAAGCAACAAACCGGCAAAGTTGCGATCGGAACCTGCTAAGCAGGTATCTGCGATCGCACCGGCCTCTAAGCACAAAACACAGAAACGCCCGTGTGGCAAGAAATAAGAAAAGATTTGGTTTCAATTATGGCTAGAATAGACCACTACATGTTTCGTTCTTGTTTGAACTCATCAGGTGGATATAATTCTAACCATAATTGAGACCAAAAGCAAACAGGCATATATACGCCAGAAAGTATAAAACTAACGGGGAATTAAACTAATAACGCCCTCTATTATGTGCGGCGAGAAAAAGTTGCAAAGCAACAAACCGGCAAAGTTGCGATCGGAACCTGCTAAGCAGGTATCTGCGATCGCACCGGCCTCTAAGCACAAAACACAGAAACGCCCGTGTGGCAAGAAATAAGAAAAGATTTGGTTTCAATTATGGCTAGAATAGACCACTACATGTTTCGTTCTTGTTTGAACTCATCAGGTGGACATAATTCTAACCATAATTGAGACCAAAAGCAAACAGGCATATATACGCCAGAAAGTATAAAACTAACGGGGAATTAAACTAATAACGCCCTCTATTATGTGCGGCGAGAAAAAGTTGCAAAGCAACAAACCGGCAAAGTTGCGATCGGAACCTGCTAAGCAGGTATCTGCGATCGCACCGGCCTCTAAGCACAAAACACAGAAACGCCCGTGTGGCAAGAAATAAGAAAAGATTTGGTTTCAATTATGGCTAGAATAGACCACTACATGTTTCGTTCTTGTTTGAACTCATCAGGTGGACATAATTCTAACCATAATTGAGACCAAAAGCAAACAGGCATATATACGCCAGAAAGTATAATAGAGAGCGTTATTAGTTTAATTCCCCGTTAGTTTTATACTTTCTGGCGTATATATGCCTGTTTGCTTTTGGTCTCAATTATGGTTAGAATTATGTCCACCTGATGAGTTCAAACAAGAACGAAACATGTAGTGGTCTATTCTAGCCATAATTGAAACCAAATCTTTTCTTATTTCTTGCCACACGGGCGTTTCTGTTTTGTGCTTAGAGGCCGGTGCGATCGCAGATACCTGCTTAGCAGGTTCCGATCGCAACTTTGCCGGTTTGTTGCTTTGCAACTTTTTCTCGCCGCACATAATAGAGGGCGTTATTAGTTTAATTCCCCGTTAGTTTTATACTTTCTGGCGTATATATGCCTGTTTGCTTTTGGTCTCAATTATGGTTAGAATTATGTCCACCTGATGAGTTCAAACAAGAACGAAACATGTAGTGGTCTATTCTAGCCATAATTGAAACCAAATCTTTTCTTATTTCTTGCCACACGGGCGTTTCTGTGTTTTGTGCTTAGAGGCCGGTGCGATCGCAGATACCTGCTTAGCAGGTTCCGATCGCAACTTTGCCGGTTTGTTGCTTTGCAACTTTTTCTCGCCGCACATAATAGAGGGCGTTATTAGTTTAATTCCCCGTTAGTTTTATACTTTCTGGCGTATATATGCCTGTTTGCTTTTGGTCTCAATTATGGTTAGAATTATGTCCACCTGATGAGTTCAAACAAGAACGAAACATGTAGTGGTCTATTCTAGCCATAATTGAAACCAAATCTTTTCTTATTTCTTGCCACACGGGCGTTTCTGTGTTTTGTGCTTAGAGGCCGGTGCGATCGCAGATACCTGCTTAGCAGGTTCCGATCGCAACTTTGCCGGTTTGTTGCTTTGCAACTTTTTCTCGCCGCACATAATAGAGGGCGTTATTAGTTTAATTCCCCGTTAGTTTTATACTTTCTGGCGTATATATGCCTGTTTGCTTTTGGTCTCAATTATGGTTAGAATTATGTCCACCTGATGAGTTCAAACAAGAACGAAACATGTAGTGGTCTATTCTAGCCATAATTGAAACCAAATCTTTTCTTATTTCTTGCCACACGGGCGTTTCTGTGTTTTGTGCTTAGAGGCCGGTGCGATCGCAGATACCTGCTTAGCAGGTTCCGATCGCAACTTTGCCGGTTTGTTGCTTTGCAACTTTTTCTCGCCGCACATAATAGAGGGCGTTATTAGTTTAATTCCCCGTTAGTTTTATACTTTCTGGCGTATATATGCCTGTTTGCTTTTGGTCTCAATTATGGTTAGAATTATGTCCACCTGATGAGTTCAAACAAGAACGAAACATGTAGTGGTCTATTCTAGCCATAATTGAAACCAAATCTTTTCTTATTTCTTGCCACACGGGCGTTTCTGTGTTTTGTGCTTAGAGGCCGGTGCGATCGCAGATACCTGCTTAGCAGGTTCCGATCGCAACTTTGCCGGTTTGTTGCTTTGCAACTTTTTCTCGCCGCACATAATAGAGGGCGTTATTAGTTTAATTCCCCGTTAGTTTTATACTTTCTGGCGTATATATGCCTGTTTGCTTTTGGTCTCAATTATGGTTAGAATTATGTCCACCTGATGAGTTCAAACAAGAACGAAACATGTAGTGGTCTATTCTAGCCATAATTGAAACCAAATCTTTTCTTATTTCTTGCCACACGGGCGTTTCTGTGTTTTGTGCTTAGAGGCCGGTGCGATCGCAGATACCTGCTTAGCAGGTTCCGATCGCAACTTTGCCGGTTTGTTGCTTTGCAACTTTTTCTCGCCGCACATAATAGAGGGCGTTATTAGTTTAATTCCCCGTTAGTTTTATACTTTCTGGCGTATATATGCCTGTTTGCTTTTGGTCTCAATTATGGTTAGAATTATGTCCACCTGATGAGTTCAAACAAGAACGAAACATGTAGTGGTCTATTCTAGCCATAATTGAAACCAAATCTTTTCTTATTTTCTTATGTTTAATAGTTTGTTCTGAATTTCTGACGTATTCCGATGTACCCGAAAAAATCTGAATAAGTTATAACTTGGGAATTTTGTACATTTGGGTGTCCTTATTAATGTATAAATATTAATATGAAATTCGTGGCCTTATCGGTCAATTAGGGAAGCAAATAATTTTGAAAATTATATCTTTCTCAATCGGGATTCGAACTTGAGCCCTCTAGGTGTCTAGCCTAATGCTCTACCAACTGAGCTATCGAGTACGGTAGGAACAGCAGTATAATGTCGTTTTCTAATCCCGAACAATTGGATATTCTTCAGTTAAATATATGGAGAAAATATCGTAATGTATAGAACACACACCAAACATCCATACTTTGGCCAAGATATGAAATAATTAATTTTTTTTTTTCGTGATGTAATAATATATAAATATTAATACGAAATTCGTGGTCTTATCGGTCAGTTGCTACATTGAAACTATTAATTTTACGTAGAAACTTTTCCGACATATTATGTAGAGAATTTAATCCTCTTCCTTTTAGATAATAACTGGCACTGGAAACGAGATATTGCAAAGTAACTGTGTTTCGACGCAATTTTTCCAATATGGCGGGCGGCAAAGTTACGAGATAGCAAAACGAGTATGTTAATAAGGACACTGAAATCTATAAAATTCCCCAATTTCTTTCCGGGTAAATTCTTGTGTTGCCTGGCCTAATAGTGTTACTTGACAACGAATTTGCTACACTCGTCAAAAAGATGGTAGCAAGCCTATGCACGGCTTAAGGGCCTTTCTAAATTCACAAAAGATATGTAGAAGAATTTTATAGCAAAAATTACCATGAAAGAAGTTTGGTAGAAACAGAAGGGTAATGTTAGCGTGAAATATATTCCTCCATTTATAATTAATTTAAAATCAGGTTCTGAATTTAAAACTGATTCAGAGTGAACTACTACAATTACATTGAAAAATCGTTTAGGCAACACCAAAGACCCTATTGAGAACAAAGCAAAATCTGGTATATACCAAATTAATTGTTCTTCTTGTGCCAGCCATTACATAGGTCAGACTTAAAGAAAAATTAACACACATTTCAAAGAACACTTGGCCCACTTTAAATTTAACAGGCCAGACAAATCTTGCGTTGCAGCCCATATTTTTGAAACCGGACATCCAATACAAGCCAAAAACTTAAAACTTATAAAATCAGTTTTAAATAATAAACAACTCGATGCATGGGAAAGCAGGTTTATTGAAAAATATAAAAATAATATTTTAAAACACGATTCTGGTCTTATTCCAAATTCAGCTTTATACAAATTTATTGCAAGAGACAAAGTGGAGCACACATCAGGTGTAAATACAGCAACCCACAACTAAAATTTGTGATTCTGATATCACCAGGCGTAAG
Source organism: Ctenicera cuprea (assembly GCA_958336395.1). NCBI lineage: Eukaryota > Metazoa > Arthropoda > Insecta > Coleoptera > Elateridae > Ctenicera > Ctenicera cuprea. Next base: position 64,862,797 of record OY284487.1, on the reverse strand, counting down.
TTACTTATCTGCTTCGTAGTGTTTTTCCAGTTCAACGTAGTGTTTGTTTCTTACGTTTTAGTTCACTGAAGATGGCTGCTTAGCAGCCGAAATGTACGTCTGAACGTACTAATAATTGTTCTTGTGAGAACTAAAGAAGTTTTCCTCATTATTGTTATAATTTTCTCACAGTAGCTCATTTTTTCTTAATACAAATTACATACGTTAAACGTTAGACTTTTTTTTATTTTTTACGAAGGCCCTTTTAAACCATCGTAGTCATTACCAACAAATACATAAGCAAAAATAAATAAACCATCCACAACACTCAAGTTTATGAAAGAAAATATTTGTAAAGCCCTCTAAAACTGTACCCTAGAAACGAACCTTATATACAGGGTGTTTCTTAATAACATGCTAATATTTAAGGAGGTTATTCTTGGGTCCATTTTGAGAAAAAAACTTCATATGAACATATGTCCTAAAGGTCTTAACTTTTGAACTACAGGGTGCTAAAGTTTTAAGAAAAAATTCTTTTTTTTATGATAACTTTGGTATGACCCTAGATATTTTTGTCAAACGTAGTACGCATTTTCTACGCATCAAAAGGCATTTTCTGCTGTACAGCATAATTTTTTACTCTTGCCAGTGGCGTTCGTGCGGGATTTGCACTGAATCATTTTAAAGAGAAAAGTGATACGCCACTGCTTTTTCTTAAAGTAAAAATTATTTTTGAAATCCTCATTCCCTTCTGAGCAAATCTGGTCTCTTGATTTTTTTTCGTTTGACGTACGGTTTTCGCATAAAAAAATAAAATTCATTCATTTGCATCTCGCTAGACCACTTACGACAAAAACCAATTTATCTAACTTTAAACAAAAATTTATTTAAGAGAATAATTTTTAAACGGTAAAATTATAAAATTAAAGTAATCTAAATAAAAATGCCTTTTGATGCGTACTACGTTTCACAAAATTATCTAGGGTCATACCAAAGTTATCATAAAAAAAAGAATTTTTTCTTAAAACTTTAGCACCCTGTAGTTCAAAAGTTAAGACCTTTAGGACATATGTTCATATGAAGTTTTTTTCTCAAAATGGACCCAAGAATAACCTCCTTAAATATTAGCATGTTATTAAGAAACACCCTGTATAACTGACAGATCTACACATATTTCTAAATTTGGGCAGAAAAACTTTGGAATTGTCAACAGACTGATACTTACCCTGCATTTTCATCACCTTGGAATTTTCCAATGTATGTGGCGTTAGATGGTTTGTCTTTTTCCTCGGATGTGAAGCGAGAATAGCTGATTACCGGCAATTGCTCGTACACTTTATTAAATGAATAATCTAAGCTTTCGTCGAAACAATCTTGTAAGTCGTGTGTTACAAGTATATTTCCAAAATTATTACAATTTTCCGTTTCGTTCGAGCCATTCGATTGCTTTCGTTCTAGCCAGGTTTCCATGGTTGGGTTTGCAACAACAGCTGATAACAATAATATTAAACCACATCGCAACACAAGCACACACCATCACAATTAAAAACTATAAATTTATTGTACTTCATAATATAATCATCTGTAAACTCGTTTCCATACTTCGTCCATCTTTGTTCCGAACCAAAAATGATTGACAAAAATTGTTTGATTCATCTAAAGAAATTGTCATTAGTCCAAATTTTCATAAGCACTAAAGAGAAATTCATACAGTACATTACAAAAAAAAAGTGTTGTCAGTCTTGGAATCCCTTTTCACTTGGAAATTTTAATTTCTTACAATTCTTACTCATAATACAACACATCGTTTTTCTATGTGTTTTGAAAACGTTGTGAATTGTAGTTCTCATTTAAAATTCAAAAACATAGGCAAAGTCATGAAAGTGTACCTATACAACACCGTTAATGAAGTCCTTTACATTCTTCCGATTCACAAAATTTAACAATACAAGTAATGTTTGCCGACAGCAGCGCTACTATTGGTATACTTAAGGTGCCTATGCATCCCGATTTTAAGCTCATAATGTATGGTACATACAGGGTGAGGCAGTTATCTGTATATTTGATCTTAAGTGGGTTAAAATAACAAATAGAAAAAAAATGTTTAAAACAAAAGTTGCACAGTAAAACTGGCTATACATTTCGACGTGTTCTGTTGTTTTCTACCTTCAACTGTTTCTACGCAGCGACGTTCATTTGTTTTTTAAATGGCACGCCATAGATTTTTTTATCGATATCTTATAGAGAATTTAATTCTGTTTTCAGCAATGTCAATTTTTAAATACCTTGCTTTACCATTTTTATGAGGAAAAAAACCATTACGTTGTAGGCCATGAACAGATATGTAGATTCGTACTTTGACACGTAAAATATAGAAAAATGCAACGACAAATCCAGATAAGTTAAGTGTTTTGACCATAATAAATACCTTTTCTTATTTATACACAGGATGTTTAAAATATTGTGCCTATTTGTTCGATGTCAAGCTTAAGAACAAAAAAATCTGTCTGTATTATTACTATAAAACTTTTATTTCATACGCAACAAAAAAACTAAATTTGACAAATTTAACTAAACGTAAATTAGAAAGCATAACTTATATTAAATGTTCAAATGTTCATCTTTCTTTAGCAATGCATTTATGAATTCGTTGAATAAAATTCATTCGTAAACATTTCAGGGTTAATGCTGTTGAATGCAAAAGCTTGGTTTAAATAATTTTTCCCCATAACTATTTGATGAGGGGGTGCACCGTCATGCTGCAAGATAATCGACTGTCGTAACTCTAAATTGATGTCTTCCGTCAAAAGGTTCAGTACATTCTGTAGAAACTGTAAATATGCGAATCCTCGTAAGGTTCCTTCAAAAAAATAGGGACCAATAGACGTAGCCTTCAACTACACCTCCCCAAACATTTAATGACACAAATGCGATCAGGATACATACAATCTGCATACAATCATGCTGCTGCGAGAAAATATTCCTTTGACATTTGCCCAAAGTAAGCACCATGTCTAATAATTCCTCTCGATTATAATTTGAACCATCCGTTTTGAATATTTAATTTAATAAACTCAAAGCACAGTTGATGATGCTAATATTGCAATAGAACAAGCTGAACATTAACAAATGCAAAGCCGTTGCTCTAGTGACAGACATTCGTTTGTTTTTGAAAATATTACAATGAATCACCAAATTAGTATGTATCGGTGCAAAGACATGCATTTAAGCTACTCCTTGGAATTATTGAATGTCCTACTAAAATGAAAATAGTAATTATTTGTTCATCTGTAACTTTACTCATGTATAATTAGGCACTTTTAAATCAAAACTTACAATTATTTTTAACATTTTATGTGGATACATTATCATACATACATATTTGTTCATGGTCTACTGCCTCACCCTGTATAGTATTCTAACATGTAATGCATCAAAAACTTTCTGCATTTTCATTTAATTCTGTCTCCATATTTTACAGCACTCGTATAGCCATACTAACATGATCCCCAGTAAAGCCGCCACATGACTATACTGATATCACAACACTTAAAGAGCACATTCCTGAGGTCATTCATTTCTAGTAGAAAATGTCTAATAAACATGAGCTTTCTTGCGGAGTTACAGCCTTCCCGGAGATGGTACTGTCTAATCATGTTGTCCATAGAGAAGCGCTTCTGAACCAATGTTTAATCGACATTTTTTTTTACTTAAAATTGACTCAGGGTGCTTCTTAACTTTCTACAGAAAGTCATGCAACACCCTGTATGGTTGATGGTTTCTCTTTATTTCTCGACAAAGTCGCTTTTGTCTTGTACAGTTAATAATTTTTATACTATATTTTTGTTATACAAGGTCTTGAAAATAAGTAGACAAAAACAGTGCAATTTATTTGTATATTTTTTTATTAAAAATAATAAATGTTTGCTTCGTAAAGGGAGGGGGGTGTAGAAAGTGTCCGGCATTCATGCCAAAGAAGAATGGTCACATTAGTTATGACCCCAAAAGATATAGAGGGTTTATTGAAGAGGAACCATTTCTGTCATTGTCAAAAGGCCATAATTAGATTTTTCTTAATGACACATCCTGTATTTTTGCATAACATAAATAAGTCTGCAATCGAGCTTAAGTATTAAATTTGTAAATAATTAACTTTAAAAGAAAAAGAAAACCGACGTCAAATAAAAACACAAAAGTAACATAAGTTAACTAAAAAGCAAAAAATAAATGTTTTTTTTACAACAATTTAATACTTCTTTGTTGTTCCGTTTAATGTAATTAAGAAATTGTTGTTTATTATATAATTATTAATTGTTTTATAATTTTGAAGTCGGTGCCAAGTAAAACATAAAAATTATATACCTTGCTACAATAACAAATTAGATTCGAATTTTTATGTTTTACTTGGCACCGACTTCAAAATTATAAAACAATTAATAATTATATAATAAACAACAATTTCTTAATTACATTAAACGGAACAACAAAGAAGTATTAAATTGTTGTAAAAAAAACATTTATTTTTTGCTTTTTAGTTAACTTATGTTACTTTTGTGTTTTTATTTGAAGTCGGTTTTCTTTTTCTTTTAAAGTTAATTATTTACAAATTTAAGTGATGGGTAGACCTAGTAAGGATGCTTCTCGAATGAGGAAATGACGGCTAGTTGAAACGGAAACACTAAAAAGTCAGTTAAAAAAATAGATTTTGAGGAGTATCTTCGAAGTTCAAGCTCCAATACCACTGAAATTATAATGGGACCACCTTGGAACTATACTGAACCCAACACAAAAAAAATCATTAAAATCGGTTCATAAACAAAAAAGTTACGCCCGAACATACATAAAAATATAAAAAAATAAATAAAAAAAAAACATATACAGACGAATTGAGAACCTCCTCCTTTTTTTTGAAGTCGGTTAAAAACATTTATTTTTTGATTTTTAGTTAACTTATGTCACTTTTGTGTTTTTATTTGAAGTCGGTTTTCTTTTTTTTTTAAAGTTAATTATTTTACAATTTTATGTGATGGGTAGACCTAGTAAGGATGCTTCTCGAATGAGGAAACGACGGCTAGTTGAAACGGAAGATGAAAAAGACGGAAACGCTTAGAAAAAAATAGATTTTGAGGAGTTCCCTGGTGTATCTTCGAAGTTCAAGGTCCAATACCAATGAAATTGCAATGGGACACACCTTGGAACTATACTGAACCCAACGCAAAAAGAATCATTCAAATCGGTTCATAAACAAAGAAGTTACGCCTGAACATACATAAAAAAATATATATTATATACAGAGGAATTGAGAACCCTTTTTTTTGAAGTCTGTTAAAAAGCAGTTCTTGTTAATTTATTGTAAATAAAACAATTCTTCACTTCAACAGGTTTCTTATTTGAGCCTTATACATATTTCAACATGTTGACATGTCATTTTCAGAGGCAGGATTAAAAGGAAACAGTTGGCGGAACTGTAAGAACAATTAATCTTCATAACTTGATCTTAGTTTTGTATATCTGCTTCTAGATATATTAACCTTAACCTTAAACAAAGCAGCTGCCATCTTAACCAATGGCAACAATTTAAAAAAAATAAGTGTGGATGGACATGATTAAGCAGTTCAATGTCCTCAACCAAGCTTTAAATCCATACCCTACAAAATCTAGAGAATACTGAAAGGTCTCAACAATTGCTGCACTCACAGCCAGACAATGGCGTTAAGGCGGGCATGCTGCTGTACTACAGCAACTTTTTCATTACCCAGTGAACTTGTCACACCCCTCTTCCTCTCTGTCTGTGTGTGTGCACAACAAGGGCAGTCCTCAGATACTCTCTCTCTCTCTCTCTCTAGCTGACAAAAAAAATTCGTTCTAAATCCCATCTGTTAAAAAAAACATGTAGGTTTGTTTACATTGTGGAGATTTCAAAAATTGTATGCACAACAGATTTGGGGAAAAAGTCCAGAGCAAAATAAAACCATCTCTGCAAGCACCTCCCACAGTTCTGCTTCCAAATCAATCGAAAACTTTCGATCTGAGCGAGCACCAATATGTATACCTTACACATTTATACGGAAAGTAAACAAAGGTAAATCACAAAAGAAACTAACTTAAAGGAACGTCATGTAATACGAAAATAATAAATATGCACATTTAAAACATATGCTTTCGGCAACTGTTTTATTGTAAAATTTGTAAATTATAATACAATATATTAATGAGCTTTAGCAGCCAATCGCTTATCTCTCTCTTCAGCAATGGACAACTTGACTCCTTTACCTCTAGGTAGAGAAACGAAAGCTTTGCTACCCTTTCCAATAATGAAGACGTTATTCAATCTGAAACAAATTAAATTTCTCTATAAAAATCATTGAAACAATTAATAAATTTTCAATATATTAAAATATAAAATAATACTAGAAACTAAAATCTTCTAGAACAAGTTCTCAAAATAATCTGAACAGTACTGTATTCTGTTTGGGTAATACTGATTTAGTCATGTTTTAACTAACCAGTGACCAATTTACAGAACATTAATTTAGGCCTCACTTTGACCATGATTTGCCAGGAAAAAACAAATCACAGCTTCGATAGGGCCACATGATATACAGAGTGTTCAGCAAGGACTGTTACAAGCAGATATTCAGACTGCCAGGTATTGCAAATTTGAGCACCGAATTAAAAATAGCAGCAAAAAGCACATATTATACGACGAAAAAATAAAAATTATTTTCAAATGGGAACACCTAGTGTGTGACACCCCAAACTAAAACCCTTCTTATTCTTTCTATAACAATTTTTATATTTTTTTTAAATTCACAGTCGTTGAGAAGATCTGATTTTGACTAATTGCTATTTCATGACAATTATGAATTGATCGTATATATATTTACCTTGTTGCAAATGTATGACCATTAGCATCCTTAATATGGACGATATCAAATGAACCAGGGTGTCTTTCTCGATTCACAACGGTACCCACACGACCCAAATTACGGCCTCCAGTAATCATGCAAAGATTGCCAGATTCAAATTTGATGATGTCTAAAATCTTGCAGGTAGCAATCTCCATTTGAATAGTGTCGTTTACTGAAATAATGGGGTCAGGATAGCGTATAGTGCGACCATCGTGCGTTACCAGGAAAGGAATTCCTTTGGGTCCTGTTTGCACTTTCCTTACTTTAGCCAACTTATACTGAAAAATAAAATCATACTATAGTATACAGTGACCCTAAATAATTATTAAAATCAAACACAAAAAGTAATATAAATCCGTAACAATCTAATATTTATATACACTACACAATTTTTCTTTATTTTGTTTTTTTTTTATTTTTTTGAATAGCACGAAATACATAGAATATTAGCGGTTTTGATCCATTGTGCTCGAAATCTGCAACAATCCGTGTTTTAACGTATTAGTCCTCTTAAAACCAACAATCATGCGCTACAGAGTCTGTCAAAATCTTGCTGTACTTTGATAGCTCTGTTAATATTAAAGATAGAGAAAAAGTGCTAATACAAAATTTGTTGATAATTAACTGCTGCATTTCCCAAAACATGTTGTCAATTACACGGGGTGATTGGTTACGCCTGTACAGCAATTTAGTTTGTTATTTTAAATACAACACCCTGTATATTATCACATTTTTAGATTCTGCAACTATATACAAGTATAAGGTTCAATAATGTTTAAAGTAACGGTTTTTGAGTTATTACCATTTTTGCCAAAATTTTGACATTTATGGACTAATTTTACAAAATTAATATTAAGATACCAAAAATGTCTATGTTTGGCTGATTTGCATAGATTATTAACACATTATACAGTTTTCGGTACTATGTTAAATAAAAACAGCAGATTATTTCACAGGGTGTTCATAATTTGTTGTACACTTCAAATGTCAATAACTCTGGTTTTTAAAAAACTAATATCTATATTTTTTAGTGCTTTTTTTAAATTTTTTTTATAAATTGCAAATTAAAATTGGTGTGCCATGAAAACAATACAAAAACTTTCTTATAATTATCATGTTTAAAACAAAAAATATCAAATTATGGAAATACTGTTTAAATGAAAATGGTAACGGTGCTGTAAATTTTAATTTATTAACAAGCGGTAAGAACAAAGCTACAAATTTAATTTAACACGTTAAGCGCCATATGCACTTAAAGCTTTCCTACGGGGCCACGTGCATCTAACAGGAAACACGCACAGAGGTTGAGTTTCTCGCACATAGTATCCGTACCGATGCTCAGCGCCATATGAAACCATAGGACATTGAAAAGGTTGGTCTGCAGGACTAGAAAATGTAATTGTCCATGGACATTTTTTTTCTGAGTCATCGATAATTTACGAAACTCTTATTACATATAAAAACAATCGAAAAAATTGTTTTTTAAGTTTTATTTAATTCAAATACAAGCATTGATACATTTATAGGTCAATAGTAACTAGAAATAATAAAGAATTCTACCTATTTTAGGGATAAAAATTTATTTAGTGCAAGTGTGTACCTCGCAAAAGCAAATAATGCAGATATAAGCTACACATGCTGGACACTTATAATGTGTTTGAGTAGTTTTTTTTGTGCGTATACCCTGCCCTTTTCTTTTTTTCAATTTTTGATAGCACGTCGTACAGCGACTTTGTTTCTTCGTCAATTGCAGAAAATGCTTCAATCCGGTAGCCGGTATAGGATCTTGGGGCGTATTTTCTGTCAGTTTGAGTAATCCTTCTGCTACTTGTTCCTTGAGCGCGGCGACACTGCCAGAAACCCATGCATGCTTTTGTTCGTTTCAGCTTTCAGGTGTTTCTCCCAGTTCAGCTGTTTGTCAAAAACAACTCGCAGGTATTTGACATTATCTGAGAATCTGAGAGAAGTGTTGAATAGGAGAGGTGTACGTAAGGGTCCAACCTTCTTTTTCTTTGTGAAGAGTACCATCTCTGTCTTCAAAGGGTTGACAGATAGGGACTGTTCATTACACCATTTTTCTGTTATTCGAAGAGCTGTCTGCATTAAGGTGCAGAGCATGCCCTCAAACTTCCCCGTGATGAGGATGGTGATATCATCCGCATATTTAATGGTATAGAATCCAGCATCATTGAGTGAGTTTAGAAGGCTGTCCACCACTGTATTCCATAACAGTGGAGACAGAACTCCGCCCTGCGGGCAGCCTTTCATCACAAAACCTCTAATTGAGCTGTCTTCTAAACTAAATTGCACTGCTCTCATTGCAAGCATGTGTTTTATCCACTCACAAAGAGTAGGTGCAACACCAAGTCTGCGTAAGGCAGAATTTATACTTTCAAAGGTGGCCTTGTCAAAGGCTCCTTCAATATCAATGAAAACTCCCAGGGTAGACATTTTGTTGTCTAATGATCTCTCGATCCAATTCGCTACGGCATGTAGCGCCGATTTGGTAGATCTCCCTGGGATGTAAGCGTGTTGGTTCAGCAAAATAGGGAAACGTAAACGTTTTTGGTATCCAAAGTACTAATTTTTTAATATTACTCAACAAATGTCAAAATTTTTGCAAAAACTCAAATAACTCAAAACTGTTAATTTTAGTATCATTAAACGTTAATACTTTTATACTTGTAATTAAAGGCAGAATCTAAAAATGTAATAATATACAGGGTATTGTGTTTAAAATAACAAAGTAAAGTGCTGTACGAGCATAACCAAACACCCAGTATAACATAATAATTTTGGGTTATGCAGTGATTAATTGCCAACAACTTTTAAATTTAAAGTTTTTCTGTATCTTTAATAGTAACAGAGCTATCAAAGAACGGCAAGGTTTTGACGAACCCTGTATAATAAACTTAATTTATTAAAAAATGAAACACTAACACAAAAATTAAAATCTTCTAGAACAAGTACACAACAACAACCAAAGAATAGTGTATTCTGTTTGGGTAATACTGATTTAGTCATGTTTTAACTAACCAGTGACCAATTTACAGAACATTAATTTAGGCCTCACTTTGACCATGATTTGCCAAGAAAAAACAAATCACAGCTTCGATAGGGCCACATGATATACAGAGTGTAAACGTCTGCTTACTAATTGAGATATCGAAAATGATTAAGAGAAAGGTCCTTTAAACAAGGAAAAAGTTGCCTATTTCCAAGACCAGTTTATGGCCATATTAAAAAAATTTTTAAAATTTATAGCTTAATAGATGCACACAAAAAAGTTTCTTTTATTGCTACAGTGCTCAACGCCTGGTTATTTAAGAACTGGGTATTTGGTCAGTTCCCAATCTCCCATCTCACAATTGTTTGAGGGAGACCTAAGCCTGGCTCTGGACCAGCCAATGACCTCAATGAGCCCTCCCTGGCTAAAGCAGCAGCCCTTTCATCCCCCTGTATACTACTACGGCCTAGAACCCATAGTCGTTTAGTCCAGTTATAAGAGCCACGTTGGCCACCTAGGTCCCCCGACCTAACAAAATTAATTTCTTTATGTGGAGTTATAAAAGGGTTAATCAAACTCCGCCAACTACACCTGAAGATATGAAGAAGACAATATTAAAGCTTAGTCGTTTAGTCCAGTTATAAGAGCCATGTTGGCCACCTACGTCCCCCGACCTAACAAAATTAATTTCTTTATGAGGAGTTACAAAAGGGTTAATCAAACTCCGCCAACTACACCTGAAGATATGAAGAAGACAATATTAAAGCTTTCTCTCATCACGGACATATTGAACACCTTATACACTACTACTAGCTTCACTAAAAAATTATTGATGTTCTATTTTAAATAAATGTCTTATATGTTCGCACTTATTTCTTGCAAAACACAAAAACTAGATGTCAATGTCTCCTATGATATCTGGATTTCTAGAAATTACGTGATTTTTTTATAAATCCTATATTTTTATTATCCAATGATTTTTTTGTATGTTTGGCATTGTTGGATAAACAATTTACTATCTAAAATGTTCATAGCCTTAGATGACAAAACTGTTTAAAAAACGTGAAACATGTTTTTTTCAAACTAGGCTAGCCCAACAATGCAACATGTGTAAAACAAAAGACAGAAGCAATTATTATTTGGTTCTGTTTTGTTTTTTCTGTTATTAATTTTAAGTTGAAGAGGTGGAGATCGGTCCTACTTCTTTTGTTGTACGTGTGTTGCATTGCTGGGATAGCCTACTACGTTTTTTTTCAAAAATGATGTCATCAAGACTATATAGTTAAAAATGAGAAAAAAAATCCTCTACACAACAATGTCAAACAGTCCCCATGTTCACATTAGAAAAAAGTTTGTTCACAGTTCTGACGTCATCGAAAATTAAAAAAACTTTACATCAAAACGTTGCAAAATATCAAAATTGCTATAGGTACCCATTTAACATTTAACATTCAACCATTTTTTCAATAAAACGTTTTTTTTTCCTAATTATATTGTAAAAAGCCCACAGACAATGGTAGTTTTTCAGACTACTCCATAGCTTTTTATACATTATTAGTTACATAATTTTATTTCAGCGTCCCATCACATCTGCAAGTTGTATTTTTCATTAGTAACTATTGGGGGCTATATTAGTAAATAGCCCCCAACAGTTCTGCATCGTAGCAGACCAGAACTAAAGAATGTGTAACTAGGGATGCAGCGAGCAGTACTTTTTCAAAATGCCGGATAACGGATATTCGGTATCCGGTTGCTCAGCCGGATACCGGATTTACGGCATAGTTTTTACTTTCGAAGTAGTTTCAGCTTCAATGCAGTAAAATTTAGGTTTTAATCACAGAGCATAATATACACTTAAAGAGTATGCAATGCACGAACCCTATGGTCTTATTCTGCACTGTTTTAGAGAGAGCGAGCACAGAGACAAGGAAACTACTAAATGTACTATTTCAAGGATGTGCTAATTCGCGCTCATATTGTTATTTTTTTCACAATTAAGATTTGAAATCTGTCAACAAATTTGACTGTAATTACAAAAATTAATAATTGTTTAACAATGGTTACAATAAAATATGTTCTGTTTTGATAGATCCGACACAGTACGAGAAATCAACTGACTAAACCTAACATATACAGTCTTTGTCGACATTTAAAATAAAATATTGACGATTGAGCACTTTTTATAGGTTCCTTGTCTCGGATCTCTCTGTCACATGTACTGCAAAATTGAGACCTGCATATCATAGCAACAAGCGGTTCGTGCATCTTCCTTATGTTATATATTACTTTGTGATTTTAATAAATAATACTTATTTATGTTGTTTGAAATCATTTCAAATTTTTAACTCGCATAAATGCTGATTTCAATAATATAAATTTAGTAATTTTATGCAGATCTGCAAAATACTGGGCTTATGGGGGTTTTTGCTCTCTTACTTTCAATTATTTTAGTCTATACTTTCAAATCAAATTGCATGCATAATCTCTTTTACTTGAAGAAAAATCTCCAGCCGGATAATTCATATTATCCGGCCAAACCGAATATTCGGTGAAATGGCCGGATAACGGATAAAAACCCAATATCCGTTGCATCCCTATGTGTAACGGCTAGGGCTGGGAATATTTATCAATATATCGATTATTATTGATACCGGACATAAACAAAACATGGTTCACCCCCCTTTTTTTCTTTATTTATTAAAACAAACGAATGAAATGTGGCAGCAATAAAGTATCCACAAAATTCAATTATTTGATGGTATTAGCAATTTTTTACCACTTCGGGTTTTGCCAGAATTGACCATTCTTATTTTAAATGCAACACCCTGTATATTTTTACATATTTGGAATCAGGATAAAATTTTGCATATGATTGTGTACTTCAATTGTTTTTTGACTGCTTTAAAAAACATTTATTTTTTTTTGTTTTGCGTCTCGAGTGCCATGGCATAAAACTATTTATTATCGTTTGCTGTTCGTATCCATCGATACCAGGCGTTTTAAAAATTTTGCAAACAGTTTTTTGAGAAAATTTCAAATGGAACAATAATGTCAACATTATCATTATTATACTACTGATTTTATCGACATTATCAGTGTTATCGATGCTACCAATATTATTGATATTAATTCAATATGGATAATGGATATTAAATTTTCAATATCGCCCAGCCCTAGTAATGGTTTAAAATCACTGGAAAATTCTATGTAAGCCTCACTTAAACCAAAAACTTTTTTAATTACAGATAAAAGTAATAACAAAAAAACTATGGTTTTAGTTACCTAATAAACAAAGCAACAAAGTAAATCAGATGAGTAAGAACAAATCATTATTACAGTTCATTCGAATTCCAAGGAAAATTTATACAAATTCTCTACCTGGAGTGCCTTGTACGAATACATCATCATATGTCGGACAGCAAAAACGTCATGGCAAAATTCTGCTCAAGAAACAAGGAACCTCTATTTGGGCTATTTGTATTATTTCATTTTTGTAACAGAAACATTGTTTTCATAAATATTTTATATTTGTCTCATAAATGTTTTCCTTTTAGTAATATTATATTTTTCTAACAAATTGTTTATTTTTTTCCGAGGGAAAAAATAAGATTTAAAAAAGAAAATATTTTCTTGCTGAACAGAAAAAATTCATATTAAATGTGTTAAATCTGTTAAATTCATTTTGTGAATTGATAAGAATATAGTTTTGTGAAGGCGAGAAAAAATAATTATGTAAAAAGTCTAGAAAAATTATTTTTATGAAATACAGAAAAATTTTTTTTGTGTAGTCTAGAAAAAATCTTGTAATGTAATAACATGCAATGGACACCAAATAAGTGGCATATCAGTGTTTTGCAGCTTTATGCGTACGACCTCCGCTAGACGAGTGGAACCTTTATATTCACAAAAATAATGTCTTTAGACTGCAAATATATTTTTTTCCAATTCACAAAATTATTTTGTCAGATTAAACTAAATTTGAAAATAAAATTGTTGAGCGTCAAGTAGAAAGTTTTTTCAAAAATTTTATATTATCCCCTAAAAAAAATAGAACAATTACTACAAAAAATTGTTATTTATTTGAACAAAGATAAAACATATTAAATTATTTAGTTATAAAAATAAAATAATTTTAAGTCGTAACTGACCCAAAGGGCGTTTCATAGTACCAACTTGAGCATTAATAAATGTTTTCTCTCTTTCGAATAAAATAATTTTATTTTTAATAGTGCCAAAAAAACACAATAATCCCATCTTAATATCAAATTACACTACATAAAATGCGTGGTATGGCTTACGTACCTTAGCTTCCTCTGCAGTAATACGATGTATGGCAAAACGTCCTTTGACATCATAAATCAATCGGAAATGTTCGCTAGTCTTCTCAATGGTGATGACATCTAAAACCAAAATTACTTTAAAATACCTGACAAATCTCTTCTGTCTACGGGAAGTATTAATTTATTAGGAACATTAACAGAAATACTTTACAACGAAAAAAAAAATATTTTTAAGACAACATAAAATAATACATAAATATTACTATTAATATATTTATTGAGCATATTAATTTCACATTAAAAATTGTTACTCTTGTCACTTTCCCTCAATTATTGAATATTATTGCCATAAAAATCCACAATCCTTGTAACTTGGTTTGTTAAACCACAAGTGAAGTGGAAAATTCGATTGTTGTATGATAATTACTATTGATAATAATCACGTGTTGAACGACCGGTACTCCGTTAGTGCTAACGGCTTGCTGTTGACATAAGCAAGTAATGATATGAACAACACGCTAATACGGCGAATACAACAAAATTGAAATGCCACGTCATACTGTAACTGATCGCACTGTTCCAACCCCAACAAAAATGTGCTGGTATAAACATACCTATTTAGAGGTTGCCGTTAGGCATAAAAAGTTATTTTGCATTATTTAGAAAAAAAAGTAGCCCAGAATATTTTACAATCCGAACATATAAAAAAATTGCAATTAACAATACCACTCACCCATAAATCCAGCAGGATAATTTGGGTCAGTCCTGACTTTTGCATCTACTTTAATTAGCCTTTGCATAACAATTTTCTTTACTTCGCAGTTAGTAAGAGCATACTTCAATCGATTACGCAGAAAGATCACTAGTGGAAGTGATTCTCGTAATTTATGTGGACCAGTAGACGGTCGCGGTGCGAACACACCCCCCAATTTATCCAACATCCATGATTTTGGAGCATTTAAACGCTTTAAGTGCTTCTTTGGGCCTCGAGCCTACAATAGAAAAATGTAGAGGTTATGTTAATGAAACTTTGCATTTGAAATTTTCGAATATAAATCTTTGTAATAATTTCACAATAATAGCTACAATAAAAACAATTTGTAAATGAATCCAAAGCATAATTGGTAATTAACATAATTTGAAGTTGAAACACCAACGGTATGAACACATGAACAGTGTCAACTTGTCAGCAATTATTGTATTAAAAATTGAAAAAATATCAATACTATTTGATTTGCTGTATTATAAATTACTTCAATAACTTTAAAAAAATAGCTTTACTTACGATACATTTCAGATGATTAAGGAAATATCAAAAATAGGAGACGTACTTACCATCTTGGAAACACAACAGGAAAAAGGAGTTTTGTTCTGTTTCCTTGAGGTTGGCTAACGTTACACTTTACAATATGGCGACTGGCGGGACTTTTAAATTTGCAAGTTTGCAACTTTTATATCAAAAGTTCTGTTAGCTATGACTCATGGAGTGGTGGCAATAATTATTTTTTTGATTTCTTGAAAATTTTCGAATTCGATATTTTAACGGAAACACATGTTCCTATGATGACTGTGAAAGGCCACAAGAAAAAAACAGATATTCCACTTTAAAAACTAGTAATTTCTACTTTAAATCATTTTATACATGCTTTGGACACCCTGCAGATATCCAAAAAAATGTTTTATGAAAATGTCTGTGGGTGGGTGGGTGTGTATGTGCGACTCATAACTTCCAAATGGAGGGTCCGATTTTTATGAGCTTCGGAATGTGCGAGTTTATCGAAAATTCACCGACAAAATAAGCTTTTTACAAAAATTCAAAATTGGAAAAGTTAAACATTTTTAAAAATTTATTTTAACATGTTGACCGCTACATGACATGTCTAGCGTGTCACACTAAATTCGGTATACACAGCACCGGTCCTGTCAATATAGGTAAACTAAAACTTCTAACCTATTATTTAATTATTATCTGTGTAATTCTACTTATTGGAAATAAATATTAAATACCCGCTTATATACCTTACACTTACAATTTTGTTTTATTTATTTATTATCATTTAAATTTATTTCATCTTATCTATAAAGGCATATATGAGCAAAAATTACTAAACTTGATGGTGATTACGTCTGAACTATAGTTTACTACAGGCATTCAAACTTTTTTTAAACCGGTTTTTAGCTGGGGTTTTCAGATCGGTTTTTTCAGACTAGTTTTACAGACCGGTTTCAAACCGAATTTTCAAACTAGTTTTCAGAAAATTCGTAACTGACGGTTTCCTTTAAAAAATTAACCTGTAAACCATAACCAGTCCACAGCACAGAACATAAACCTTTAGAAGCGAATTCCCCACGTTAAATGTTGGCAACAAAAAACACCATTTTGTTTAAACGCCCTCTGGCGATCTAGTGGCAAACTAAACAAAAAGCGCGGGCTTTTTTAAATCACTGGTGTAGTGTAGTTATTCCACTTACAATTTCAAATTATTTAAAATTTATAACTCATTTTTTTTAAATGAGTTATAAATTTCAATTAACAGTAAATATCATACAAACAAATAATAACAGGTTATAAAACTACAAGAAAAAGCCCATATAAAAATAAAATATATATATTGAAAAAAATAACCTCTTCACTCCCATTTATGAATAACTAAATAAATAAATACTCTGAAATTCCCTAAGTATAAATAAACATAAATATTCTCATAAATATAAATCAACTCTTAATGCTAAATAACAATAAAGAAATAAATATATATGAAATTGTGTACAAGTATAAATAAAAATAACTATTCTTAAAAAACAAGAATGACTAGAACGGGACTAGAATTTTTTCATCTTCTTCACATGTCCTTGCGTAACAGATTTTGGTTTGTGCTTGTCCTTGACATATTTGAAAATTAGAAAAGTAACACACTTATCTAATATCAAACCATCGCAGTCATGCTCCACAGCACTAGTAAAATCCCACCGACTCTACAGGGGTGGAAACCACCCTAAAGGTCTATTCACACATATCAGTGACGTGTCAGTGCCGTGTCAGTTTAGTGTCAGTGTCAGTGAAAAATAAAATATCCAAGATGACTGGAAGGTATGGTGTTGTCACTTGAGTTTGATATGGGCGTCACCAAGATGACTGGAAGGTATGGTGTTGTCACTCGAGTTTGATATGGGCGTCACGAAATGTTTTGCGGAGAGATGGCGCAGTAGGTACTAAAAAGACGTTTGCGCGTCAAATTTGAAATCCGCACGCAATGCTATTCTAACCTGACTTTGTTCATACTGTGATATTATACTGTCATAACTCAAGAATTATAAGAACATTATAGTGACAACTATTCTCGATCATATTTTCCTATAATTCAATATTTATTGCAATATTGAATAGGTTAATATTTAATACAGCCTGAAAATTTATATCTTCACACTGATTATCACTGTAGTTATTCAACTTCGGGAAAACGATTGTTAATGCGAGGAGGCGGTAAAACTTGGTTTTGATTTTTTTGGGAAATTCGAAAAAAATCAGATTTCAATGCACTCAGTTTTGACATTGATAATACTCCAAATGGCTTATTGCAAAGCAAAAACACGAAAAAAAAAAAAATCGAAAACAAAATTGGTTCTGTAAAGCAATTTGATGCGCCCGATTTGATGTTTATTATGTGCATGGGTCACGGTAGAATGCTACAGTTTATGTAGTTATAGAATGGAATGACTGTAAGGCATTGTAATTAAAAAAAGAAACATGAAAAAAATTGATAATTGACCCATATGAATCATACTTTATTGCTTACTCTACATATTTCTTTAAACACTATAGAGTACTAATTTTTATTGCAATTATTTAGTGAAAGTAGGCAATAGCAGTAGTAAAGTATAAAGATGTAATCGAATTAGAAAACAACGAAGTAACTGCGCAATTTTATCGTAGAATTAATGCAGTGCTATAATGTCGTTTCGGTTAACAGTTGCCTACGAGGGTACCATCTACCTGCACATATTATAATTGTGTAACATACAAACCGCATAAGCACAAAATGATAAATGTAATTTAAAACATTAAAAATAGAACAGAAACAAAAATCAGTAGGTACATAATAATACATTAAAATTGTACTGTATTGACAAAATCTAGGCGGACAGTCACTCTAGACATAGTGCATCTCTTTAACATTATAATTAGTAATAAAAACAAGTATTTTAAGTACTTCAAAAGTTTATTATTTACTTGTGTGCGGATAGCGATTATCTTACAAAATTTCAGAAGGGCTCCTGCCTATTACACAGATCACAATAAACATTGTATAATATTCATCTCAAACCTAAGATTTAAATATCTAAGGGTAGCTTGTATAAACCAGGATTAAAACACATAAAATACGTAAAAAAACATGAAAACATTAAAATCTACGTTAACTAATTTAGTACTTTTTTAGCATGTTAACTTAAGCAAGCATTAGACAAGCATTCCAATAAAATATACTTGATATAAACATAAATTCATTAAAAAAATCTTTTACATTATAAAACAATTAATGCGTTTTGCAAGTCTGCAAAAAATTATAATTAAACCATAAACCATATATAAATATGTGCCCAAAAGCTCTTCATTACCGGGCAAGTTGCAGTCTACAGAAGTGGGAACAGTATTCTCTTCCATAGATTTAATTTCATAAGCAGCTTTTATGGACACATGTTTATAGAATTTACTCTCAAAGTTTTGTGTAAACTATTCTATTCTATCGTATTAAGAAAACACTTATTAGACCTTCATGGCAATTTAATTTTTGAAAAGCATATTATCTCGAAAATTGTTAGATTTAGAAATTTTCAACATGAGAACATGTTTTTGGGCAATTTTGTATGGAGAATAAGATTTTTCAAAAACATGCTAAAATCTAAAATATGTAGAACATAATTAGGTGACCCCCCCCCGTACGAGACACCTCTGGTGTTCTTATTCAAACCAAAATTATTACAAATACATGAATAACTAATTACGTGAATAATGCTCACATATGAAATTTTAAAATTTGAGTGCAATTACTGCAAAAGTTATCTACAAAAAGTGATTAGCCTGGTTTATTTTCAAGAAACTGTAACCCTATAATGAAGGGTTTTCAGGCCCATGTTTATGAGAATTCTTTCGATTATATTTAGATTCTGAATCTATCCTGAAAATTCGTTCCACATGTTATGAATCACACTGTATACCATTGCTTTGGCAAACGAAAATTGTGCAGACTTCATTTAAATGAAGTAAAGGGGCTCTTTTAACTTTTCCTTTATTCGTGTTGTTATGAATCCTAAAAAATATTGCAATCATTATGAGAAACATAATTAAATAGATATACCTAACTATTTAGAAATTGTAGAGTATGCTAAATTGTAGTTAATTTAGCATTAGTGTAATTTTAAATTAAACCAGCTTTTTCCATTGTAACATGTAGCTGCCTACTAAAATACAAAGGATGTTGATTGTTTAAATTACAGCAAAAGGAAATTTTTATATGCTGTGATTATTATCAACAGTGATCGGAAGTACAATTCTTTTAACTGCCTGAAAATAATTAATTTAAGTATTTCTCAACTTCTTAACTGTGTTTTTACTAGTTAATTGTTATTCTACATACATATTTGATTAAAATTAAAACAGTACTTACTCGTCTTTAATTTTCTGCTGGTAGTCTGTCTTTTTACTAAGCTGAAGCTTCTACTAAATTGAGTTTTGTGAATTACATTGGTGTGTTAATTAATAAATCACCGAAGTATGCTTTTATTCGTTATTATTTTACTTTTTGAAGGAATCGAATTGTCTCGTCAACTGTCAGAACATTTCAGGAGGATTAGGTTAAAATTCACGGACGCTGTCAGAGAAATCTACCGTCACTGCTGCCCTCTCGCGGCAATACATTTGTGGGTCCCTCGCAAAACAATGTAAATATTAAAAAGTGAAAACACCAATATATATATATTAGCTATCCATGCATCTTGAAAATATCGTTGCATATAGTTTAGATTAACGTGTTCACACAAGCCCGACACAGTGACGTATTTTTGCATTCAGTATCAGTGCAGTATCCGCTCCGTGAGATTATATATCGTTTCCAACAATATTTTTACTATTTCACTGACGTATTGTACGCTGTCGTGTAGCTTGCTTGTCACGTTTTTGTGAATAACATGATTGACGAGCAACTTATTGAATTGGTTCGCCAATACTCTGTAATATATGGTTTATCCCATCCAAAATATATGGACAGTAGTTTCAAACAAGACATTTGGAACAAGATAGGAAAAGAAATGGGAGAAAATGGTAATTCGACTGATGCACTTCCTCTTCATCCAAAATTATGGCAATCATGGCTAATTCTGTGTCTTTAAACTTAGCCATCTCGCTAAAATAATTACTGACAACTGATGAAACTGTACGGATATGTGTGAATAGTCGTCGCTGATACATCACGGATGTTACTGACACTGAACTGATACCACAGTATACTTATATATACAGTAGCGAAAGCGCCCATATAACGCCTGGTAAGCTATAACTAGTGGCGCTCCAAGCGGTCGACAAGTTAAACTATCGTTTAAATTATGGCGGGTTTTAAATTCTAATCCAGATCGTTGTCGTTACCATATTTTTAATAAGCAAAACAGAAAAATTACGAGCTACATTATATAATGGTTTTTAAATAATACAAAGATAATGCCAGTAATATGATTTATTAACATTTATAAACTGCGAATCTTCAAAATGCAGCGTGCACAAAGTGCAGTTTTTATTCAAATATCCAACTTCCTTTTCACGTTAATCTTCACGTCTACAGTTTACAACCCCCTATTTTGATCTAAAACGACGAGAAAGTTAAACTTTAATGTATTAATATTTATCAGAATTTATTACCTTTTTGGATCTTTGGGAAATGTAATAAACTAAGGTTAGGATTCTTTCCTTCGTTGTTTTCGCAGTTTACGGCGGAACATGCGCTCCCTTTTGAGACTCTCATAATAGATTGGTATATCACTAATCACATTTTTATAAAAACACTGTCAAACAACTTGAAAATTGTTCTTATAACGTTCAAAAAGCAGAGAAACGCTACTACCGTCAGCTGTCAGATTTTAGTGTAGCTTGTTCGCCGCTTGGTGCTATAATTACCATAAATGACCTTTACTTTCGCTACTGTATATATAAGTATACTGTGCTGATACGGCACTGACACGTCACTGATATGTGTGAATAGACCTTAATGGTGCACTTTTACAGTCTATTTTCTTTTTATCCGTCAGAAAGTTGTAAGAGACTTTATTGTACACCATGTCTAGCTCCACGTTAACGTGAAGCATTAAAATATTTTTAGATCCACGCAAAACGTCATCTGCACGGTCTGACTGTTTGAAGTTTATATTACGTGTTTTAGCAGCTGCCTGCAACTTCGTAGTGGCTCAGGAGGACATGCAGCTGTACAGCGTTTTACTGCATAACAGTTGATGGGTCGAATCTCAATTGGGGCCAAATTTTTTTTATATTATGCTTTTTTTTAGAACAATCTTGTTGGTCTTTACTGTATGCCCGAGGTTATGGTTAAGAGCAGTTACATTTTTAAAGAAAAAATACGAAAACAAAGTTGCGTTCACTCACTGATAAATTAGTGCGTAAGACTGTGACGTCATCGCGTGAATCTAAAAATATTTTAATGCTGTCTTTATTGTATAAAAATACGTAAGGGTTGGCCAAGGCAAATAAAATTTGTCTTTGCATGCTTTACAATGTAACTGTCAATACAAACAGTTCCTTTAGGTAAAATTAGTTATAATAGAGAAAATTCGATTATTAAACAAATTGCATACAATAATGATTATAATACTCAACTTATTGATACACTAATTAAAGAGAAAAATTTTAAATTAACTATTCAGAAAATTTATTCAACTACTTCATCAGATAAAATGAAATACGCGTCGATTCCATATTTTGTATAATGTATAAATTGTCAGTAATGAATTAATAATACTGTAACGACAGCATCGTTTGCTATCACAATAATATCTCTTCCTGAAACAGAAGTCGTTGCAGTTGCTATCTGAACGTCTGTATCTCCTATAGCCTTATAAATTATTATCCCTTACCTTCCTAAATGTTTTGATAACATTTTAACAAACTGATTTTTGTTTCAAATTTATTTTGAAAGTTGTACCCATTTCCTCTGCAAACTCAATACCTTTTAAAAATCCTTGATGACTGTGCTCCATACTTTTTAAAAAACTTGAACTTATTACCATACCCTACAAAGATAACCTGAGCTTTTGTGTATTTGTATTTAAAATATTGTATAGGTAGGTCCCGCAGATTTCTTTGTATTTAGCTGGACTTGACCTACGTTGCCAATTCTAAGACAGTGTAAGTTGGTTATATGAAGCATATTCAGAAGTTCTCAAACAGTCACTTACGTAGAAGGTATTGCGGTAGAGGTAAAAACCATCCAATGTGCCATTTAAATAAAAAAATTGCATTTTTAAAATGTTGATTTCAGTCACAAACGTAGAAAAACAATAGACTGAATATGCTTGCTTAAATGTGTACTCAGGGCGGCCATCTTACGAGTCTCGTACTCCCCTCACAGCACATTGTTTCCCCTTAAAAGTAAAATGGTTTGTATCTTTACTACATGTCAAATCTTAATTCGTTAACCTAACTTTTCGTGCGCACCTACAAGCGTAAGAAATACATTGCATAATAGTATTAGACAATATGTGGCTGCAAATGGACTTTTTCTTACTTGCTGCATAATTACATAACCATGTTTTACATATTGACATTTCCTCTACAGTTTGTGTCTCAGCTAATTTTTGTTACCAACCTGCTTAAAAAGGCAACCTTTAGAGACCTATTGCACCAAAAAAATACTAAACGAGGCTCCTAAGATAGCTGCTTTTTAGGTACACTTTTTGGGTCAAAAAAGGGACCACCCGACTCTACCGCCTGTAGAGCAGCAGTTACAGTTGCTGGCGTTGACACTGTTCTGTCAAACACACTCGAGTTCGACTCCCACGATGGGTGATTCTGTGTGTGTGTTTGTAAGTTCGTGGGGAGCGATATGACACTGGCAGTAAATGTAGATTAAAAAAATAGTAATTCAAAAGATTACACAACATATTATATAAATAGCTGAACCCTTTTATTTTTATACCAATACAGCATTGCAATATCACTCAAAAATACATATTATTAAACAATATACTTAAATTAACATGTTACAATTAATATGAAAACATAAAACCTACAAAAGGTATATTTTAACTTATATACTAATTCAATCTATATCATTATATCAGTATCTCTTAAATAATAAATGAACAAAAGGGGAAAACTGTTGGCTAATGATTTTTTTTTATTACAATATGACATTAATGTGTGCAAACCTTGATGATACTAGTTGGTGTAGGCATTCACTGCATCTGTCTAATTAAATAATCATGCTCAATTAGTGCTACAAGTGTCGTTTATACATACCTGTAATGTGAAAAATGTTGTAAATTTAAATGTAATAACAATACAATTTTTGCACAGAAATTTGTATAATAGAAGGAATTCATTTAAGGATTATGTAATGCAGCAAACTTATTGGTAATCCAATTATTAAAATCTGCATTTAGCAACTACATGTAATATTTATCTCAAATACATTCAGAGCATGTCGAAGCCTTACGCTAAATACAGTGTAACCTCGGTAATTCGAACTAAATACGAAGGGGGGGGGGGGGGGGTAGAGCAACTCGACACTAAATCTGTATTTCTTATATACGTGTCACGACCTTACTATTTCCCAAACTATTGAGAATATTGTTTTTTTCTTAATAAAAATTGTTAGGGGCCTAATAACCTCCTTTATGCCACATTCTAAAATTTTGTGTAACGTCACGTGACTTACCAGTGATGTCATAGATTATTTTTTAAATGTGTAATGATGCATATTTATTTTAACATTTATTTAGGTATTGGAATGTATTTTATTTAAGGTTTACTGTAGCAAGTAATTTAGTTTTACAGGTTACTTAAGTAAGTTGTTTTTATATTTTTCTCGAATTTTCAGTAACCTAAGAGTATAAATTTTTTACATCGTTGAAAAGAGAAACAAATCTCAATCCAACTGCCAAAGAAATATGTACATTGCCGTGTAAGAAAATTTTAGAGTGTGATATAAAGTAGCTCACTATAGACCCCAAACAGCTTTTATTAAAAAAAAACAAAATGATTTTCTCAATAGTTTAGGAAATAGTAGGGAGGTGACACTTAGGTCATTTAAGTGTATAAATAACAGTTCTATACACGTCAAAATTTCAAAATGTTAAATAACAATAATCTTATTAACATGCTACAGCAAACGAGAAAAGTTAAAAAACACTAAGGTAGCAATATTTTGTGGGTACACCACATCGTTGGAAATTAATTAGTTCGATGTTGGAAGTTTCAACTGTTCATGTCACTTCTTCTTTATTAATCGGATACTCAGCGCCGTTTCATGGTCTTCAGCAGCCCGATTTTATTAAGGGGCTTGGTCACTAATGAATTAAAAAACATTTGAAACTATTTATCAAAAAAAAAAAACGTTTTTATGTAATACATAATAACAAAATGTGGAAAAAAAACTCAGAATTCTATATAGTTTTACTTTATACACAACTGCAGTTTGAATAAGTAAAGCTTGTCGGCCATTCTCTAGGAGGTCAAAATTCGAGGGAAAAAAAATGCTGTTTATTTACATATTTACCATTGTTTTTTAATAATCACATACTTAACGCAATTGTTTAAAACTTAACTAAATAGCACAAGACGCCTCCCATTAGTTTTTACTATTAAAAATTTTACATATTGATCTTTATCACGCCTGAATTGCAAAACACTCTTACAAAATGGCGTCTGTCTTCAGTTTGTTTATAGAAGTTGTGTATCTAGTGTTCTGTACAAAAATCTGAGGAAAATAAAAAGTAGTATTTTGTTTTATTTCCTTATTAAGGTTCAGTTCATAACCTACTACAAATTTTTTTTAATTTTTTAATAATTAAATAAATTGACGATTCTTCCATGGCATGCTTCTGAATTTATTTTTTGTTTTAAAATAATATCAGGTGAGCTTTGATACACACGCTAATCTTGGCATTACTGTTTCCAAGTAAATGGTGTTCTCTTTTTTACCGACCGCGGTGTTTGAAATGTCAATAACAAACACCTAACAGGTTACCGATTTTTTGAAAAACAATTAGCACCAACCAGTAATGCCTACTTTCGAGTATTTATCACAGCCTACCTGATTGTTTTTTGATTGCACAGTAGTAATCCGAACCTGTGAAATTCAAAAATTGCTATTTAGCCCATTTTTTGCCTGACAGTGTAGAAGTTGGAAATAATTCGAACATAATTTTATGCACATGTAGATTTCATAATTATGAGCATAAATAGATTATTAAATGTAATGTGATTTCAACACAAACAATTGCTATCTATAATGTATGCAACTAGTATGATTTTGAAAAAGTGTGCCTAACGTTCTGATCTTTAACTAGTTGTACTTTAATAGATTATGCTGTCTGTCATAGGCTTTCGGCAAATGTTGTGCTGATTTAACAAATACTTATCGAGCATGTTTTTGTGTAGTCATATTGTAATAAAATTTTAATCAAATGAACTGCATATAATAATACAATCGTACAGAACACAGCCAATATCCAACAATAATGCAAAATTTACATCTAATATCACCTTAATTTTTTACTGTCCTGCTTAGACGACAGAATTTTGGAGATATTTAAAAAATATCAGCTTGATTTAATAAAACAGACATTTCTCACATGCACGTATGCATGCACTAACAAACAGACATGCTCACTCATGCATCATTCGGAATGAAAATAATAAAAAATAAAAACGTTGAAAATTCTTGCAAATCCTAATAAAGTATTTTAAATAGTCTATGGAACTGATAAAAGTTTATAATGATTGGCATTTGTATTTGTGAATAAATAATTAAACAATTTCAAATGTTTCAAAAATTCCTGGAAGGTGTCAGAGTAAAATTTGGGAGATAAATAAACAACTAATTTGTAGTTCAATGCAAGATCTATCGGCTCAGAAAGTTTAAACTAAATCGTGTGGACAGTTTTTCAGAAATTTTATTTTGAAAATTTTAAAAATTGTGAAGCAGCGCCATTGCGATGTTTTTTGGATTTTTTAAACTAATTTTATTTACTATATACAGGCTGAGTCAAGCTATACGCCTTTTTTTTTTAGTGAGTTTATTATTAAGAATTTATTAAAAATTTTTGGTGTGCATATGTTTTGAAGGGTGCTCTACAACCTGGCGCAGTCAGTTTTTTGATTGGACGTCAAATGTTAAAATAGCGATTTTCAAATGTTTATTTTTAAATGGAACGGTACGACTTTTTTCGGCTTAAACGATGCTGTATGATGTTTACAATATGATCCTTACTGCATTTTTTCCTAATTTTTACGATTCAGCCGTAAAATATGCATTTATTATGTTAGTCTAGTAGGCCGAGACCTACGGAACGTACTTTGATGTATTTGCACAAAACGATTTAATGGTTGTCAGTATGCATAGTAAAATCATTATTTTAATAAATATGAAAAAACAGAAACTCAGGCATTTAGATTACATCAAATAATAGTTACTTCAATATTAGGATAACATCGAATGAAAACTATAACATTATAAACTAAACAAAATTTAAATTAAAAACTAATTAGTTTTTATCCAACGAGAAACTCGAAGAAGGGGAAATGTTTACATACAAAAAGTTTACTGATTTTACGCAAAACATGGTGACGCGTGCGTACGTACCGGCCTACTAGACTAACATAATGAATGCTTATTTTACAGCCGAATCGTAAAAATTATGAAAAATTCAGTAAGGATCAAATTGTAAACATCATACAGCATCGTTTAAGCCAAAAAAAGTCGTACCGTTCCATTTAAAAATAAACAGTTGAAAATCGCTATTTTGACATTTGACGTCCAATCAAAAAACTGACTGCGCTAAGTTGTAGAGCACCCTTCGAAACATATGCATACCAAAAATTTTTAATAAATTCCTAATAATAAACTCACTAAAAAAAAAGGCGTATAGCTTGACTCAGCCTGTATACTATATACTACCTAGGAAGGGCTCTCACACAAGTGGTAGCTGATCCCGATCAGACAACTACTTTTTGAGTAAATGAGCGTTAAAGTCGGGATTTTCAAAAAGCTGTAGCGGCCGCCATTTTGAAGCTGAGAGTTCGGTAAAATAGTTTTCGATTTGTCTTAAGTTCTCTCAGATTGCGTGCTCAAATTTTCAAAATTGTTTTGAAAAAAAAACGCTACATAAAAAACATGTCTAACTTCCGTTTCCAGTTTTAGATTTTTTTGAAAAGCTTAACTAGAACTACAATTTTCGATATACCCCTTGATTTAAAATTTCATCAAAATCGGTTCAGTACATTGGCCTGTAGAGGCGTCACCCACCCACACACAGACATTTTTTAAAAAACACTTTTTTGGGTTCCTTGAGCCCCAAAACGTGTATTTCCGTTAAAATCTAGATTTTGAAAATTTTCATGA
This sequence comes from Ctenicera cuprea, assembly GCA_958336395.1. Taxonomy (NCBI): domain Eukaryota; kingdom Metazoa; phylum Arthropoda; class Insecta; order Coleoptera; family Elateridae; genus Ctenicera; species Ctenicera cuprea. The sequence continues at coordinate 64,834,995 of OY284487.1, read as the reverse complement.
AATCAATACTTACCTATACCGAAGGTATGGGAAAGTAAAAATATTCTACCAGAAAAGGAAACAATTGCTAAATCCAAAAATGTGTAAAAATATATAGTGCTATTTAAAAAAGAACAGAACTTTTATTATTAGGGCTATTTTTTTCATAGAATCAATAATTATGCATTACTTTTCACTCATCTTGTATATGCTAGACAATAAACAATCAACCAGCTTGCTTACATACATGCATGTGTGTGCATTCACATGTAAGCATGCTCACACAATGACACATTGCTTTGCGCTCTACAATATTAAAACTGTAATTTATTTTATTTAAAAATTGTCACATAGTATGTCCACCGATCGACGCAAAAAATGTGTAAGTGACAAAACATTGGAATTGAAAAGTTTGGTATAGTGAAAAATTTTTTAATTTTTGTCAAACTTCGATTTATTACGAAGTGTAGTTGCGTCGACCCATGACAGGTAAGACATCTTGTGTTATAAAAGTCTAAAATTTCCACAGAGTAGTAATGAAAAATAACTAATACTTTAAAGTTAATATTCACTGTACGTAGTAAGTACAGTATGCTTCATTTATACTCCTTATGCATTTTTATTGTTAATTATACCAAAAAACTTAACTTTGATTTAATTTTTCAACTTTCTATAACTGAAATAACAGTTCCCAAACTGGCAATTTTTCTGGATAGCATATTACAACAATAGAAACACCGATATATGTGAAATTTTTAAGAATGTCTTACACAGCTGCACGAGCTAGACAAAAATAATTTAAATAAACTCATTTAATAAAACTTAAAATGAAAATCAGTTGTATGAAAATGTCTTTTAATTATTAATGCTCCATACGGGTGAGTCATTTATGCCTCACCTCGCCATTATTTCCTAAACAATTGAGAATATGAAGTTTTTTTTTAATAATAGTTATTTAAGTATCAAGGAATGTAAGGACGTAATAACATCCGAGGTAGGCGAATACGAGCTGAGGCGGAGCCGAAGCTTGTCGCCTGCCGAGGATGTTATTAGTCGATACATTCCGTGTTACTTATTAAATTTTTCACGCTACCGGCAATGTAAGTAGGCCTACAGGTAGAAATTTAATCATATTTTTAAAAGTTCGTTTTGACAGCTGTCATCGGAATTATTTTTTAAAAGCTCCATTATTCTAAGTTGTCTGTGTTTGTTACCATATCAACGAACAGTTAAAATCAACATTATTTTCCTAGGAATGTAAGTGACACTATTAAGTTCCGTCGTCAAGGGTAACTAGTACACGAATGTTATCAGCCACTTACGATCCCTGTAGCTATGGATGTAAGGCCTACTTACACTGCCGGTAGCGTGAAAAAGTTGTTGATAATTAGCTGTTGAATAATATAAAATTATTATCAATTATACTAGTTGTTTAGTTATGCCTGTACAGCACATTACTTTGTTGTCTTAAATAGAACACCCTGTATATCATTGCATTTTTAGATTCTAAACTTCACTCTATATATAAAATCGTAAAGGTATTACGAGCTTAAAATTGGAGGTTTTTGAGTTATTTAACTTTTTTCAGTCATCGCTTTAATATTTGGTATACAAAACCCTGTTAAATTGAAGGACAATTTAATTCTACATTTGATTGTGTTAAAAAAAATACTGGGTGTTTCATTCGAAAAACAAAAATTACTGACATTTGAAGTTTTTGCAAAATGGACATTAAATTATGAATACCCTATATAATAATCTACCGTTTTTAACAAACCGCTGAATATCTTATGGTGTTAATAGTCTGAGCAAAATAGCGATGGGTGTACAATTTTAGTATCTACAATATTAATTCTGTGGTAATAGTCAATGAATGTCGAATTCAGTGGAAAAAAGAAAATAATTCGAAAACCACTAATTTTAAGATAGTACTACCTTAACACTTTTATATCTAGAATGAAATGTAGAATCTAAAAGTTTAATAATATACAAAGTGTTCCATTTAAAATAACAAAATAATGTGCTGTATGGGCATAAGTAAACACCCAGTATAATTGGTAATAATTTTACGTTATACAGCAGTATATTATCAACAACTTTTATTAAGAAAAAAATTCATATTTTCAATAGTTCAGGAAATAATAGTAGGGCAACACTTAAATGACTCACCCTGTATATGTGAAATAAACTTTTATCAGGCCTGTTGTGGATTCATGGTTCAAATTACAATTTAGTTTAAACCATTTATTTATACAGGGTGTTAATGAATTGCAGGGATAAACTTCTAGGGCTTGCAAAACACAACAAAGCAAACAACTTTTGTTAATAAATGTGTGGTCAAAAGTGTTTCCTTTCAGGGATAGAGCTTCTCAAAGATTCTTTAAGAAGCACCTAAATGTAGACAACTCAATTAACTACCTACTATTTGTTTCCATAACGACGGAAATTAATACAGGACAAATAAAGCCCTCTTTCCCATTTTCAAATTCAAATTAAATTTAAAATAAATTAATTAACAAAATGTTTCAAAACTAAACAGCCATAACACAAAAATACGAAACACAGAACGAAAATAACGAAGAAAATAATTATCAAAAAAATCACAGAACGAAAAAAAAACGAATTCTAAAAAACACAGAAACGAATGCAAAAAATGTCAAAAAATATCACAAAAATATCGAATTGTGACAAAATTGACGTTATTTGAATCCATGTATGTCTCGATCGTTCTTTTTTTCAAAATTCCGTGTACAAAATAATTGAAAATGCCATTTGGGTTGCCTATTTTCAGGTACTTCTAAAGAATCTTTAAGAAACTCCATCCTGAAAGGAAACACTTTTGACCATACATTTATTAACAAAAGTTGTTTGCTTTGTTGTGTTTTGCAAGCCCTAGAAGTTTGTCCCTACAATTCATTAACACCCTGTATATACTGTTGGTAAATATTGTTGTTGCCATGACTGAAAATCAGTTCATGTCTGATCTGGGTTTAAAATTGAATAGTACGAGGCAAACCCAGAAGGTAAAAACCCAACACGTACCGTACAGCAAAAACAAGAAGTGGGTGGGGCATTACCATGGCAGCGCAGTGACTATTATCTTTTCCTTCATCTGTTTGATGTTGACGAAGAAGTGAAAATTAAGGATCTGAAATCAGGCTACAACCAAGGCATTGGAGCAGTGCTTCCCAGGATTGCCAAATGTTTAAATTTACTTAGAAATTATGCAGCGAAGGAAGATGTAAAAGAAATACTTGTTTGCGAATTTTGTGTAATTTACTACACTTGGGTCATCTCGTTACATTCTGGCTGCCCCTCGTACAACTTTATAAACCAACCCAATGAGAAGTAAACAGCAATTGCATTGATAAATAACTTTTTTTTATTCAAAACAATTTTTTTTAATAAAATGTTATGATTTATGAAATGGAAATAACTTTATTATTTTTTTTTAAATTATTTTAGCAATTAACATAATGAAAAATATCTTATGGTGTGCTACATGAAACATGCTGTAGAACGATGATATATAATATGATATTACGAAAACATAATAGCAATAATCACAATAGTTTACAATACAAGCTAACTAATTCCAACTAATGTAACCCTGCTTACAATGTTACCACCTTAAAAAAATCAATGCAAAAATCCTCTGTGTGTGAAGCATAACTTTAAAAAGCAAAAACATAATGATCATGTGTAAATGTGATTACTTTATATTATTGCGTCCAATAACAATTTAACCATACATGTTTATTATTTGGCAAATGTGACAATTGTATTGTCAAATTTATTATACTATACCTACTGCACTTACCATATACATTTTATGATCTAAGACAAATTTTTGTTCGAATTGTTTTTAAAAGAAATTAAAATTTGTAATATTATGTCATGTTTACTGCATGCAATTCATCTATTTCATGACAGGAAAGTCCACTTGTCATTTCAATTAAGAAATTGACTTAAAACTCTTAAGATTCGTTTAAAACGGAAGAGTGTAAAATAAAAATCGTTACTAACATTCACGTTATATGTTAAGGCAAGACCTACTAGTAAAAGAAAATTTTTCAATTTCATAATATGAATACCACTTCACAATATAAACAATGAGAGCAGAACTGCAAAATAAAAAAAAATGTTCGCCATTAGTAGCATTCATTATATATGAAAGCGAAAGCTCTATCACTTAAAGAAAAACTGTATGAAGTGGACAACAATTTATCGAATCAACAACCACTTTAAGTTGTTACAGTAAAAGTGCTAATAAAAGGGTAATTTCAGCATAGATTGTTTACAATGAGTACATTTCAATACTACAGAGCAATTTTTTTTAAATTTTAAGTGACGCAGAGGGCCATGTGTAACAGGCTAATGGTCCGTTTTTAATACATATTAAAAAGCAAAACAAGTTTTTTTTTAAATTTACCTTCAATAAGCAAGCAAAATTGAATCAAACAAAATTACATAATATTTACAGAATGTCAATCCCGCACTTATTAGGGATTGTAAGTGTACATTTTTACGGGTAGTAAACGTTTTCAAAAAATCTAAACGAAACAAGCTGTACCCAATTTAAGGCGTATATTGAAAAAATACAAAAAATAACAGATCGTCCCATTTAAAATTTTTAATTTACCCCCCTCCTTAAAATAAGGTGGCATGTCAAAACTCACTATTAGCCTAATATATAGTCCCTTTCGTCTCATAAAATCATTAAAAAAATTGATGCTCTATCTTTTATGGTTTCGAAGATATCAGCTTCAGTTCATTGCAGCACCCTGTATTAACCGTATTAAGCTCAAATTTGAACTTTTCTTCTGAAAAAATGAGTCACGTTTATAGGAAGATATCCAAAATTATCCAACAAATCCCCAAAGTTTAGATTTTGGTTGAAAAATAACAAATAAGACATTTATTGAATAATTCGGCATCCCGATGTAAGTATGAAATTTGATCTCGGAATCAAAATACCAAAAAATTCAAAATACGGATCTGAATATGCTTTCTGGGAACCGAAAATCTACCAAACGTACCCATTATACAAATTATAAATACATATTCCGGTAAATTCGAATTTTCAAAAAACGCAGTATCCCGATTTATCCGACACATCACTAGATTTGATTTTGTGTGCCCTAAAAATATTTAAAAAAAACATTCATTAAATAATCCAGAATCCAGATTTAAGGATAAAATTTGATCTTGGAATCGAAATAAAAAAAATTCGAAATCTGGAGCCGAATGTGCTTTCCAGGAACCGAAAATCTACCAAATTATCCTGAAAGTACATTTTTTGTTAAATTCAGATTTACCTGACAAATCTCCGAATTTTAGATTTTATGCCTAAAAAGTTTTCAAAATAATACATTTTTGGAATAATTCTACATCCAAACCAAAATTGATCTTACGATCGAAATAAAAAATTTGAAATCCGGATCTGAACATGCTTTCCGGGATATGGATTGTTAAAAACCTTTGAAATTTGGGTGTGAATAAACACGGTCCTGGTGAAGAAGGCGAAGGTGTATACGATTGGTGCTTAGGGTAAATTTGGGTGAGGGAATAGATCGGTCTAGAAACCATAACGGGGCGTAAACGTGCTCATTAAAATAGGTTGTAAAAGCTTATATGTGAATTCCAATTTAGGTGGAACATTACAGTTTAGCATAGAGAATATGTAATTGTTGTATGTTATGCCTCTAGAAGAATTTTATGCCTTGCAGTCGTCACCCTAAGTGGCAAGATACTACTTTTTTACATCACCTGATGGCAATTTATTTGACCATGCAATTCATATGTCACGTGATATATATTGAGCAATAAAAATGCAGAATTGGCAGTTTTTCGGCCAATCAAAAAGAATTAAATTGACAATTCCACGTGTGGGAATTATAGCGACAATTCAACGTGTGGTTTAGGCGACAATTTTGAGAACATTTGAAAATATGTTTTAAAAAAATATTTGACAGATAACAAAATGCTGTTTTCTATTGCCTAGGAAATAAAATCGTGCATAATTCAATTTTATGAAAACTAATTTCAAAATCAATTTCTGTTCAATGAATGTATCTTTTGTACTGAAAGTTAGTGGACAATTTTTGTGGCGGTAGGTACCCTTCATGTATATTGCCCTTGCAAATAGCACTAGTACATATGCACTCGTATAAGGTTAAAATAAATAGATATTGTTAATGTAATTAAGTATTTTATATACAGATACTCATTTAATTTTAAATTTAAATAAAATAATATAAACCTGATAGGTCTTCTTCCAGTAAACAAAAAAAATTTAAAAACAAAACTAATCTCATCACGGTTTGAATTCATAATCCCTAGCATAACCCGGGCATCAGTGCTCATGATATTATCAGTGATAACTTAATTTCAATTATAAATAAAATAATATAAACCTGATGCTCTTTTCACAGGAATTAAAAATATTTAAAAAAACGAATCTCATCACTCATCACCGTTTGAACTGATAACCCCTAGCATAACCTGGGCGTCAGTGCTCATAGTATTATCAGTGATAATTTAATTGTATTTAAAAAAAACGGATCTCATCACGGGGTGAACTCATAACCCCTGGCATAACCTGGGCATCAGTACTCATGGTATTATCAGTAATAGTTTAATTTTAAATAAAATAATATAAACCTGACGTTTTTTTTAACAGTAATTTAAAAAAAAGGGATCTCATCACGGTTTGAATTCATACCATAATGTGGGCATCCAAAATCAGCTGTTCTTACAGATTTTAGTCTCCAAACCTCGCTTAAGAATCACGTTTATATAAACTTATTTACTTGTTTTAATGTTAAAAAAAGTATTCTGAAAGTAGAGCCAAACCTTTTATTAACACCTTGTATTGGATGTTCAAAACAATTACTAGTCAAGTGACCTATGATTTTTTTCCTGACACACCTTACAGTTCATGTTATTGTGTACAAACACAAACAAAACACAACACTATGTTTGACAGTATCGCTGTCAACTGCCACAATCGAAAATTTTGTATGAAGCATAAGACATAAGCTAGAACAGGCGTTAATGTTTAAAAAAAGCATGCACCAACCTACTTGATCAAGAATTATTTTGAACACCCGTTATATTGTTTGTATGCAACTTAGAAATGTGGCAAAGCTATTTTGTTGTAAAATCTTTTACGAAGGTTTCTTACGGTTCTGAAAACATGGACTAATGACCTTTGCTCAAAAGTTTGGTGTTTATTTAGCGGCACAAATTTTTAGGATACTTTTCTCTAAAAAATTTAATGGATATTTTCAAGAAAATAGCATATTTCCGTATTTCAGAAAAGGATACACATAATTCAAAAAATTTTGAAAGAAATAAATTTTCAACAGCCTCGTTAATTGATATTGACTAATGTCTGTATACGGCCTGCCACATCAGGCATTTTCCAACAAAAACGTTAGGCGGAATCAAAATAGTTCGTGACGCGACAGGTTGTATAGAACTGTCAGTCAATATTAATTGAGGAGACTGAGCAACGTAAATAATTAATGTTTTGTCATTAATTATGAGTCTTTATCACAAATTTTTAAATAGTACGTGCTTGTTCGCTTACCATTTTTAAAAATTTAATGGCTATATGTATAATTTTTTTGTTGCAAATTAAGGAAATATTTTTATACATAAACAAAAATAAATCGATAACAAAATATTTAAATAGTAAGGTTGTACATTATTTAGTTTTAAATCTGGTGGGAATGCAGTAATTTTAAATACATTTAAAGAAAGAGTGAAGGAGATATATCATTTCATTCTGTTGGTTGATATTTTTACATTGAAGATTCAACAAACATTTAACAGTGCACTTGTACCACACTAGTTGTAGAAATAACAAATTATGTCACTACTAGCATCCACTTCTGGTGGTAAAGAATTAAAGAAGTAATTAGATTTGCCATAAAATAATGATAAACTGTAAAGTTGGTAACTTATAGGACATCTAACAGTGATTTAAATTGTTTCAATATTATGAATTTCTATTCACAAAAAGACGTCCCTGGGTAATACTTTATAATTTATTATAGTATTTATAAATTGAAACATTTTTAGCAGAGTAGAAATATGATCAAAAAGCTATTTTAAAATTATGCATTCTTAAAGTTTATGGAAAACATTAAGTACAATAACACTTGTTAATAAATAATTCAGTAAAGCATGTAGTGCAATGTACAAATATTATTTTGGGTAGTTACTAGCTCTTTCATGAATGCCAGCCACACCGTGTTGAATTTAAGTGATCGATGACAAACATAACATGGACATAAATAAAATTTGACAATTAATACAATAAAGACATTATGTAACCATATGTAAAGATTAAAGCAAAATTAAGAACTTCCTAAAACCGAACTTACAACTAACTGAAGATGCATTCAAGAGCTATAATCAAGTCTGGTTTCTTGCAAACTAAAACTTCTTACTTCGAGCCTGTAAAAAAAATTATAAAAAGTGTAAATACATTGTTATACTACCTAGCAAAATTATAATTTTATAGCTACAAGTTTTTTTTAATATTCCGAAGATTCTTTATATTAATTTTTTTATTACGATTTCAATAGAAATTTGGATGATAAGTGACATATTTACAAGGTGGTTATCGAAAATCAATAAACGGATCACCAAATAAAATTAAATATCGCCATATACCGTCAACAGAATCATTCTACAGTTTTTGAGATATGGCTTAGTATAGGTAATATGTACCCAAAAAGGCACATTTTAACATATTTAACACACAAAAAATGACTAATTTACAAAAAACTGATTTCTTCAAAATGCATCAAACCGACCAGAATACTTGTAAAAATTCATGTTCAGTATTTTTTTATTGTCTTCGTCCCCTAGAATGATTTGAGCCTGGAAAGAATCAAGTATTCTTAAAAATTATCAGAAATAGTGCAGGTGTACTTGTCTCAGGATTCCAAAAATGTCCAAATATACAAGGTGTCCCATTTGAAATACAAAAGTTGGAGTCTTTTCCGGTAAAAACGGAAGTCAAAAAAATGTGTCAAATATGTCAAAATGTGATTTTTCGGGTACATATTACCTGTGCTCAGTTTCGTTGCCATATCTCAAAAACTCGAGAAAATGATTCTAATGATTCCGTTGATTATAGTTGTTTTGTTATGTGCACAAACTCTTGTGGATCTGAAATGATATTTCTTTTATATTTATGGTTATAATTTCCCATGTAGCCTACGAGTGCTAATAAAGATTCTTATTATTATTATATTATATAACAATGATAAGGTCAATTAATCGAAAAATCAATTCTTCAAAAATCAGTCAATCAATTACTTAGTCAATTAACAGAAATATCGATTCACTAAATAAATGAACAATCAAATAATTTATTTTTCAAACAATCAATTCATCATTAATTACTTGGTCAATTAACCCTAAAAAATTGGTAAATCTAATAATAGATCTCTAATAATTAATCAAATAATAGAATAATCAAACAATCAATTAACAAAAACATCAATTAATCAAATAATCAATTAATCAAATAGTCAATCAATCAAATAAGTAATCAAATAATAGATTAATCAAATAATCAATTACACGAAGAGCTCATCAACCAATCAAATAATCTTTGTATTTCGACCGTTCTATAAAAACGCCACAGCGCTGTTATTATAAATTTCAAGTCGAATAAATCATGTATTAGATTAAATGTCCTACTAAGCTCTATTTTTTGCCTATGTTCATCTTTTTATATCTTTAACTGTTTCAAGAATATCACGCAATCGTCAATATTTTTAAAACGCATGGTTTTTTATTTTGTGGTGGAGCGCTTTCTTCTCTTTTATATTTTATATTATTACATAGACAAATTTTTGTAAAAATTGTGAAAAACTTTTCCATCCAGTTATTAAAATGAGGTTGAAATAAACGGTAGAAACAAAAAACCAATTAATTTGACAGCCATCATGCTTGTGTGTTTCCATGTTTCAATTGTTTCTTTTACTCCCCTTTTTGTTTTCTTACAATTCAAGGCAAACTTGTTGGAAAAGTGCTAATCAATAATATAACTCATTAATAGATTAATCATCAATTAATTATTTAGCATAGCCGTAACGACAAGAGAAAAAAATTGTTACATTTAGTGCAAGGTTCATAAAAATTAGTATTATTACAAAAATATTTATTTTTAAATGCACACAATACAAACAGGCTTAATTTGGAAAAATTCTGTACAGAGCGTCTCATTTTTGATGTACAGCAAGGTGCAGAAGTAATGTTGCGAACCGTAGCCGTGTATAGGCAGTCGTAAATATACCACGCATTTGGTTTTTGTAAATTTTATGTTTTATGGCTCGCTATTTATTTTTAAACCACATCAATTTAATCAATATATCTAATATCTCAATTATTTAAAAAAATAAGTTTACAAATCTATACAATTTTGAAAAGCTCTTAAAAAGCCCTTTAGATGATATCAAAGACTATGATTCCGATTTAAAAAAATGCATGTTTGTGTTGTAACTCAGAAACCATTGGAAATATGAAAATCTGAGTACGCTACTGTAATTTACGTAAATAAATCTGTTAAAAATCTTAATAACATTTTTTAATATTTGTAGAAATATTTCACATTTCACTTTTTGATTGTAGCTCAAAAACGAAAGAAGATTTTCTATTTTTGTTTCTACCATTGAAATTGTCTTAAAAAATTGACGGAATAACATGAAAATGGTTTCTTCAACAAAGTTACCCATATAACTACGTCGGAAATGAGACACCCTGTACACACACAATGAACATTCAATAATGACAGCAGTAATAAGTTTTGGTTTAGTAAACAATCTTCATAGAGCTTGATAAATTATCATGCACCATTTTGAACTGATTTTTTAAATTTTTCCAAAGTGAAATTCTCCAATACTTCGAGTTAATTCTCTAAGAAGTGTTGTTAGGTCTTCTCAAATGTTTGCTTATCAAAAGTATGAAATTAAATTCATAACTCAGTTACTAACATTTATTTTAAAAAAAGCGTTGAAAAGATACAATTACCTAAAATATGGGTCATTTTTTGTATCATTAATTTAATTTTACTTTAAATGATATATACAAGTTATGACGCCATTACTTTTTTTTAAGACATCCCTTTATTTTCTGAAATTCTCTACAAAGTGATATACAACATGTTGCCCCTTTACAATCGTATTCAAATCAATTCGAAATCATTTACTTATTGGAAAATTATCCAAAAACAACCAAGTGAGCTTTTTTTAACAATTTGACAATGAGCAACTTGATATTGGAAACCCTCCACAGAATTTTGAATCATCCAAGGCAATTTGACGCCTATTTCTTGCCTTCGTTACAGAGTTACAGCCTCAAACTTTATGCAAAAGTGTAAAGACTGTTCCCTTTATCTCGGCAGCTGTAACTCCGTTATAAAGATTTTCCAGACCCATGTTTATACGATCTTTTTTCATTGTTTTGATCTGTAGAACTTCCCTCAAACCTCAAAGTTAGTGCAAATTATGTAGGCATCTTAATTAGTATTAGGCTAAAGAAATAAAATTTGAAAATTTTATTCCAACTACTGCAAAGGTTGTCCACAAAAACGAGATTAAGACTTTTCCATCTTTAAAATACACTTTTTCACTTATTTTGGTGCCTAGAATGTGTCATATTAATTTGAGCATCGAATTTCCAAACACGGTATGTAATAACCCTGCCTTTAAAATAGGGGGTAACTGTTCCTGCTGAGTCCTGCCCTTCATAATTGTTGCAAAATTGAACCAACCTTTATTCCTTGTTAACAGATGTATCCATTGGACTAGCAGGTTGAGGAGCGGGTATGGCAGGTTTAATAAAACGTTCACTAGTGCGGCGATGTGGTGGTGCAGGAGGGCTGTTAGATCCTACTGGATGTATACCAGACATCATTTGACCGCAAGAATGGCAACGGGACTGCACAGCCACAGCTATTAAGGAATCTCGTGGAGAAGGAGCTTGCAACGACAAGCCTAAAAAGTTGCAAAGTTACATTATTAGGTAAACTGTTCGCTTACATATCATCGACATTATTACCACAGTGCAAATCCTTAGTAGGTAATATCAGCTCTCAAAAGGAAAATTTTAGAAAATTAGTCAGTAGACTATCATGCAAAAATGTTTTTTTTTTATTACAGATCAAATTTAAATTCATTTCTTTGGTTGTTTCTATTTAAGCAGCATTTTACTGTGCAATTTTTCATATAGAATTTACCTGGACTGAGAGGGCGGCTTTGGCTAGGCGAAGGATTGTAAGGAACAGGTGAAACAGTGTGTTGACGATTGCCCAACACCTGCTCGTTGTAGTGACGTTCTTCTTCCATTTCAAGAGAACTTTCACTCTCTGATAAATGTCTGCAAAGTGCTTCGCGCCTCTCTACTTCCAACTGCAATTTTCTTTGTAACCTAAAACACAAACTTGCTTATTAAACCATGTGACTGGCACAAAAATAAATAAATATGAACAAACATGATTTTTAAAATCAGCCAATATTTATTTATCTGTTTGGTAATTAACCCGCTGGTGTGGCCACTAATACGAGACGCGAGGCCTAACCGCGAGCAGGCACTAGTCGTTCCTATCACAGCGACGTCACAAGACCCAGAAGGTAAAAATTCCCTAACCTAAATACCTGAAGCCTGCTGTGAAGAGTTTCACGCACTTCTAATCCTAAAAAAAGGTTACTTTCGGCGTTGTACAGTTTCAACTCATTTTTATCCCTTTTCCTAACCCCCGTTAATGATTCAAGACTCTGGAAGGCGCGGTTGAAGAGTTTCAACGGATTTCCATACCAAACTAGTAAAAAAAGGAGTTAATTTCGGCTTTGAAGAGTTTCAACTCATTTTAATTCCATTTTCCATTAATTAACTAAAAGAAGTAAAAAAACCTTACACGATTCTGAAAAATTTTCATAAAGTTCATAATCTAAAATTCGAAAATACACGACTTTATTAGGTACAAATCCGCCAACAGTAATTTAAAAAACATTGAAGAGACACCGAATTAATCAATCCTTCCAGGAAGGTTGTAAAATATCTAACATTCCTGAAATAAATTCAGAACAGAATAATTAGTAATTTATAACGAATAAAATTTGGTAATTATTTTCAGGATTATCAAACCTGCTGCTACGAGAAACTTCATACAATGTTCAATAAATAATTAGGTGTATGCAATTAAAAAAAACAAACAATATTGATTATATTATTTAGTAACTAGAAACGAATTTTCTGCACAACAAATAACCAGCTAAGTGGCAAGAGCTCATTGATCCAGCTGATATCATTTGCATGCGAGGAGAGATAAGGCATTTCAGGTGGCAGAATACAATTTGAAAAGTGAATGGACAGTGTTAACCTTAACAAATTCGTCCAGAATTTAAATTATAATAACATGTTAGTTTGTTTATTACAGGATAGATTATTTTTAGTTAAATCAGGGAAATGTTTTATTTCAAATAAATACGGCATTAGTTAATTAATTTTATTAAAAATAAAGCGAAATAAATATATGTAAATAGGTTTATATCATATCTTATTATTTCAACAGAATCTGTGGCAATCGAACATGCAATAGAAAAAACAAGATAAGCTGTTATAATTTATAGTCTTACCTAAGATTTTCTTCCCTAATGCAGCGCTCCTCTTGCGCAAAACGTTGCATCTTCTCAGCATGTTCTTGTTGGCTAATTGCTAGAGTTTGACGAAGTCGATTAACCTCATTACGCAAGGTCTGTATGTGGGCACTAAGATTGCTTGCTTTATCTCCATTACTAATATCACGTGGACTGGCCGGGTCGGATACTGGCTGATCTAGCTTAATTTGCAGCATTCTTTTTTCAGCTTCTAATTTATCCATCCGTTTCCATAATTTGTTTACTAAAGCTTCTTGTTCTTGCTCTAAAGTGTTCTCCAGCTCCACCTACATTTATGACATTGTGTATTATAATATCTGCAATTTTTTCAATGTTAAATCTTATTGTAGTTTCTTAACTAAACTTAAACTAAATGTTTATCATTTATCGTCGTAAATACCCCTGATGTTTTCACATCGAGAGAAAATGTGTTAGCGCAGTCAGAGCACCTACTCTCAAATACAATCAAGTACACTGATAAAGATGCACAGCATTGCATATTGTCATGGGCATTCCTTTTTCCAAAGGTGCTATGCCAACAATAACATTGATTTTGTACCTACTTCGTAACCGTTTTTTTATAATCAATTTTTATGATCAATTACCAGAATTGATTTTTATAATCGATTATTAGGATCGATTTACATAACTGATTACTAAAATCAATTATTTTTTCATCAATCAATTATAAGGTAGAATCGAAAATCAATTTTGAGTTTTCATAAAGTCCCAGCCCTACTCACCAGGCTCATAGTAGAAACGATTCACATTTACACCGAAACATAGAACAATAACTTTGCTATGTGCCTTTGCCAGAAAAAGTGAAACTTCGTTGCCCTATGTAATCTAGTTTACCCAAGGTTTACTATGATAAATTTTCCTATGACCTACACAAAATTTCTTACCTTTTCACGTCGCAATTGTTCGAGATTGCTCTGTTTGGCAAGAGTTTCAGCTTCCAATTTCTCAATTTTACGCATAAGACGGTTTACAAGACACTCTTGCTCTTGTTCTAGTGTCTGTTCCAGCCTACATTTTTCTTGTCGTAGTTGAGTAAGTTTTCTAGAAAGATCATTTGTGAGACACTCTTCCTCTCTTTCATAATGATGAGCCAACGACTCCTTTTCTTTCTTCAGGGCTTGAATTTTTTTCAGAAGCGTGTTCGAAATAAATTCTTCCTCCTGTTCTGCTTTTGCTTGCTAAAAATTAAAAAAAAAACACCTTACACAAGATTTGTTTTGACAAAACACAAATAATGTGCCTATGTATACAGGGGTGGACTGATATTTTTCTTTTACTAGGCCTTATTGCAAATGGGCTCGAGAGACGTACTTTGACCAGAAAAAATAAATGTGTAGGCTCTTAAGGGATACTATTATCGGTCCTTTACTCATAGAAGAATATCGAAATGGGGAAATTTACTTGAATATATTGCAAGATGTTATCAATCCTCTAATCCCAGAAGCTGTAGAAAACCAAGATGACAAACATGGAAACTTACAAATGGATGAACACCTTCTTCACTATCAGCGAGATGGAGCCCTTGCTCATTACATATTACCCATCCGGCATCAGTTAAATGATAGGTTTCTTAATAAGTGGATTAGCAGCAGAGAAACAATCGAGTGGCCAGCTAGATCTTCAGATCTTATGCCACTAGATGTTTTTGTGGGAACACATAAAACTTGTAGTTTACAAAACGCCACCAGTGGATATTATTCAAGATTTATGAAATAGAATAACAAGGGAGTGTAGAGCTATCCGCCTGACGTAATCTAACCTTACATATACAATCTTTATAGACATTTAAAATAAAATATTGACGAATAACGGTCGAGTACATTTAATTTTATAAGTTCCTTGTCTTAGCTCTCTGTCACATATACTGTAAAATTGAGACATGCATATCCTAGCAACACGCTCTTTGTGCATCCTCCTTCTGCTGTTATAATACTATAGGATGTATCAAATTATGTGTGTTGACTGTGGAGATCTCGCTTATTTGAAGAGATACGACGATGGTTAAATTAGAGAAAAGTTGTGGGATTTTATGCCCATTAATAATCTAAAAAGAAATTAGAGCTGTCATGCTTAGTTTCTGAATATACTAAAAAAAAACCAAAATTTTGAATTTTTTATTTTCAGCTATAACTCATTTTTCATTTATATTACATATTTTTAGTTAACGCATTATTAAGACACTTTTATATGCTGAAACTAATTTTTTAATCAGATTTGGTATAGCTGCTACCATTGCTCATTTTCGACTGTCAACTTTTTTTTTGCTTACGGTCGACGTTTTTTTTAAATGTGTTTGAATAGAGTTTTTAATTCTGATTTCAACGATGTGTGACACTTTGCATTTTGTTTATTACAGAAAATAGATATTTCATAAGAGTGCCATGAAAAAAGCACGTCATTTAATTTATTTTAGAAAAATTCTAATAGGCCATGAACTGCTGGACGTAAAACAAAACACTATTATTATTTACTTTGACATTTAGCTACATTAGGTATGCGAAAATATCAGGAAACTTTGTTTTGAGCGTAGGCAGCAGGTTAAGTTATTTTTTACAAAAACAAATTAATGACACAGTTACTAACACAGATCAGAGAGTTTATTTTAGACAAGCTTCTGAGCATGTTTTACAAGGGTGTCAAATGTTTTGAACATTTCTTTAATAATTGTTTGTATTAGTGCAGTTCTAGTGTTATCTGTCGTATTTATTTAACCTGTTTTTATTCAAATTTGTTGTCAGTTGTAAACATAAAAACTGCAAGTGGAATTTTCAGTAAATTGTGCATGTTAGAAACTTTTTCATTAGTTTGTTTTTGTAAAAAATAACTTAACCTGCTGCCTATGCTCAAAACAAAATTTCCTGAAATTTTCGCATACCTAATGTATGTATCTAAATGTCAAAGTATTATATAATTTTTTATAAAATAAATTAAATGACGTGCTCTTTTCATGGCACTCTTATGAAATATTTATTTTCTGTAACAAAATGCTCAAAACTTAAACAAAATGCAAAGTGTGACACATCATTGAAATCAGAATTAAAAACTCTATTCAAATATAAAAAAAATAAAATGACGACCATAAGAAAAAAAAAGTTGACAGTCGAAGATGAGCAATGGTAGCAGCTATACCAAATCTGAATAAACAATTAGATTCAGCATATAAAAGTGTCTTAATAATGCGTTACGTAAAAATATGTAACATAAATGACAAATGAGTTATAGCCGAAAGCAGAAAATTCTAAATTTCAGTTTTTTTCAGTTTATTCAGAAGCTACGCAAGATAGCTCTAATTTCTTTAGATTATTAATAGGCATAAAATTTCACAACTTTTCTCTAATTTAACAATCGTCGTATCTCTTCAAATAAGCGAGATACCCATAGTTAACACGCAATTTGATACATCCTGTATATACAAAATTTTATCAGATTTATACGAAATTTGGTTTTTGAAGGTTTGTAAGGACGCTAATTTCAAATCTGATATAAAAAATGTACAACTTAAAATAGCAGATCCAATACGGCAGACTAATATACTAAATTTCAGCAGATTTATAAAAAACCCACGATAACTAATTAATCAGAATCGGTTAAGATGGTTAGGCCATATTAAAAAAATAGACGTTACAAGACTACCCAGACAACCGCTATATCAGGAAGCAGAAGGATCTAATAGGAAAGGAAGACCAAAACGACAGTGGCTGGAATGTGTTAAACAGGATCTAACAGAACTGGAGGTCTCCAAAAATGGCCTGTAGCACTGATTATTATTACTAGTACATATTATTCTCTGCTTCGACGAACATAAAAGTGGTATCCATATCATAGCCCTACAACTTAGACAACGTAAGAATTGTTAAATAAATAGTTCTGTCTGCATATTTTCGGTTTATTATTGATGAACTGTGGACATGCAACTGTCATTTTTTTGGTTCTTGTATGTCTTGCAGTCTAAATACATGCTATTACTATTAAATTTTAATAGAATGGTAAAAATTGAACAAAATTCACATAAATACATTATCGTCTTGGAGGGGGAAATTAATGTGCTCCGATTTCAAACCATGGTAAATTTAACGGCCCTACCTTCTACGAATGTTAAACTCTACGTTCATCTCATCAGGAATTTGTTCATAATAATACCGAATATAAATTTAATTTAACGCCTAGCGTAGTGTACCTTGGAACAGAAATAACAAGTAAAGGGAAGTGCAGTAGTGAGATAAAAAGGCGAATTATAGCTGGTTCAAAATGTGCCGGTGCATTAAATAAGGTGTTAAGTGATAAAAACATCAGTAAAAAATCTAAAGTTCGAATATACAAAACAATAATAAGGCCGGTAGTGACCTACGCGAGCGAAACCTGGACCGTCACGGAAGAATGCAAAAAAAACTTAGAGGTATTTGAAAGGAGGGCTCTGAGAAGAATATATGGTGGAAAAAATGAAAATGGAATCTGGAGAAGGAGAACCAACGAAGAAATAAAAGAACTATACAAAGACATAGGAATAAACGCAGTTATAACCCAGAGCAGACTTAGATGGTTAGGTCACATAGCACGACTACCAGAAAACGACATAATTAAAACCACAACAAACGCAGTAATACCAGGAAGGAATAGGAGAGGGAGACCGAGGAAAACTTGGTGGGATAACATAAATGAAGACACCACCCAGTACAACCTCCAGGAATGGGAAACCATGGCAAGAAATCGGATGCTATGGAAAACCCGTATCCAAGCTATAGGCCTTCAGGCCTGAAATGCTGTTATATATATATATATATACATATTATTCTCTGCTTCGACGAACATAAAAGTGGTATCCATATCATAGCCCTACAACTTAGACAACGTAAGAATTGTTAAATAAATAGTTCTGTCTGCATATTTTCGGTTTATTATTGATGAACTGTGGACATGCAACTGTCATTTTTTTGGTTCTTGTATGTCTTGCAGTCTAAATACATGCTATTACTATTAAATTTTAATAGAATGGTAAAAATTGAACAAAATTCACATAAATACATTATCGTCTTGGAGGGGGAAATTAATGTGCTCCGATTTCATACCATGGTAAATTTAACGGCCCTACCTTCTATGAATGTTAAACTCTACGTTCATCTCATCAGGAATTTGTTCAACATTTGCTAGGTTGTGTATAACCAACATGCAAATAATAATTTTGCACAAGTTTAGATGTCTGTTGAAGTGAATTTTATACTTACAATAATAACTGAAGCTTGTCGTAAATTTCGATTTTCCTCTTGCAATGTTTTGACTCTAAGTTTGTAAGTTTCTAATTCTACTTTAAGCACCCGATTTTGTTGCTGTAAACTTTCAATTCGCTTCTGTAATTGTTCCCTGGTTATGGGGCTCGGAGGCATCATTATAGGACCTCCATCAATGCTACTAGAATCTGATTCACTTGCAGAGTCTGCCATTTCTTTAATAACAAGAACATCTTTTATTACTTCTGGTTTATTACTCATCATAATTATCAAATTAGAAAAAACGGTAATAATTTACTATTGTACGTAAACAAAAAAGTGATTTCACAACAAAATTGCCGCTAGACTAGAATTTTTACTCGTTTCTTTAATCTCAAATAATTCAATAAATTGGTAAAAATCTAAGTACTGTCAACAAAACTACAATTCGCACCTGTAACTGTCAGTTTAAAACGCCAGAAAGAAACTAATATGATCACACATGTGGAACAAACCCAAAGACATCTACAAGACAGCCGCCATAATATAATTGCGGTACTAAAAATGTAAACAGTAAGTACTTTGCAAATGTAAATAACCCTATAAGTAACCAAAAACGTTAATATTACGCGCGAGTTAAGGTAATACCGAACGAACCATTTCAGAAAAATGCGCATTCGGTTGGACCAAAAACATGGTGAACGACGCTTTAACGGTAATCTTTTCACATGTAAAACAATTCAAATTTGAATTATCGCGAGACAAATATACACTGGGTTAAGCTCGCCCTTTCATTAAATATATTTTACGCTCGAAAATCCTATTTTGGTAGGCGCATATTAACAAATTTGCGTTTTGATTTCATTACGTTTACGCTTAGCGTTAACGGATAAATCAATCTCGGCAGTATCCAAATTTTACGACTGCATTATGAAATTTGTAATTGTTGTTAGAAAACATTAACGAATTGGTCAAAATGAACAATAAATTGCTTACGATTATTTGCATTGGCAATAATATATTGAAGTATTATTATGTATAGGAATAAGACATCCCCAACTTAAACATAACCTCAATTTACTCAAAAGAAGATTAAGAAGAGATCACACAATAATTCTACCCATAGTGTACTACTCTATTTATTTTTCTATAATTATTACATTTTTGTTAACAATGTAGATACAGAAACAAAAACTTAAATTATAGTACTAATCAAAGAAATATTACCTAAACTTAAATCTACAAATTATTTTCAAATATTTTGATGCTTTTGGTGTAGCTGACTGTTGCCATACAAATCCGTAATTTTTAAAAGTACCATTTTCGCAGGAAAGTTGATAAGAGGTGCCAGTTAAAAATTAATAACATTCATCATAAACAATATTAATGAAAAGATTGCAAAGTATATACAAATAAAAATGTACAAAAAATTATTACATTAATAGCTTGCAGGCTGCTTCCATATTTGTTTAAATAATGTACAAAAAAAAACTTTTTACGAGAGCATTATCGTACATTAACTCTACTAGTAAGTGATGAGGCACCATTTAGACAATAACATCCGTAATAACATATTCAATTAATATAAGGTCCGACAAGAATTTACAGACGAGTACTGCCCACCAACACAATAAAGTAAGTTCTAACGAATAAGGGTCTGTCAACGTTTTTTTAACTTGATGCCATAAGTAGATATGTTTGTTTACAAAATGGGCCGACCTGCTAGCATAGATTGGTCAATTCATAGGTTTTATGTTATTTTCTCACCCTTTTTCTTTTCGAGTTGTTTTTACTAAACACTTTTACAAAATACAAAAGTACTTTTATTCTACGCCACTCAGACTCAATCGTAACACCAAAACTTTTAATTTTGCACAAGTTAAGACACTATTTGGTCATCGTTTTGGTGTGTTACTTGTGTAGAACTCGCTTTTAAATTTTTGCAAGACTTTAAAGGTGCATGCTGTACAAAATATAAATTGAATATTGAAAGAAGTAGTTGAATATATAAAATATCAATTAAATGTATGGTAGTAGCTCTGCAATATCACAACATTCAATTTTTTTAATGAATGGATCATAACTGGCATAAAATACAAAACTTCGGCATTAATGTGTAATACGAAGTTACAACGCCTAACTTCCACTACTGCATACAGTGTTGCCAATTGTAAATTTACAAAGCTATTTTACACAGGATGTATGCAATTGTGTGTTAACTATTGGGATCTTGTTTATTTGAAAAAATATGACTGGTTAAATTAGAGAAAAGTTGTAAAATTTTATGCCCGTTATTAACATAAAAAGAAATTAGAGCTATGTTGCTTAGTTTCTGAAAAAAACTGAATTTTGTTTTTTTTATTTTTGGCTGTAAGTCATATTACATATTTTTAGTTCACGCATTATTACGAAACTTTTTTATGCTAAATCTAAACTTTTTATCAAATTTGATACAACTGCTACCATTGTTCATTCTCGACAGCAAACGCTTTTTTTCTTATGGTCAACATTTTAATTTTTTCCATATGGATGTAAAATTTCACAACTTTTCTCTAATTTAACCATCGTCGTATCCCTTCAAATAAGCGAGATCCCAATAGTTAACACGCAATTGCATACATCCTGTATATTTGGTAAATGTTTTATACAATTAATTAATGTTTGATATATTCAATAAATATTTTATAGATTCAACTTACATTTTCATTAAATATGTTTTATACAGTGAATTCTAATTTAAGTGAACATGGCAGTTAAGCATAGATAAAATTAAAATAGCTGTATATTATGTTCCTAGAAGAATTTCATTACTTGCAGTCACTCTAAATGGAAATATCATGGTTTGAACTCATAATCTCTAGCGTACGAAGCACATTCTCTACCAAGAAGACATTTGAGAATTGGTTTCGCAACCGGGTATTGACTTGATTATTATTAAATAATTTATTTACAGCCTTATTTGCATTTAATTTTTAAATAAATATTCTTTCCATGCTAAACTGCCATGTTCCACCTAAAAATTAGATTTTACTGTATATTCCAGCATTTTTTATTATGCCGCAAACAACATCTCATACTAAGTTCCATTTCCAACTAAATCATGCATTTTTTGAAACATTTGTAAGGTAGAGACAAAAGCTTTTTTTAATTAGAAAGACAGAATAGTATTTTTACACCAGCATTCTGTAGATAACACTACAAATTTGTTAAAATTGCTTGTATTATCAGAACGCCATTTGTTGAATTTTAACTTAAATAAAATATATATTAGCAATCTTTAATGAATTCTACTATTTGTACTAAATATATTCAAAATAGTTAACAAACTAATACTTTCAACGTAAAAGTTTCAAGTGATGTTAGAATATGGATGTCATGATATTCTGAAAACAACGATCAAATGAAATTCTTACTAATGTACAGTTGGGAGCAGGAAAAAGCGCACAACTCATGGCATGGACATTTTCATAATAGTAGTGCAAAGTAAAATTCACAAAACAACCTATTCGTGCACTTTTATCTGCTCCCGACTGTTACATGGATGTAAAAAATCAAAATATTTTCATTTCACCATGCCCAGTAATTAAGCAAATAATAATAGAATTGTGATAACTACCAAAATATACAAATTTAATGATTTTGTGCTCACAGCCAGCTTCACAGTACTTCTTAGAAACAACAAAGTTTACAGATAAAAACTAATCAAAGTGTAATATAAATTAAAACTATGGTTTCGCTCGGCAATAAAAACAAAGCATTCAAACAGTTCATTTTCTCTTAGTTGCTTAGTTCTATTTATATGCAAAATAGCAACCATTGGACACCCCAAAAAAAATCCAAACAAATTAAAAGTTTGCACATGTAGCTAATCAAATAATACGTATATTTGGTATAATATCAAAAGAAATAATTCATTGTTGAGCAAATTCTGAAAATGTTGTAATTATAACAAATTGTAAAAAAATGGTCTATACAGTCCGCCCAAAAAAAATCGGCCAAGTTATTTACTTTAGAAAATTTCTTTTCAGAAGTATGGTTTAGGACCACATTTTCTACAAAATGCCATCTTGTATTACATCAACTTTGCTTTTCTAAATACAACACTCTGCATATTATTACATATTCAAAAAGAGCTTTTCACTATGAAAAAAATTATTTTTTTGAAAATTCTCTATCGTGAAAAATACAATTTTGAAACTCAAAATTGTGAACTCGCACAGATCACAGTTGCCATGAATTTAATCATACATGGAATTTGAAGAGCATAAAAGAAGTGGTTGCAAGAGCCTAAGGAGCCCATTTAGAAGCAAAAGAAAAGATTCCATACAATTAATTTGTATTACTAATATTCTTTTATTAATAAATAAAAAATATGAAAAACGCCTAATATATTACAATTTTTGTTCTTAAGAAAATAGACACTACGTTATAAAATTAAAACAAAACAACTAAAATTTATTTCAACGTTCGTGTTTTGAAGTGGAAATTCAAGAATTCATTTTTTATAAATAATTCTAAATTAATTCAGATATAATCTATAAAATAATCTAAATAACCTCCATACAGCACGTTTTATCCTTAATCCATACAGAACGTCCTATAGACATCCACAACTGTGACAAAAGGACTACATATGGATGTGCATAAGATGTCCTCAGGGGCTAAAACGGATGTCCTATGGACATCCCAACATTCATAAAGGATGTCCACAAAATGTCCTATAAACATCGTTGTTTTGTATGTGAGATCACAGTTGCCATGAATTCAATCATAGAAACAAAAGAAAAACTGTGATGTAAAACTGTAAAGTTTGCCATTGATGTTAACTGTCATATTTCAAAAACTACTACTGCAACCATACTTTAATCAAAAATATCAAAGGTAACTAGATCACAAAATATTTCCCAATTTGTATCATTACTTTCTTCGCAAGAGATCAATGTTTTCTTTTGTTTCTATGATTGAATTCATGGCAACTGTGATCTTTGAGAGTTCACAATTTTGAGTTTTAGTATGATTTTTGTATGAAGTGTTATTTTACAGTGTTTGTAAAACTCGTTATTTTTGTGATGAATTGCTCTTTCGGAATATTTAACCATATACAGGGTGTTCTATTTAAAAAAGCAAAGTTAATGCCACTTTCCGTTATTTCTAGAAGTGTGAGACTTTCTTCTGTATCTTGTGATGTGAAAAAATGTTAATACATTATTTTTTTAAAAATATTCAACATGTGCATACTCAGTTTAAATTTTTTCCAATTCTTCCAAAGAAAAAAACATTGCATTGGTAATTAATGCGGTATTAGGTAATTAAAAAATTTAATTATAAAATTAAAAATATTTACTTTACAACTATATATGAAAAGTCAATAACTTAGTATCATATTTATTTTAAAATTTCTAATCAGAAGATGGTTTAAACTTCTTCGTATCCATCATATCAATGTTTTTATGTCTACTTATTCGCTTTGATTTAAGATAAGATAAAGTATCTCTGCTAGTGCTACTTTGCTTTTGTATTTCACTAATAGTAGGCTTAAGAGAAGATATATTCGGCACAGTTTGTTCTACAAAACCATCACACCGTTTTACACTTTCCTGCGAAGGTTTAATGTCAACTTCTTGAGAATTATCCTCCTTCTGAACACACTGATTTATAGCGATGCATATTTGCGAACTTGTTGACTCGGTTTGCATATCCGCGTCCAACTGTGATTCAGAGTTAAATGATGTATCATTATACAAATCACTTGTATCACCATCTTCAGTCATTTCTTCTTCCTCTTCTTCAAAGTCATCCATAAATTCATCTTCCTCATCTTCAGGATTATGTATTACTAATTTACCTATAAAAAAATTGTTAATTATTAAAATACAAATTAAATTAAAAAGGCCATTTTCACTGATCACGTACAAGGGTAATATAATTAATGACGTGCCTATATAAAGTATAGGATCGTTTTACGTAGTGATGTAAAATAGAATGCTATTTATTATCATGTTACTTTTCCAGATACATATCTTCGAAATTTTGCTAAAAACATTTTGTATTAAAAGTATTCTTTTTGTACTGGGCGCATTTTCCTCATCAATTCAGTACCGAATACGCTACCCCTAAGTGCAAAAGTTAAAAAGTTGTTGAAGTAGTACAATCTGCTCTTTATATTTATTTAGTCCAGTTTAGTATCAAAGTAAAAAAACTGCTTGTAGCACATTAAAATACCGTCTCCGTATTGGTATTTTGAATATCGTTTAGAACTAAACTCTGTTGGCGAATTTCTAATATTACAGAACATATATGCTGGATAATAAAAAATCAGCCTCACTATATTATATATTATCGTTTTTATTTAGAATTTTACTGGTATCACCATCTTCAGTCATTTCTTTTACGTTCACGTCAGTTGGCATGACCGCATTAGTGAAAAGGTGGAGAAATATGATTATGGTATACAGGGTGGTCCAACACTTATTACGTTCCTATTTAATTCTGAAACGCATCAAGATAGAGAAAAAATGTTAATAAAAGTTGTTTTGTAATGTTCAACCCACCTTTCTGCATACTTGAAAAAAAAAGAGCAAAGTACGTTGCCTGAACTTACCTATACTTTAGAAATAGTAACTTATCGTGTTTTTAAAAAAATAAAATCTATTTGTACAATTTCGAATATATACACGAAGGAAACTAACTACGCATTTTCCCCGCACACCAGAGAGAAACACTACTCCGCATCGATCATGAGCGAACCAATATACGTACTAACACACCAAGCATCAGCGTCAACTTAACTTTGCCCAGGGCATACCTTATTGTATTTAGAAATCGAAAAAGTTTTTTTTACAATTTATAATTCAGTAAAAACAGAAATTTTTGTAATCTCCGGTATATTACTAAACAAAAATGCATGAATATTCCATCTTCAAAAATTCATAGCAGACACCACAGATAAACTACTCGAATTGGACACGAACTAAATTATAGCTCGTCCCTAGCTCTATAAACAAGGTCCAAAATATATATTTTTCGAAACCTTGAATTCGAAAATTTGCATAAGTCAATATTTTCCTATACTGAAAGTATAGGGAAGTAAAAATTTAACCAATGCTGTAAGCACTCTATGACAATCGTGATTTTTTTTAAATAGCAACCTATCAATGTTTTGCGCTTAATGGATAGAAAATTTTTTTCTCTTTTCAATGATATAAAACTTATATATACCCTCCCCCAATTTTCTTCTTTCAATTGTTTTTGAATGCTAAGAGATAACAAGTGAATTTCAAAGCGCACTGCTGCTGTTGTGGCAGGCTGTTGTTTGAATTCAGGGCCTGCTAATATGAAGAAAGTTTTTAACGTTTACCTTGAAAATTTTATTACGTGGGGGTATACAAGTTTTATAGCATTGAAAAGAGAAAAAAATTTACTATCAAATAAGCACAAAAAATTGGTAGGTTGCTACTTCAAAAAAATGACAATCGTGCCACAGTGCTTACAGGATCGGTTAAATTTTTTTTCAAGTATGCTGAAATGTATGTCATATGTTACCACAAAACTTTTATTAACATATTTTTTTTCTTTATCTTGATCCGTTTCAGAATTAAATAGGGGTGTGATAAGTGTTGGATCACCCGTATATCAAGCTATTCAATTTATGTTTGTATCGTAGCTGATATACATACAGAGTAAGTAATTTAAGTGTTAAGTTGTTGATAACTAACTGCTGCATAAACTAAAATTAATACCAATTATACTGGGTGTTTAGCAATGGCTGTACAGCACATTACTTTGTTATTTTAAATAAAACGCCCTGTATATTATTGCATTTTAGGTTCCACATTTAATTCCAAATATAGAAGTGTTATGGTATTATAATCCTAATATAATGTTTTTCGAGTTATTTGCCTTTCTTTTTTTTTAATTTAGACATTATTATCAAGTAATATTACATAATTAATAATTTAGATACAAAAAACTTTCACCTATCGCTGTTTTCCACAGCCTACTAACACATTATAAAGTATTCAGTGCTACGTTAAAAACATCAGAATATTACAATCAGCAGAGACAATCACATCCAAAACTGCTGATGGCAAAACACTGGCTACAGAAAAACATGCAGTCGAACCCCGCTTTTCATATCACCCATCTACTTTGGTTTGTGTGAGAGGTATGGGTATGAGAATATGTCTATATGAAATGCAGATGAGTGATTTTTATGATATTTAATATGTAAGGAATGTAAATTTTTTTGGCCTTTTAAGTCAAAACTTGAAAAGTTGTAATAAATAGCTTCCTCAATTAGGATTCCAACCCAAGACCTCTACCTATCTTATCTGATTTAATCTTCTACCAACCGAGACACTAGCAATGTTAAAATCAGAGGTAGAATGTCATGCTTTTAAAACCCAAACGATCTATGAATTTCAAGTTATAAACCAGAAAAACCAAGTAAATCTACAATTATTAATAACAGTCAAGAAAATTTAATAATTCACTTAATCGTAACGACACAACAAAAGATTTTAAAATTACCTTTTGCCTTTATTTACTTACCATTAAGAGTAGGAAATGCAATATCTGGCAGTGAACTAGGATCCTTATTGTACTTTATCATAAGTTCTTTTATTAAGAACGAAATATCTTCCCTCTTTTTTGTAACTATAAACTCGTCAAACCAGTTCTTTAATTGTTTGATCGGTATATGGTAATCCCTTACCGGATCCTAAAAGTAAAACATTAAATTTTCTTTGTCAATCAAAAGTTAATATTGCTGTGAGAACCATAAAAGCTAATTAATATATTATAAATAAAATAAACGTATGAACATGTTGATATACGTATAAGGTTAAAGCAAATATATGTTGAAGTTATTAATTACTATTTTATTTATATTAATATGAACTTCGACGAGGTAAAGCTTAAATTTATTCAACAAAACAATTAATCATTTCTTGTTACATTTTACAAATTATTTAAAAGAGAAAATGTTAAGGTAACTTACGGTAAAAAACTGTTCTACATATTGTAGTAAGTATAGGCCACAATCAGTGAAATTTGTTTGTTGTGGAATTTTCGGGCAACTACCTTTAATGACGTCCTTATTGAAGATCCTCTCCTTGCCCATTTTTGCTTTATACTCACAAGTTAAATAATCACGAAGTGTAGCAACCACTCTAGCTCTGCTAGCTCCAGCTAGCGAGTCAAATATGAGGATGCAAGGCCTACATATAAAACAAAAAAATTGTATAGAAAATGGAACTATAACAAAAGCACATGAAAGTTAATAGATAATAGATATTACAGTCTTTAGTGGTTAGTCAGATCCAAATTTGTTTTAAAATTTCGTTAACAAAATTCAGTAGTTTAGTAGGCATTAATTTCCAAATATCAAAAGTTCATAGAAAGTGTCACCGAGTACGTTTACAACAAACATTTAGGTGCACCAAAAAATGTTACCTAATTTAATTTAGCTCATTTGGTGCAAACAGGCGAAACTTGATGCTTTCTCCATTGAGGTCGGGTCCCTTTTTTACGTGACATGACCTAAGCACTAATTTCATGGTTGTACATGATGATAACTCGGCCTAAGTTAACACCTTATCTATTCTCACATATGTTAAACTTTATTTACTTATTAACTGGACAACATTCACAAAGTTTTTTCCTTTAAACTGAAACGTAACTATTGGGCCTATCCTTGCTTCTCCAAGTTTATAAAAATCCGGCGACGCATGAACCTGAGTCGATCGAGCCACACTGCAAGCCTTTAACTTACAGAGCTGACAAGATCACCTGCATAATGAATAGTCACTAAAACTTACTGTTTTATAGGTTGTCTTTTTGGTCGTTCGGGTGGTTCAATTTGAGGTAATTCGGCAGGTTCAGATTCTTCACTATCCTCCTCAGAGTCCAATTCACTGTCATCTCCTTCAGCTTCATCTCGATCGCTTGCTTCACCTTCATCGCAAGGAATTGCTTTTTCATCCTTTTCTTTTTTGACAGTTGTGATAGTAACATTTCCTATTGTTGTGGAAGTATTCATTTCTGTAAAGACAACAATAAAGATAATACAGGGTAAGTCAACAACCCCGCGGTAGTCGATTTCCCCTTTATTAACTGTGGAGGTAGTTCCGCACCAAAAAATAAAAGACCTGTATTTTTTTGCTTTATCCAATTTCGATTGGAACTACTCTATAAACGTAGGTTGTCAAAAAGTAATATAATTTACTTCTAGTACTTCTATTTTTAAGAAACGGGTCTACGCAATATTATTTCCAAGAATATTTTTATATTTTTCAAAAAATTGAAGAAAAAAAAAGAAAAAAAAATGAAAAACTGGGTTCGCTTTTTTTTGAAGATCGGCGATAGTAAACTCTCTATAATTTTTTAATGCATGCATTAAATAATTTAATTTTATATCTTTTTTTCTTTAGTGTGTGATGGGAAAGCTTCTAGGAATTTTTTTAAGTTTCTTGTCCTATTCATCCATCGTAAAAAAAATAACACTTAATTTTCACCAATATTTTCCGACAAACACATTACAAATACAATGATCATTATTTGCTTTTTTAACCACATACTTTTTCTTTGTTTTACTTCCACAGGTACCGGGTTTCCGTCTATTGTTATGCAACCATCCATACCAGGAAAACACACGATGGCCAAGAACCAATGACAATTTTCATTAATAGGTATGATTACAAAATCCTTTTCAAAAAGATTTACACTCTTAGTCCACTTTTCTACACGTGCATGTCTTTTCTGCGCTGGAGTCAATGACGGATCTAATTCTGCAGGATGAGACCGCCTAAAAAATTATTCAAATTAGTAACATCGACTGTTACCACAACGTTTCTTGTGTATCACTAATTCTCAATTCTTATTAGATAAATTACTATAATTTGTACAATCATACCTTGATGCTTTAACAGGTTTAGTTGTTAAGCGCTTGTAGAAGAACGTAGAAAACACATGGACTTTCTCTTGTTGTTCCTTAGGTAAATTTAGCAGTAAATATTTTAAATAAAAGTCTATGATGACATCGTTTAGGAACTGATCTTGTGCGAGGCATAAGTAATCCTCTGTGTTGATTGGAAGCCCTCCTTTTCCAGGTGGATAAATAAGAAGTTGTTTGATTTCAGTGTATCTGTAACAATAAACAAAAGTTATAGTTTAGAATACATTAAATATTAATGTGAAAGTAAAATTAGAATATAGATTTCTATTAATTATTTATGAAAAAAATTATTTAAAAACGTGTTACAACATTTACGCAAAAGTCCAATAAACGAAGTTTTCAATCTGTTTCTTAACTGGAAAGCAGAAAATCTTTCACAAAATTTAGAAACGTTTCACTTTAGACCTTATGTGTATTCATGAAATTTTTAACAAAAAATTTAAGTTCATTAAAATGTCACTTACCCAGAACTAGCAATGACTTTACTTAATTCCTTCGGGCATGTCTTGACAAGGATGTCATTAGCTTCCTTTGTAGTCAATTCATCCATAATATTTAACGGTCTTCCATAAATGTGTTTAAACACTGTTTTAGTATCTTCGTTTACATTTTCTGGTAAAACCGTAATTCTTTTATAGGCTTCTTCTTTAGATAAAGGATCGAAATATAAATCACTCCCTTCTACCATGCCCAACTGTTCCCGTACTATTTGGCCCACAGATGGCACCACATAATAGAAAACAACAGGCAAAGCTTTTTGAAAATTTACTAATACTTTTACCATATGCTTTCTTTCTATTACAATAGTTCTTATATCATTAGGATCTTTGGGAGTTGGAACTTTCAAAACTATTCCTTTGGATTTAATAATCAACTGAAATAATTAAAATTAGTTAGAATTATTACCCTACTTTAAAAATATTGTAATACAAAATAATAATAATATTATAGCAACCAATGGCTCACTTTATGATACTACCCACATCCTATATGTACTTCAATAATTATTTATACCCTATTCTTGTCTTGAATAAGACGACTAAAGAGTTAATATTTATTTAACGTTATGGCGTTGGTACAAAATATATAAAAATTGTAATTTTAATGTGAAATTCTGATTTGCTGCACCAAGGTATTCTTTCGTCAATGAAATATAGCCCCTCTCATAGTTAATTCAGTTTTTTTTTAAATATTTTCATTACTTCATTGTAAGTTTATTAAGCAATTAATCAGAATTATACTATTTTAGTCCATGTTTTTAATTCTCTAACGAAAGTTCCACAAAATAGCCCAGTCAACAAAAAAGGCCGCTTGTGTAAACCAAATTATAAAGTTTTCATATTTGATATAAGTACTTGTGAATATACCTTAGAATAAAATATACGTCGAGTTACCCCTGGGAAAGTGGTGGCTTCCTCCCCTAAATTCCAAAAAACACCCCTTAGATCCAGAATTGGCTTTTTGCATTTATCTCGTAAACGGTGGACCGAATGAAAAATGTTACAGCAGACAAAACTACAGTTCGCGCTCAATCGAGACAAAAAAAAGAAAGAAAGTGCGAGAAATTTATAGTTAGGAGTTGTACAACCTAACATCGCACTATACCTGGATGGGGGGGGGATGAGTGCCCTAAATATAATACATAAAGAATGTTTGTTGGAGATACGAACCATTTACCTTAGATTTAAGCATATGAAAATTATTGAATATAGGTACATAAAATACTTTATTACTTCAACAATATTTATTTATTTGAACCTTATACCTATTTCAATGACTAGGACATCTGAGAAGAATGGTAGAATCAAGAACAGTGAAAAATTTCGCATGGAAAGTTCTAAGGGGTAAGAAAAAGAGGAAGACCACAGAAGAAATGGTGGAAAGCACTGCAAGAGGACCTACAGGACAAAGGAATAACTGAATGGAGAAAATTAAGAACCGGAAAGAATGGACAAAACTGGTAACGCAATAGGCCTAAAGGCCTTAATTTTCAAATTTTAAGTTTACACCAATTGCGTTCACCGTCTTGTGCCAGGCTCTAAACCTGGTGCCCAATATGTTATGCCCTGCTGTGTCCGTAAGGTTTTGCAAGAACGGAACAAAATTCTTTCCATAGGGCCAAAACATACAATTTGTAAGTGCAACCCTGCAAAAAAATCGTTTTTGGTATTCACGATGTTTCCAAAGGTTCACGACTTTAACTTCTCGCATGCAGAGTTGTAGATCTCGACAAGCTGTACAAACCCCATCTGGCTAACCTACCTGGTTTCAAAGTTACGGAATTACGAACTTCTTTAAAACTGTTTGCTACATCTGGTTAGATTTCAACGAATTCTTTCGTTTGGTGAAAACCGTATGGAGCTATTGTTGCTCCTTCACCCTTCACTCCCCTGTTCTTGCCGCGATTGAGCGCGGACTATAGCTTTTATGGCAAAAATGCATATGATTTTTTTTGTTCAAAATTTTATTCCTTACAGTTTTGTCCGAAGTAACATTTTTCATCGGATAGTGGTTACAAGATAATTCCGAAAAACCAATTCAAGGTCACCGAACTATGGTATTTTTTGGAATTTAGAGGATGAAGTCACCGTTGCACAGAGGTATTTATTTGTACAGTAACTCAAATACCTTTTACATTACTTTACTGTATTAAAGTCTCTAAACTATATTCATGTTAAGTTTGGGATCCCATGCAGCAGTTTTAGTATGTTATAAAAAAATCATATTTAAATTTTTTTAAAGAAATAAGTAGAGGGAAATAATTTTTAAGATTTTTCTTTTTCTACCATTTTCGAATCACTTAAAAGTAACAGACACTGTTAACAAAACAGTAATTTCACACTGGTGATACAATGAAAAAAAAATCATTATATTATCCTCTTATATAAAAGAACACAGTATACATACAGCTAAATTTTACATGTAGCCTAGCCCTCGTCGCGTTTATCCCCTATTTCCCCCTACACCCCTTTCTTGGTTGCAAATTAGAGTTTTTTTAGATACACATAGAATAATTATCCTTACCAAATGACCTAAAATATACTTAATTTTTCTTATAGTACGCCCTATCCTGGAATTTTCAGTATCCCCCCAATTCTAGTCGCTATTAAGAATTGCGACAGAAAAAATATTCCAGACCACTAAAGGTAGTCTGCATCTGTATTTCAGCTCGTTTACCGAACAACAAATATGTTTGGCAACCTGGCCATGAAAGGGTTTAATATCCTGAACAAAAAGTCATGAAGCCGTAGAAAACAAAACTCATGCAAAAAATTAGTCATACACAAATTGTCATTGAAAAGCAATTTTTCGCTTGACAGATGAACTAAGTTCCGACAAGAGCTTAGTTTTCCATGGCCAAGCCTTACAAACTTTGTTTTTTGCTCATACGTTACATACACAATAATTACTATAAGCGTATAATTAAACACTATGAAAAAATTTCGTTAATACAGAAGAAAAGTAAAAAGAATTTTCGTATAAAACTGTACAGTTGTTTTTTTAATTTATAGAATCTCTCAACAATAATACTTACATTTTCACTGGGGATATATCGGTAAGACCCTATTCTGATAGTTCTACATATTAAAGTAGTTGATAAGTCTTGTGCATCATCTTTGCCACCACCTGAAAAAAGGTAGTTGTACATGAATGTATAAAGCACAAATAACATACACAACTTGTACGTTTAGAGAAGTGGTCTGTAATTATATCTATGCAGAAACATACCAGCTTGTTCGTCGTAACAAGCTCTGGGAAACAATACATACAGTACATATATGATTGTTTCGATATTCTAAATCGAGCTATATGATTGATTTTTATTACATGGAGGTATCAAAAAAAATGCTGCACTAATACACACAATGAGACATTCCTCATAAGTACCGCATGCTCTTTGGTCCCCAAAATTTTGTGTCCGCGTTCTCTGATTTAATTCAATACATTTAACTTTCCCACGGTAGAAGTGATGTTTATCCATTGAACCTTTATGCTGCTGAATTACGAATGCGTAAGCTTTCGCCCTGAGCTGAGTTAGGAAAGGCCAAAAACGTATATTTGCAGACGTAGCACACTATTTATATATCGCGCGTATATTTACATTTGTAGCAAGGTTGTAGTTAGCTTTTAGCTTATTCATTGTGCACGTAGATACACGTGTGTAGCACACGATACCTAATCGCCTTAGAATCATAATGCATGCTAGAGTATCACAGGTTTGTTAGGTCGCAAAAACGTGTAGAGTGTAGCTTATTCAAGTCGCTTTTACAAGCCGCATCCGTAGCAGTCAAAAGGTTAACCCACTCCATAGCAAGCCAACATATGCAGGGTTGCCAGATTAAGCAAAACGTAAATCATGAAAACAAAATAATCGTGAGAAATCATGAAATTCTAGAAATTTGCACAATTGAAAAAATTGGTGTCATAAATGATTTTTTGTATCTAACTGACAAAATCTACACCTACGCACCTAAAAGACTATGGGGCACCAACTGTAAAGTGAAAATATGCTGTGCATTTCACGTTATTCACGGGAAATTGTCCTAATATTTATTATATACAGGGTGTCCAAGATAAGGAGTGCATGCATGGGGATCTCGTAAACGGTAAGACATTCGATTAAATGAAAAGAATTGTTCAGCATCTCGAGTACTACTAAAATCCACATTCAATTCTTACAATTTTTGCTTCATTTTCAGTATAGACTGACAAAACTAAAACTTTCAGTTTTCGTTTTTTGTGTATAATTTGGTTATTATCGTAAATAACGCAAATAGGTTTTTACATTATTTAGACACTTTTTTACACAGATTTCGAATCTGAAATTAAAATTTTTTAGGTCGTTCACTTTTCAAGATATTGACATTAACTTCACTTTTTTAAATATGCGTCAAAGGCGGCCATGTCATCATTGAATAGAGCTCTTTTTTTCCTTTTCTTTGATACAAGGTTTAATTGTTTTATCTTCACAAATAATGGAGTTATAGGCAAAAAACTGTTTTTTATAGTAGGCTGTGAAAAGATGTTTTCTTGTAATAGGCTGAAAATTAACAAAAATAAAGAAAACAAAAAACAAAAGGCTGCATTTGTTTCCATTAAGGTTTGATCAGTTTATCTTCCCAAATAATGAAGTGATAAGTTATAAGCGAGAAATTGTTTGTTGTAAAAAAACAAAAAAAACACCTGAATGTTTCAGGGAATAAAACTATTAAAAATGTAGGTTTGTATAACAATTAAAAGACGTTTAACTTTTAAATACTCCTGCTAAGTAAAGTAATACAACACGAAAAGGAAGACAAATTTAGAATGACAATAAACTCGTGTAAAGATGCAGATATTGCGAAAACAAATTAAATAGTACTCATCTCTGATATCATACGATCATATGTTTTTAATAGTTTTATTCTCTGAAACATTCAGGTGTTTTTTTTGTTTTTTTACAACAAACAATTTCTCGCTTATAACTTTATTATTTGGGAAGATAAACTGAGTTTTTCACAGCTCACTATAAAAAAAAAAGGTTTCTTGCTTATAACTCCGTTATTTGTAAAAATGAACCCATTAAACCTTATATCAGAGAAAAGAAAAAAAGCGCTCTATTGAATGATGACATGGCCGCATTTAACGCATATTTAAAAAAACGAAGTTAATGTCAATATCTTGAAAATTGAACGACCTATAAAAATTTTAATTTGAGATTCTAAATGTGTAAAAAAGTGTCTTAATAATGTCAAAACCTCTTTGCGCTATCTTTGATAATAATCAAATTATACACGAAAAACGAAAACTGAATATTTTAGTTTTTTCAGTCTGTACTGAAAATTAAGCAAAAATGGTAGGATTTGAATGTGGATCATAGTAGTACTTGAGATGCTGAACAATTCTTCTCATTTAACCCAATCTCTATCTCTTACTGTTTACGAGATCCCCATGCACGCACTCCTTATCTTGGACACCCTGTATACACACATTTAGTTAAATGCTTTTTATTTTAATAAATCTCTGTAGATTTAAATAAATCTTAAAACATTTATTATAAATTTTCGAATATTCAGTAAATCTGTATGTATTTAGATAAATCTGCACATATTTGTTTTAAAGCTTTCAATATTTAATAAATCTTCACAGGTTTAAATAAATTTTTACCGATTTAAATAAATCTTTACACATTTACACTATGCAAGAGACCTTTTAAACGCATGAAAACTGTGAAATATAATTTCAAAAATTTGGATTTTCCCCCTCCCTCCCAATTTTGGCTGAT
This sequence comes from Ctenicera cuprea, assembly GCA_958336395.1. Classification (NCBI taxonomy): domain Eukaryota; kingdom Metazoa; phylum Arthropoda; class Insecta; order Coleoptera; family Elateridae; genus Ctenicera; species Ctenicera cuprea. Next base: position 64,798,890 of record OY284487.1, on the reverse strand, counting down.
GAATGTGCTGTGTCGTCGCGGGTTTTCTTTTACACCAAGGAATCTGTTTCAAAATCATCAATTTTTTTTTTCCTTTTTTTCTCATAAAACATTTTGTTTTTTAAATCAAAGCAGATAATGTGTGCAGGTGTGGACTGGGCAACTATACCTTGTCTGAATCATCCGTCCGATACAGAGGTAACATTGTAACCGCATAAAATCTGTGGAGTGGTTGGACGTGTCTTTAGGTGCTATGGAATTTTGTGATTCCAAACTACTGTTTATTGCCATTAGCTCATTTTTTAATATTGTAATTTGTTTGTTGCTACATTTTAAAATAACGCTCAATTAATTCTTACCTCTTACAGCGCTAAATGTATCATCCAACTCCGAGAAGTTTTGCTGAATATCACTCATAGATGGTTCTTTCCTAATTGCGCTCAATGTGACCGAAGAGTTGCTCAACCTTCTAATTAGCTGATCTGTCTCCTAAACAAAAAAAAGAAATATTGTAGCCAACATAGTTAAAATGTTAGTTTTACTCAAATAACTTCTTAAGTTCATTATGCAAAAAAATTTATCATTCACTATGTACTATCTCACTTTTACCTAAATTAGTATATATTTTTAAAGTATATAAAATTATCTTCTACTTACAGAAAGCTTATTAGTGTAGGAATCTTCCTCTTCCTCTTCTTCCCCTGAACTAAGAGTTAGAACAACGGGTTCCGGTTCTACTATCTTTGGCTTTTTTTTCTTGTTTGGCCCATTTGTCAACTTATTATTAACACCACCTTAACAGCAAAATAAACGTATAAATAAAATACCTTGTCTGCTTTAAATGACCAATTCTTTCACAGCATGATTATACAATTTTTGTGCTAGTTAACCTGATCAATTTCAGATCAAAAATTTGAGCAATTTCCTCAAAAAAATTTCTTATGTTAACTGTAACCCCATAATATTTTTATAATGTTATAAAACAAAAACTCTCAAGCAGTTGAAAAGAAAAATAAGGTTCATATTTAAAAAAGTCATACACAGTTGAAGAAAAAAAAAAGATTGCAAGAACTTTATCATCATTATTATTATTATTAAACAATAACAAGAGACATTTAAATAATACTCACCGGGATTCTTTTGCGGTACAGGTTTCTTATCCTGCATCGTCGGAAAGGCTTTCAGTGTATCAGAATTTTTACCATTAGCAGCATTGTTGTTTGATAATGGTCTAGTTTTGACATCATCTGGTAATTTGAATCGACACCTTAAACATCTGTTGAAATTTTCAGAAGTGTAACCGCAATGATTGCAAACAGCAAGTAGACCGGACACAAATCGAGGTGTCTCAATCTCTGCAGGGGGTTCGGGAATATGTATTTCTGATGAACTTGTTTCGGCAGATGCAGAAGAATCTCCTTTTTGAGAATTAGACTGAGAATTTAATTCTTCTGAGTCTGCTGTGTCGTCTTGATTCTGAAAAATAGTGAAGGCAACTTGCTTGATATTTATCTCATAACTTATACAGGGTGTTTTCATAATGGTGGGTAAGTTTGAAAATAAATTGTACCTTTAAAAATAAGGAAAAAAGTTCCTACAAACATGATTTTGTGTTAAACTTTCAATGCTTAAACTATAATTTTAAAATTTTTACGCGGGAAATACTCTTTCTATGTTGGGGGGGGGGGGGAAGCTTTTTCTAAACCTTTTCGATCTTTACACATTTTGAATATTTCATATGAAAATTTTATTCATTATATAAAAATACAAAAAGAGGTACACAGAAATTTTTAAATCCAACGGTTTTTGAAATAATTAATTTTTGCTAGAAATCGGTTGCCATAAAGGTCTAATTGTTTCGTGAAGATGCACAAATAATTTATACAAACTTTGAGGGTAAGTTCTACATACCAAAGCATTAAAAAAAGATTCTATGAGTAGAGAAATGCTGGCTTACTAAACAGTTTGGACTGTTCCCTCTTCCAAAGGCTATAACTTCGTAAGAAGACATTTCCAAGCCTACGTTTTTATTGCTTTGAGCATAGAACTTTACCTTAAGGTTTACACAAACTATTTAGGCATCGCAAGGAAACATTCAGACCTTCATGGGAACTCAATCATTCACAAAAATTGAATCACATTTAGTGACTTTTTACAAGAGTACCGTTTTTGTATAGGGAATAAGATTAAAACGCAGCAAAACTACAGATTAAATTTGCAAAAACATAACACCTAAAATATCTCTTCACTAATACACTGAAAGCAATGCAATTTAGCTAATTTAAAAATTAAAATTCAAACAGTTTTATATACTTAAAATTCAAGCGTACAGTTGAGCGTATTTTTATTAAAATATTAAGCGAGTTACAACAGGTAAATGAAAATGCAGGCGCATGCGTTAGGATATTTGTTGCCTGTTACCATCTATTTTAAGTAATAGTTATGTAGACGTATTGTGCAGTGCTCATACCAAACATTATACCATTTTTAAGTTTCAGTGCAGAACGTTTTAGTAAAAAGTAAATTATATTAAATGTATTGCACAACCCACCATTACTGGAATGACAAGAAAAAAAATTGAGCACCACGCACTTGCACGTAAAGTATCAGTGCAAACCTTCCCTCACAGGAATAACGTTGAAGCGTGGAACCAAAAGATGAAAAGATTAGTAGTTTCATAAACATTAGCCCTTCACCAAATGCAGTTAATTATCATAAAAACTATTTACGAGGAAAAAAGCAAGTGAATCTTATTCTGAAACTGGCATTACTCCAATTGCTTTGCTTCAGAAACAGATTGCTACCAGTCCCCCCCCCCCCCCAATGGCTTACTTTTAAAATTCTATTGGTGAACTTTTTAGAAGATTGTTAAAGTATGTAAACGTAATAGAAAGATCAGTAATTTGTAATAACTTTAAGAAAAATAAATATATTCATTTTGCCGAGTTTCGAATTTGTGACTTTTTAATATTTTGAAAGCGGGTTTTAGCTGTATGCAAGCTGTCTTGTATTTCTGTTTTGTGTGCTGGCCCAGATTATCTTTTTTTCTTTTAAATCTCATACTTTGTTATAATCACACTTGCACCCTATATTCAATTAAGTTTTACAAATACTGCTATGGTTCAATTTTGATCGTATAATGTTAAGATATAGGTACAATGGCAGGGTTGCGTGTTGGGAGCGCTGCAAGCGATGTTGGATATTTTATGTTGTTACCTAGATTCGGCAGCAGCTAGTTCTGCAATCAAGGTTAAATGTTAAATTGGTTGACATTTGAGGTTGAGGTTTGAGGTTGAGGCAAAAAATGTGTTGAAGCAAATTGCAGACATTCCTTTAGATAACATACTCGCAATCAGATTAGGTAAAAGGGATGCTTCTAATACAAAAAAGAGACCGCTGAAAATAGTTCTGCAAAGTGCCGAAGATGCACTCACTGTACTACGTAATAAGTCCAAAATCCTTCCAAACAATGGAATAAAACTTGTGTCTGATCAAACTCCCATGCAGAGAGAACATTTATTAAGCCTACGAAAATAACTTGAAACTAGAAAAAGCAGGGGTGAGGAAAACGTTACAATTAAATATATTCATGGCACTCCGACAATTATACACCTCCCAAACTCGATAAAAAAGTAACTAACGATGTTCTTCTAGATATTTCAATCTTTTATACTAACCTGGATTCGCTCACGGCTAAATTCGATCTGTTACTTACTGAAATCCATAAACTTAACCCTTCCATTAGAATTATCACTGAATCGTGGCTCAACAGCAAAATACCCAACTCACTAATACAAATCCACGATTATACAATTTATAGAAAAGACCGAATTGATAGAAAAGGTGGAGGAACAATTATGTATGTGAAGAAATCAGTTAAAGGCCTCAACATCGTATCTACCATAGCACAAGAATTCCATGATAACGGAAGCACAGAAGACGTCTGGCTAGAGATAGAGATTAGTTGAACCAAACTACTGGGGGGTGGCATCTACAGATCACAATCCTCTTCTACTGAAAATAACACAACCATTTTTAATAAAATCCTAAATGCGTCGGACTCGAGAACCACAATTATTTTTGGAGACTTCAATTTTCCTGGTTTAAAGTGGCCTGAGATAGCAATTCCGGATCCAACCAGTACTGGCGCGGCATCGGAGTTCGCAAGAATGTTTCTGGAAAGTAATTTACATCAACATGTCACTCAACCCACCAGATTTAGAGGTAGTGAAACACCCAATATCCTTGATCTTATCTTATGTAATGACGAAAACTTGATAACGCAAATTGAATATTTACCACCTATAGGAATTAGTGATCATATAGTGTTGCTAACCACTTTTCAATTGACCATTAATACAACTATGCCAACACCTACAGGAAAAAGAAGTTTCTTTAATGCTAATTACGATTTAGTCAACAATAGCATTATTAATGCTGATATCAACCAGATAATTAACGAGCAACAAACCGAACATAAGTGGAAGCTTTTTGTAGACCATATCAACGACGTCATCTCTACAAATATACCTGAAAAACACATCAGAGGAAACCGGGCATGAATGAAACCTTGGATTAACAGGCATATCTTGAATCTCATAGCCGACAAAAAGAGGAGCTGGAGAAATTACAGAAGGAGCCTCAATCAGAATACTTATGAAACTTACAAATATGCCAAAAATTTAGTAACCTCTGAAGTACGTGCAGCTAGAACTCGTTTTGAGCACAGCTTAGTTGACCGGGGACCTAAGTCTTTCTACAGGTATGTCTCCAAGAACCTAGTTTCGTCTGTACCCCTGCCCCCTACTATTCGAAGGCTTGATGGAACTCTTATTACGTCACCCAAGGACATGGCGGAAGAATTTGCGGAACAGTTTCAAAAGGCCTATGTGGACGAGCCCGGCGGTCCAATTCCAAATGTAAATGGTATACCTAGAGTTTCTGAGTCTTTATAAGTGATATAACTTTTAGTAATGAAGTGGTTGAAAAAGTTTTGGCTACCCTTAATCAAAACTCTTCTCCTGGATCGGATAACTTGCCACCTATATTCTATAAAAAATGTGCAAGGTCGCTAGCCCCTATCCTAGCTGATATTATGTCAAATTCTTTTAATAACGGATCACTTCCTACTCAGTGGAAAGAAGCAGTTGTGACACCAATTTACAAAAAAGGAGACAGAGCGTCTGCTGGGAACTACCGACCAATAAGTTTGACCCCTGTTGCTTGCAAATGCATGGAGAGAATTATTGTGAATGAAATTATACCTTTCCTGCAAGAAAATGACATTCTGCAGAGCTCTCAGCATGGATTTATTCCAGGTAGGTCTACCACAACTAATTTACTGTGTGCTATGCATGAATGGTCTAAACTCGTTGATAGTGGCTGCCCAGTAGATATAATCTACCTAGATTTTGAAAAGGCATTTGACCGAGTTCCCTTCAACAGACTCATAACAGTACTAGAGCACTGTGGTATAAGAGATAAATTACTAATATGGATTTCATCTTTCCTTCAAGTAAGGACGTATCGTGTAAAAGTTGGATCTTCGCAATCACAGTCTTATAGTGTCGTCAGTGGTGTCCCTCAGGGGTCGGTACTCGGTCCAATTCTTTTCAACATATACATATCTCACTTGAGTACTGTTATTGGATCCTGTTGCAGCCAATATGCGGATGATACCAAATTCTTTGGAAACCCACTTACTAGTAGCGATGCTCTTCAAGGAGACCTTGATAGGATCATGGAATGGACTAACAGCTGGTTATTAACTCTAAATAAAGACAAATGTGTAGTAGTGCACATGGGAAATAATAACCCGCAGATCCAATATAGTCTCAGTGGCATTCCTCTTAAGACTACCGATTCGCAACTTGATCTTGGGATTACTATTACAAATAACCTTAAATGGGGAAACCACATTTCTAATGTTGTGAAAAAGGCCAACTCTATTTTGTATTTAACAAAAGTTGCCTTCTCTGCGAGCTCGGCAGAATTATTATTAAAAATATATACCACCTATATCAGACCTATCCTAGAATATGGATACCAAATTTGGTCTCCATATTTCATTAAAGATATAGAAATGATTGAGCATGTTCAGAGGCGGGCAACCAAGATCCCATTGGAGCTTCAACATTTAAGCTACCCTGAGAGATTGCGAACCCTAGGGCTAACAACGCTTAAAGAAAGGCGTGAACGTGGGGACCTAATCGAAGTGTATAAAATCCTTTCAGGGAAATATAATAGTGAGCAAATGCCAAATATCTTCATACGCAACACAAATATACATCTATGTGGCCACGACATGAAGCTTAGCAAAGATCATTTTAACACTAATATAAGAAAACATTTTTTGACGAACAGAGCAGTTGATGAGTGGAATCGTCTCCCTCAAGATATTGTTAGTGCCAGGTCAGTTAACGATTTTAAAAATAAACTTGACAGCTTTCTTAAAAATAAAGTGTAGCCACTTGTGAATCAAGTTCCAATGCTCCTAAGTTACATACCTATGGGTATTCTTTTTTTTTTGTTCTATTTTTTTAAATTTTGTTCCTATTATTTTTAAGAATGATTATTTTCATGGATTTGTTTTATTACATTATTATTATTACATTAATATTATGTGAACAGGGACGCATATTAAGTCGCAGCCAAACAGCTCTGCTGCTGCTGTGTAAATGTAAAATAAAATAAAAATTTGAATTTAAAGGTGGATTTAAAACCAGTCAATCTAAAACCTTGTTAAATGGATGATTTACATCAGAGATTAAAAGAAGCGAATGTAACACTGGAACCTCAATTGCACAGCCATCTGCGGCCGACTCTACGTAACAACATTTAAAATACCCACTATCGATTGCAGTGCCCCTAAAATGCAAACTTCGCATTTTATAACAACATAAAAAGTTTAGGTGAAGTGCTTTGCCCATTTTTCATTGTTCCCATAACTGTTTCCTGCTTGGCTATCATGAAAAATATTGTATTTCGTATTTACTTTACTACTTCCTTTACTTTCCCTACATACTTTAATTAGTACTGCATTACCATTGCTATGTTTATACAGTGTGTGAATAATTGGTTGCTGATTTGGATACTTTAGGTTCAATAAGTGAGAAACTTCCTTCTTGAGTTCTAGTTTTATTACCACAGCCAAATAAGAATTCCAATTTACTGAGTTTTGGTCAACCCCATCACAATTGAATTATCAAGTGAAACAATCGCACACTAGATTTGTTCCAAAAAAAGATGTTTTTTGTGAGTTATTCAATTGGAACAACGGTTGTCCATACATTATTGGTTAATATTTGACAAAAAAAGAACAGTGCTCTAAATTCCTCTTGAAAAGAGCTTTCAAACGAGCCGTCACACGTCATACTATGCCATTAAATAAAAATAAGGATCAAGTCACTGCGGTGTGTGACGTTACCCTTTAGCAACAGCAATATGCTTATAATGTAGATGGCATAAAACTGAAATTTACGTGTCCAAGCATTTTTAGAAAAACAATATATTGAGATATTGAATTTGTTCCATACTTTATCCACACACTGTATACATTTATAAACAATGAAGAAACTGCATACACAGGGTGAGTCAACAACGTCGCAGTGGTCGATATCTTCTTTACTATTGAAAATGCAGAAAAATGTTTTAAATAAATGTTTTAGAGAACCAAGAGGACCGCATTTTAAAATTGTTTTTAATTATACATGAGGTTCCATATAAGAGTGACAAAGCAAAGTTATGTTCTTTAAATTGACAAGCACATTAAAACTAAATTTCAGAGTGCATTTATTATATTAAAACAATTATACCAAATTAAAGACGTACTAACAACTAAAGCAAAAGTCACATTTTCAGATTCACTGGTATTATCATTGTTTAATTATTGTGATTGTGTATATGCTCCATTCCTTACTGGAAAAAACAAAACCATGATTCAGAGGATACAAAATGCCTGTAAACATTACTGCTTGGGACTACCACATAGTGAGCACACTAGTAAACGTATCCAAAACATTGGCTGGCTGAGGATGAACGAAAGGCAGGAATTACATCTATCTTGTTTTGTCTTCAAAATCTATGAATCTAGGACGCTGAACCATTTGTACCAAAAACCCAAAGTTCGAAGTGAAGTACATAATCGTGATACACGTAATAATTCTCAACTGAATATTCCATCACATAGTACGAGCATATTCAAATGCGGTTTTTCTTACTTGGTCCCAAATATTATTAATGAAAACTCTAGACATGAAGTTACATGTCTTTAAAGCTTCAGGAAACTTGTAAAGGGCAAACTGTGACCTGATAAAGTATTGCTATCATTTCCTTATTAATTTTTAATAGTTATATGAACTGTTGATTTTAAATATTTTTAAATTTTAGTTTTAAATATTTATATTTTTAGTTTATTGTCAAGAAAGATTGATTAGTTATAGGGGACAGGTAGAGTTGTGAATTATCCTTGTGGATGAACTCTACCTTTTATACAATCTTTGGAATAATGTCTCTACATTTATTTCGGTGTCTCAACTTTGTAATATATGTAATAATATACCAAAAAGAATGTGTAATAAACGTTATTATTATTATTATTACAGAACACCCTATACATATATTTCTGCATATTCTTCTTTTTTATTTGCCTTTCTGACTATGTTTCGTTTTTGATTGAAATTCCGTTGCAGCATTGCCAAGTTATTTCACTTCTTTTTGAAAAATTTGACATTTGCAGACGTCACTAATAAAATGTGCACGAGCCGTATTTCCCAAGATTAAACAAAGTTTTTCTGATAAACCTTAGTCAAGACTATGTACTATGCTCCAGATATTTTAAAGTAGAATTTCAACAGCGTGCAAATATTTTTAGAAATTACCCGATTGTTTGCTTAGAATCTCATTTATTCAAAAACCGTTGAAGTTAGGTATAACCATTATTTAATAAAATTTATAGTGCTAAGATCTCTATCCAACTATCTAAAAATATACAAACTGTTCCGTTTAAAAAAAATCGAGTTATGACCATTAGAGTTGGAAATATTTGCACTGCAGAAATAAACACCCTGTATAACCAAACTCAACTTTAATGGTCTCGACTAAGGTTTAAAAAAAGTTTGTTTAATCTTGGGAAATAAGGCTCGGGCAGGTTTTATCAGTGACGCCTGCGAATATCAAATTTTTCGAAAAAGTGAAATAACTTGGTAACGCTACAAGGGACTTTTAAAAACAAAACATAATCTGAGAGGCAATTAAAAGACGCAAAAGAATATGCAAAACTATACAGGGTATTCTATTAGAAAAAAACATTACTTTGCTTTGTCTTTGTCTTGTATGGAACCTCTGTATAATTAAAAATAATTTTAAAATGTAGACATCTTAGTCCCCTAAAACATTTTTCTGTATTTTAAATAGTAAAGAAGATATCGACCATTGCGGCGTTGTTGACTCGCCCTCTATAAAAGTGCTTGCTGCTTTCCTATTGGTTCACCATCTTCGCCACAATAACCTGCCCTTTTGGGTGTGTGTTTATCATTGTCAGGTACGATTTTAGTGGTTGCAGACCACAAACACTTGTAAAGCACCAATTTTGGCAGCTCTATTCAAACACTGAAGAAATACTAAATGTAAATAATACACTACTACAAACTTACGCTATTTTCTGCATGCTGTATTCCCACTGTCACTAAATAATTTATACCAGCATGATTAGTTTCTGTGCATTCAATTTTGGTATCAGGATGAAATGGAACTCCAACCTAGAATGAGGAAAATGTATTGTAAATACATTGATTGGATTACAAAATCAACACACTGTTTAGGAGCAATGATTATCAAAAAAAACATAATAGTGTAAAAAAATTGAAATTAGTTGAGAAAAAAAACATAAAATATCAAGTGTTATACAGTGACTGACAAAATGTTTGCATCTCAGATAACCTAAAAATTGATTTAAACATAGGTCATGTGACTTCGGGTTTGGCGGGAAAATAAAAAAAAAATAAATGAATTGGCGAGAAATCGTCTTATTTGAGGAAAAATCAACAGAAGAAAAAAGTGTTCAAAATCCAATTCTAATGCCATGTGCAAAGTTTGGAACAAAAATATTAATAAATTAAAGATAGCATTTCTTTTTTTAAGATTTTTATGATAAATCACCAAATCCCCTTTTTTTCTGTGGAATGAATTGGTTCCAGTGAAATTCATTTGTTTAGGTCATAATCGAACACAAATTTTGATTTTAGCAGGCTGAAGGAACTAATCCAAAAAACTCGTTTTTCATTATAGGAACCTGCTTGTTGCAATGGTTTGTTTTAAAGAGCCATTGCAGTTTTTTAATATTATTTCCATCACTATCACTATCTTTGATCCTGACGCATACTGCCACAGAAATAATATTAAGAAACTGCACTGGCTATTAGAAACAAACCATTGCCACAGCAGGTACCTTCCAAGTCTGCTAAAAACAAAAGCTGTGTTCGATTATAACCAAAACAAATGAATTTCAATGAAATCAATTCATTCCAATGAAAAAAAAAAGGGGAATTGGTGATTTAATAAAATAATATTTTAAACAAAAAAAAAACGCTATTTTTAATTTGTTAATATTTTTGTGCCAAACTTGGCATATGGCATTAGAATTGGATTTTTCATAATAACTTTTTTTGATATTTTTTCAAATAAGGCGATTTTTCGCGAATTTATTGAATTTTTTTTTAATTTCTCGCCAAACTTGGTCACGTGACCTACATCTAAATCAATTTTTAGATTATTTGGGATGCAGAAGCAAACTAAAAAATAAATTTTTAGAAAATTCTAATGATAAAAATGTTCCCTATACGTTGCAAACATTTTGCAGGTCACTGTATATTGCTAACTGTCTTTTCTGTTTTATATTGGGCATCCTAGTCATACATTTATTAAATTTTGTTTTTGGGTAAATGAACTTTCCACTACTTTCTATCTGTAGAAATTTCCTTTTCAATAATACTATGTTTGCTGCAATAGATTTTCAATGATTTCAATAGATTTATTATGCCAGGCAACAAAGACCCTAAAAAGTGAGATCAATATATGTACAAAGAGCTATTACAGCTGGATTCTGGATTAGAAGGTGGAGGGTAAAATATTAACACACACTTAGGCCACAGCAAGAGCCCATTGTGCTACGTAAAGTTAGCAATTCCCCTGCCTGTGCATCACTCAGCCATCCAACCTTTTAGATGAACCTAAGGAGGGGGGCGTTGCCGATGTCTGGCCAGAAGCCTCCCACATCGATCTCTTGTCAGTGCAAGGACAGGGCACAGCACATGCTCTGCCGTCTCGTCCACGAGGTTACAACTACGACATTCAGGACTGTTTACCAGTCCCATTCTGTGCATGTGCTTATTTAGTCGACAGTGTCGTATCATAACCCCAACAATTAGTCGTAGATTTTTGCAGGACAGTCACTTACAAATTTAGCTATCTTACATGATAGTGCGGCAATAGTTTCTCTCACTTGGCAACAGCTTTGTATGTTGACTCATCTGTCTGTGCGACTATCAAGGGTTTTTTAATGTATCAGGGCATTGAGAATCGCAGGTGAGAGATAGACATCCGCTTCCTCATTACCCTTAATACCATCATCCCCTTTTAGCCAAACGAGTTCAATGACATTTTTCTTTGGATATCAGCTAAAGCGCTTGGCGGCACTGAAGGACCATTCTTCAGGTAATTTTGCATTTTCTCAGAGCCAACGGGGCTGCTCTATTATTGCTGGATATACAAATTGTTTTGTCCTTGACCTCACGCTTAAAAGCTTTATTGGCACCGTGCATTATTTCCACCACTTCAGCATGGACCCCAATGGTGAATTTGCCTAGTGGTATACTTAAGTGTAGGTTAAAGTCGTCGGAGAAAACTCCGGCCCCTGTCCCATGCTTAGTTTTTCATCCATCAGTGATAATGGATATTTCTGTGATAGAGACTTCCCCAGCATTCGTATGCACAGAAAAAGGTTCATCAACAGCAAAATGAAAGTTTTAAAATATTTTGATTTTTAGTATTTTCCGATTAAACTGACATTTAATTTTTTAAATATAAAGTAAACATAAAAATATAAAGTTTTCCGAAATTTTTGGAAAAATTAAATAAATATATAAATTTTTGGCTAATTTAAAATACTTGAACTTAAGAATTGTTTGATTTACAATAAATTAAATATTTGAATTTTTAACATTATTTTAAATTTTAGAAAATTTTTGTATTTTTCTAGAAATTTTTAAAATATTAAAAAAGTTTTTGAATTTTAAAATATTTTGATATTTTCCAATTAAACTGTTATTTAAATTTATTTACAAATTTTAGCTTTACTTTAAAGTCCATATTTAATGATTATCTGTATAAAGAAAATTCAAAACCCTTTAGTTCTCACAAGAACTTTTGTACTCTAAATGTACATTTCGACTGCTAAGCAGTCATCATCAGTAGAAAAAACACAAAAAGGAGAACTACAGCGAAAACTGAAATCACAGTTACGGTGCAGAAACGTCCCTTGTGCTTGGCAAGTCAGAACTCACTGTGAGTTCTGACTTGCCAAGCACAAGGGACGTTTCTGCACCATAACTGTGATTTCAGTTTTCGCTGTAGTTCTCCTTTTTGTGTTTTTTCTACTGATGATGACTGCTTAGCAGTCGAAATGTACATTTAGAGTACAAAAGTTCTTGTGAGAACTAAAGGGTTTTGTTATCTGTATGTAAAATACTTAATCACTTTGACAATTTGTTATTTAAATTTTTCAAATGTTCAAAATTTTTGAAGTTTTCATATTTTTCAAAACATTTTAAAATTTGTTTGCTCCTATTGTCATTTAACATGTTCATACCGTATTTGAAGCAAGATTCGTACATTTCTGGCATATCAAAAAACCGTTGTAGGGGGGGGGGGGCACTAGGGAGTAGTAGGAAGTTCGCGTTTGCACCAAACGGCTACTCTACATGCGACGCCACTGGACTTCATAAGCACATTTTATGATCAAAAAACTTATTTCACATACATGACCGCAGCAGAAAACTATTTTTTTTCTTTTACCCCCCCCCCCCCCCCCCAATCAAGGTCTTCCATTACTTGGATTTTAGGGTACTTTTAGGCATGTTTAAAGACATGTCTTCTAACCTATCTTGAAAGTTGCACCTTGTTATTAATTTTTATGGGTTGAGGATTCTTTCAGCTGAAAGAAACGCCCCTTCCTGTGTCCACAACACTCTCACATTACCAAAAATTGGGGCACCCACAGATTGATTATCAATACAAATTATACAGAGCTCCCTTACAATGTGGCTACATTATTGCGGTTTCTAGCAATGGTGACCTTGATCCTACACCCAGAAACTGCAGTGCAAATCAAAGCGAATGTTTTATTAACAGAAAAACTCCTTCAACACCTAAGAATAGTGTCTCGTTTAGCGTCTTTGGAACTCACTATTCAACTACTTTTAGAAAAAATTAAATAAAACTAATAGGTCGCAAGGAATTTACTTGAATGCATAATGTACACCCTGAAGGGTATAAACACCATCTTAACCTCTCCTCCACCTAATACGGAGGTAACCCAGAGCTAAACACGATCTTAACCTTAAGTTATAGTAGAGAGAGAGTTTAAGCCTTTCTCTCAGAAAGTCTGAAAAATACCTTATTCGTTCATATACAATGGCCTATAAGCAATTTTTTAGTCAGAGTAGGTTTTTGCTTTTATACTTTCTGAAATTGGGAAAGTGCCCCCTAGAGTGGTAAAACATTTTCCAGAGAGTAGTTGCACAAACCCAAACCCGTTACTAAAGTTCCTGATAAGCTAGCTGTTTATGCAGGACAGCAGTCCTACAGGGCCCATTTAAACCATTTACTGTAATTAAAGGTAAATAAAACTATTGCTCAAAAACTGCTTTTTTAACAATTATGTACTCATAAGGCTAGGGATGACATACAATTATTTGGTTGATGTCTCAATCCGCTAATTTCACTGTGACACTTTCTACAAATTTTTGAAATTTGGAAACTAATGCTTTTTTACTTTTCCAACTTAAATATGGGATTACTTCAATTATGGAAATGTACTGTGATTGTGAAATCTGATATTTTGATAAAACCAAATTTTCAATGTCCGTCTGTATGTGTGAATGTCTGCGTGTGAAATTTGACATCTCAGAAAGTACTGGACCGATCTTAATAAAATTTGGTGTACGTACAATCAAAATTTCGGAAGAAAAAAATTTTTGTGACCGATCTAAAATTTGAAAAGAAGTTAGACATATTTCGACACTCTTGTAATAGTTCTATTTTGTTTAAAACTTAATTTTGCAGCAATACTTAGGGAGACTTATCTTTCCCTCCCCTCAATTTTTGCTTGAGGAATTTTCTTTCTGGTGTCTGATGTTTAATCCGAAGTTAATTTTTTCCGTAAAAATAAAAAATCGTTTTCTTTTCTCACAAAACTTATGACAATTTTTGACCTCTAAAGTACTAACTACAGTCAAGAATGCAGACAGAAAAATAAAGCAATTACATACAAAATTATTATGTACTGAAAGCTGTTGACTACAAGGATCTTTAGATTAGCGAGAGTTTTGGATTACCGGATTACATAATTCTAATATAATTTACACTTACCTGTTCTAAAATTTCTTGAATAGTACAAACTTCTTTTGGTAAAGTAAAAGTAATTAGCCGTTGCTCCCCATTTTCCAGTAATACCAACATTCTAATGGAATCAGAGTACTCGTCGCTGATAGGAGTGTTTTCTGTAATATCAAGTATTATTCGTTAATAGTAATGATGTTTACTTAAAGACGTCGTATCAGGTGCTTTATTTAAAGTGACTCAAGCCTACAACTTTTACAGTCGTAGAAGATTAAAATTGAGTACTACTTAAAATTACTTTTTATCTCTGTATGTGATGTCGCAGAGTGTTGTTTTAAATAATAAATTGAAATTTATCAAGCTATAACAAAACAAGTTTTGTTTTTAACTAGATTATACAGTATGATCAACAAAATTTTAGATCAAGATTGGTCATGGAAAAACAAAACTCATGACAAAACTAATTAATACATTGATTATAGGTATATAAAATACTTAATTACTTACTACTTAACAATATTTATTTATTTTAACCTTATACGTATTTCGGCATGTTTGCATGCCATTGTCAAAGGTTATATACCTATAATCAATAAATATGGACTTCAAGGAGGTAAAGCTAGAAATAAATAAACTAATTAATACAGCCTGAAAGTGTAAATAAATTATTTTTCATGTGACTGACTATGAGTTAAGTTTCAACATGAGTAATCGATATTTTTTTCTCCAAATTTGTACGATACATAATGCATTCAAACATTGTAATAGTAAACTGGTTTTATCTTTCAAAATGGCGAAGCTGTGATGTCAATGATTTTTTTTAAATTACACCCTAATTTTAATTTTCGCCATTTTTATAATATAATTCACTAAAGCATTTTGATTTTGCATGCAGAAAAGCAAAAAACAACCTACAGTTTCAATGGGAACAAAGAAAAACAAAGAAATTTACCAAAGCAGGTTCATTTTGACATTCGTCGATTGTTCATTGCATCCATTTCAGTAACAATATTTTAAGACAATATGACAGTTACAAAATGTAATAGATTGACTCTTACTTTTGAAAACACTAAAGAAAATTTCTCAATTGTGATTGCAGCATGTTTCCAGTGAAATTGTTTTTAAACAACTCCTTTTTTGTGTTGTATCTATTCTTAATTTCTTGTAGAAAAAAACAGTTTACAGTTTATAATCTAAAGTTAAATTCGAAAAACAACTCTTTTAAAAAAAATGTTCACCACAATCGTTCAATACAGTCGTCCTGGCACCCTATTCCATACATTATTCTAATATTTTGTTTAAACAAAACACAACTGATCACAACTTATAACTTAACAAAAAAATGACAGTATGAAATATAAACGGTATGTAAAATGGCAATTATGGTAAATGAACAATGTGATAAATGACTACAAAATATGGACAGTGGGAAAAACACTGAAAAATGTATAGCATGATACATGAAGTATGTGAAATGAATACTATCAAACATAGTATGATAAATGAGGATTGTAATAAACGGCCACTATGAAAATTGTATATAATATAGTATTTAACATAAACAGTCTATAAAATGGCAAAGCAACTTTAAAACTTGCATGTAAATCAATGGACTTTTTTGCATTTCACGATTTTCCATATCCTTCCTTCACCATATTGTTCCCTTTCCATACCTTTCATTTTCCCTATCGTTAATTTTTCAGAAGTGTCATTCCACATACTTTAAACTAATTGTCATACTGCTCATCTTATGTAATAGCCATACCATTCGTCCTTCATAACCGCACTTTTACGTACTGTTCAAATTTCATACTGGACATTTTACATACTGTTTATTTACTATACTACCATTTTTTTAAATCTTCATTCACCATACTACTCTTTTCCATAAACATTCATGTTTTATGTTGTACATTTTTAGGCTGTTCATTTTTCGCATTGCTCACCTACAGTCATCAATTACCACATTACTCATTTTTCATGATCACCATTTCACATACTGTTCATTTTCGATACAGCCCGTTTTCTGTACCCGACTTTGACTTGGTAACTAGTGTAGAATGTCTTTTAAAAACAGTGCAATACAATCACACTGCCATTTTGCATTAATCAAGAAAACTTCCCTTGCAAGTACAAGTAGTACTTCCTTTCTAGAAAAAAGGTACCAAGAACGTACTTATTATTTATTTACTTATTTCTTTCTTAAAAGGTGTTGGTACAGTGTACCGTTGCATACAGTAAAAAAAAAAGTACTGGGTGGTATAATGAAAATTCGACTAAAAAAGAATGCATTATATTGTTACATTGTGTTCAAATAATAAACATAAACCAAACAGAAAGAAAAGTGAAAAAGAGTCTCATCACAAGGTGCATTCGGAATTTACATTTTTTCCCTCTTTCTTCCTTATGATCGTACGGTAATAGCATCAGACGTTACTGAGAAAACTGTTTAGCGTTCAGTAATTAAAGTTGTGAGTCTTCAGATTTCATCGGTTTGCTTGAACTTTTTTGACTGGGCATACAGATGCCAAACGATATGCCGTCAGGTGGCGAATTATCTAACTTACAAGGAACAGAGTATTTGCAAAGCTAGTGAAATTGCGTGTTTTGTTTTTTAGTATTTAATAAGTTTGAAACTACAAAGGTAAATTTGGATTAAAAAACGAATCGAAAGCCGAGTCCACAGATTTTCTTAGCCTTCACGTGACGTACATCTGTTTCCTCTGAGCTCCGCTACGAGATG
This sequence comes from Ctenicera cuprea, assembly GCA_958336395.1. Classification (NCBI taxonomy): domain Eukaryota; kingdom Metazoa; phylum Arthropoda; class Insecta; order Coleoptera; family Elateridae; genus Ctenicera; species Ctenicera cuprea. The sequence goes on along the minus strand of OY284487.1, from coordinate 64,781,552 downwards.
CTATTTCCGAATGCACCTACATTAGAAAAAAAGCTACAGATTGCACAACCAACAAAATTTACCACAATAATCAGAAATGTCACTTAGGGCAAAGTTTTAGAAAATGTGTGAAAAATTTAATAGTGAAACCTATACATGATTTCGATGCTACATTACACCTTGATACCTATTTCATAATTGTTTGTTTCGAAAAAAATTAATAAATTTACACATATTTTGCAGAAACTAACCTTAATACACTTGTATCTTTGGTGGTTTTGCCAACATTCTCGTGCAGAAACGTATTTTTTGAAAATCACATAGAAAGTGCATATCATGTACGCAAATTTCCATGAACAAACTTTATAAACATTTTTGTTATCGTACTGTACAATATGTACTGCAAAAATATTACTGCAAAAACATACCAATAATTTGTTGTATCTGACTTGAAGCTACATAAGGAGGAAGTGGACACAGAGTATGCTGCTGGTGCTGAGAAGGTGGTTGAATTATATACTGTGGTTGCACATATTGTTGAAGTGCTTGATGTTGTTGATGTTGCTGTGGCGTTCTTACAGCCGCCTGTTGATGTTGCAAAAGCTGCTGGCGTTGTTGCTGCAAATACTGGTTCTGTGGCACACACTGCTTTTGTTGCGATTGATTCAATAATTTCATTTGTTGTTGGGACATAAATCGCTGTTGCTGAATAGGATTTGTGTTATCTTGAAGCGAATATGGTAGGGAGTTATTTTCTGCACTTGCTCGCGATGCATTTCGTTTTACTCGTCCCCTGTTTGATGCCCTGCCCGATTTTGGCTTGGGAGGTTGTTCTGTAGGTGTTGCATATTTCACTAATGCAGGAACCTCCATTCTATAAAAAAACACAATCAGACTAACACCTTGAGTATTAAGTTCGTAGATACGATTTTTAATTCATAGATTTTAAACAAGGATATTCTTTTGACTTTTAACAGAATCAAATCAGCCTCAGTAACTTAAAAATTTGTTATGTTGCCACAGCTTGCTTCGATTTATTTCTTTTTACTCAGGTGTAAAAGCGTCATGTATGTACCACTCACAGTGTTGCTAGATCTCCCGAATTTTCGAAAGTTGTACTAAGTTTTAAAAGCAACTACTAAATCGTGCTACTAATTTCCCAAAAATAATTGACATATCTCCCAATTTTTATATTGTACGATTTCATTCTCAAACTGTGTTATTTAGCATTATTGTACCATAAAATGTTACTAGTAAGTTGTGTAAAAGTAGGTCGGTGTGGCAAACACCTCCAAATTCCGATAAGCAGGGATGACCAAAGATGTTAACATTTTCGGGATTCCCCTTTCTAGTACATCTTTTCTTAATGAAATAAATTTGGTATTATAAGCTTATAAATGAGATCACCGACTTTAGAAGCGGCAGCAGTAGGTTTTTTGGGTATACAATCCAAAATGCAATTGACACTAGTTGGTTTCTAAAGGAAAAAAGGCCACTTTTGATTTCTACCTATTTTTCTGCAAAGAATCTACCAAATACGTTAAAATTTCATCTGGCAACACTGACCAGTTAGTATTATAAGACCTAGTTACAAAGTAATATACTGAATTAATAACATGAGTTTTAATGATCAGGAAGTCTGACTATTCAGAATGTGTATTGCTACAGTGATAATAAAATAAATTTTAAATAAACATACCTCGATTGAAGAGCAGGAGATGATACAGTAGAATTATTTCGCTGCTTACTTTCTGCTAACATTTGTTTGTAGTCAGCTAGGATCATAATTCTGCCATCTGCTAGTGCAACAGCCTCATGACTATCAGAATCCGTCTGAAATAGAGACCGACATTAATAAGTAACCTAAAATTACTGCATAGAAAATACGTATTTGTAAAAAGTGATTATTTTGCCTTCGGCTCGGAGAAATATTTACGCAAGTGAGGGAAAGCCATTTTATTTACATGTTGTGTTGTAATTTACACACAATTTTTACGTACAACGTTGAAAAAAATTATTTAAAAATACATAAAAATTTAATTTTTAAATTTAGCATTTATTTGACATTTATCACAACAAAAATCAAGTATCCTGACATGCAGTTGCTAGGGCACTGCTATGATAAACAAAACATATACAAGAAAATTGTATTTTTAAGTAGCAATTTTTTTTGATAAATAAGTGTTTTTTCATTGAGTGAGGAAAGTAGTTTCTTCACGAGTGAGAAGAATGCCTACTTTCTACTCTAAAATTGCAGTTGAAAAGCAAACTTTTTCAGCAAAGTTAGTGGTAAATTTTTTAATTCTTTGCAAAATAAATGGAAATTAAAATAGAAATTTCTGTTTATGACAAAAAAAAATAAATACATCTAAAGAATTTTTTTCGTAAATTTAGCCTATTTAATAACTAGAGCCTGAATGTTCAGGCAAAATAATGCCTTTTTTGTGTGAAAATTCTTAAACTTCACTTTTGGTAAAATTTACCGACATCGCACTGTAACCGAGAACAGCATATCCAGAATACTTTTATTTAGAGAATAGAGGAAAAAATTAAGGTGAGAAATATGGTATCGAATACTTTTGTAATATTCAAGGTACATCGGGAAGGATGTTTGCTATGACCAAACCAAGGTTGTGATTTTGCCTGACCCGCCTGAAAAAAAACAGTAAAAGAACCCACCTACGAAGAAAAATTCTGTGAAAATAATTTTATTTATATTAACTAAAAATTCAATTCTTAAATAAAATATAGGTAATAATAAAATAAGCATAAAAATCTGCTTGTAGACCTAATACAAAAAAAGTTAAAAAAAAACAATATGGCACTGTCAGCAGATTTACATTGTTGCCAAGCTAAACTTACATCAATCCGTGGCGCGCAACGTTGCCATATCGCAATTTTGTAGCTAGCTGTAGCGTATAACTAAAATGGAATCGGAAGAAAAACGCAAATACTTAAAAAACCCCAAATACCTGTAAAACCTAAGAAAATGACCTGGGCCGAGTTAAAAAAAAACCCAAGTTTTCGACAACCCCGCACCAAACAATAATCAAAAACCAAAGACAGTTAAATAAAACATTAAGAGCGTGAAAGAACAAATGAACATAAGACAGGGATCCCAAGTGACGACGACTAGCTCTACTCACTCCTAGTTCCCTACAATCAAATAACAAAACTTAATTGAGACTTTTAAAAAAAGTAGGGGTTAAATACAGGCTGTCCCTAGAGGCACTACACTTTACGTGTAGTAATGAACAATTTTTTGTAAATTGGCAAAAATGTTTAGGAAATAGTTATTGCTTGTTTTTAGAAGCAGATCTATCGATGAAGTATTAAGTTTTTTCATACAGGGTGTATTTATTTTAATATTTTTTTATTAGTATCTTCCTTATTTTAAAAAGATACCAAAAAAAAGTTACGTTAAGAATTGCATTTTATATTTAAATTGTAAATTTGGTAAAATCAGCCATTATTCATTTTATAAGTGTTATTGTTTAATTTAACTGGGTCTTCCAAAAAAATACGAAACAAGACTTATTAGATGCCTACGTTTTAGGTACACTTTTTAGGCGCGGGGATAGCATGCATAATTAGTCTAACCTTTTCTTAGGTTTCTGAGCAGAGCAAACTCAAAGAGAGGAAAACCGAAGAAGACAAATATAAAGAGATAACAGTAGAAGAAATTGAAACAGCAGTAAGAAAACTGGAAAGCAAACACCCCCAGCAAGTGTGAAATAACAGGTCAACTGTAAAACTAAAAAAAAACACGATTTTTTTTTAAACTTTGTAGGTTCCTAGAGCAAGACATAAGGCTTTAATTTGGTTTTGATGTCAATGCTGTAATTTGTCCGAGATGCCCCCCATGAATTTTTGAAAATTTTTATTTCACTTTCACTTAATAAACGGGAGACTATAAGACATTTCTATTTGACCTATATTGCCTATCATTAATGGCAGAATAAAATTGTAATTTAATATTTAGGGGGACTAACCTTGTCCCTCCCAATTTTTTGGCAGAGAAATTTGGTTTTGGCCTGTGGAGTTCTTTAATCCCTAACAGTCTTTTTTAGAAAAAATAAAAATTAAAAAACACAATTTCTGTTTCTAACTACATTATGACAGTGTGCCCAATGCCCAGTGATCTTGCAGTCATTGTTGACGCTAAAACGTTGATACCAAATATGATAAGAACCATTTCGAAAACATATGAAAGTCCAGGAGAATTTATTGCTTTGCTAATTTTTAAAATACAAAATTTAGTTATTAAAATTGGATTTGAATTAATGTAAGGGTTTAAACAGTTTATATTCGAATGGTAATAGAAATAAATAACATATTTTAAAATTTTAAATTTTAAAATGTGTGGTTAAATTTGAGTGATAATATTGCTTTGATAAACAGCTTAGAAATATTCAGAACTTATGCTGTTGACACTAGAATGTTTTGATATAAAATTTTTCTGCAAGGTGAAAATCTTCGGATTTACGAGAAAAATCAGGCTACTATAATCAGGGTTGTGAACCAAAATGGTACAGGAAACAGAATAATATTTCAGAGGAACATTAATGGAAACGATAACGCTATTATAAATACCACTAGTACCGAAAACGAAATTAACTTTTTTCTTTTTCAGTATTTTCCGTTACTCTGTGAGACGTGCAAGTTCTGCTGAGTTTTCTCTTGAATGTTTTTACTGTCCCATATTTCAACTGAAGTATGGAAAGCTATAAGTAGGAATGCAGCGAGGAACACTTTTTGTAAAGGCCGGGTAGCAAGTACCCTGCCTTGCCGAGACGCCGGGTACCGGGTTACCCGGGCAGGGTACAGATTTTTTTTATGAACTTTACTTCTTTTACAGATAAGTACAGTTTTATATTGTAGAGCATATAGGTGTATTTATGAAGCAAAACGTTTATTTAATTTGCGGTATTTAACATTTAAATAGTATTATTTATTAGCGATGGTGGCAACAAAACATGAGATAATATCCAATTTTGGCTGGTCTAGCAAAGCAGCACCTGCAAGCAGCGTCTATAGCGAAAGCCTTTTTTTTCACTAGCGTCTAGCCCCTTGGATGACAGCAGATCCTGAATTGCACAATATCATCTAATATTGGCTCGCATATGTGCGAATGTGATATTTACATCAAGATTTGCATTGTTAAAGCCAATTTCTTCATTAGTAATAAATTGCATTCAATAGAAAACAACAAATCCTTTTTGTTTTAATTTATTACCAGACTTGCGTGTTAGTATGCCGTCAATCAGTGAGTGAATGCAAATTTACCTTCGTATTTTTTCTTTAAAAATATAACTGCTCTTAACAAATAACCTCGCGTAAACAGCAAAACGCAAGTGTTTTAAAAAAAACCATAAAATAAAAAAAAATCTTGGTCCCGACCGAGATTCGATCCCACAACTACTTATGCAGTAAAAAAGTAGTACGCCCGAACACACCCGCATATCCATCTGTGCCACTACGAACTGGTGGTTTACACACATTCCAGCTGCATGCAGAGGAGGTGGTGCGCAAGTCATGTGAGGTAGGATCGGCTGTAGACCCAAGGAGCTAGACGCTAGTTGTTTTTTTCCAGAAGCGTGCAATGTTTTTAAAAAGAAAAGCAATAGGTTACTTCCAAAAAATGGAAAATCGTTAATAACCATGCACCACACCACAATTTGCCCCTATTAAATTTTAATTATTAGTTTTATTACATCATGTTTGATATTTAATGATTTAATTATTATTTATGTGTATATATGCTTATGTATAATAATTATTAATTACTATTGACAGTAAACCAAAATAATAGACAATAAAGCGTTTACTTCTTTTTTAAAAAAATTTTTTTTTCGTACCCTTGTACTCAGCCGGGTACAAGATCGCTACCCGGCCAAACCGGGTATCTGCCAAAATTGGCCGGAGAGGCCGGGTACCGAGTAATAGCCGGGTACCCGCGGCATCCCTAGCTATAAGCCTATATTTATCAATTCTAGCTTTACTTCGTGGAAGTCCATATTTATTGATTATAGGTATATAAAAAATTGTTGAAGTAATTAAGTATTTTATATACCTATAATCAATATATACGCCTATAATTTCATGCAAATTTTCGAATTTCAGATTTTAACGGAAATACGCGTTTTGGGGTCCAAGGAATCCAAAAAAGTGGTTTAAAAAAATGTTTGTCTGTGGGTGGGTGCATTCGTTTCCCCATATATCGCCAGAACCCCTTACCGATTTTTATAAGATTTGGTATGTGGAAATTGCTATTAGGGTAACAGAGAATTTTAAACAGTTTTAATAATTAAGAATACTTTTTAATATCAACAACGCATTTTCCGACAGTTACGTGATTTCAATTACGCCTATCAATTAGCTCTAGGTAAAAAAGAATTACATTTTTTATATATTTTTGATCTCTTCAAATAAAGTATTTATAACGATTTTAATTGACCTCAGGGCAGGCTCTTGCCTTGCTTCCATGCGGTTTATTAGTCGAAGTTATTGTAGCTAATTAGTAATTACAGGTACAATAAGACAGCCTATTGCAAAGGCTATCGCTAGAGCGTTACCTACTTTTTAAATTTTGTCTTTGTTTTGTTAAAATAATGTTATCAATATTTTTGGCAACCGATACGATACCGTTATTTAATTTTTGTATCCATTCAATATTTACTTAAAATTATCGATACTGATACGATATTTTTAGGTTTTATGTTTACATTATCATTGTACTTTCATGGTTCGTGCTCTCAGTTACTCGTAGCTGGCAGCCTGCAGACCAGACACAGCGTGACAGGTGGCGACAGAGACAGGATTGATTCTAATCAATTTACACACTGTTACTGATTTTTGTTTCTTTTTACTCATCAAACTTACTAGCAATAGGGATGCAGCAAGCAGTACTTTTTGAAAATGCCGGATAACGGAAATTCGGTATCCAGTTGCTCAGCCGGATAGCCGGATACCGGCATAGTTATTACCGTTTTTACGTTCGAAGTAGTTTCAGCTTAAATGTAGTGAAATTTAGGTTTTTAATCACAGAGCATAATCTATACTTAACGGTATGCACGAACCCTGCTTGCTATGGCCTTATTCTGTTGTGCTTTAGAAAGAGAGCACCAAGACAAGAAAACTACTAAATGTACTATTTCAAGAATGTGCTGATTTGCGCTAATATTGTTTTTTGTTCACAATTAAGAATGGAAAGCTGACAACGAATTTGATTGTAATTACAAACAATAATAATTTTCATCAATGGTTAAAACTAAAACATGTTCTGTGCTGATAGATCCGACACTGACATACTGACATAACCTAACATATACGGCCTTTATCGACATTTTAAACTAAAATATTGACGATCGAGTACTTTTTATAGGTTCCTTGTCTCGGATCTCTCTGTCACATGTACTGCAAAATTGAGACCTGCATATCATAGCAACAAGCGGTTCATGCATCCTCCTTATGTTATATATTACTTCGTGGTTTTCATAAACAATACTCATTTATGTTGTTTGGAATCATTTCAAATTTTTAACTCGCATAAATGCTGATCTCAATAATATAAATTTAGTAATTTTATGCAGATCTGCAAAATACTGGACTTATGAGGTTTTTGCTCTCTTACTTTCAATTATTTTAGTCTATACTTCCAAATTAAATTGCATGCATAATCTCTTTTACTTGAAGAAAAATGTCCGGCCGGATATTTCATATTATCCGGCCAAACTAAATATTCGGTGAAATGGCCGGATAACGGATAAAAACCGAATATCCTTTGCATCCCTAACTAGCAATGCTACTTGTAAATTTTTTTCATTTGTTTCAGAAGGACTACTAGATTCAAGATAGTTTGACATAATTTTTTGTTAGAAAATAATCTTAAAATTTTATTCCAAAGAAAAACACAAGTTATGGGTATCGTTGAAATCCTCAAAAAATTCTTTATTTAAGAAGGCGTGTGCGCCACTACCTTACTATTTGAAAAAATTAAATTGTTTTGAAAAATACCTTTTGGCAAATTTTCAAGAATAATATTTTAACTGGTATGTATTCTAAGCTGTAAATTTTATTTTTTGGGGCCTATGTATCTATCTAACTTGATTAGAATCGATTTGGGTGGATCAAGTCATTGCTACACAAAAAAAAAATATTTTTGTGATGTCAAAACTTCACTTAATTAGCATCGACAGCCTCATCCTAATTCCAAATATGAAAAAATATACAGAGTGTTTAATTAAAAATAAGAAAGTCATTTGAGGGAAAAAAGTGGTGTGCCATGTTACAATATATCGACAAGGATCACATTTCATGAATACAATATATAAAAAATAGCAATTAAAGTGGCCTACTATTTCACTCTGCTTCAGCACTGGTTGTGTAAAATGTAGAGATGGCACTTCGCCCAATCTTTGATTTGGTGTAGAACAAGCAGAACTCCCTTGTAATGCCCCTGGAGCAGTTCGATTTGGTACTTTCTGTTAAAACCAAATTGATGCATTAACATTAAAGATCTGCTTTCAAAATAAATGCAAATACTGAGAAACACTTTCTTTGATTATATGAGTGGTATACAGATTACAACAATATTTTAATATTAGTCGAGCAGGTTAAAACTTTGTTAACACTACGTAATATAATTTAGGAAATAACAATAAAAATTAAATGTGTGTTCAATACATGCAGCACTGTATGTCGTGATTTGAGTTGCACGCATACATACTCCAACTGTCGTATTGTTCTTGGCATTTGTTCTCTTCTTTTAATAAATAAATTTACACATACATTTATTTATGGAAAATACAAACAGTTACATTGATTGTTCCGAATTATTAGTTGAACATCACAATTTTTTTTTCTGTTGATAAAATGATCATGAGTTTCATTTCAACTGAAACACTCAGTATATTTTTATCCTTTTTGAAATCAAGTCCACGAATGTCAATATCTTTTAAATAATATTAGATACAACAACACAATGTTTGCGGCAGAACTATTTTCTTTTTCAGCGTCATGACTTGTAAGCAATAATCGTTCCTAGCTCTTGGTTTATAACTTTGTGAACTAAATATATTTCAAAGCATATACTACAAAGCAGAGTCAATTAATTTGCAAGATATTTACCTGTAAAGGTAGCTGCATAGAGGCTTGGTGAGTTTGTTGGGAAACCTGTGCTTGTTGCATCTGTGTTGTTGGCCTAGCCTGCTGCGGAATAGATCTCTGTTGAACCAATTGCGATTGCACTGGTTGGGCTGGTGTCCTTGGCTTTAAAAACAAAATAAACATGCTATAAAAGTCATCAAGATACAGCAAAACTGTTAAAAACAGAACGATAGTAATGAAGCAACCTACTTGATCTGCAAATTCAAAGATAAATCGAGTATACCTAAAAGTGGGTACAGACCACGGCAGAACTGCTCTTTAAGGGTATTCCATCCCATATTAAATCAAGTAGGCTGCTTATACAATGCATCCGACATGAAAATTGGATTGCAAATGCACCGAACAGTGTTGCCAGATGATTTTTTTATTGTAGCGGTAGTAAAATAACGATAGAATGAAAAAACGTGTGTATTAAAAGCCAGTTAAAATTAAATAGGTGTAATGTACGCTCAGGATATAGAGCAAATGAAAAATAATACCAAAACAAATACAAATGTAAGTTTTTTTATTAAAGGTAAACAAGGTGCTGATTATACGATAACAAAAAGTATGAACAAACAAGCAGCAAGTTATGACGATTTATAAGTTGAAAACTAATGACAGAAAACCATTGTAACGTGGTACCTTTTATAACCTCGAGTCAAGAAATTACTTAGGTAAAATCTCTTTTTGCTTAAAAGCTTTTTAAAAATATGTGGGAAACCCATATTTACGCTACACCATATACAAAGACGTACTCCAGAAACCTCAAATATATCCGTGTTGAGTGCAAACGAATTTTTGGTCGATTTATGAATAATTTCGAATTTACAATCAAGGCCAAATACCATTAGAGGTTTATGTTTCTACTTTTCTTTACAGTCGTGATTCCCACAAAGAGGTGGCAGCACACAGCAACTGTCGATTATTCAAACAGGTTAGACTACTGTCAATAATGATTTTTGATTTTGAGGAGCTAGTAGTTGAGCAGTGGTCAAATTCTTAAGATTTAAAACTGCTGTTCTTACAAAAAAAAATTTTTTATCGTATGTGCAAAAAGGGGTAGATCATGAAGTCGAAATGGGAGAACGGTACACGGCATGCGAAAGCCGTAGATCTGGCAATATTAGCACCAAAGGCTATCGCTTCGCGCCTCAATCTTCAGACCGTAGCGCGTAAACACAATTTTCCTATTGGCATTGAAAACTGTACTGGCCGACTGTACAGCATTACATAGGTATATGAGCCTTATATAATTGACACATATAGATGTGGCTTCTAGGAATGAGGACCAAACGGCAGTGAAAAGTGAGACAGGTGGAAAGGATCCGTATTTGGCATATAGATCAGCAGCCCAGCATTTTGCTGCGTCTGTACTTCTGTAATGCCAAATTTGCAAATTGAAATCTACATAGGCGAGACACACTAATGTGAAGTTAAATTGTTTATACAAAAAATCTATTTTAATATTCTGAGTTAACACGTGCTTAGTGATTTTTGACTTAGTTTTACCATAACATTTTTATTATTTTTAGTGTACACTTTTTTACTACACATTGTATATAGTCACCATGGTAAAAAGCAAGTATCAATATTATGGTAATAACATTTCATAAGCTGGTTTTACATGGTATTCTAACATGTAAATGTATTGACAAACATTCAGAATAGTGTAAAACCAAAAATTATTACTAAATTAATACATGTAGTGTTACATGTAAAAGTAGACGAATATAAAGGGTGTTATTGAAATACATGCAGATATTTTTAAACCTGTAATAGAACTCACCGAACTAAACCACTTTTCAATTTATCATTTTTTTCAAAAGACCCCCGCAAATTGAGTTAAAAATCCAAAACATTTTACTAAAAACTGAAAACACTTGGCTAACCTGAACCGCAAAACCACTAGGAATGCATAAGGCAGTGGATAGGTAGTCGGTGACGGTGTTCGGATTGCCGCGGTGGTCTTCTTCCATTAGTCTAAATTAGAAGGGCGGAACTACCGGCTACATGAAAGGGTGCGAGTAGTACAAATAAAATAACAATAATGCAGACAACTACCGGTATTTATATCGATTGCCGGTAATTCAAAATGAGAGGAAAATAATAAATAAATAGGCTGTAGTAAACTTTACACTAAAACAAAATGTCATCTTTTTAAATAATACACACAAATTACACGAGTCTTAAGTCCAGTGGCGGCTCGTGGTGTGGCATAGTGGGAGTGCACTTTATGAAATTATGTGAAAACTGCGCCACAGGCAAATTTTTTTCCAAAAATGGACATGGCCTATTTGAACGTGTTTTAAGAGCACGTGGTATTTAGCGTATTTTTAAAAAATGCAAAGTTTCTCATTTTTTCAGGAGTAAAATCTAAAGTTTGAACAATAAAGTGATAGGTAATAATTTTTTGATCATTTTAATATTTTTTTTTAACTTTAAGCTATATTAACTAGTTTAGCTAATTCAGAAAAAATTGAACTATGACAAACTGCATAAATACATTCTAATAATTCCTGCTGTATACTTTTTGATAGACCCATGAAAAACCCCGTTGTTGGTTTTCTGAATGTGCTTTTTTAAGGTGCTGCCGATTTATGCCATTCAATTTATTAATCCTTGTGTGGGTCCCAACTGGACTAATTCAAACTTCTTGCTATTAACAATCTCAACAAAATTTGTTTTCTTGGATTTTCAATTATATAAAATTTTTAAACATTAAAATAGAAAAAAAACCGGAATCGTAACAAACAGCTGTGAGGGCAGAGCCCGGTTGCCCTCCCTGTACTAGCCGCCACTGGCCCTAACAACTACATGTTCAGCCATTTATACACAAAACCGCAAGTAACAACGATTCTTTTTTATTTTCGTTAAAATATAACGAATATGCAAAATTCTTCATGTTTATATTTTAGAAAAGTTAAATATTCTTAAACAAATTATAATTTTAATTAATCATAACCGACTAATAAATATTCGACCGGTATAAATATTTAGAATTGCTGAACATATAGTTGTTAGGGTTTATATAATTTGTGTTTATTATTTAAAAAAATACAAAGTTTTTAAATAAAGTTACCTATTGCAGCTTTATTTTATTAGAAGTTCGAGATTTACTTCCTTGAAGTTCATTTGAAGGTTCATGTTAAAGTTAAGAATTGTTTTATTTACAATAAATTATTTATTTATTATTCTCCTCTCATTATGAATTACCCACAATGGATTTAAATACTGGTAGTTTACTGCATTATACAGGCTGATTCTAATTCGAGCCCCACCATGGGGATCTCGCTTATTTGAAGAGATAGAGAGTTGGTTAAATTGAGGTAAAGTTGCCTAATTTTATGCCTAACAATAATCTGCAAAGAAATTTAAAGTAGTGATTCTGGTTTTTCAGATATCTGAAAAAAAATGAAATTTTGGATTTTTTATTTTCGGCTCTAACGCGTTTATCATTTATGCTACATATTTCTAGTTAACGCATTATTAGGACACTTTTTTATGCTGAATTTAAATTTTTCTTTCAGGCTTGATGTAACTGTTACCATTGTTCATTTTCGACTGTCAACCTTTTCTTCTTATTGTCGGCATTTTAAATTTTTTCGTATTTGGATAGAGTTTTTAATTCTGATTTCAACGATGTGTCACACTTTGCATTTTGTTTAAGTTTTGAGCATTTTATTACAAAAAATACAAATTTCATAAGAGTGCCATGGAAAGACCACGTCATTTAATTTATTTTGTGAAAATTCTAGTAGGCCATGAACTGATGGAAGTAAAACAAAACACTTCTCTTATTTACTTTTACTTTAAGACACATTAAGTATGCGAAAATTTTAGGAAACTTTGTTTTGAGCGTAGGCAGCAGGTTAAGTTATGTTTCACCAAAACAAATGAATGACAAAGACAAATATACGGTCCAGTACAAGGAGAATAGAGGACCCGAATGAACCACGAGCTAAGAGAGCATCATGGAGATTTGGATATAATAGCCACAATAAAGGTACAGCAACTAAAATGGTTGGGACATGCAATAAGAATGAAGAGCAATCGAGGTCCAAAAAAGGCATACGATGGGAAACCAGAAGGGACGAGGGCATGGGGTCGGCCTAGGAAAAAATTGAGTCAAGATATGGAAGATGACATAAGAGAGTTGAAAGTGAGAAAATGGAGGAGGAAGGCTCTAGACAGAAAAGAATGGAAAACAGTTATTGAACAGGCCAAGACCCTACATGGATCGCAGAGCGAACATTAGATAGATGGATGGATGGATTCCTGGGATGCATATTATAATGTAAACTAACCTTAAAAACTATCAAAAAATCCAATTTATTTTTAATAACTCAAAACTACGCAAGTTATCTTAAAATTTATGACCATTTTTGTGACCCTGTAAGTTGATCTCTTATTCATATGAGAATTCATGCAGTTTTGCATGTAAAAATATCACCATGTAAAACCAGCTTCATAATATTCTTCGTTAACACATTACTTACTTGCTGCAAAATTTGTCTTGCAGGAGACTGCACTTGCACTTGTGGAGGCTGCACTTGCACTTGTCGAGACTGTTGTTGAAGTGGATGTATTTGTGATTGTCGAACTTGCACAGGCATAGTCGTTTTTGGTGTACTGTTAATACCTAACTGACCACGTAGTTGACTTTGTTGCAGTTGATGATTTAGAACAATAGGTTGAGAGGTTTGTTGAATTTGCTGAACTTGTCGCTCCCCATCAACTTCTTCCATGTAAAACACTTGTTGTGAACGGGGATCCTGAAAATCCACTGCATTTTCTTGAAGCACATATTGGGGATTCTGGTATGTAACCGACTGATCTACAATTACTTGTTGTCCTGGATTTTCTATTACCATTAGTTGATCTGATGATACTAGTATCTATAAAGAAAATTTTTACTTCATATAGATATTGTAAGTATATTAACCATTTACAAAAAAATAAATAAATTTTGGTACCTACCAACAGTAAAGACAACAATTAGGTGAGAGTTGGTATTAACTTACAGACTAAAGAAGAACCATCACTGAAAAGCTATTTATTTTAAATGTCAAATGTGTATTGTAGCCTGTTTATGGAACAGTAGGTACTAATTGAAAATTTCAAAATTTCGTAGAGGGCGTCACAAAAAAATAATAATATTGACAGAAAAAACTAAGTTCCTAGTTCTTCAAAGGTCTTAAATCAAATTTACAATTGGAAAAAAAGGAAAATCTATGGTAACGAGTTGCATTTGTTGAAATACTTGGCTCCCATTTTTTACACAACAAAAAATACTTTTTAATTAACAACTCGAGAACAAATCAACCGATTTTAATTTTCTTTGCATCACAAAACTGCATTTTGCTAGAGCTTTAATTTGATATCACATAAGGGGTAGGGTGATATTTAAGCATTTAATTGAAAAATGTGTCCCCATGGACACTTAAACAGCTCCCACAAACCGCATATCAATATCTCTTCTGATTTTCTTAATATTATGGGTGGAAACTTTTAAAACAAACAGTCTATATAATTATATGTATATAATTTTTCTTTCGCTACTATAACGCCAACTCTGAATCTGGATACGATTATGAATGTTCCCAATACGAAAGCGGAGCGAGCCACAACCTTCACAAGGTCGTGGTGCTCATACATACATAAATACATTAGATTTTTAGGCTAAGATAATTATTTCTGCAGTTTTACAAATTGGGGAGGGGATGCAGTACTAAACTGTTTACCTGTTGTCCTTGAAACTGTTGTGGTTGGTCCTCAGAGTTAATCACGTACTGCACTGTCTGATTTTCTATAATATTCGGATAATACTGTCTCAATTCTTCTGCACTGTTTTTGTCACCTTGACTCAATACTTGATAATATTGGGCCATATCTGTATACAGTTACACTTCATTCGTGATACTCATTTCTTCAACTGGAATTTAAAAAAGAATACACTACATGTTTAAATCAATTAGATTAGTAGTAATTATCAATTAATTATTAACTATTTTAAATCAACATTTCATACGAAGAACAAACACTCAAACTGTGGAATAACAACACTTGAAAAATGCAGCACCCTTCCACTTAAGTAACTAAATACCAGATACGTATTTTGACAGCAAAGCTATATCACCAGTGCTAAACTGACACACACACACACACACAGTATCAGTTATCACTGATGATGATAACTTTGCTGTCGAAATACATATCTGGTAATAAGTTACTTGTGTGGAAGGGTGCTGTATTTTTCAAATGTTTCAGACATTTGTTATAACTTTTACGTTTTGTTTATTTACTAATCTTTAGTGAAAAACCTCTACATAACACAGTAAGCAAGGCTTCCCGACGAAGACGTTTATGATAAAATAAATTGTGGATATTTTATTCTGTATAGAGAATGAAATGTGATTTAAAAAAAATGACAACATAAAATCTCTTTTGAACGATATAAAATGATGCTATCCAAAAATGCTTCCCTGAAAAGTTATAGCCCCTTAAAGGTATAATAGCAAGTACTACAAAACGGGTTGAGTTACAGTGATCAAATTTGACGACAATTTTAGGACATTAAAATATAATAGAATAATTTATTGATGTAATTCACATACAGATATGTTTACACACAGACTTAAATATAGTTACACTAGATATACAACTTCTATATAAAAATTGAAGCCAGACACCATTTTCTAGAAGGTCAATGTCAGTTTGTGATATGTCCCGAATTCAAACAATGTTTTAAGTTTCAACGTCACTAAAGATTAATACATATAATTTGTAATAATAAAATTTAATTGGGAGGTATGCTGCAAGAGTGTTGTGCGGTTAGTTGCAAAAATGGTCAGAAAAAATAAGCCAGTTGGCGGTTTTTAAGTCAAGTTTTGACAATAAATTTGTTAGGTATACGATTATTACAAAATAATGGTAAATTTTGTGTTAAATATGTAATGCATAGGATTTTAATTTTATATTTTGACCTTCTAGAAAATGGCCGATCAGTTTCATTTATTTGATTGTTTATCAGCTGCAATCGTGTATCTAGTAAAACTATATAGAAATCTGTGTGTTTACATAAGTCAGAGCAACAAAATAGATGTATAAATTTACAATTTTTTCATATTACAGTTCAGAAAATCATCAATATCATAAAACGCTTTAAATAACAAAAACTTCTTAATTTTACTTTTATACAATTTCAGAGGTAATATTTTAATTAGATCTGGTAGTAAATTATATAATTTTATGGCTAGATAATTAGACCCATTTTGACATTTTTTTAATCGACTGAAATCAGATAATAGATTCATCTTATTTTTCGTGTCATATGTATGTACATTTTCATAAGTTGAGAAAAGATCCAGGTTTGTTTTAACATACAAGAGATTGCTTAATATATACTCAGAAGGAAAGGTTAATATATCCTGGTTAACAAAAGCATATTAACGGCGAGATGTGTTTCACTTGTCAAAGTAGGTGTACACTAGCGCTCGAAGTACCGAAAGTACTTCCAAGTACCCGAAGTATCTCAAAGTACTTTGAAGTACCTCGAACTATTTTGAAGTACCTCGAAATACATGTCGAATTACTCAAAGTACATTCCAATTACCTGGACGTACTCTCAAAATTTTTCAAAGTCGCCGTGCAAACTCGGAAGAAACCGTCAACTTTCCGGTACGTTGATCATAGCTGCAATGTTTTGGGTAGCCCGAATATCGTTTTAATTAAGCATCACGCAGTAGTACAATTGTATATTCGCGATTAAAAAAGCAGACAATATGAAATTAGTCCTTTTGCCAACATCGGCAATAAAACATATGGTGTTTAAGGTTCTTGTGAACAAAAAAATGTCTATTGTAGAAAACATATTCAAAATCTGTTTTTGTGATTTTTGGCCCAATACTTGGCCTAACTCTAAAAACACAATAACAGTTGACGATTGCTTAGAAAACACACATTTAAGCTTTTTAATTAATTCTAAATAACTTTCCTTTATAACTTTTTTTAAAATAGGAGAACTTTACTCGTGCACCATTTCGAAACATTTGAATTTCTCGCTTTTATTTAAGAACGCTTTGTACATATAATAACTTTTTTGAAATATTTGTTTAGTAAAGATATAGGTTTAGAAATTCAACCATTTATTAAAATTTTGTTAATAACTTAAAATACGAACAATAGGGGACGTTAAATCACCAGCCCCAATCGTCTAACTGCGTATGCGCCCGATTTGACTACAATTGATTTGAGCGCGTTTTCGTATTTTTCTATTAAAAAAAAACACGGTTTTAGAACTATAACCTCCTGTAGATCGCCTAGACCGACAACATTGTTATAAAATGAAGTATAAATTTTAAAAAAGTTAGGTACCATCAAGCTTCGATCCCTCAACCACCTTGCACTAAAAGGCTACACACGCAATTCCTATCTACGCCACGCTAAAACAGAACGAAAATATAGTTATCGCACTTAGAAAGCTCATGCGGGCGCATTCGCAGTAACAGGATTGGCATTACTAACTTCAAGTCTTCTATTTTTACAAATCAGCCGCCATTTTGAAAACAGCAACAATTTTGAGTTGACGGTCCTTTGATAATAAATAATAAATTTTAGTGTAGCCGCCCTATATCTAAGCGAGTATTTGTCATTGCACAATGACTAGAGAGCTGGTACCGGCTATCAACATTTTGCCGGTACGTCATCGGATAACGTGCTACGTAGTTTACCGGCTATTTAAATATTGCCGGCAGATGACATGTTTTTTTTTATGTATGTGTCCTATGTTTCAATTTGCAGGCGCAGTTAAGTGCGCACTATTGGCTCACTGACTGCCAGTACAACAAAACATTAAGTGCTTGGGAGTAAAAAGGAAAAAATAAATGTTGCTGGATGGCTGCTGGTAAAGTGAGCATTTCATGTTATAAGATGACGTCGTACCGGTAAAATGTTGCAAGCCGGCCGCAGAGCTGTAGCACCAGTCCTGTTATCGTCGACTTGTAAATTCCCGATGCGTGAGTAGTTAATGCACATAATCAAAACAACGAAAACGAAAAGAATGTGTTGAGTCAAGGCCAAAAGACTTTTAAAATTTTTTTTTCAATTCACAAAATCAGAAAATCACGAATTTGTTTTAAAAATTGTGCCGGATAGGTACTCTAAAAAAAAGGTCTCGTACACTCTCGGAATTCTTCGGTTTCCCACTAGGTTTTCATTATAATAATATTAGATTTGACAGATTTGGTTTATGATTTTAAAATCAAATTTAGATTGCTTTGTATGGCTCAATGTGGTCAATATTCAAACAGACCAAACAGACTTTATTATCAATGGTTCAATACAATTAACATGATATGAGCCCTTTTATATAAAGCAAAAACATTGCGTTTAAATTATTAAACACATCACATATGCTAATGGATAACTAAATTGAAATCTTTTACTCTTTCTTCAATGTACCTTGAAGTAACATAGAAGTACCTTGAATTACCTTAAAGTACTTCAAATTTCTTCAAAGTACTTTGGAAGTACCTCGGAGTACTTGGAAGTACCTCAAAGTAGCTTCGAAGTATTCGAATTACTTCGAAGTACTGACAAAATTCGCAGTAGGTGTACATATTTTTAGGGGGTGGAACACCCCTCGAAAATGCGGTCCATAAGAAAAAAAAAGTTAAGTTGACAATTAAAAATGGTAGCACGTACACCAAATCTAATTTAAAAAATTAGATTCAGCATAAAAAAGTGTCCTAATAATGCGTTAAATAAGAATATGTAATATAAATGACAAATGAGTTACAGCCAGAAACCAAAAAATCCAAAATTTCAGTTTTATTCAGTTCTTTCAGAAACTAAGCAAGATAGGTTCAACATCTTATTATATTATTAGTGGGTATGACATTTCACAACTTTTCCCTAATTTAACTGGCGTCGTATCTCTTCAAATAAGCAAGATCCCAATAGTTAAGATGCAATTTGATACATCTTGTATATCAGTGGCATAAAATATTCTCACTATGCGGTAAATCTGAAATTATTATTCGTAGACAGAACGGGGGGGGGGGGGAGCAACCAAAACGTACCCTAAAGCCTTCCAACATCGTTAATTCACATTCCCATCTGTACTACTGAAAACCTTACAGGGAAATGTTGAAACATACAGACAACGGCAAAACAAACGGCGGCTACAATGAAACCAAAATGCATGGATAGCTATTCCACACATCTACCGAAGATGAGACAATGAATGTTAGAATGGCACAGTAGTAGTTTTCGGCAAATTTAGTTTTGTGAATTCGAACTCCACAAGTGAAAATACACAAATATGACAAAAATTAGTTGGAGACTGACCCGTAAAGTATACTATTACCTTTCTTTATAGTATAAATACCTAGCAACATTTTTATCAGCAGTAGCTATTTGTTCATATACAAAATATCATTATAAAATACTTGCAACCAGTTGCATTAATTTAGGTTGAGGTAACATCAAACAACACCTACTAGAACAAACTAACCTCTGATACATAAATTGTGAAATAATAATTTTCTTAAAGAAATAAATCTATAAAATAGATTTAAACATACATAAAATTAATACAGAAACATGTAGTTTGAGTTACCATAATCAAGATCTTTTATATCATTGCCCAAAATTAAAATCCTTAAAATGAACCTGACTACTTACCTTCAAACTGTAAATATCTGCAAATATTCTTAATTTTTCACTGTGTAAGTACAACAAAAATAAATTAGATAAATCACTAACGTCTATACAGCGCTTTTTACACTATAATAATTCAAATAATGCACATCACTATAATTCGCAATTCCTTCGATATTATTTAATATGGCGTGGAACTTCTTTACGCTTTTAGGATTCGCTATTTTTCATCTGTCAAAGAAACGGAAAATTACTACGCATGTGCACGCTCTGCAAACTAGCAACTTCTTTGGGTACAATTCCCAGTTGTACCAAAGCAAGTCCACTATATATTATTACCATTGTTTACAACATATGCTATACGCGAAATTGTTTTTCTTTCCTGCGATAAAGTCGCTTAAAAATGAGTTTTGCTAGACACACTCTTACTGAGTAGTAGTTATAAAAGTGTACGTTCTAGCGCAGATTTTTTTCTTTCTTTTTTTTAAATAAACTGACCCATATTCATACCAATTTTCGAAAAAACAAGCTTTTTTTGACAAAACCACCCTAAAAACAGTTAATTTGTCTAGCGCAGATTTTTTTAAAACGTCAAATTTTAGCAAAAATGGGTCAATTTTAACTTTTCATCCGTGGAATTTTTAAGACACCTCAAAAACAACAAATTTTTCTGGCGCACATATTTAAAACGTATTTGATGCAGTTTTTAATTCAAAAAAATCTGGTCCAGATACATTTAACGGACTTGATGGATGGAATAAGAAAAATTTTCTTTCCTTTTAAAAATTGGTATGAAAATGGATGTTTGTTTAAAAAAATAAAAGAAAAAATCTGCGCTAGAACGTACACTTTTATAACTACTAAAAAAAATTTAAATTAATTATTCAACACCGGTCGCCGCTCCGAACGTTGAAATTTAAAAATAAAAATCTGCGCTAGCTATTCAAGTTGAATTCGACAAATGGACAAGATAAAAATTTACAAATCGGCTTCCACAAAAATCTGCGCTAGCTATTCAAGTCACGATTCAACAAATGGAAATCGACTTCCACAAAAATCTGCGCTAGGTATACAGACAATAAAGAAAGACAAGATGAAGTTTGAAATTTAAAAATTGATTCAATTTTTCAAAATGGAAATTGGCTTTAACAAAAATCTGTGCTACCAATTTACGTATTTAAAAACTATTTTTAATACCCATTTAATCCAGCTTGCTTCGTATATTTTTCTCTGGGAAAGAAATTTAAATTATTTATAAAATCTTTTTCTTTCAAATAAACTTCTTGTTCAGAAATCCTTGCAGCTTTTAACAAATTTAACATTTGATTATAAAATTTATAAGCTAGTCTATATTTATAGTAGTTCTTTCTGGAATTTTATAAGCCTTTTCAAATAAAACAATTACTCCAGCACCCAAACTCAAAGAAATCAAAGGAGGTATTACGATTCCAGATAAACTAGAAGTACTAAATATTAAATTTCCACAACTCAATCCTATTCCAATATTTTTATAAAAACGAAAACTCTTTCTATAAACATACAATCGCTTCTCAAGATACATTGGCATCTCCATTTATTTTTAACATTTTTTTTCTTGGGAACTAGCTTACTAGTCGGTCCATGCTTCATTTGTGATTTTTTATTTCCACATTCAGCACATATTATAGAATAATATTTACTTCCACCTTTTCCTGTTTTTAATTCAACGCTTCCCTTATTTTTTGTATGCTTTTTACAAGCCACACAGTATATATCACAAACCATTTATATTAGATCAAAACATTTAAAGAAAATTAAATTTACCATATCGATGGTAAGGAAGCAATACTTTTCTTTCCAGCATTTTTCACAAATTTCTTTAAAGTCTTGTTTAGTTATATTTGAAATGTAGTTATCATAAATGAATTTACCATATCTAGGTAGTAATTTAAAAACAAACTAGTGTTACCCCAGCACACAATGCACT
Source organism: Ctenicera cuprea (assembly GCA_958336395.1). NCBI lineage: Eukaryota > Metazoa > Arthropoda > Insecta > Coleoptera > Elateridae > Ctenicera > Ctenicera cuprea. The sequence goes on along the minus strand of OY284487.1, from coordinate 64,759,798 downwards.
GACAGACAGCGTTGGCAGAACCGGCGAAATGTCAAGTCACGTGATGCATTAGTTCCAATAATGACACGCGACGTTATTATAGATGGTGCCCCAAGTGACGCGCGTCTAGCCGACCTTCATATATATTATAAATTAAAATAATTATTATTAAAAAATCGACGTAGAATAAAAATATAAAAATGTTTCATGTTCCATCTGTGGATAGAGACCTTTCATTTAAAAAAAATGGTCCAAATTGGTGAAGCGGTAGCCGCTGGAGGAACTGGAGAAAAAAACCCTTTGTGCTTTTATATATGTATGGATGGATATGGATAGGTAAATAAATTGCGTTTCCACATGTAAACTGTGGATCAATAGCAGATATAGAGTGAACGATATATATTGATCAAATTCCTTTATGTCTTCCTCTGACAAAATATTCTTGAACTTTAGTTTGCTTATCCAGCGATCCATCATCAAATGTTACTAAAATATTTGGTAAACAATCATCCACGGATAAAATATTATCCCATTCGCTTTCAAAAAATAATTTACATTTAGTTTTTTTTAAAACCTTTCTTAAATTCTGATAAATGGGTTGATCCGGAGATCTAGTATAAATGTAAAATTTTCATAATAAACAAGTTTCTCATTAAAAATAAAATTTTAAGTTAAATGTGTCTTACCACAATTAGCAGGTCCAACTATATATGCAATAATTCACATCTTTCACATTTACCAGCTATTTCCATTTCTAAATGTTTATAAAATTTAATTTTCACACCTTTAAATACCACCTTTGGATCTGATCTGTTTTTACATAAATGTACTACACTTTTCTGCTAAATTGCATTTACAATTTTTGTTAAGGTTTATTATTTACGACTAAAAAAAATAGAGATACAAACTGTCCACCACTGGATGGAAAACGGCAGTGGCGGCTTGTGGTGTGGTGTACTGGGAGGCATTTTAAAGCATTATTTTGGAAAAAATTTCTTACCCAAGTTTTAGGTAGCCTTATATTTCACACCCATCCTTTAAAAATAATAAAATATTTTGAATTGGCCAACGTCGCGGTAAAATGCGTTTAAGCAATTAAGTACAAGTTTAAGGTTAGTTACATTTACATGTAGAAGCAAAATTTCGGATTTAACTGTAGATTATAAAAAAAAATTTTCTTTTTATCGTTTCTGGTAAACGTATTTTTCTTAATTGAAAATTACCCACCTTTGTGAAAGGTATTGGTTAGATTAAAAAATGATTGGTTTTCAGTTAGAAGATATAAAGAATACTACAACGGAGGAGTTTCGAGAGCAATAAAACAAGGTTCCGGCGGATTAAAGAAAGTAAAAGAGATACTTCATCTAAAAGTATATTGTATTGATCAAATTCATTTATTAATAAATTAAAATTATTAGCAATATTAATTGTAGTATTATCAATATTTTCTGTAAAAGATAAAATATGTATGATATCCATTGAGGATGTTCTATGAACATTCACTAAATATGCGGCGACAAACGGACTATGTAGGGACTTTCATAGGATGCCCTAGGGATCTTAAATGGATGTCCTATGAACATCCATGAAGGACGTCCATAAAATGTTCTATGCACATTCTTGTGCTATATGGGAACTTTGTTTTGAGGCTAGCAACTATACCTCAAGTTAACTATTCTCGTATCTACTTAAATAAGGGACATCTTAATTATATTTCCAGACACTTCTGACAAGACAGTTTTTTCTACTCTACATAAATGACTGACCACATAAACATGACAAAATTAAACTTATTTTTAGGCACATTTTATTAAAGTGTAACAATATATACAATGTATCTCTTAATAATTATTGAATTCATTCATCGCACTGGAGAAACTACATTTTTGTTAATTCATTTATTACACCTTCGTTGTGCATGTCACCTATAGGCTACATATCCATCCCCTCCCTGGTGCGAATGCCACCCATAGGCAACATATTTTTTCCATTGCCACATAAGAAGTAAAATAGATAGTGATGCGGGTAAATTGATCCAGGTCCAAGGGTGAATATGCATTTTTTACACGCAGCGAAGGTGTTAATAAACAAAAATTTGAATCTGAAGTTGGAAGAAGCAAAGTTAAATGTCTTCATTCATCATACTTGCTAAAAAGTTACTGCGCTGAGATTTGACGACTGCAGATTCAAATACACTCTACTATACATTTTATTTCTTAAAACTAAGCTCAATTCTGGAGATTGGTTGTTGGCACATTCAGCAACAAATTTTGTCCTGTAGGTAGGTATGAAACTTGTCGCGATCGTGACAATTGATAGGCAATATCTTCGGCAGCTTCAATACGTCTCAATTCGACCAAGCCTTCACCTGCATCACCAAAAGCCTTTGCAAGGAGTATAGCAGCTTGTGCATCACCTTCAGCACTAATAACCGTTGCTTTTTTAGTTTGTTCGGCTTTTTCTACCAAAAACCTTGCTTTTTCGGCATCTTGTTGTGCCACTTGTTTTAATTCTACTGCTTGAGTGAATTCTCTGCCAAATGTAAGGTGAGTAAGTGAAATGTCATCGATTATAAATCCAAATTGAGCACTTCTTTCAGTTAAAGCTTCACTAACTTTCTGGGAAACCAAGTCACGCTGTGTAATAAGTTCTCCGGCATCAAATTGTGCAACAACAGCTTTTAACACTTCAGTTGTGATTGAGGGTAATACTCGTTCCTCGTAATCTTGGCCTAAGATTGTGTAAATTCTTGGGAGTTGGTCAGGATATGGTCTGAACAATATACGAAGGGTGATGTTGACGTTTTGCAAATCTATATTGAATAATCAACTTAAGACACAGTTTCTCACACCAAAACGAGTACTACATACCTTTACTACCAGTAATAACAGGGACATTTCTGGGTCGAGAACGAATATCAAAAATTATGGGTCGCTGAACCCATGGAATGAAAAAATGCGTTCCTTCGCCTACAATTATTTTTTTTACACCGGAAAATCTATCAAAGATGACGGCTCTATGTCCACCATCGACTGTAAGCGTATGAAATATGGATTACTTGATGTTATCTTGTATAAAAAGGAATTTACTTACCATTGTAAAGTGCTGAATTTACGACCCCTCCGACAAGGGCGACGCCAAGGCCAATTTGACCAATTCGGTTAAAGAATTGCATGGCTGCCATGGGTTAAACTATAAATAAGAAAACACGTTTAACACAATAATAATTTTCTAAAAACTGTAAAAAAAATGTGACAAGGCAAAATTAAGGTTATAATTTGGTGAAAAAAGTAAATAAACTAAAACATTATACTACTATAAAGTCATTAAATAATGTAGTTTTTTTACACTTTAGGTCTTTAAGCAACTATTTTGTGCTCTAATGCTGAAAATTATCCACAATGCCAGCGAAGTATTTCGCAAAAATTACAAACAACAATTACCAAAACACAGTTGGCAACACTGCAAGGAGACGCCAATTTTTTTTAAATTTCTTAAAACTTTACTTTTATTTATCAAATGCTCGAAATTTCGACTTTATAGGTAACAGTGAGTTTTTAATTTTAAGGTTTACATGTTTTTGTTGTATTTATTAATTTTTTTTATATATCCGCATTAAAATAGGTACACTAGGTATCATGTATTTTCAATTTTACTACTACCCCTAATGGGTGGATGAAACTGTAAAAATATTAAAAAGGGGAAAGAGATTTTTTTTAAATAAATGTGCTTACTAACGTATAAGCAACCAAAATTAGATCAAACATAATTTAACAAGACTGAAAAATTGTATGTGCTTATTTATAGTAGGTACAGTAAAAAATAATTATTTGACTTTGCTTTTTTTAATATTCATAGAATCTTCCCTCGCATTTTTAGGGTGTGTAAAATTACAATTTTTATTCTTATTAAATTATACCTACTTGATCTAATTTTCATTGCTTGTTATTAATAGGCACATTTAAGTTTAACAAAAATCTTTCTCTTATTTTTAATGCTTACCGAATCTCATTTTCCCATTAGGGCTTAGGAATTGTAAACGTTTTTCAAAAATCTGGAAAATAGGCTGTACGTATTTTAACGAATATATTCAAAAACATACAGACCATTCTATTTGAAAATTTTACTTCACACCCCTTAAAATAGAACAGTTTTTTGAAACTCACTAGTAGCTTAATATACGATCCCATCTATCCCATAGAATTTGAATACAAATATTGCTCATTGATTTTTTTTGTAGTGGAACTGCCGCCCTATATTAGTTTTGGAGATATCAGCTTGTAACACTTTGCCGCACCTTGTAGGTAGATTACTATTATAAACTTATTGGAATTCTGTTAGGTGAATTAAATAGGGTGTTTTATTATTTATTAAAACAATTCTGCTTCTACACAATTCTGTTGCATAGTCGCCCACTCCACGGAGACAGAGCAACTGTTCGCCTCGTGTCGTTTTATAATGAAAAAGAACGCAAATTATATATTGGAACTTTCAAAGCTGGGCAGTATTCGAAAACAAAGTAGTTTGAATACTATTCAAGCTACCTTTTCTCAAAAAGCAGTTGTTCGAATATGTTTTCTTTGTATTCTGCATTCAATACAATTTCCATGATTTTTTTTTATTCGCGGTATTTATAAATATCGTATTCGAATCCATATGAAAAGAAATATTCAATTTTTCACAAAGATCTTATTCAAATCCAAATGAAGAGATGTGGATATTTATGTACGACATGTTGCATTTGCCCTTTGCGGAATGCAACCAATGGAGCTTGTTTTGTACCACCACTGCTGTGGGAATACAACGTTGTGTGTAAGTATTTTTAAACATAAGAAAACAAGAAGTTTCTCAAGTATAGGAAAGCCTAGGCAAAGTGCTTCGCTCACACGCTTGTAGTATATTGTATTGTTAAATTAAAAAACATCAAAAGAATCGCTCTGTTTGAACATTTTATATTTGAATGCTGTTTTAATCTTGATACTCAAATACTTTTTTTCAAATATTTAGTATTCGTATTCAACTACATTTTTTTCTGTATTCAACTCAGCTCTGACAACTGTAAGAGCTGACATTAGGACCTTATCCCGATATTGTCTCCTTCATAATCCATTTCTTTTCCTTAGTTCAATTCTTAGTGAATCTTAAATTTCGAGATTAAAATGTCAAAATTCCGAGATTAAAAAAACGAAATTTTTAGAATAAAAAGGCGAAATTTTGAGAGTGAAAAGTCGAAATTTTGAGATTAAAAAGTCGAAGAGGTTAAAAAATGTAAATTTTGAGAATAGAAAGTCAAATCTTCGAAATTAAAAAGTCGAAATTTCGAGATTATAAAACCGAAAATTTAGAAATTAAAAAGTCCAAATTCCGAGTTTAAAAAGTTTAAATTTTTAGAAGAAAAAGTCGAAATTTTGAGACTAAAAATTAGAAATTTCGAGATTATAAAATCAAAATTTTGCGGTTATAAAGTCGAAATTTCGAGATTATAAAGTCGAAATTTCACTTTGCGAAGTCGAAGTTTCGAGTTTATAAAATCGAAGATTTCGAAATTATATATTAAAAAGTCGAAATTTTGAGAATTAAAAGTCGAAATTTGGAGAATAAAAAGTCGAAATTGCGAGATTATATAGTCGAAATATCGAAATTCAAAAGTCGAAATTTTGAGAATAAAAAGTCAAAATTTTGCGGTTATAAAGCCGAAATTTTAAGATTATAAAGTCGAAATTTTGAGAATTCATTGTATGTGAAGTTTTCATTTTAAAAATAAAATCGCGTCTCTTCTACGCCTTCGTATAAAAGAAATCGCGTTCATTCTACTACTTCGTAGCATTCATCTTACATCTTGCCCAGACCCCAGAGAGAGAATAGGGTTTATATGGGTTTTATTATCTCTATCTTTACTACACATATTTTAAAAATTCCAGATATACTTCTTCACCCAAGACCAGGAGCAGCCCAGTCCCCACCACACAGAAGCACAGAACTCTAGCACCGAGCCCACAGGAAATTCAGGATCCACCCGCAGCGTCACCATCCCAGGGCTGAAGAGGCCAAAAGCCTATAACGGCCCCCAATATAAAATATATTAAAAATATCATGTACTCATACTTTGTAAAAATATTAGATCAATACACGTATTTTTTATTTTATATATCTCTATCTTGCCCTCTGGCATGAATTAAAATCGTTGCCAAGATGCATGGATAGCTAATATATATATCTTGGTGTTTTCACTTTTTAATATTTACATTGTTTTGGGAGGGACCCACAAATGTATTGCCGCGAGAGGGCAGCAGTGAAGGTACATCGCTTTGACAGCGCCCGTGAATTTTAACCTTACTCTCCTGAAATGTTCTGACAGTTGACGAGACAATTCGATTCGTTCAAAAAGTAAAATAATAACGAATAAAAGCATACTTCGGTGATTTATTAATTAACACACCAATGTAATTCACAAAACTCAATTTAGTAGAAGCTTCAGCTTAGTAAAAAGACAGACTACCAGCATAAAATTAAAGAGGAGTAAGTACTGTTTTAATTTTAATCAAATATGTATGTAGAATAACAATTAACTAGTAAAAACACAGTTAAGAAGTTGAGAAATACTTAAATTAATTATTTTCAGGCAGTTAAAAGAATTGTACTTCCGATCACTGTTGATAATAATCACAGCATATAAAAATTTCCTTTTGCTGTAATTTAAACAATGAACATCCTTTGTATTTTAGTACGCAGCTACATGTTACAATGGAAAAAGATGGTTTAATTTAAAATTACACTAATGCTAAATTAACTACAATTTAGCATACTCTACAATTTCTAAATAGTTATATCTATTTAATTATGTTTCTCATAATGATTGCAATATTTTTTAGGATTCATAACAACACGAATAAAGGAAGAGTTAAAAGAGCCCCTTTACTTCATTTAAATGAAGTCTGCACAATTTTCGTTTGCCAAACCAATGGTGTACAGTGTGATTCATAACATGTGGAACGAATTTTCAGGATAGATTCAGAATCTAAATATAATTGAAAGAATTCTCATAAACATGGGCCTGAAAACCCTTCATTATAGGGTTACAGCTTCTTGAAAATAAACCAGGCTAATCACTTTTTGTAGATAACTTTTGCAGTAATTGCACTCAAATTTTAAATTTTCATATGTGAGCATTATTCACGTAATTAGTTATTCATGTATTTGTAATAATTTTGGTTTGAATAAGAACACCAGAGGTGTCTCGTACGGGGGGTGGGGGGGTCACGTAATTATGTTCTACATATTTTAGATTTTAGCATGTTTTTGAAAAATCTTATTCTCCATACAAAATTGCCCAAAAACATGTTTTCATGTTGAAAATTTCTAAATCTAACAATTTTCGAGATAATATCATGCTTTTCAAAAATTAAATTGCCATGAAGGTCTAATAAGTGTTTTCTTAATACGATATAATAGAATAGTTTACACAAAACTTTGAGAGTAAATTCTATAAACATGTGTCCATAAAAGCTGCTTATGAAATTAAATCTATGGAAGAGGTAATACTGTTCCCACTTCTATAGACTGCAACTTGCCCGGTAACAAAGAGTTTTTGGGCAAATATTTATAGGAACTTTTTATTATTTTCAGATTCTTAATCTGTACTGAAAGTACATCCCAACATATTATCAATCATCCTGTGTGCATCGCCACATATAACCACAAAAATATGCGTTGATTCCTCAACTGCAACTGGTATGTCACCATCCCAGTGGCAGAATTACCAGGTCGAGAACCCCGTGTTATGATTACCTTGTCGACGTGCCATCATAGTAGGACAACGACAAATATAATAGTGACTACTTGTTCAGTGAAAGCTGCATTTGTATTTATTCAAAGCGTACAGACATGCAGTCATGTATGGTTTATGGTTTAATTATAATTTTTTGCAGACTTGCAAAACGCATTAATTGTTTTATAATGTAAAAGATTTTTTTAATGAATTTATGTTTATATCAAGTATATTTTATTGGAATGCTTGTCTAATGCTTAAGTTAACATGCTAAAAAAGTACTAAATTAGTTAACGTAGATTTTAATGTTTTCATGTTTTTTTACGTATTTTATGTGTTTTAATCCTGGTTTATACAAGCTACCCTTAGATATTTAAATCTTAGGTTTGAGATGAATATTATACAATGTTTATTGTGATCTGTGTAATAGGCAGGAGCCCTTCTGAAATTTTGCAAGATAATCGCTATCCGCACACAAGTAAATAATAAACTTTTGAAGTACTTAAAATACTTGTTTTTATTACTAATTATAATGTTAAAGAGATGCACTATGTCTAGAGTGACTGTCCGCATAGATTTTGTCAATACAGTACAATTTTAATGTATTATTATGTACCTACTGATTTTTGTTTCTGTTCTATTTTTAATGTTTTAAATTACATTTATCATTTTGTGCTTATGCGGTTTGTATGTTACACAATTATAATATGTGCAGGTAGATGGTACCCTCGTAGGCAACTGTTAACCGAAACGACATTAAAGCACTGCATTAATTCTACGATAAAATTGCGCAGTTACTTCGTTTTCTTCTAATTCGATTACATCTTTATACTTTACTACAGCTATTGCCTACTTTCACTAAATAATTGCAATAAAAATTAGTACTCTATACTGTTTAAGGAAATATGTAGAGTAAGCAATAAAGTATGATTCATATGGGTCAATTATCAATTTTTTTCATGTTTCTTTTTTTAATTACAATGCCTTACAGTCATTCCATTCTATAACTACATAAACTGTAGCATTCTACCGTGACCCATGCACATAATAAACATCAAATCGGGCGCATCAAATTGCTTTACAGAACCAATTTTGTTTTCGATTTTTTTTTTTTCGTGTTTTTGCTTTGCAATAAGCCATTTGGAGTCTTATCGATGTCAAAACTGAGTGCATTGAAATCTGATTTTTTTCGAATTTCCCAAAAAAATCAAAACCAAGTTTTACCGCCTCCTCGCATTAACAATCGTTTTCCCGAAGTTGAATAACTACAGTGATAATCAGTGTGAAGATATAAATTTTCAGGCTGTATTAAATATTAACCTTTTCAATATTGCAATAAATATTGAATTATAGGAAAATATGATCGAGAATAGTTGTCACTATAATGTTCTTATAATTCTTGAGTTATGACAGTTTAATATCACAGTATGAACAAAGTCAGGTTAGAATAGCATTGCGTGCGGATTTCAAATTTGACGCGCAAACGTCTTTTTAGTACCTACTGCGCCATCTCTCCGCAAAACATTTCGTGACGCCCATATCAAACTCAAGTGACAACACCATACCTTCCAGTCATCTTGATCGTTGCTATTGCCACCATTTAACGTGGGGAAATTTCTTTTGTGGTGGGGACTGGGGAATTCGCTTTTAAAGGTTGTATGTTCTGTCACAAGAGAGAGAAAGAGCAATTTACTTGGATTTACTGTTCTGTGATGTCATGATGTGTGTCATTAGTTTGTAATCAGAAAGTTAAAGTTTCGTGCAAGTATTATTATTATAAATTTTTTTTTGTGAAAAACGGTACTCCAAAATTATTTGGAGGAATAGGTGTTCAAAACGGGCAACGAAATGTCTGCCTCGGCCATGGAAAGTATCCTTAAATAAATAACATTTGTTTCCAAGGTTAGGCAAGATGACTAATACCTATATAAAATTAACAATTTATTTTATTCAAACCTAATTTTACGTTTTTAGCATAACACTTTTTCACACGTAACCCTAACATAGAATTAGAGAAAAATGCCCTTTGACTTAATTAGGTAGGTCTGGTTTTATTGTCGGATTGAATCGCTGAACTGTTGCGGTAAATATCTTGCACTTGTATGTTGAAATGAGGCTTATAATAATAGGCTCGTAGTCAAGGTAGCTTTTCTGCCAAGCATAAAAATTGTGTGGAATCTATTCATGTACAGTTTGCTGGAAGGCACTGACATGTCGGTCCCTATTCGGCTTCAAACGGGTCACACATTACAAATCAAAATTATATAACTATCAGATGGCTGCCTCATCACCTACATGCTCTCAGTTTTTAATCGTCCGACTTTAAAATAAATAATGAAACGTACTAGTAGTGGCGCTACAATTACTGTCTTGCAGAATGAAAAAATCAGGCTTACGATGATTGATATAAGATGGACTGTTCTGTAATATTCCAATGCATTTCACATAGACGTTTATTTGCATAAACTCTACGTTTAATTTCCTGTAAGCACGACACTGTAGATAAATATCGATGAATTTTCTTTAAAAATTGAGTTTTTTTTCTCCATTTTATTAATGTTTACGGTTTGAATGTAAAGTTTTAAGCTAGCGTAAATTAAAACACTCCTATCGAACAATTTACCACCATTCACATGCAAGTTTCTAAAACGATAGCAGGCCTCAGGTTTCAGCATGTGCATTGACAGCTGGCCTCAAGGCGATTGCTGTTCAGGAGGCTGTTGTTTTTTGGCAAACTGGGTATGGAATGAATAGCGTAAGTTTATTAAGTAGTCCTGAAATATTTTGTAGAAAATGCTAGGACTTCCTCCTGCGCCCAAGAGCTATTTAGAACATTGAAATTTTGCAAAGAACTGTTCGAAGTGGCAAATAAAAAGCATTTTAATATGATGAATTTAAAGAGAATTATATGGAAGAAATGGTTTCCATTTGGTTTTGCTTAATTGTTTAAATAACAGTTACAATTATTTGAAGGCCCAAAGCAACTATTATAAATTTGATGTAGCTGTCTCTATCAGTTTACGCAGGTAATTGTTTCATTGCTCATAACTGGAATTAGTAGTAGTAAATAAAATACAATGCAGTTTTAATTTTGTCCGTTCTTACGTTAATCAATTACTAATTCGTGTTGATGCGGCAGACCATATAGAGAATGTTTTATTTGATATTAGCAGTTGAAAATATATATATTGAAATATTTTGTTAGTTTTGTTTGAACCCAACAATTTTTCGCCCCTATTTTTTTTTTAGTACTATTAAATCATTATATTGAAAATATTGAATTCACCCTAAAGATACCCCTTATTAAATGGCTTAAATTTATTTGAGAGCTATTGGGGGCTTAGAGAGGGGTAAAAGGAGGGGCGAAACGGCAAGCATAGGGATAGGTAAGGAAGAGAGAAACAGAATGGGGGGAGGGTTTTTAAAACACTGTCTAGGTATTGTAAGAAATAATTTTTTTTTGTACATTTCAAATTTTTTGTAAAATCTGTTTATTCGCCTTTTTTTGTAAGAAATGATTCTTTTGTGTACATTTCAACTTTATGGTTCAAAACAATTTTTATTGTACAAATCAACCTTTTCTTGTAGAATTCATCTTTTTATTGTATCAGATGATTCTAATATTGCACGCCAAAAATACCAGACCTATTAAATTATGAATTAGGGGAAGCCCCTATCTATAATATTTTAAAATGTAAAGGTCTAAACTACTACTACTAACTAGTATTCCGCTTTTGTAAAAAAGAATAACTTTTTTTAAATTGCAAGAAACGGGCAGTTTATTATTGAAATTCTGTCTTCAACAATGCTAAAATAGCAATTTAAAAGTTTATGGTAACCTGAAATAGAATTTCAAACTTTACTTGCATAGGATGCTCTAATTGTAAATTCCGCTTATGTTGTCTGTGTACCTGCAGATCGTATTAACTCTTTAAAGCTGTACAAATTAACATAATTTCCTTAACGTACAAAAAGAACATCTCTTTAATTTAAAATTTGCTGTAAAAGAATTGGAAAGGAACTCAAAAAGATGCGAAAAGGAAGAAAAGCAAGAAAAAGCAAAAACAAAACAAGCTATACAGAAAGGAAACGTGGAGGTAGCTAGAATACATGCGGAAAATGCGATTCGACAAAAAAATCAAGCTATAAATTATTTGAGAATGTCGGCTCGCGTCGATGCAGTATCTAGTCGGGTTCAGACTGCGCTCACAACACGAAAAGTAACCACTTCAATGGCTGGTAAGGAAAATATGAGTATGGGATTTATTAATGGTTTTTTGAAAATTTTTCAATATTGGAGGGCTGTAACTTTACCGTTCACATTAATTCTATTCTAGTTTTAGTTGTTGCTACAGGGTGAGTCTGGATAGCTGTACTTCCCCAGTTATCTTGTTAAACACTGCCACAAAGAAAAGTTGTTCAGGGTGTGGCACTGTATTTTATATGGCACGGCTTGCTGGGATTCAAGATACTGATAAACATGCAAGTTCCTTATTGTAAATGACACCCTATATATATTTTTTCAGCGTTCTAATCGAACTGATTTTTCTTTATTGGTTTATAATATAAAGATCCATGGGTTTTTACATAAGAAAATTTCATAGTAAATTTAGTGAAATCAGTCTTTTCGTGAAAAGTTGGCTATTTGTGTCCCGTCGCATTATGGGTCTTCAGCTGAGTTTTTTTTGGGGGCAATGATCGTTTCACAAAAAAAAAACATTCAATTGGTTTTTTATTGAAAGCCAGCTTTTCATGAAGAACCTAGTATTTTCACGAAAAGAAGGATTTCTGCCATATTTAATTTTTCAGAAGTAATAGCAAACCCATTTCTGATTTTGGTCTTCGTGTCTTTGAGATTTGTCTGCCAAATTTGGCAAAAAAAATTTTTATCACAGGAAAAAATCCTTTGGAGTTAAATCAGAAAACCGTGGGGGCCAACTTTCCTCCTAGGTTGCCTTTTATTGGGATATCTTGCATGAATATGACTCTTTTTTCCTTAAACAATTTATTGCCATGTCATTTTACGCTATGATATTCTTATAAAGTCGGATAGAGAAGAAAATTTAAAAAATATACAGGGTGTCACTTAAAATAAGAAACTTGCATATAAGAACTCCAATTAGTCGTGCTATAAAAAAATACGTAATGGAACATTCCGAACAACTTTTATCAAAAACATTTTTGGTAAAAGCAGTTTTTAACAAGATACACGCGGGTGTCGCTATCGAGACTCGCCCAGTATTTTGAATTGACTACAACGGTTGCTTAAAATATTTCAACTAAAAATAACTTTAAATACAAAGTAATTCAAAAATTTTAGGAGTGGTGAAAGCTATGGATGCAGCTATGAAGAGTATGAATTTAGAGAAGATTTCTACATTAATGGACAAATTTGAACAGCAGTTTGAAGATCTAGACGTCCAAAGTAGTTACATGGAAAATGCCATGTCGCAGTCTACAACCACTTCAGTTCCCCAGGGTGATGTGGACTCGCTTATGCAGCAAGTTGCAGATGAAGCTGGGTATGTTATGTTTTTAAAATGCACTGATGTAAAATTGAAAAATACAGCACTCTTTCACACAAGTAACTAAATACCAGATACGTATTTCGACAGCAAAGTTATCATCATCAGTGGTAACCTGACACTCAGTTTACCACTGATGATGATAGCTTTGCTGTCGATAAACGTATCTGGTGTTTAACTACTTGTGTGGAAGGGTGCTGTATTTTTCAAGTGTTGTTATTCCATCGTTCGAGTGTTTTTACTTCGAAAAGGTACAAGAAAACAAATGGCCAAGGGAAAAAACAGTAGAACGGAGGCCCATGTTGTTCAAAACACCCTGTATACGAAAAATAAATATTAAAAGAAAAAAGTAATTTCATAGGAAAGTGTAAAAGAAATAATAAATAAAAATTTTTTTTTTTAACTTTCCTTTTCAAAATTTGTATTTTTCATTGAAAACAATTATTTTTCTTCGAGGAGTTTTATTTTTCTTTAAGAGTGTGAATTTTGCCCAAACGGCGCCTCATACTCGAGCTCTTTCACGTATTGTAGGGTGACCAAACGTCCCGTAAAAACGGGATTGTCCCGTTTTTTCACGATCGTACCCGGAGTCCCGAAAAAGTCTCCCGGGATGCCTAAATGTCCCGTATTTACGTTGGGTACTAATAAACACATTTTAAAATCACTAAAACGGTAAAACCTCGCATGGTGGCAGCACTGTTCCCCCTCCCATCCCCTATTCTGCCGACGCTGGTGGTGGGTTGGACAAACGGAGACGATGGACATTCAATGGACGGACGAAAGGAACAAGATGGGAGTGGATACCCTTTCTGCAATCCTGCAAGTACTCTACAATTTCAAAATGGACTGTTCTAGTTTTTACAACTTTAATTGGATAAGAATGAGGTTTTAAAAATGGCTGGAATGAAAGCAAAATATCCCCAATTCAAATCCTAGAGATTTTTAACATAAGTTTGACTAACGATTTCAGTTATCTTGTTTAATTATGCATTGAAGTATGTATATTAATAAATAAGTATTAACTGCAAAATTATTGTTTTAATTTATTATATGCCTCACAATTTAAATTAAATTACAAAAGCAAAGAGAAATTGTAAAAGATTTATAGGTCTCAAAATAGCTAAAACGAGCATGTTTCAATGATTACGTCCCGAGGGAGGCCCCTCGGACCCCCCTTTAGCTGGAGGGTATCGCCCCAAGCCCTCCTTGGGTGTGTCCCGTTTTTTCAAGTTTATGATTTGGTCACCCTAACGTATTGTGTATTGGATTTCGTTCTGTTCAGGTCTCAAGTCATTTTTGATGTAGATTCGTTTTTTCTTTGAATTATATTTATTAATTTATTAATAAGTTCCAGCTTTACTTCATTGAAGTTCATATTAATGTATAAATAAAATAATTAACAACTTCAACAATATTTATTTATTTTAACCTTATATGTATTTCGACATGTTTACATGTCATTATCTAAGGCAAGATTAAAAGTAAGCGGTTAGTATTGCTATAGAAACAATACAACTTGATGACTTGATCTTGGTAGGTTATCTATGTCTGCAGATGACTTGATTTCTTATTCCAAAACGTCCAATAATGACATTTTATTTCTTTTGCTGCTTCTTCTGTTGATCTAATCTATTTGCTCCCGTTTTCTTTTCTCTGGTAGTTTTCCCTAATGAATAGTTATGATCGGTAGCCCTGTTCTGCTTTCTTCGTTGATGATCTAGCTGTCTTCCTACTTTTTGCAAAAATATCTGAAGTTTCTTTGCTCTCTCCGTTTTCTGCTGTTTCTCTTTTCTTTTTATTGCCTTCCCCCTCTGTATTTGTAAGATAAAAGCCAGAAGGAAAAAGATAATTTATTAATTACAATAAATAGTCCCTGTGTACTTCATAAATAACAACTCTATTTAACTCATACTTTCTTACTCTGTTAGTGATGTCGATTTAATTCTTAAATTGTAATTTTTTTAGATTGGAACTCAATATGGAATTACCAACAGGAGTACAGACCGGCAGCATAGCAGCTACTCAAGTCTCGCAAGAGCAGGATGAGTTATCTCAACGCCTCGCACGTCTACGACAAGCAGAATAATTTACGATATTAAAAGTAATTTGTGCAAGTATTTTATGAGCTTTCGTGTAAACAAAATAAATTAGCACTTGTATTTAATATTACACGCTGTTCTATTTTATTGGCGTACCATTTACTTATACTTTTACCTAAAAAGAATATATTTTAAATGAAAATAGTAACAATTAATGTATAAATTAAACTGATAAAATTCAAAGTTTTTTTGTAAAGTGTGTTACTTTTATAAATATACTTTTATAGTTGTTTTCTTTCATTTTTAATCCTGCCAGGGTAGTTGCAAATCTTCCCAGGCTGACTCCTTTAACACGTTCACTCTGGATACCCAATTTAGATACTATATACCAGAGCGGCCCCGTACCAATTTGCACCACTGTTTGGTACGGAGTGTATGTGTCCCGTAAGGTAACATATTTTTATGTCCAGTGATGTACCGACTGCGAGGAGTGGGCCAGTTATAGGGGCGTGTTAATCCACTAGGTAATCATTACAATTGGTCATGAGCACACGGGGCTCATATGTTTCATATCACATTTATAGACCTGATAAAGCGTTATACAATTTTTTTTTAATTGTTTAGCTACGGAACGACCGCACTGAAAAAAATCGCAAAAGAACTACGTCTGAGTTCACTGCTACTGTGCCAGTTCAAACTTATAAGTGGACCTCTGCCGTACACACATGAATTTTTAAGTAAGTGCGGTGCAGGACAAATATGGGGCCCATATTGTTTTTACTATACTGCATTTTTCCCTGTCGAATATTAACATTTTCCTAAAAAAATTGCAAAAACTGACTTTTTACTGAAAATTTAAAAAAACGGAGAAAAGTTATTCCAATTGAGATTCTACGTCGATGTTCAAATTTTTGTAAAAAAATTCAAAGAAAAATAATTTCTTTTTTTAGGATTAATAAAAAAATCATCATTTATTTGTATATGATTTTGGTGCCAATTTATTTTATTTCTTTAATATTAGTCCGTTTCAGCTAATATTATTTTTCTTCAATCAAAAAGTCTCAAAACTAATGAAATTTGTAAACATTTACCACTTTTCTTCCACTGAAGGTGAAATCAAAATTAAGATTTTTTTATTTACTTTTCCCAAAAACGTGAAATTATTTTTCCTCTGAATTTTTTTACGAAAATTTGCAACAGTGTATGGAATCTCATTACAGGCAATTTTTCTCTTTAATTTTAAAATTTTTATAAAAAGTCAATTATTGGCACCTTTTTTAGGAAAATCTAATATTCGACATATACCAGAATCACATGTCAACTTTTGTCTGTTGCATTTCTGGTTTTTATACAAGCACAAACGATTGCCCTACTTAGATTTCATATAAAGGCTGTTTCAAATTCGAGCCCCGCCATAGGGTTCTCTCTTATTTGAAGAGATAGAGAGTTTGTTAAATTGAAGCAAAGTTGCCAAATTTTATGCCTAACAATAATCTCTAAAGAAATTTAGAATAGCCCTTCCGGTTTTTTAATTGTCTGAAAAAAATTGAAATTTTGTTTTTTTTTATTTTCGGCTGTAACTCATTTCTAGTTAACGCATTATTAGGACACTTTTTTGTGTTAAATCTAAATTTTTGTATCAGATTTGATATAAGTGCTACCATTGTTCATTTTCGACTTCCACTTCCTTTTTACTTTCCTATACTTTCAGTATTGATTTCATGCAAAATTTCAAAGTTGAGATTTTAACGGAAATAGTCGGGGGGGGGGGTCCATGGACCCCAAAAAAGTAATTTTTAAAAACTGTCTGTGGGTGGGTGGGTCCGTTACGCTCCATATCTCCGGAACGGCTGGACCGATTTTGATGTGCTTTGGAATGAGGGGGTATATCAAAAATTCACCGACAAAATAAGCTTTTAAAAGAAACCGGAAACGGAAGTTAGACATGTTTTTTTTGGTAGCATTTTTTTCAGAAAAAGAATTTTGGAAATTTTAATAGTGGCGATTAAAGAAGGCCTTAGGACAGGTATGGGCAACCTTTTGAGTAGCTGGGGCCAACTGAAGATCCATTTATGTATCGCGGGCCGTAAATAAGATAAAACAACTACATTCTTTTGGAAAAATATTTTTAAAACATATAAATACAAAAAAGTATACAGAAATATTATATTCAATATATTCAACAAAAACAGAAATTTTTTAAAATGCAAAAATCCAAAAAGTAAAAATTATACATAATATTTCACTTTTGGATAAAGCCGGCGTAGTCCGCATTTGTTTCTCAAACAAAAGAAATAATTCGTTACTGTCCTTTATTTGTATCAGTTTAAAATAATAATCGGTCTCGCGGGCCGGATTGCTGGTTAAATGAAACATGTCCGGCGGGCCGGAAGAAAGTTGTACGCGGGCCGTAGGTTGCCCATGCCTGCCTTAGGACAAATCAAACGATTTTTTACCGAACTCTCTAGCTTTAAAATGGCGGCCGCTACGAATTTTTGAACATTTCGACTTTAACGCCCATTTACTCAAAAACCAGTTATCTGATTGGAATCAACTACATCTTGTTTGGTAGCCCTTCAAGGGTACTATACCATGAAATATAATTAATTTTGAAAATATAAAAACGATCGCAATGACATCACTCCAAAATTTTGGAATTTTACAAAAAAATATTTCTCAAAAACTGCCCACCTGTTTTTGTTTAAACTTTTTAAGCTGATAGAGCTGGGAATCTTCTACAATTTGTTTTTTTGCGCATTGCTATAATTTCACTGTGACGCCCTCCATGAATTTTTGAAAATTGGTACCCTTTTATTTATTTAACGGGGGGAAATAAAATATTTCTGTTAAAGCAATATAGCTCATCATTGATAGCAAAATCCGAATATCATAATATTTTTTTGATACTCTAATATTTAGGGGGGCTACTGTTCCCCCTCCCCCCAAAATTTTTGCTACAAAATTAAAAAATTGATTTGCTCTAGGAGAATCTTTTTACAAAAAATCGAATTTTTTCCCCTTAATAATCTTTTTGTCCCAAATTCTTCTCGATTGTATTTAAGAAAAAAACTTGAGTTTCCAATTTTAATATGGCGGCCACAGTAAAAATAACTTTTTTTTTTAATGGAAACGTGGCATTTTGGCTTTAAAATCAGAAAGGTTTTGAAATTCTAAATACAAATTAATAAGAGTAGGTAATTTCTTGCTAAAAATAATACTTCTCGAGTTATTAATATACTTTCAAATATCAATTTCCGCGCTTCCGTTGATTCAGTCCGAATATTTTACCCAACCTTATGCTTGCAGCGCAGCGGTCGGTCTTTCTTCAACCGCTTCAAGATGTTACAACTTATAAGAACTATTTACTTTAACTAGTCGTGTCTAGACAGGTGTATATCGAAGGTGTTGGAAAATATACAACAATGTATTTAAATGTATAGGAAAGTCCAGGCGAAGTGTTTCGCTCATTTTTCTCATAGTCGGCATTTTAATTTTTTTCATAATTGAATAGTTTCTAATGCTGATTTCAACGATGTGTCACACTTTGCATTTTGTTTTAAGTTTTGAGCATTTTATTATAGAAAATAGAATTTCATAAGAGTGCCATGGAACGACCACGTCAATTAATTTATTTTGTGTGCTATGGATGTATTGGTGCTATATGGGATAGGTTTTTCGTTAATTCTATTTAGAATGCAAAACATGTTTCAGAAGCCATTTTAAAATATCATGGAAATTTATAAGGTTGTCTCAACAGATCTTTAAACAAAGTGTGGTATCGTTCATTCTCCTCTTTTGAAGCAAATGTTTATTTAATTTACACATTCCAATCTATCATTTATAAGTAACATTTTCAGTAGAGGATTATCCATTAAATAATAACAATCAACCACTTCCATTTTGTATGATGTACCTATGATACAAAACAACAAACTTTTTGCCCGTACATGCAACTACACTAAACCGTCCATTGCTGACAACAGTTCAGACTTATTCGTCAGATGAGATGTTTGTCAGGCATGCATAACCGTTGCTATACAAACCCCATCTCACTAACTGACTTGGTTTTGGAGTTACAGCGTGTTAGCTATCTAACTAAATGAAGATTTATTTATTTATTAAAAGAATAAAGTTCGACATCATCTGGGGGGCGGTTAAAATCAGAACTTTTAAAAATAGTTCGCTACATTTCGATGAACTCTTTCGTTTTGGTGTAAAGCGCATGCAGCTATCGTTGCTCCATACTGAAATATAAGCTAGCAGCATGCTAGACTTCACCCTCTCTTTTCTGGCCTCCGTTAAGCACGAGCTATAGCTTTTACGGCAAAAGCGCATATAAACTTTTTTGTTAGAAATTTTATTCTGTACAGTTTAATCCGATGTAACATATTTCACCTGATGAACCGTTTACGAGATAATTGTGAAAAACCAGTTTTAGGACACCGCTTAAGGGCGTTTGTTTGAAATTTAAGGAATACAGCCATCCTCGGACAGAGAGGAACTCTTTAGGTATTTAAATGTACAGTATTCATGAATACGTATATCAAGTTTAAACTTTTTATAACGTCTTTCCTTTAAAAAATCTAATTTGACTGAACTACACGTAAAATACAATCTGCAATAATTAGCTACTATCAATGTTTACACCGGTATAAATAAAATAAGGCGAAATCTTATACTTTGACGGCTACGATAAAATATCCTATTTAAGTTATTATATTAATTGCATTAACTCGTCCCATAAAATAAAATAGTAAATTTAAATTATCCACTACGAAACAATCACAGAATTATTACTACGATATTGGTTCTTGCTTTGAAGTTTCAACCGATTGGATTAAAATAATGGGGGGAGTCACTGCATACTTATAAAATTAATATAACGAAACAAGAAGCTTATTTCAACTCAAAATAGTTTATTAACGAGCAAATCAACAAACTCCTTAATTATTTGGATACTTAAAACAAATATGCGTATATCACCAACATTACAAATTTTATATAAAAAAAGCTTACAAAATAAAATAGTCAGCAATACAAGGTAAATCACAATTTTATTGTTATTATAATCAATATTCACACAAGCAAATTTTCACTGCTGGCACTTAAATTAGGCAATGATTTGAATACACTTCTATTTTTAAATCTATTGTCAGTTTTAGAAGAGTGTCCAAGAGAATTTTTTGACCTTTGAGAACTGTGTTCAACATCTAATGCTAGAACTTCTTGTATATTTAATTCTAGTGCATCAAATGATGTGTTGCTCAAACTTAAAGTTTCCTTTTTATCAGTATAACTTATCTGTTCCGATATCGCTGGCGACGGTGCCGACTTTCCAAAAGCAGAACTTGAGTAAGTTTGTGAAAATACATCGTCATTCGGATTGTATGAATTATCAAATTTACAATTTGCCTCTGCTTGGTTGTAGTGGGGAGAAACACTACATTCAATGTTCGCTGTTACTTGGGACGAGCGTTCAGTAGCACCAGGAGATGAATGAAGTGTCATATTGAAATTTGGAGTCGGTGGTGCTATAGCTATTTTTTCAGAAGCACTTTCAGGTGCATTTTGTACCAGAATTATTCTGGAAAAAACAGGAGGTGGTAACATAAGTTATTAAAAATTACGAGTTTCGATAAATAAATATTACTATAACCAGCATAACAAAATCCAAATATTATTAAAATTCCAACTACCATTGGTTGATATAGTCTGCATCTCATACCATAACGACTTATTAGAATTCACAACAAATTTGCTTCCACAGTAAAATGAAAATTCAAAAATGTACCACAAAAGATGCAAAGTAAATCTACAATTGCTTTGCTAATGCCCTATAATTGTATGCAATTAATTTCCAATTAGTGGAGCTATCATTCAAGAACTGATAGGAAAGTGCAAGTCGGATATTTTTAACGTACAAAATTTTAAAGCAAATCAATTTAAGCAAACTACGCATTTGCTTCTATTGTTAGTTTTAAAAATAAAATTCATTTGAAAGTTCGGTACATATTATACGTGGAATAATTCAATCATATACCATGCGTGAATTGAAACATTAATGGGGAAAATTACTCAAAGTTTTTATAATTTTTGCCAGGTTATACTTAACTAGGTATAACTATTGAATAGTTTATTGAATTCTATGTAATCTGATTTTACAGACTGCACAGTTTTATTAATACAAAAAAATGTAGCTTCATAATAGATATTTTCTGTAAATACTATTTACTTTACAAGAACTTTTTGATTTCTACTAAACCATAACCTAAGTCATAATTCATTTTAAATAAATAATTAGTAAGCATAAAATACACCGAAACAACTAAAAACGAATATTCACGGTATTCGCCACCAAACATTATAAACACATGATTAAAAAAATGCTATTATAAAAATATATATAAAAATACCTGTTATGTGCTTTCCACCGAGAAAACAATTGTAGATATTGTCGACACTGTATATACATAAAGACTGCGCCACCTGTGAAGCCAACTGCCACAACCACAAGTTTAGTCCAGAACGGCCATGCTGAAAGACAGTAACAACTACAAATCAACAATTTAGTCACAGTTTTTAGGATCTTTACAATATAGCCCATAAAAATGTTTTATGGTATTTAGTGGCATGTATAACACGATCCATAAATTTTGTATTTGACTGTCTTTATAACACATTCAAACATAACCAAATAAGAATTAGTTTTACACTAGAAGTGACAGCAAATTTGAAGGACTATCTCCCTTTTACAACACTAAGCAACAGACAATTTCCGTTTCCTGCTACAGCCGCTACAACTATAAATGTTTGTTCGTTAAGCAACAATGATTTCCCCACTTTGGAAAACTTTAAGATCACCCCCTCTGAAAACGTTTGTTTCAATTAAAATGCAAAACTAAACAAGTGACGATTTCCGTTTCCTGCTGCAATCACTACACTTGCAAATGTTTGTTCTTCTGCTAAGGACGACAGCTAATGTTTGTTATTTTATTATTCCAACAACAGCCAAAAAGGGGTATAAATAGGCTGCGTTTTCAAAGGAGAGCTCGGTTCGTTTTCAGGATCGAAAGGAGCCTAACCACCAAATACGGTTCAAAAACTAAACTCTTGCAGCCATCTGAGGCACCTCGCCTGAACTTTCCTGTACTTTAAAAATATACAAGTTTTATATTTTAAAAAGGCAACTGATACAAATTCAAGCCCAAACCGTTACTGCATAGGAACAGATCAGGTGCGTCAAATTTGCATCAGGCCCATATTATCAGACTGGTTTGTTCAACTGATATTCAAAGACTCCCAAGTTATATTAAATAAAGATATAAGCATGACCTACTGGATTGACGCAAAAAAGTCTATCCGAACCTGCCAAATCATAAAAAAAATTGACATAAATGTGTGGCACTGGTTACGTAAACGTATTAATAAATTTTTGGTGACAAATTAACACGTCCCCAATAGTAAACAATGTGAATAATCCTGACGTCCACGCGAATTTTTCATAAGATTGTACAGTACCATATATGGGTCATAAGACTATGGTTGCTTATGGCATGCAGTCTGAAAGCCCAGTGATGTAACACAGTGTTCTTTCAATTGAACATTTATTAAAATTATTTTTTGACTTCAGAAATGTTTCTGACGTTATAAGATAATTTTTTGATGTTAAAAAAACATTTATTTTCCCAGGTAAAATAATAATTTTAGACGTCAATAATTAGTTCTTTAGTTTTCAATTTTACTTGACCTATAACATAGAAAAAAAAATTCAATGTTTGATGGTACTGTCCCAGTATTCACCTTGTGGCCCAGGAAAACCACAGAAAAACCTGAGCCAGGACAGTCGGATGAACTGGGGAATCAAAGCCAAAGCCTCCCAAATGAAAAACTTACTTACTGCCAAGCCACCTTTCTTGAACTATGATACAGAACAATTTTTATTTGTTCATGGCCTACTATTTTTCAGAGAAAATATCTAACTTTTATTTTTTAAATGGAACACCTTGTATATTTTTTGGCCTGCATTAAAATCTAGAAATTTTACATATGGGCGGTACTAATTTAGTTTGCTGTTTCTATTTATTTTTGTTTAATAAGTGCACACCAGAGGTGTCTCACATAGCACTTTTTTGAAAATATATTCGATGTTCACACAATTTAAATTTTTGTCTTAAGAATCTTGTTCTCTATACTAAAATACTAAAAAAAGAAGGTACTTCTGTTGAAAACCACTTAACTCTATGGTCCTGGAGATCTATCTCTGTGAAAAATCATTCCCATAAAAGTCAGAGTATTTCCTGAATATGTGCAAATAGTACGTCAAGTGAGTGCTGCACGTCAGTACTCGAGTTAGTTCAGTCATCACATCGCAAAAATAGGAGGTGTAGAAAAATAAATCAGGCATAGAATTTTTTTCACTTAAACCCTTTATTATTTTGGCGTTCAAAAAAAGACTGGATTTGTGAATTCTAACTCAGTCGGGAATTTTATTCTTCTTCTCATAGTGCCATACCCTATTCAGGGCGTTGGCTACCTCTCTCCTATGTCTGTGTTTGGTGCGCAGCGATAGATATCTTGAACGTGGGCTCCGAACCACAGGAAGTGCATGGACTTCTTCTCCAAAGGTTTTCCTAGGGAAAAATCCACCTCGGTTTCCCGTTGCCTTGCGAGGGGAAATCAAATCCGGATCCGCTGCATTGGTAGCCCGCGCCTTTACCACTAAGCTACGTCCGCTCGGAATGTTATTAAAAAGGTACAAAAAATCAGGAAAGCATGGACTGTTCGTTTTCATTGCATCCTACGTTAAAAAAAAACTGCTAAGAAAAAAAAGCTGATAAAATTCTGAACTAAACAAAAAACAAAAAAAAATGTTCTAGTCCAAATATTCTCTTCAAATTATGACCTTCCAAAGAAATCTACATTTGTTTTTAACGTTTGGTCCAAAAATCATACTTTTCCGATTTCTTGAACGAAATTGTAATGTAAACAGAATTTTATCAGCTTTTATTTTTCTTAGAACTACTTTTAATGTAGGTACAATGCAATAGAAACGAATAATCCACGTTTTTTTGATTTGTTGCACCATTTTCAAAAAATGTTTGTAGGTTTCCAATCCAATTAGAATTCACAAACCCGGGGCTTTTTTTTGACGCCCAAATAAAGAGTTTAAGCAAAAAATACCATTCTTGAGTTATTTCCCTACAAAAGTTCCTGATGACTGGACTAAGTTTACATAGATTTATTGTAAATTGTTTGAAATTAAATTAAACTAAGAATTAGAAAGTACCCAGACTTTCATGCAAAGTTGGTATTTCACAGTAATTGAAGCATCTCGATAACTGTTATATTAAGCAACTTTAAATAATAGTATATCTTTTATGTGTATTTTTGCTTTGAAAATAAGATTCTTAAAACAAAAATATAAAAAGTCTAGATTAAAATTTTTTTAAAACAATTATTGTGTAATAATGATCCCATACGGGAGACCTATAGCGCACTATTAAAAGATAGAAGTACACATTATGCTACATGAGCACTTCCCACGTACAAAACCTCAAAATTTTAAGTTATCGACAAAAAAGGAACTAAAGTGTTCCCTTTTCTGGAGGCTTATATGAACTTTCTTATTTTAATGTAAAGATAAGAATAAATTTAACCAGGAATGGGTGACAAGGGTGGCCTTAAAAAATCAATAATGATCCTTTAGCAAATTCAATTTAATTAAACAATAAACGTATTTTGTTTCTAATGCTATAACCCTTTTTAATATAGGCATTCAGAAAAAAAAAGGGTTAAGTAGGTTTTCGGTACCGTTTTTCCTACCCTGCTTGATCTTTTCTTTCTGTACACATCTTATGTTAGCTTTTAATTAATGTTTGAAATAATATGATGTTTATACCTATAAGTCCCTTTTGCACTTCTTCAGTGGCTCTGTCGATAAGTACGAATAATGACCAGATCACACAAACTGCAGCTACAAAATGAAATAATATGGCACATAGGAGTCTACGTCTCTCTACACTAGTCATTTCAAGTCTTCTCCACTGAAAAAAAAATATAGTTGTAACTTCATGTTCTAAGCAGAAACGTAAACCGAAAAAAAAAGTTTCGGTTACGGTTCAAATATTTTTAAATTTCGGTTACGGTTTACAGCTACTATAAATTTCGGTTTCGGTTATGGTACCGGTACATTTTAGGTTTTCTTAATGAAAAGCAAAGAAAATTCTCAGCAAGATTATATGGAAAAAATTATGCCATGGAATTAAAAAAAATGTTGGAAGTTATCAAGAAAAATTGGCGGCATTGAAAAATTTCCGATTTTGTCAAATTGTAAAAAAATCTGCTGTTTGCGGGAGGGGATTGAGTCAAAAATAAATTAGTGGTCTTGAGCTCTTTTCAAAGAACGGACTGTACATCGTAGGTTTTTGTTCAAATCCATTTTTTCACAAAATGACCAGATAATTTTTCGGAATTATTAAAAAAAAAACTCTTTTGACAATAACTTACAAAAATAGAAATCCTGGAAACATGACAACATTGTTTAAAAATGTACTGTAAATTACTTTCTTATTAATCTTTCACATAGTTAAATTGTTTTCCCATTTATGGCTAAATAAATAAATAGCTTCCTGTGGTCTGTGGTGGGTTAAGAAACAAAACCGGCAGTTTTTTGGGAGGTGAATGTGCAAAATACACGTCCCATAAAAGCGTACCTTGCTCTCCACGCTTATTTCACATCAGAAATTTTTATGTCTTTATATATCTTATATTTTTAATTAGCAAAATGGTACGATGCGTTTCAGATAAAATTTATACTGTGGATGCATACATGCATACACGTATCTCAACCTCAATACATTTTAACAATTTAGTCTATTCTTTACATTATTGGCTAATTACTCACCTCCGCAATAGGTTTGATTTTCGTATGTAAAATAAAATTAAATTTGCATAATTCACACGATCTAGTATCTGAAGCTGCTAGCCATTGCTGCAGACACGACTGATGAACATATTTTAAACTTCCGGAACAATAGCATGGCGACAAGAGCGGGTTAAACGAGTCGGCTTCACAATGACATATTCTGCATATATCACTGTTGGAATTTGATATGTTGGTGCTTGAACCAAGACGAGAACTATCCTGTTTCTTAACTACTTCTGAAAAGGCACTGCTAGTTGACTGTATCTCGCGATTTTTTACTTTTATGAACTGTTGGGGCATTTTGATGATCCGGTTTTATGCTACACAATAGAAAACGGTTTTGAAGGATACATCCTCGGTATTATCAATTGATGTTATAGCGATAACTTTCAACTAAAATAGAAGACCTTGTAATCTGTATATAATCTAAAATTAATAGAATAGCTGTACCTTTAACCCAAACTTCCAACTGCAACTTTTTTCAAGTCCCTGACAAAATCAAAATTGCTACTCATTAAAGTACAAAAATATTTCACACTGAAAACGTCTTTTTGCATTGCAGTATGTAATTTATATATTTTTTAACTAAGAGGTGTCTGTTACCATTGCCTTGGTGAACGAAGTCTTAAATATGACACATTGTCAGTTTAGGTGCCATAAACATAACACAGCTGAGCAGCTGTCAAGTTAACAGTGGCACCAACATCAGTTAGTATTTCCACCGATTCCACGCAGTATATCATAGAGCTTATAACGCTGCTGGCTGATTGGTGGTAAAACTGTCCCATTCTTTGAAACCTTCGGTACACACGATTCACTCTTATGTTTGTTTACGACCATACCATTAATAGAAAATATCTCAATGAGCATAAGCAGAAATACTTCACTACCTACATCATAAAAAACATGTTATTTTCTGTTTATATAATATATTTCCATGTACATACATTTTTTTTGTCTGTTTGGAAATAAATAAATAAATTATAAAAACAATCAGCTCTCCAATCACAAGGGACTCGACACCAGTGGCAAAACTACAAATTCTGCTCTCCCTGCTAAAATTTAAGACGGACCAAGCTCTCGCTCTGAATTAGTAAAATTTTAGTTTTATATATCGGTTTCATACAGCCAAAAGTGCCGCCTTCCCGTTCGTAACTGTCATGTATCCCTGTTCAGAGCGTCTTATTCCTCTAAACCCCTGACTTCTATTGCTTTCCGCATTCCTTCATTCCATGACTTCCTGGGTCGCCCCCTCGTACCCTGTGATGTCCATTTAAACATTCTTTGAGGCTATATGTTTTCATACATTTTAAGTAGGTGACCAAACCATTTGAGGCCAGAGGCCTCTTCTTTCTATTCTATCTATTCTTTGACCGGCAAGCGTCTTCTTATTTCTTCATTGGTTATATGGTCTAATCTAGAAACACGAGCACCTAGTACTGACTCAACTAAGGATTTGCCTATGTGTTTCTTTGTCTGATTGGATATATGTTGGTCCCACCAAATAGGGGTTAGACATCCTTATAACTCTTTTGCTCTGCTGAATTCTACTTTTAATTGCGGCGGATTCCAACCCTTCCATTGTTATCACAGCACCTAAGTAATTAAATTCGTCGATTTGTTTTACAGATCCAATGTTAGGAGGTCATTATAGCGTACCTTTTTAATTTTACGTGGCGGCACCTAGCGTGAGCCTTAAATCCGCCACGTCCCTCTTCGGGCCGAATTAAGTTACGCTTAATCAACGCGCGCCTGCTCAAGTTAACAACGGTATAACGAGCACAAGCTAGGTACCAGTCTTGACATCAAGCTGCGAACCCTAAGTCCCTACTGGTCACGAGAGATTACATAAATATCAACTGATTCTGCAGATCAGTTCCCCGAGCTGAAAACGCAGCTTACTTGTCGAACCACCAGGACGGCCCTAACTTGCATACGCCTATCACTGCTACCACTAGTCCTACACCGTGACCAAGACGGGGACTGCTATTTCCCGGCGAGTTTGGACTTGGTCCACGTGGTACCAGTTAAAGTCACTTATTAAATTTTTCGAAGCAGGGCTACCCCTACCAGTTTAGACTACTCGCAATTCTAAGTACTGGTCGACTACGCACCGCCCAGATTAGTCGGCAGCCGGTCCGATAGTGAGCGGTACCTTAACAGCGTGCACCTCGCTCTTAGGACCCAAGTCCCTAATGGCAGTAGCCGCGCCACTTCTTCCTGAAGCTCAGTTTTACCTGCCTAAATCAGTTGGCTTCCAACCACCTAGTATATCGCCTAAGCAGATTTATAACTCCCAGGGATAACCTCAACGCAGTGACTGGGATGCAGGCAAATTTATAGCCACAGCCAGGGAGCGGAGATCTTGTTACAGAGGACGCACTGCCGCTAAGATGATAGGTACTCATACTGAGGGCTGACAAGAGCTTCCCTCGTGAAATCACTCACCTAGTTCTCCATGGTCCCAATTAAGGTAAACCTTGAACCTCTTCGAAGAGAGGTGGACGTACCGAAGTGACCGTAACAACGCCGGCCTCGCCTCTCACCTAAGTGAGGGTTCTTGGACGTCCCGCCAACTTGTTTTACAGTCACATTGTCGTCTATTAGGATTTGGAACTTCAGGTCGGAGTTGATTGCCAGGAATTCCGTCTTTTTTCCGTTCACCTTTAGACCCTACTAGTCATAAGTTTGATATAATCTGCGGAGCATAAACTCCAAGTTAAAAGCATCCTGGGCGATAACCAAATGATCATCCGCAAAACTCAGCATAAATAAAATTTGCTTTCCAATGGGTACGCCCATACAGTGGCATCTCTTTTTTCAGTCATGCAGTGCGCACTTTATATAAATATGAAATAATAGGGGCCACAAACTACATTTCTACGCCTTTAGAGGAGAACAAAAATCGTAACCCTCGTAACAGTTTAGGGATTTTTTTGGAAGTAGAAGGAAAAACGAATGTAGTTCTTCTAATATTATGATTGTAGTATACGAATATGGCGGCGGAAAATATTAAATCGCTTCTGTAATATACTTTACGTTTAACTTCATGTTTGTATAGAACTAAAAACATAAAGTTTTATTTATTCTACAAAACTGTAATATCTACTATTTTTTTGTAACTATACATAATCATATTTTAAGACAATCCGAATCCATACTTAAAAGAAATCATTGTTATGTAGAACACAAAATTTATTTAAGAACGTACTCTCTACAAAGCATGAAACACTATCATATATCGAATATTATATTTTTTGAATTAAGATATAAGAAGGTTTATTTACGGATGGTTCATACAAATTACCAGAGCTGCACTTTATTGGCGAGATATAATGATAATGTAACAAAAACTGCACTTCCTGATTTTGGACTAACGGCGGAATTTCTTCTAGTCTTTCTTGCTGGCTTCTTCTTGCCCTTCTCTGTCGGTGTTGGATCACTAAGCGAACTACCTTCGCTTTCTTCACTATCTGTATTTGCTGTCTCCGTTACATCTACTTCTCCTCCAGGTTCATATGTTTCCTCTTCAGTGATCTCAGTGTTCGGTTCATCGCTAGTTTCTGCGCCCGGCTCTTCGCTACTATGAAATTCCGTGGGAGGTAGTGATTGCTCTGTCGAACTAACAACCACTTCGGGGACTTCCTGTTCTGGTTCTTCTCCATGTGACCTTTCAGACGCGTTTGCACGAACAGCCGATGGTTCCTTACTCGAGGCTGTTGCAGTAACACCCTGACCCTCAGATGGGTGTCGAGTAACTGCAATAGTAGCAGCAGCCGCTGTGTCGTCACATTTAACCTTCACTATAAGGGCTGTCAGGATTACGTAAATCAATAACTGCAGTTTAAAAACCATCGTAATTACTGGAAAGTATTTGTAGAATTAGATTTTAAATTTAAACGCTTCAACATTCACTTAAGTTTAGCAGGATCGTATTTATTAGCATTATTTTGCCATAGATAGAATCCAAACTAACTACTTTCAACAATTAGTTATTTCAAAATATAATTTACCTGATTTTGCCAGTTAGAAGCATCAATAAAAAAGATTTTTTATCACTTTGTTTCAATTTTCGTGTAGCATATTTTGTTTACCTTGACAACTGATTTTCAATTTTTTAATACCGCTTTATATTATCTAGACGGCATTATAAAACTGTACCTACCGATTATTCATAAATTAGCATTATCCAAAGCGAAAGCGAAATAAATGAAAGAATTAAAAAGACCAAAAAAGTAACAGGAGCAATAAATAGCATACTCTGAGATAAGGATATAAGTAGGAAAACAAAAATAAAGATATATGTATAACACAATGATAAAAAGCATGGCACTATATGGAGCAGAGGTTTGGCAAATGACTGAACAAAATAAAAGCAAGCTGAGAGTGTTAGAAATGGACTTCCTGAGAAGAGCAGCAGGGGTATCAAGAATCGAAAGAGTGAGGAACGATAGAATAAGGGAAATGATGGGAATAGAAAAGGATATAGTCGAAGAAACAGAACGAAGACAATTAATATGATTCGGTCATGTCCAAAGAATGGAAGAGGGACGAATGCCTAGAATGGCAATGGAATGGGTCCCTCCAAAGAGGAGAAAACGAGGAAGGCCAAGAAGGAACTGGTACGAAGGAGTCCAAACCGCAATGGAGAGAAGAAACATACAACAAGGAGAATGGATGGACGAACACAATGGAGAAATCTTCTGGGAACCGGAAGGGACCGACAGGGACTGTGACACCGGAAAGAGAGAGAGAGCATTATCCAAAAGTAGACGTTATTACAAAAATGGTAGACGCACTTTCTCTGGCTTTTTCATATTTCAAGAGCTTACTTTTTATATTATATTAAAAAACGTTGTATAGCATTATAGGTAAAGTTTAAATTGTGCAGCTCGTATAATAATTTATAATAGTCAGCTTTGCCAGTATGCCAATACCATGGCCTTTTAAATTGTGAGCTTTAACAGCTGCTTCTCCTGTCAACGCTCCCAATTTAGAAGACCATAGTCAATATATGTATAGTTGGGAGTTAACTCCTGTGTCAGCTCATGCAACTAGTTTAAAGCCAACTCTATTTCTAACTCTTGATTTTCAAATGTAACCTTTAAGATCAGTTAAACAATCATGACCCAAACTTGAATTGAGGTTCAACTCTTGACTTTTCTAAGCAAAAATTCTTGTTGCTAGTTCAACCCTTATAATATGTTGGCTTATGTAGTCGGGTATTTAAATGTAAACTTCGATTGACATATTCAATTATTTAAAAAAAATGATCCACCGGAACTCAGGATAAACGTTATGATTAAAGGGCGAGACTGTCTTTATTTGAAGAACATGCTGGTCAATGTTGTTTATTAAACAATAATTTTAGATAAAATTATAATCGAAATGACTTAGCTTTTAGTGGTGGAAGACCCCCGCAACAGCCCGCTTCGTTGTACTACAGAAATAGGATTCTAAAGTGCGCAGCATTGAGTTGCGATACTGTAACATAATCTGTTGGTACCTCATTGCTGGAGAACGAAGCAGCACTTCTCGGCCGTGACTCTGTTGTTGTCATTTTGAACGCAAACATAGAGGATGAAGCACGCAACTTCCAGTTGTTTAATACATAATAATCATTTTTCATTAATAACAAAAACATCAACCTGATTATCTGAGATTTATTACATTACACAACATTTCGTAACATAGAAGAACGCTAAATCTTCTCAAAGTCCCCCAAGCTGTCGCTGTCTGAGAAACCACGTCGGCGGCGGCACGGGATAGACTAAATATAGTAAAAACATACATGAAGACCTACTCCAGCAAAATCATTCCCCAAGAACAAACCCGGAAAAATAATTTCCGTCAAAAAACATCCCGAAACAAAAGCACGTGTATTTCTTTTAAAATAAAACAATGCGTGTTTAGTAAGATGGAAGTCCCACCGATCAAATAGTAGCCATAGATAGCCACCAACCAAAATTACGAAAATTGACCTAGCACGTAGTTCTCTGGTGCACCCTTGCAATGGACCTTTAAAGGTGTTTTAGCAACGAACTTTAGTAGTTTAGAAGCGTAAACCCCTGTCCACCATGAGAGAGAGCCTGGAGGGGTTGAGTTGCCCATCAAGCGCGTCTTAGGTGGTGGATAAGGGAACGGCTGCCTCTTAACAGAGAACGGTTAGCGATGGTCATACGAGGCGGCTCCTGTGGAACTAACCTCCTGGCTTGTTAGTCGCTTAAGCCATTGCCACGAACCAGCTCGCGGCTTAAAACGTAAAATCGCCCGGTATGCATGGATGAGGTATCAATATAAAAACCTTGTCAATTCTAAAGTAGGGTACGCGCTGACAAGATGGATGATCGAGGGGAGCCCGGCAACTAGCGACCAACCTCGAGGAACAGGGCGCATCTCGTTACATCAATGTCTTCTATGCGTGCAGGGCTCCGAGCATGGCGACCAGCTACTTCCCTCTTACTCGTGGGACCGATATGGAAACTACAATAAATGAAGACAAACCAAACCAACCTGAAAGGCAACCGGAGGAGCAGCCTGGAGGATCCGAAAAGATGGATCTAGTTTAGAAGAAACAGCTGGCTCAGCAAAGCGAAGGTTTTAACGTCAGAAAACCAAATAAGGGGGAGCTGGGGTAACTCGAAGCAGCACCGCCGCAATAAAAAAAAAACACCAGCATCTGGGGTACCCAGCACCAGTGCGGCATCGTCATTGAGAACAGCTTCTGAGAGAGGGATCAAAAAGATCTGTTCCGACGAAAGTACTAACAAGCAAACAAAAAACTAAACAAGGGAGCCTAACTTGCTGCCACATACAAAGAAGCATTTAACGGAGCCAAGATATCCGAAGACCAGCATAACAGAGGAGCATGCAGGGGTCATCAAGACCAACCTACACATAAAATCGACACTATCGATAAAGAGGGGACCGCACCTTAGCCGAAATTCGTTGCAGTAAGACACGAGGGTTGCTTTACATCATCTGTTTCAGTGCAGAAACTAAGAGATGACTAAAAGAAGTCATCGCGGGCTATGCACTTTTGGAAGGGGTTTAACTGCCCATAGAGGCTAAGAATATCTCTAAATCGGCCCTGGATCCCGAGGTTACCTATGAAACCAAAGGCTATACTACACAGATCAAGTTTCAGGAACGCAGGGCTTTCAACAAAGACCTGGAAGGAGGACACAACAAGTAATCAAAACCATGTATGAGATGTTTCGAAAAGAAATCTAAGAAATACAATGCAGACTCGACCTCAACTTCAATACTGGATAGAAAGAAGGGAAAGGAGGAGGAAAAAAAAGAGAAAACAACCTCTGCAGGCGATGGAGGTGAAAGGGTGCTAGATCCTCCAGCACCACAACCCCAAGACAATTGAGCAACCATGGCTTTAAGGTTGCTACAGGTAACTTTACATCACTATAAGACAGCTTCGGCTGTATTACAAGCTTAGATAGCAAAGAAAATTAACATTAGAAATTAGAGAACTCGGAATGTCCCGAGACTGGACACCATTTTACTTATTTGAAGCCATTCTCCGAACTTGCTTAATAGGAAAGACTAGTTTAAATTTGATGTTACTAAGAGAATTTTCTTACGGGACCTGGTAGCAGTAAAAACAACACTGGTAATGGCGAGAGAGCATGAGGCACTTTATAGTCGGATCCGCATATCCCCCGCATGACCAGCCGGGATAACCACCAACTCTTGAGCTAAAACGACTCATGAATAGTCAATATTACAATTTACTTTCGGCTTAGACCGCGTCGTCATTTGGTAACTACGCCCGGCATAATCAGGTAAGGACCGACCTGTAGCTTGTCTGCTTTTACAAGCATTTGCTCTAGGAGTTTGAGCAATATTTGTTTGTAGGCCCTGCCTGCCTAAACAGGGCCGTGTGCTTAAATTATTTAAACCTTGGGGCGGACAAGTATTTGATCTTAATGTATTTTGTTTGCCAAGACAATAATATTTAATCGGCTTATGCCTGTTAGCTGTTTGTGAACCCATATAAACTAACGTTTCGCAAGACATTGCAGCTTGCATCTTCAGAGTGAATAAAAACACTGGCTTTAGGCAGGCAGAGCCTACGAACAAATATTGCTCAAATTTCTAGAGCAAATGCTTGTAAAGGCAGACAAGCTAAAGGTCGGTCCTTACCTGATTATGTTGGGCGTAGTTCCCAAATGACGACGCGGTCTAAGCCGAAAGTAAATTGTAATATTAACAATTCGAGAAACTGCGAAAGCCTCAAAGAATATAACCTACGAATAACTGCAAGGAAAAGAATCTACAGGTATTGCTGGACTGCGATGCAATCTTTTCAATAATAAAAAGACAGAGGAGGTTTTTTTAATTCACAGCAAACGATTGTTTTTATTTATAAAATTATATTTCAATAGTAAAGCAACCTATGACATGCACCGTGTGTTACCTACTCCGACGAGTCAAGGGGTTACGCGATTTCTTCAAGGAACTCTTGTATAAATTTGGGTATTTATTAAAAAAAGGAGAAAAATTAAAAATTATAATAAACACTAGTGGACGCTAATGGATACAATGAGGCTAAGTAAGGCCTCGTCTCTGCAAAAATCCAGATTTTTCCTAAATTTTGTATCTAATAATTCTAGTTTGACTGGATTAATAATATTGAGACATAGATAAAGAAACATAGACGTAAGAAAAGTATGTGGTATAGAAGAAGTAGTGAAATGGAAGAATAAAAGAAAGAAAGTGGCCATTAATTACGCGGAACGAATGGAAACAGAGAGATTTGCAAAACTATACAAAACTAATAACTGGAAAAAGACTCCAGGATTTCCACTCAAAATGTTTGGAGAGTTGGATCTCTGTTCTATTTGCTAATGTCATTCTTCTTCTTATATTGACGCTCGCGTCGTTGTTGTTTGTGACTAATCAATGCAGGTGTATAATTTCTTGGGCTCCTTTGAAGTAGTATTCGTCAATGGTGATCTTCTGTTGTATTTTGAATATATGTCTATCTTTGGTGCCAGTATCTACAAATATTTTGTCTTGTTCTGTCAAGCCCCAAATTCTTCGCAATCTTCTCCAGGGTTTCGTAGGCTTCTTTCATGTCTAGGAGGCAGGAACAATTTTGCTGTACTATTTATATTATTGGCGAAGGTTGTACTGATTTGGTACCCTGTATGACAATGCTTGCTAGGTACTTTTTCAAGAGCAACAATAAAAAATATGCACGATGTGACATCGCCTAATTTTAGTGCTTCGGGTCTTTATAACTTCACTTGTATTCTTATTCTGTTTTCAACTTTGCTCAAGGTCATAATTTAATTAGATGTTTGTGGATTCCCAGTTCTCTCATTGCGTTAAGACTTTGCTATCTATAGTGTCATAAGCAGTTTCGAAATTTATCAACAGATCGTGCGTACGTTAGATTCTCTGGTATTTTTCAACATTTGCCTTAATGTGTAGTCAACTTGTGGCTTCGGAATCCACCAATTGATGCATGCACTTGGCTAAGTTATCCTTCTCCGAGTTCTGGGGGAAAGTTAGCTTTACCTATACTTTATTACTTTCAGGACTGAATTGAGTCAAGCTAGGCCGTGTTAAACGGCTCCAGGTTTCCTGGAACAATAAATTAAAATTGTTGTAATATGTAATGAATTATTTCAGTAATATTGCTAGTTGTTGTTTGACGGAACGTAGGAATACCCATGTGAAAAAAAGTATACGCGTGTTAGAGCAAAGGAGATGGCCGATACCGGGCGTGAACATTTTGATTAGCAAAGCCGATCGCATCCGAAACTGCTAGTAGCAAAACGTAGCAACACGCTCTAAAACCGCGCTCTTTGTACCACCATCCCTTTTGCTCTATGGGACACTGTTGCATAAGATTTCTCTTTCTATCGATATGGTATTACTTGCGATCCGTTAACCGATTACACAGGCTGTACGTACGCCCAATAATTGGCAGTGTGCGCACTTATATAATTATAACACTATACGTTTCAAATAAGCAGCCGAAACTTGCACAATTAAACGTTTTTGGCGCGCAGCGTCGCGTCGTTGCATCGGTTTTACTATCTCTGTCAAGTAATGAAATATCCGTTCCATACTAAAAAAAAATGGAGCTCCAAAATATTGTTTGGCCCAAGAAACATTAAACCATCGTCGATTTATTTCAATTTCTTTATGTCCGCTCGTATTTCTTCCATTGTGGGAAGTCTGTCTTTTTTTTCATCACCTTCTTGTACACTTTGGGTTAAAGTTCTTAGGTTTGTTTCCTCCTGCGCTTCATTTGGCGTGCTACGTTATCTCTTGTATTAAAGCGAGATTCGAAGTTGTCAGCTCACTCTTCTAATATCTTCTCATTTTCGCTGTGTATAATTTCTTCTTTATCTTTGCACATATTTAGCCTGGGTTTAAATTCATTTTTAATGTTGTTTAAGTTCTTGTGAAATGTTGTACACTCGATTCGGTTGCTTAAATGTCCTAGTTCTTGTAACTGTTCATTTATGAATATGTATGCTTTCTTTTTGCTCCTGTGTATACTCTTTTTTTCCTTCCTAAATTTTTTGCTATGTTCTTCTTGTTCTGTAACTTTGTTCCATTTTTTGATATGCTTTATTCTGTTTTGTCATTATTTGCACGCATTCCCCATCAAGTAGCCGAGAAATACAAGATTTTAAAAAACAACTGTAATCTGAAACATAAGACGCGGTTGTTAAGGTTACCCATAAATAAGACAACAACTTTGAAATCAAATTTCTTCATTTTTCGTTAAACGATATATTATATTTTTGCAGTACTATTAACTGCTACCGGTAAGTGCCTCAACATAATTTTACTGTTCGTCGAAAAGATATTCGTAATCATCTGTGGTGGTTTTCTAAATTTCTATATTAAGTTTTTTAGTTCGGCAGTTCATGGGAAATTGGAAAAACCTTTCCGAATCTTTTACACCGCTTGGGCTAAATTAATTTATTAAAATAACTAAATAATTATCAATTATTTTAATAAAATGTTTGTTTCAGACAAGATGGAGAATTCTTTTGTGGAAATAGTGGTTGCAGTCGCCATCATGCTGCTCTCAGTTGTATCTGCGCAAGACGAGGCAACTCCAGCAGGAGCTTCTTGGCCAGCAGCAACGAATATAATGACGGTAACTACTCTATGTACCATTTTGACCATTGGATCATTTTTGATGACAGCTTTAAGATGTCAACGCCAATAAACATTGCCATTGTTTGAACAGATTTTTATCATGTGGTATTATTCCTGTTGTAATATAAATTGTTGCGTAAATTGTGTGCATTGTATTTATGTAACGTATATATCATTAAACGTTTAAATTATTGTATTTATTTTTTTATTTGCCGTTGTAGAGGCTTAAAAAAGCGTTCATGTTAGGTATATGTTTAATAATAACAGTCTCCCTGCACATTTCATCTTAGCTTTGACCATTTTGGGGAAGTTTACTGAGATGTCTTGATTTGGACAGTCAGCAAACTGGTGAATTGGAAAATCAGTTTATCAAGCTGAACAAAATGACACTTGGTTTTTTGCACGCTGTAAAATTTAAGTTAATGACGATAAAGGGTAAAGTAAATGCTTGATAAAAACACAGAATATGATACCAGAAGGATGCGATACAGTATGGTATTCTTCTGTGTACTTTGGGCTGCATATTTTATGAAAATGTGATGTAAGAAATGTCACATAAAATTTGAAATCCATGCAATGTCACAACCCATAATTTTAAATGAATATGTTTTTGTGCAGTAATTATAAAGTTAGTTTGGCAACGAAAGAACTCCGTTGACCATATTCATGTTTTGCTAAAGCCCCATGATAGAGTATTATAGAAGATCGTATGCTCTTTCTTGCACCAAGTTCTACGCAAGTGTATAAACTTGTTGATAAACTCTGTTTTACTTCAGTGAGTGATGTAAGGAAGAGATGGTGTTGCAACTCCTACAATTTGTCTATATAAAAAATTCATCCTAAAAGACTGACAATCTCGGGACTCTTTATAAGATTTGCGCATAGATGGCGCTCTTAAAACTTCAAATTTAAGGTATATTTCAAATTTGGCGCGGTTTGATAATTATTTATATCACTACTTGATCATTTTTAACACCTATCCTGTATACAACACTCATTTGCTAAGGTTATGTTGTTATGAAGTGCTATGTAAAGAATTGCTTCAACTATAATGGTATGACAAAAAGTAAGTACTAAATTACACATCCACCTAAATTAATTCTTGATTAATTGAACACTATATTATTATGAGCATAGGTACACCCATTGTGAAATATTGTAGTTTCCCAGAGGATTTTTATATAAATATAGCCTCGTAACTAAACAATTACATTTATATTTTGTAAAAACGATTAAAATACACTGCCGCAGATTTGCCACCAATTAATTTTTAAATTTTCAGTCGTTTTTACACTTGATGACGTCACACAGTAGCTCTTAAACTGTGGGTCTTAGAATTACATTCTCTATACTCATGCTAAAGCCCCATACCTGCACATTCGCCTGGATACTTACTTGTACAGTTCAAGAGCGGATTCAGGTCTCACATAAAGGGTCAGGTATATGATATAACCAACAACACTGTACCACTAACTAGTGGGTTTTAGTGTAATAAATTAGCGAAACAAGTTACTATTCAAAAGTTTTATTTCTTTAATAGTTAATGGGTGGTAATACACTAATATTCATAAAGATAATTAAGGCCTGCGTATTCCCTTGCGATGTGTAGAGGTAGTGCCTCCAGGTGGTAGAGCAGAGTTCCGGCCTGGAGGTGGACGGACGCATAGAGAAGTCCGGGCGTTTAGCGGTGGGTTCAGGGTGTCGGGATTCTAGGCGGTCTAGTGGAAAAGAAATAGGGCTGGGTCCTTCGTGCAGGAGAGGTGGGGAGCCAAGGATGGTTTGGTACTAGCATCGTGGATCCCATGAATGGATTACAGGTGGGCAAATGAAGAGCTCCTGGGAGATCTAGTACGTCTGTCTAGCTTGGTGACGGCATGAGCAACAAGAGGGTAATAAGCGGGGGCGGTGGACTGCAGGTAGGCCACGTACCCGGTGACACCGGAGTGAGAGGCGGCGGCACTAGACTCCTAGCGGGCAGACTCACTGTGAGGCAGCCATTACAGCCAACCTACTTAGTTTAATGTGGCAACACCTAGCGTGAGCTTTAATCCGCTAAGTCCCTTTTCGAGCCGAATTGAGTTACGCTCAATCAGTATTTTCTCAAGGTGTCCAAATAGTTTCCAGAAACGTTGAGCGTGAGTTCTATTCATGAAAGCGATGAAAAATTTGCTATAAACATTTGTCCGGAAACGCTTCGTTACAGAGCTACTGGGAAATTTCGACAATTCAAACCATTGTCTCTTCAGGAAGCTGTAACTCCGTAAGGAAACATTTCCAAACTCATGTTTATATGAACTTATTTTATCGTTTCGATGTGTAGAACGTATCCTCAAAGTTTGTACCAATTATTTTCGCATTTTACGGAAACACTCGGACCTTCATAGCAAATTGATTGTTCACAAAAATTGAATTATCTCGAAAACTGTTAGATATAGCGACTTTCAACAAGTGTACCTTTTTTGTATAATTTTGAATAAAAAAAAAAGATTTTCTAGACAAAACTTCAAAATTGTAAAGGTCTGAAATATTTAGAAGAAAATATTAGATGACTCCCACTCATATGAGACACCTATGGTGCACTTATTCAAACTGAAATTAGCTACTAAGCTAAATCAGTAGTGTTTACATATAAAATTTCAAAACATTGGTGCAACTAGTGCGAAAGTTACCGGTAAAAAAGTGATTAGACTGTATTTTCTTTCGAGGAGCGTAAGGACAGGGCCGGCGCTAGACGTTTTGCCGCCTTAGACATTTTAATGCGCCCCCGTAGGTATGCGGTACGGCCGTGACCGGGGAACTCTAGCCCCCTCTACCAGAAAATTTTGGAAATTTTGAGGCAAAATACGTACCAAATTGGCTATTTTTTTTGCGAAAAGGCAACAAATAATAAGAAGTGGCAAAGCAATAAAGAAAATAATAATCGCTACAAATTTATTAATTACTACAATATTGGGTGGGCCAAGAACGGGGACGGGCAAATATTTACAGTATGTTTTATTGACAGCACTTCGTTTACAGCAAATT
This sequence comes from Ctenicera cuprea, assembly GCA_958336395.1. NCBI lineage: Eukaryota > Metazoa > Arthropoda > Insecta > Coleoptera > Elateridae > Ctenicera > Ctenicera cuprea. The sequence continues at coordinate 64,719,394 of OY284487.1, read as the reverse complement.
TCATTATTTTATTTTTCCATGTGTATTTTATAAATTCAACTTTCAATTTAATATTGGTTCTGCAGAGATTGCCTCTCAGTTTCTATTTATTTTAAGTTCGAGATATATTACTTTTTATCTCGATTTTTAATAAGAAAAATTTATTCAGTATTAACATTTTTCCTTCATTTCAACGGATGAGCCAGTAAAATTTTAGGTAGGCCACAGCTTACCCCTAGTTACGTGCCTGCAACTTTTAGAACTGGCAAATGCAGAAATTTTAGCGTTTGGGGCGTTCGGCGCCCCTCTCATTGTGGTGCCTTAGGCAGAAGCCTGCTGCGCTTGCCCAATGCCCATAGCGCCGGCCGCGGTCCCTGCGTAAGGAAGCATTTTCAAACATACGTTCCTATGAACTTTTGTTCAGTAAATAACCCATGGAATCACATCTTGAAGTTTCTGTGCGTACTTAAGAAACACCCTGTATACAGAACGTGAAAATATTAATGTTTTATATCTCGGTGCCGCTTAAGTTATGCAAATAAACAGGGCTGGTTCTAGGGTGTGGCAGATGAGGCAGTTGCCCCAGGCGGCACTTTCAAGGGGCGCAAATTAATTTAACGTTGATGATAATTTTTAATAAAACAAAATTTTATGTATCAAAAATTTAGCTAAACAAAATATGTAAATATATTTTTTTACTATTATAGCTATACAAACGCAATTGTAGCAAAATGCAATCCAATTGCAAAAGAAACCTAAAACGTTTAACACAAAATATTCCATTTTTAATATCCTTTACTTTTCCTATAGGAAAGTATTGATTTCAAGCAAATTACGAATTCGAGATTTTGTTGGAAATACATGTTTTCGACATCCAGGAATCCAAAAAAGTGTGTTTTATTTCAAATATTGGTCTGTGGGGGTGTGCGCTTTATAACTCCCAAACGGATGGTCCGATTTTAATAAAATTTGGAATGTGGGGTATATTAAAAATTCATCAGGGAGATAAGCATCAAGGAAAATCCGAAAGTGGACCCGGAAGTTAAACATGTTTTTTTGACACAATTTTTTTCGAAAATGAATTTTCTAAATCTGAAACGGAAATCTTATAGAAGACTGCCAGGCAAATCCAACGCTATGTTTTCTCAACTTTCTAGCTTTAAAATGGCGTCCGCTACGACTTTTTCACTGTAGCGCCTTTTTACTCAAAAACAAGTTGACAGATCGGGTTCAATTTTTTTATCGTAACAGCTCTAAAAATACATAATACTACTGTGCACAAAAATTTTTAAAAAGCAAAAGCTATGAAGTAAAAAATAATTTTAAAATTCTCCAATTTTTTTAAATGTAGCACTAAACTGGCCCCAACTTCTAATTTGTATGTAACGCTTTCGATAAATTTTTTAAAATTTATGTTTTACGCCTATTTATTCAAAATCGAGTTATCAGATGGAGATGAAATTTGATATTGGGAATGGCTTAGGGGTACACAATGCTACAAGCTACGAGAACTTTTTGAACTACTAAAACTGCGAAGAGAAAAGTTACAAAATTTTTACTTTTTCATAAAAGTATTGTTCAAAACCGGCTACACTTTTTTTTTTTAATATTTATATGCTAATAGAGCTCTAGAGATGAGCTATAATTTACTTCGTGTTTAAGTCCACTAGTTTATTTGTGACGCCTGCTATGAATTTTTGAATATCGAATATTCATCCATTTTTGCTTAATAAACGGAGGATTGTAGAAATTTTCTTGTTAAGTAGATTGTAGTTTGTAAAAGAAATGCTTTCAGGCAAAGGATAAGTTTAAGTGAATTGGCGGTGTATGTTTAGTGTGTTAGTACATTGGTCCGCTCGTGATTTAATTGGTGTCAGGTAGCGTCACTCCACGGTGTGCGGGGAGAATGCAAAGCTCGCTCGCTTGTAGTAAGCCGTTTATATTATTTAAAATTATTTCCAAAGCACAGTCCAGGCAAAGTGTTTCGCTCATTTCTTAAGATGTTATAATTTTTTTTTAAATTTATTGCTGTATTATAGGAATAGTAAAAAACTGCGCAAAAACTGGACACTTAATTATTATTTCTATTTGTTTGCATATGCCAGTCTGTACTTATTTGTCTGTAGTAAAATAAAATAATATTTTAGTTTAAAATTAAGTAAGATACGTTAAAATTCACTTAAAATATCCCCAAATTTTTTTCAATTTGCATAAAATTTATGTTTGTGTAAAAAGGGTCGGCCTGGGGCGGGGGGATATGTAAATTTGCTCCACCAGTACTTTGTTGCTCGAGCCGGTCCTGCAAATAAATACTATTTAAATCGAGTAAATATGAATAAAACACTTTATTACTTCAACAATATTTATTCTTTTTAACCTTATACGTATTTCGACATGTTTACATGCCATTATCAAAGGCAAGATTAAAAAATCGAAGGAAAAGAATAAAATCGGATCATCCGTTTGGGAGTTCCGAAGCGCACACACCCGCAGACAGACATTTAAAAAAACACTTTTTTGGATTCCTGAATGTCCAAAACATGCGTTTCCGTCAAAATCTCGAATTCGAAAATTTGCATGATATCAATACTTCCCCATACTAAAAGTATAGGAAAGTAAAATGTACGATGACCATTTCTTATCGCAACTTTTATTGTGTTACCGAATCTTGCTAGGCCCGTTTGGCTGAACTGTGTTAAACGTTTTAAGTTTCTTTGCGATAATATAGATGGGTAGAAAAGTGAAAAAATATATTTACATATTTTGTATTACTGAATATTTTGGTCCCCAAAAAATTTTTTTTAATAACAACTAGCATTCATGTTAAATTAATTACCGCGCATTGACAGTGCCGCCCGGAGCAACTGCCCCACCTTCCCCGCCCTAGAGCTAACCCCGTTTATTTGCACAACTTAAGTGGTACCGAGAGATAAAACATTAATATTTTCACGTTCTGCATACAGAGTGTTTCCTAACTACGTACAGAAACTTCAAGAGGTGATTCCTTGGGTTATTTTATGGAGAAAAGTTCATATGAACGTATGTACGAAAATGCTTCCTTACGTACAGTCCTCTGAAGAAAGAGCAGTCTAATCACTTGTATGTCGATAACTTTCGCAGTAGTTGCATCACAATTTTGAAGTTTTATATGTAAGCGCTACTGACTTAGGTTAGTATTTACACTCATATGAGGGGGTCAAGTAATATTTGCTTCTGAATATTTTAGCCAAAAAAACTTTCCCTGTAGAAGAAGTGCTTGCACTTCCTGCGGTTCGGAGTTCGTGATAAACAGTAGGTTTCCTATGTTGTGTGATTCATTAAGCACGCTCGCCACAGGCATAGGCAAAGTCTCTTTCGAGAGCGAAGGTCTCTGAAGAAGAAATATTTTAGATTTTTGCAGTTTTTTAAGTTTTGTCTGGAAAATCTAACTCTCAATGCTAAAACATACAAAAAAATACACTTGTTGAAAATCGCTATATTTAACAGTTTTAGAGATAATTCAGTTTTTGTGAACAATCAATCAAGTTGCCATGAAAGTCTGAGTTTTTTCTTAAAATGCGAAAATAATTGGTACAAACTTTGAGGATGAGTTCTAGACATTGAAACAATAAAATAAGTTCTTTATAAACATGGGTTTGGAAATGCTTCCATGCGGAGTTACAGCCTCATGAAGAGACAATCGTTTGAATTGTTGAAATTTTCCACTTACAGAAACAGTACCTCTGTAACGAAGCGTTTCTGGACAAATGTTTACAGCAACTTTTTCATCGGCTTCGTGTGTAGAACTCACTCTCAAAGTTTGTTGAAACTATTTGGACATCTTGAGACACATTTTTTACAAAACGATTGAATCTTGAAAACTGTTAAATCAAACATACCTTTTTCGTGAATTTTTGTATGGAGAATAGGATTTTCTAAACAAAACTTGGAAAATTTTGAAGATCTAAAATATTTAGAAGCAAATATTACGTTACTTCTCTCACCCATATTGGACATCTCTGGTGTACGTATTCAAACAAATACTAAGCTAAATCAGTAGTACTTACATATAAAATTTACAAATTTTAGTGCTGGTACTGCAAAAGTTATCGACACAAAAAGTCTAGACTATTCTTTAGTCAGACAGCTGTAACTCCGCAATCAAGCATTTTCGCACATATGTTTATTAGAACTTTTCTTCATAAAATAACACAAGAAATCAGCATCTAAAGTTTCTGCACTTATTTAGCTAACACCGTTTACTTTACCTTTACTTTTGCTTTATTAAATGCTTTTACAGTTTTTTTTTAAATTTGCGACGTGCCAAATTCATTTTTTTAATGAAAATGTGTTTTCTGTGCCCTAATTTGTACGTGCTACGCCAATGGTAATTGCTACAACTGTTAGATTTAGTTTCCTGAAGCAGGGTAGCCACTTCTGTACAATGGGTTGCCTATGTTACGTGGTCACGCGGTCACGTGGTTCTTGATCTTTTATGCCCACTCTGTACATAAGTGTCAAACTGTCAATTTATCCAATTTTGAGTCCGAACTGGTGGTTTAAAAATAGGCGGAGTTAATGCATACTTATAACATTTATATCATATACAGGGTCGTCTTTAAGTACGTCAGGATATTGTGGTGATTCCTTGGATTATTTTAAAAAGAAATGTATATACGAACGTAGGTCCGAAACGGCTTAGTTTCTGAAATTTAAAAAAAAAATGTTTTTTTTAATTTCCAATATTTTAACCACCCTTAAAGATCTTATGTACCTCATAGAGAGTTACGTTTTTGCTATACAGGAAGATTTTTCAGTTTTTGTAAAAGTCAATGGCGTAGATACGGGTAACCGGTTCGGTATTTTACTAAAAAAATTGTACACCACTGTCTTTCTTTTAAATATTTAACCTTTGTTTCAAATCATCCATTCAACCTACACAATATTGATCTTTCGCGTTTTATGCGTACGATAAGCCCTTTTCCATAAAAATACAGAAAACCATCAAACAGACACAAATAATTTTTACTCATGTTGACTATATGATAAATAAAACGCAAAATTAAAAATAAAGTATTTAATTTCACAAGAGAGAAAAAAAACACAAAAAAACATTTTGTTAAATTATTTAATTCTATAAAAAAATATAATTATTATTAGAAAATAAATACGATTATTTATTGAGCTGTGGAAAAAGGTAATAGATACTTGCGCCCTTTCAACGGTTTTTTGTATTTTTTAAAAATGGCTCATGCCACTCAAAAATAAGAAATAAAATAAGTGAAACTTCTTAACGTGTATTCTCACTGAAAGTGTATTTTGAATTCTATGATTTAACAGAAAACGAAAACGATTATGGCATGTTTTAGTTAGCTGTAGAAATCGCTATAAAAACGTGCCACCAGATGTATAGATGCATACTAATTCAGCAGTCTCGTAATTACAGTGGGTAGTAGGAATGTGCGTCGCAGCGTTTCGATTAAAAGTTCATACCATCAAAATCATGGATTATATTTTGAAATATTTCTCAAAGTTTATTCTTAATTTTGTTGATTTTGTTCGCTGCGTGTATATGTTAAAATCTACAAAAAAAAGTTTTTCGCTTACTAACAATTTTACTACATAGAAGGCAAAAAGTTGTAATTTCGTTTCGCAAAAAATAATTTTTTTTTGGAAATTAAAATAATCTCATGCTGATGCATCTGTTTAAAAAAATCATGTTGATATGCTAGGTACTTCTCGAGCTATTACGTTATATGTTTAAAAAATCGCTTAATTTAAAAATTGATGATCTGGCCTTTTTTATATTTATTAAAATGTTCCGTATTATGAAAGAAACGACTTTTATCGTTCTGCAATCTCTGCAGAACCAATATTAAATTGAAAGTTGAATTTATAAAATAAACTGTGTCCATAAAGTAACCCCCCACCCCCACCCCAACCAACTTTGAACGACTTGATATTTTTCTACAAAATTTGGTGTGCTGTAATGGAAAATTAAATACTATCTGTCAGGTCATATTAAAATTTTGTATCATCCAAAATAGCGACTGGGCGCCATTTTGAAAAATAATCAGCCATAACAAAATGACATGTTTGAAGGAAAAAAGTCTAAGTATTTAAAAAAACTAAGAATTAAAGCTTAAATTAATTAAATTAAGTGTTCTTGGCACATAAAAAGTCGGTTATGAAATTCCTGCCTTACATGTTCATAAGTTTCTGGAGTGATATTTCTGCAAACTTCTGTAATGCGTTGCTCCAGTTCTTCAATTGTTTCTGGACGGGTTCTGTACACTTTCGATTTCAGATATTCCCATAGAAAAAAATCTAAGAAAGTTAAATCTGGGGAACGAGACGGCTATTCTACAGGCCCCCGCCTACCAATCCATCTTCCAAGAAAATGTCCGTTGAGAAAGTCAGAAACAGACCTATAATAATGAGGCGGCGCACCGTCTTGTTGGAACATAACGTTTTCAATATTATTTCCAGCCACCTGAGTTATTTCTGGGAAAATTTTGTACTGCAAATGAAAAAGTGAACTACTGGATAAAAAAATCAAAACAATTTTGAATTAAGTGAGTCCATTTGTTTAAAATCCGCCATTTTGTTATGGCTGAATATTGTTCTTTGGAACTCTAGGATCAGACGCAGAACTAAAAAACCTTTCAAATGAGGTGTCACTCGACCCTGGATAAAAAAATCAAAACAATTTTGAATTGAGCGAGTCCATTTGTTTAAAGTCCGCCATTTTGTTATAGCTAATATTTTTCTTTGAAACTCGAGGATCAGACGCAGAATTAAAAGACCTTTCAAATGAGGTGTCACTCGACCCTCCTTTCTGCTTAAAAAGAATTTCAAAATGGCGTCCAGTCGCAATTTTGAATGATACAAAATTTAATTTTTGGCTAAATAATAGCATTTAATTTTTTGTTTTTGTGCAAAGGAAATATTATTCGAAAGTAATTCATTAGATTTCTGGTGAAAATTTTTATTTAGATACACAGTGTCTAAAGAATGATGCCATTTGAAAAAAAATGGTTAATTCACAAAAAAGTGCTTTTTTCAAATATTAATGCTTGCACCTACCAGAATACTCGTAAAAAATCATGTTTGTATTGTTATTATTATTATTCTCTGCGTTCCTTAGATTTGAGCCCGGTCGTAGCACCTAAGATTTAAAATATAAATTAACTCTAAAAAAACCATGTAGGCTTTTTTTTTTTTTAATAGTGTAGGTGTACGCAGAATTGTCCCAGAATTCCAAAAATGTCAAATTATATAGTGTTCAATTTGAAATTCAAAAGCTGGGGTCATTGCAGGTGAAACTGAAAGTCAAAAAAATGTGCCAAACATGTCAAATGTGCCTTTATGGGTACATATTACCTATGCTATGTTTCGTTGCCATATTTCAAAAATTCTAAAAAACACGGGCTATTTAATGATTCCGTTGACACCCCGTATAGTTTTTGTGCCTATTTAATAACTTTACTGAGTTATAATACGCTTGTTTAGAGCCTAAATATTTGCCCATTTTTACAAGTTTTACTGCCTAAAAATCCGAGCTTTACTCATCAGGAACAGTAGAAAAAATTTTATTTTTTAGGTGCAAGATAATTTTGGGAGTTTCTCATCTCCTACCTTTGTTTTTCGCTGATAAATTTTATTTCCTTGTAGATATGACCGTGTTTTTGATCTCTAACTACCTTTTTCTTCAAAACATTGATTTTCTGCCTCTATCTTCTACCCAATTTGTATGACAAGACAATAATTACTGTCTAGACCCGAATAGATAATCTTATAGTACCTAACTGTTGCAGTTACAATTTATTTTTAATGTTTTTGGTGCAAAAACTTTCGAAAGTTGGAAAGTTCAGACGAGGTGTTTCCCCAAATTATCAGGAGAGGAGCTGCAATGCGTTTTCTTTAAATGCAACTTTTCAGAACGTTAGGGCTAAAACATCAAAACCCGCCCTTAAAAGTGACAAACTGGGAAATCATGAAAGCGAAAGCTGACAATAATATACGACTTTTAGCGAACAACACCGAAAGCGTTGCCAAAGCAAGCCGCTGATTGGCGCAAAGTACGACAGATGTGAGCGCGAGACATGAAAGCTGCAAACTGTGCGTAAAGCGTAGCGTCAGTTGTTATTTCGCTTCACGCGTGTGTGGTGGTGTGCGTGTGTGTTTTATTTTTGTTTACACATGGTTAGTGACTCTACGATTTTGTTTATTTTTTTTGTAGAATATTTAGTGATAGAAAATAGTCGTAATTTAATATGTGTTCATGTTCAATCCTCTGTAGTAGTGTAGATCAGTTTTACTTTGACGAAACAAAATTTATGGTGATTGTTTTAAATTTGATTTCGCATTATAATAATAGATTTTTGCTGTTGTTTGCTAAGCTTATAATCAAAAAAACGTATTGGCCGTTTTCGCCGTTTTTAGGAAACATGTTTCATTGCGGATTAAATGAACTAACTGAAATATATGAGTATTTTCCACGCTCTGTACAATCAATGTTTGGTGTTTTAAATCTTAAAACTTTTAATTATTGGTAATTTAGTAATTCATTCGACATTTTGGTATCTATTTTTTAAACTAATATTATTCTGATTGAAAAAACTGAACATATTAAGCGTTGGGAATGTTTGATTAAAAATATTTTTTTAAATTATCGACAAAACTTGATAGCTTACGCTATAGCATTTAGCCGTTCGCTTCTCTTCGTTATGTTTAAATACAACAAAAAAATGGAAGTACAATTAAACTTATAATATAGTTACACTGAAAACTAAATGTCGCAGCGTCTGGGATGGTTTCATACAAATTAGAATTATGAACTACCGTCCAAAACTGATACAAATTTCCAATATGAATCACAATTTTTTAACAAGTAACAACTTGTATATTTTTGTACGAAACAAGCTCAGACGTGACATTCAATTTGCAGTGCCTACCTACTAGATAAATTATTTATTTCCAATTTTTGGTTTTAATAGGAGTAATACCTATACCTATTGTTGTAAGTTTACTACCATTTCAACATTAAACTAAACATGAAGATTCGATTTAAATTAATTATATCAGTTTATATTAGCTGAAATTACTACGCCATCAAGAACATGTTTCAGAAATTAAAAATGTGGCAACGGTTTTGTAATAAATGGTGAGTAAATATGAATCTACCGCTGGCATTTGTTTCTTGTAAATTTCATGGCTCGCTAGATACCTATTTTTACATTATATCAATTTGAACACTACATCTAATATCTCAATTATTTAGAAAAATAAGTGCAGCAAGCTATATATTTTTGCTCCTAAAAATGCCCCTTAATTGATGTCGAAGCCGCCTATGATTCTCTTTTAAAAAAATGCATATTTGGGTTGTAACTCAAAAATCATAGCAAATGTGAAAGATCCGGGCACGTCACTGTAATCTACACAAAAAATCTATTACGAACTCTTAATAGTATTTTTTAATTGCTAGAAAAAATTAGCTATAGAACCTAATAGAAATGTTAAAAAATTTCACTTTTTGACCGTGCTCAAAAACAAAATGAGCTTTTCTATATTTGTTTTCACCATTAAACCCATTTTAAAAAATTAATATGCAAACGTATTTTTTATAACTAAAATATTAACAAAGTTACTCGTTTAGCCAAATCAAAAATGATACACCCTGTATATTAAAATGTTAAAAATAATCGAAAAACAAATGAAAACTAATGCAACGGTTACTACAGTACCTATACAGCATTGTTAATAACGTGGAATGATTTTAAACAGTTTAGAAATGATTTTTCTTCTATAAGTCTTCAATAATGATTCATTTAATAATTTAATCCTTCTTCATCAGCACTCGCTATGTTTATAATGCATATTATAACAAAAAAAGTCGAACTGACCCTATAAACAGATCCGTTTGCTAACCGCACTTTGTCTTTTAGACATGTACAATTAAATATTTTGTTGTTGTTTATGGTTCTGTTTCTAATATACAGGGCGAGGCGTTAATATAACAAATAGGAAAAAAAATGTGCGAAACCAAAGATGTTCAGTACAACCACAGAATTCTATATATTTTTACTAGATACATAAACATAACTGTAGCTTCTAAACAGTCAAATAAGTGAAGCCTGTCGGCCATTTTTTAGTAGATCAATATTTCGAATTTAAATCCTATGTGTATTACATATTAAACACAAAATTTACCATCATTTTGTAATAATCTTATACCTAGCAAGTTTATTTTTAAAAGTTAACATAAAAAAACCGCAAAATGACTTATTTTTTCGCGACGATTTTTTGCTTTTACATGTCACAAGCTGATTTTTTAAAAAATGGCGTTTGGTTTTAATTTTGATATAGAAGTCGTGTATCTAGTGTAGTTATATAGAAATCTGACTCATTTTGACGCGTTCAGTTGTTTCAACGCAGCGATGTTCATTTGTTGTTTTTTTTAATGGCACGGCCTATTCTGTAGTTTATGGTTTTATATCTAATATAAAGGGTGCAGTAGTTATTTGCGTATTTGATTCGAATTGCGCTAATATAACAAATAGAAAAAAAATCAGTAAAACCACAGAGTTCTATATAGTTTTACTAGATACACGACTGCAGCTTTTAAACAATAAAATAAGTGAAGTCTGTCGGCCATTTTCCAGGAGGTAAAAAAAACCAATTTAAATCCTATATGTATTACATGTTAAACACAAACTAATTTTGTAATAATCTTATACCTAACAAGTTTATTTTCACAATTTTGCTTAAAAAAAAACGCAAAACTGACTCATTTTCTCCGAGGATTTGTGACAATCGACAGCACAACACGCTTGCAGCATACCTCTTAATTATATTTTACAATTAATAATAGTATATACAATCTTTATCAACGCTGAAATGCGAAACACTGTTTGAATTTGTGACAGATCAGAAGCTGACATTGACCTTTTAGAAAATGGCGCTGGTTTTACTTTTGATATAGAAGTCTTGTATCTAGTGTAGCTATAATACAGAAATTTCACTTACGGCGCGTTCAGCTATTATCTATACGTTCAAATGTTTCAACGCAGCTATGTTCATTTGTTTTTTAGTGACACGACCTATTTTTTTGTTTATGATTCTATTTCCAATATACAGGGTGCGGCAGTTATCTGCATATTTGATCTTAATTGAGTTAATATAAAAATGGAAGAAAATGTGTGAAACCAAAGTTGTTCACTGACTTATTTTGAGGATGTTCCTTTGTTTTTTTTTAATGGCAAAGTTATTTTTTTAATTGCTATCTTCTAAAAAATTCTATTCTTTTTGCAAAAACGCAACTAAATTATTAAAATATAAATAAAAATTTAATGCATTTTATTACCATGTTTTTGAGAAAGAAAACAAAAAAACATTACGTTACTGTAAGCTACATATACGTAAATTATAGCACCAAATTGTAAAACATTGTAAATTCAGAGGAATGAATTGCTTTCAATATATTACCTGATTTTTTTACTTATCCTGTATTTGATTAGGTAAATAAAGTACAAAGCCATAGGATCGATTAAGTTTAACATTTGAAAATTTTTCAAGATTTTGTTTGTCATTTTTTGTTGAACATTTAAATATATTGTTAAATTGCGCCTTTCTTATTTGCATTATAACTTTAGCTGTTCACTCGCCACGTCCCTAAACCTACTTTTTAGGAGGTAGGAGTTATGTAATAATGCCTGGTTGTCTTGCAAAAATCTGTTTGTTTGTGTCGTTTTGAACGAACAGTGTATTAATATGCTGAACATTCTGTCAAGAAAACTTGCTCTTGCTTTGAATATAAATGCAATGCACAAACCTTTCAATATTGGAACACACTAAGTAGCATTATATCCATCGTTTCGATCACTATGTATATATTAAAAATGCAGTAAAAACATAAATGAAAAATGGAATTTTATGGGAATTGAACCCGGAATCTTCGCATTGGAGAGCGACTGCTCTACCTCGACACCACTCCCACCAAACACTTGACTTGCTCATATTTCATGTATATTAACAACAAGTATACAATTCGATAAAATTCTGTAGACAACCTACTTTGATTTTTACCAAATTACTATGGCTCGTACTTCGTGAAACAGCCGTATGATCTTATGTGGTACTTATGAAAGTGGCTTCAAAATATGATTCTTTTATGTGTTCACTCCTAAATATACAAACAAATTAATGGTTGCGATATAACTTTGTTTAAAAATTTCTAACAATGAAGTTAGAAAATTGATTAAAAGCTGTAGCCACTAGGTAGAGGCCTCGGATTTTCTCATGAGCCGCGAGATGGAAAGTTGCGGTTTTTACATGTTCCGCGTGTTGTAATCTACTGCGCAGCGGTTCATGGGAAAATCCAGGACCTTTACCGTCAACTTATTCATGTAACATTTAACCAAACCTTTTCCCGAAGACATTTGTAAATATTTCTGTGGACTCCGAAGAAAAACGTTATGTTTGACACAAAAAAAATTTAATGCAATGTGTTTTACAAAGCATTTTACCATGTTGTAATTTGGTTTGGATCAAAGTGCTATCTCCATGAAATAGGAGCAAATTGCGTGTTAGGTGGGAGTGGTTGCTACCTCGCCAAAGCGAGATGCCGGGTTCAATTCCTATAAAGTCCTTTTTTTGTAATTATACAGAAATTTCTGTCCCCTAGCAAAAGGGCATATTTTACGTTCAAAATAAGACAAACACGCCCTATAAACATGTTCCAAAAATGCTTCCCCGAAGAGTTAAAGGCGGTAGAAGATGAACAATAAGATGCAGTTTTTCTTGAATAATTCCTGATCGCTTTGAGCTAGGTGCTTCAAATTTGATATGTAGTCAGTTTTAATAAGTTCTTGCATACTGTGTGATTTTGATCATAATATAATAGGTTGTATGACTATTCTACCTTTTTAAATTTTTTATCTAGTCACGTGACCTTGAAATGAAAGTGATTGTGATAAAAATGGCACAGTATGTAGTAACTAATCAAGGATAACTGCATATAAAATTTGACGCACCCAGCTCGAAGTGATCAATAGTTATTCAAGAAAAGCTGCATTTTAGAGGTCATCTTTCACCGCCTGTAATTCCCCAGGAAAGCATTTTTGGAAACATGTTTATACGACATTTTCGCCTTATTTTCAAACGTTCAAATTTCCCCTTTGCTAGAGAACAGAATTTCCGAACGCCTTATATAAATATATTCCAAAATTTAGCTTCAGGTTTTAAATTTGGCGTTTTCCTGCTGAAATCTGAAAAATATTTTTTATACCTTTCCTGTTAAAATAGTTTTGTGACGATATGATTTTATTTTTTTATTTAAAAGACTTTCTTTGGACTCGTAATTGTCGCAAATAAATGTGTAATTTTAGAATAATTATTTAAAAAATATATTGTTCGAACTAGACGTAGTATTTTGCAAATATGAATTAAAGTAAATAAGTGAAAGTCTTTCATTTGGGGGTGGGTGAGTAAGCATAGAAATTGAGAAAGTTTCGTATGCGTTAGTGCACGTAGTGCGACATCGACCGCGGAATTACGCGCACGCGTCCTTTGCACCCTGCGACCGTGACCCGTCCACCAACAACTAGGAAATGCGTTAGTAGGAAGGTGCGTTTTTGTCTTCATCTGTTTGAGTTTGCCATTTCATAATATTTTTATTTTTTCTCCCGTACATGTTAACGAACTATACGAATACATTTTAAATTTATTTATATCCTTACGTGATTAAAATTTAACAACGCTTTAACCCTTTAAATATTGATATTTCAAGGTAAAGCGTGTGTACGGATGTCCTGAAAATCCCAATAACAGAAGTAAAGCAACCATGAAAAAATTTCGCAAATATGAAAGATCGTTTTTGCACAATCTATTTTTACGTAGTAATTTATGCCGCATTTCTCGGTATTTCCGTTTTTTTGGCAACACCATCTGTCACGATTATATGGCGACCCATCTAACATGAAGAAACACGCACATACACCCAGATTCACCCTGCTCCGGAATCGAACCAAAACACGTTTGAAAGAGCAGTGACAAAGTCAGACGCCTTAACCGCTGCTCTACCGCCCGTTTCACATCATGGTTTAGTCGTGTTCTATGGAACTTAGCCGTGTTTTTTTAATTACAACTTCACAAAAATGATGTTATGACCAATTTTCTAGTTGCCAATTGACGGCGTTTACATTATTTTGAAGATTGCATCACCGGTTTACTCAAGATGAAATGCAGTAACGAGGGTTCCGCGTAGTGATTGACATAATCGAATGATTTTCATTACGGAATGATTCACATAAGCGATAACTGTAGTTCGAAAGTATTTAATAATCGAATGATTCGTTCGGATAAAATCATTCGGATGTTTCTATGCGGAAAAGTAGTAAAAACGCCTCCCCTTGCTTGTCGAATGCTCCCATGAAAGAATTTTCGTTCTCATCGTCTTTTCTCGGGCCGCTCGGCAAAACATCGTGAACCTTCAGTTTTGAATCGTATTTTTATTAAGTTCATCATCGCTAATTCCGGCCTGTTTTTTGAATGATATTTTTATAAACCGCAAAATTGGATACACTTTTCTGTTTTATAAATATTTTTTTTATGAAACCAGGGACAACAGCAATATCCGATAATTAATTATTATAAATAATCGATGTTTTTATCAGTGGTAAAACAGTATTATTTTAAATATTAATACATTCCTTTTTTCATTTTCATTTTTTTCTATGATTTTACATTTAAGAGCAATATTACAATTTTCAAAAACGACCCTGTGTTGAAATGACTACGATAAACAAATCAGTGCAGTTGAAACTGCGCGTTTGCTATTCCTAATAAATAGTAGGTAACGTTTAAGACAAAACGTTGTTAAATCTCGTTGTGCGGCGCAGGAAAGACGCGATCGAGGTCGTCTTTATGCAATCGCATTCTAGAGATTTGTGTATTCGTATCATAATACCACGACTGGTGGTATCATCGTATCATGTATGTGCATTAGGCATTTGCATTTGCCTACTGTATTGGGTATTGCTTCAAGGCTTTCGAAATGGACAAAACCGAAAATTTAAAAATCGTAAAATCATTTGAATGGTTTTCTGTAACCTCTCGAGATATGTCAATAACCGAATGGTTCGATTATTTTCACTCGAAATATCCCATTAGTAGTTCCGCCAGTATTTTTGAGTAAGGAAAAAAACCATGGCTCCAGATTTCTAATATTAGTGTTGAATAATTGTGATCATTACTAAAAATTTTGTATTTTCCTTCCAATCCGCAAATGTGTGACCGTAAAAAAATTTTTTTTAATTTTAAGACAAATAAGCGTTTTCGGCGTCTAGTTCTAGGAATCCAAAAGTTTTTCTCGTGGAATTTTCTTCCGCAACAGAATTTTTTAAATCTGATAACGGAACTTATACAAGGCCTTAGGACAAATCCAATGCTTTTTTACCGAACTTTTTAGCTTTAAAATGGCGTCCGATACGATTATTTGAAAATTTTGTCTTTAATGCCTCATTACTCAAAAACGTTCGACAGATTGGGATTAAATTTGTTACTACTGGGGAAAGCAATGTCACCATGTACGAAAGTTGGTAAAATTGTAAAAATTGGAATGTAAAATATAAAATTTTGAATATATATTCGAAAAAATATTGCTCAAAAACTGGACCAATGAGTTTTTTAAATTTTCATTTTAATTTTAAATTTTGCACATAAAGCTAGGGTTGAGCTATATTTTGGTTCGTGTCCCAGTCCGTTAATTTGTATGTGACGTATTCTATGAATTTTGATTTAACGCCTATTTCTCTCAAAAACGAGTTGACAGATCAAGATAAAATTTGATACAATACCTTTAGAGAAGTATAATGTATATATTATATAAGAGAATTTTTGTACAAATGTAGTTTCAAAATTTTGGACAATTTTTAAAAACTGGTTAGTTGTTTTTTTTTAACCCTGTAAGCTTATAGAGCTAGGGATCAGCTACAATTTTGTTAACGTCTCAGTTCGCTAATTTCTCTGCGACGCCTTCTATGAATTTTTGAAATTTAAAAATTTAGGCCTCTCTTTGAATGAACGGGGAACGATAAAAAATTTCTGTTTAGACTAAAGTGTTCATGAGTAATAGTAAAATAAGATTTAGAACGTAATTTTTAAGCGCAGAAATTTTTAGGGGGGTTAATGTTCCCCCTCTTCCCTTAATTTTAGCGAACGAAGTTGTCTTTGCCTTTTTTGTTTTTTAAATCTTTGGGAATCTAGTTCCAAAAAATTAAAAAATCAATTGGTTTCTAAACAGAAACTTCCAACTTAGGCAGCATAATAGCATCAATGACAACTTTCGAAACACATAGTGCATAAGAGATGAACATAGGCCACGACAGAAGCTTACGGAATAGCTGCGTACTACACAACCCTGAAATTTCTACCGAGGTAGTTTATGATTGATGTTAATTGCCCCTTTCGCAATGAAGGATTGGCAGGGGTTCATATTTAAATACCTTCAAACTCAAAATAATTCTTAGTTAGATGTGCTGTAATTGTTTTGATTAGATATATAGAAGGCATTATTTTGTATAAGTATTTTGAAGTTTTTAAAGATTTGACCGTTAATTTTTGAAGTATTACCTTGAACAGAATACGTTTAACCTAAATTTTTTTTTTTCTATTCTAACATGCGTTCAAAACCTTGAACCTTTTTTTGAACGCATGTTAGATTTTAAAAGTTTAATACAATTTTAGAGAATATTTGTAGTATTACACTAATATAAGAAGGGAGTAAGTTGTGGGTGTGATTCTGCGCAGATGCACGAATGAAAGAATAAAATGGCAATTGAAAATGCCTAAAGTAATATTTTGAAGTATGAAAAATAAAACATTCAAATTTTAACAGTGAAAAAAGTTTATTAATAAATTATTAGAGTGAAATTTGTTTAATGTTTGATTATTGTCTGGTGGAAAATACTCATTAGTTAGTATCCTCGTGTCGCCTGCGTTGATTTGTGAAAACTTTAACAAATCGAAATCAACGCAGACGACGCGACGGGTAGTACACGTTATTTAAATTTAAAACAACACAGAAACTGTCGAGAAATATAAAACTACCTGCTCAAAAATGTCTTTTTCGTTATTTTTCTCCCTAATTTTAATATTTTAAGATAATACGTTGTCACAAGGCGCCGAACACTGTAAGACGCCAATAACAATAAGATTTTTAACATTCTAAAAAGTAATATTGTAGTTAAACGATAGCGTTTTGAAACAGATTTTGTTAAATTAACAAAGAAACTACCTTTTTATGCTGATTAAGATGCCGTTTACAGATAAATACTTGAACGTCACATTTTCGAGTTATTCCATAAAACAGCGTAGTTTTACGCAACACCCTGTATGATTTTGCATATTCTGAAAGTAAATATTATTCTGAATAAAAAAGTTTCATTGCAGTGGTAACCTAAAATGCATAATAAACAAGTTATTCATGATTTTAGATGTCGTTTAACTTGATATCTCCAAGAGGCGTTTTGAACTTCACTAGGTAAGTTCGTTTAATCTTTTAATTATGTCGAGCTATGAAAATATTTGTCTTTAGGTTGCTATTGCATTAAAAGTTTTTTTTATTTATAACGGAATTGTTTTCGGAATATGCAAAAGTATACAGGGTGTTCAATTTTATAGCAAAACTATTTTATGGCATAACTCGTAGAAAAGACGTGGTTTAATTGTTTTTTTGTAAAAAGCATTATAATCGGCATGAAATGTTATACTTTTTTCTTAATTTGCCTTAATCTGTAGCTCTAATAATAAGATAGTAAACAATAGTGCTGCGATAATTTGATACACCCTGTGTTATAAATTCGTTAATATAATATTTGCTTACGTTGAGTTTGATAAGGTTTCAATAAACTTTATTTAAAAATGATATAACGTAGATGCGTATAGAACACATATATTTACATTGGTTTAACTTTAATAATAATTAGTGGTGTAACTTCCATTGTAAACGCATAGCAACGCAATAACATCTACCTTTTCTTTAGAAAATTTAAACATATCTGTAATTTTCGCAACTGCATCATGTGTAAAAGTAAAAAAATTGCAATATTTAGACAAAAGTAACAAAAGTTTATGTGTTTTCCAAAACTTTCTTTTCGAGTGTTTGGAATTATCTTTTTTGTTGATTAATATGTATACAGGGTGTAAATAATAACCAGAAACCACCAAATGACTATTTTAATTCAAAATGTATAATAAAAATTCTTAGGACAGAGAGTATGACGAAACTCTGAAATCGGTAGCTAGTTTCCAATTGACAAAAGTAAAATCAATTGTGTTTTGGATCTCCAGGAACCCAAAACAATGTTTGTAAAAATGTCTGTTTGTGTGTGGGTGGGTGGGTACGCCCCGTAACTCCCTAACGGTTGTGGGTGGGTGGGTAAGCCTCGTTACTTCCGAACGGATCGTCCGATTTCGATGAACTTCGGAATGTGGAGGTGTATCAAAAATTAATCGGGAACATAACCTTTTAAAAAACTCCGAAACCGAAATAAATTTTAATTTGAATTCGGAATCTGATAGAAGACTTTAGGTAGTGCAACCCTAAGGTTTCCTCTAATCCCAATGAATAGATTTTTTTTTAAGAAAAAAGAACTTTCTTTTGTAACTCAGTTAGCTATACCGAATCCAGTCGGCTAATGCCCCAGGCGGTTCCCTGTAGTATTTACTATACACAGCGTGCTCCGCGGAAGGGATACGAGTGAAGGGACCCAGTTGTTGGACGTGAGTGACGATATCTAAAGTACAGGAAAGTTTAGGCGAAGTGCTTCGTTCGTTTTTTCCCAAATATCACGTCATGCTTTTATTAGCTCAATTTGATACAATTTTTCTTCATCTTTATATCCATATATTTTTATGTCACATTTTTGAAACAAATCCGAAAAAAAATACAAAGCCGCGAAAAATAAATAACCAGATAAGCCATATAATTTTTTGTTTGGATAACTTTCATTGCTTATTTGTATTCGTGTTACTTCCGGTATAACCGGAAGTAAATTACAATTCGTGAATTTAGCTGTTTTAATACTTTGTTAGGAATTTTTACTTACCTACTTTGAGTATTAATTTTATAAATTTTCAAATTTGTGATTTTGGCGGAAATACATGTTTTGGATCTCTAGGGATCCACAAAAATCTTTTTTAAAATATCTCTGTGGGTGAGTGGGTTTATTACGATGAGCTAAAATAAAAAAAAACGAAAGCGATAGTTGGACATGTTTTTTTCGTAGCATTTTTTCAGAAATTGAATTTTTTAAATCTAGGAACGGAATTTGTTGTTGTTTGTTTGAGACACAATGTTACTGTGCACAAACATTTTAGAATAGATAAAAAATATGACCTGAAAAATATTTTCAAAATTTTGATGTTTTTTAAAGAAACATTGCACAATAATATTTTTTTAAATTTTGTACGCTCATAGAGCTAGGAATAAACTACAATTCGGTTCGTGTCCCAATTCGCTAATTTTTCCGTGACTCCAATGAGTTTTTTGAAAATCGAAAATTCCTACTTTTTTATTTAATAACTGAGTGATAGTAGAATAATGTTCTCAATTTAATTTGTAGGTACAGCAATATTTGGAGGTGGATCAATTTTTCCTCTCCCGTTCAAATTTTGGCAGACGAATTTGTTTTTCCGTTTTTGGTTTTCTTTGACCTTAAGGGATATTTTTTCCAAGAATCAAAAAATCATATAGCAATTTCCACGTAAAATTTAAACCTTGTATACATTTTAAATTAAAATCTCATGTACGTAGCGAATCGGAGTTGCAGATTTTTGAGTTAATCATTATATTTGTAATAATCAGGTTTGGGCATGTAGAATATTACATGTAAAATATACTTATTATACATGGTTATTTTACAGGTAGAATAATAAGCCCTTTTTCTACATATTCTACATGTAGAATAATACCGATGCAAAATCAGACAGTTTAAACGTAAAAAAATAATCTCATTGTCGGCGCATTCTTCGCGAAGAGGCGGGTGCTATGGAGGTCTATTAGACTCCGCACTCGAGTCCTAAGCCCTTCAGCCGAGAAAAGATGGTGGGTGATTTCCGCGGATAGTACTGTCCCAGTATTTACTTTATGGTTCAGGAAAACCACGTAAAAACCTGATGCAATCGAGCCGGCCGGGCCAGGAAATCGAACACAGGTCTCCTGAATGAAAGGTGAACGCGCTTACCGCGGAGCCACCTTTCTCGATTTTAGACGTAAATAAACACGTATACAACTTAATACGTGCCTTCCCTACACCAAAGTAAAATAATTTATGTTGATAAATTAAAATAAAAAAAATATCTCAAAATAGTAAAAAACTAAAAACGTAAAATAATTGCGACCAGTGCCGGAGTTATGATTATAGTTATATGTCTTACCCCCCCCCCCACCCCATCCGTCTACTATGCACACACGCGTTCATCTACATAGTAAAGTTAACACAATAATTTTATGCAGATGTTTTTCTGGAATCTATCGGTACATATTTTACATATTCTACATACTTTACATGTATAATATGTAAAAAAAGGTAAATATGCTAGTTTTGTTTAACATACATTTTCTACATATTATTCTACATATTTGACGTATTCTACACACTTTTCTACGTGTAATGTAGAAAATAATTTTCTACGTGTAAGGTTACAACCTTGGTAATAATAAAGTTAATCTTGAAATGACGTGTCCACAAATCTGTAGTTCGGAAATTATGAGGATTCTTAGTTATGCTGTATTAAAAAAAAGGTAGTTGTTGTTGCACATGAATTTTTATATTATGTTTATCTAGTAAGATTTAAATTGGGTGGCACGCGTACGTATGTGTATGTATACCCAAGTGTATAGGTGAATGTATACCTGATGGTTTTAATTTTGTGATTAATCTGTTTATGTGAAAATTCTTTAAAGTGTAGTATTTTTTTGCAGATATTTTTGTACGAGAATTAAGTGAACGTAAAAGTGGCAAGAAACATTATTTTTTTATAAAATTCACGTTAAACTCATAGTACAAAATCCAAAAAGTACAAACATAAGGCTGAAACACTATCTACTTCCTCTCCACGGCTCCACATAACGTATCTCAGCGAAATTCAGGATGAAAATGACAATAACTTAAGTTTTTTGCTATAATTAGTGAATAAAAAAACAGAAATTGCTCAAGATGAGGTTGAAAACGTGATGATAAGATGAGCGAAACGTTGAGCCAGGATCCGGAGAACTTGGGCTCCGGGTATAACCTGGCCCCTTCATCGTATCCTCCGACACCAGCTACGCCGAGCTCCACAGTGCAAGATGCACCCGGATCTAATTTGCCGCCGTTTTCCTCTTTCTCTTCGGACATGGACTCCAGCACGGGATTCGGTTCGGATCGTCTTTTCACCGACAGTCGTTTATTGGATATTTCTACCTGGGACTATTACGGGGAAACCCGCCTTCTGGATAGATCTGAAAATGGGCTGTCGGTTATTTCGTCGCAACCTCAGTATAGACCTTGGGAATCGAAACCGATAGATTCAACGTCGCAGGAATCTCTCAGGCACAGTTTTGCTTCCGCCACACCTATCAGCACCTTCGCTGATGCGTTTTCACAAAACGGTGTTCCGAAGCTACCTTCTTTTCAATCTCAATTTCAAACCTTCAACGAGCCCACTACAGTCAGTAGTAGCGAACCTACGTTAACAACTCTTACCAACCTTACGCCTGTTTCGCCAAATTCCTCTAGTCCTAGTGGTCATTTGACCACGTTAAATTCCAGTTTTCATACCCTAAGTGCAGTTAATACCCGAAATTACCCTTTGGTCCCGGCTCCCATCCAGGCACGAGAAATCCCGTCCATACAGCAACAGTTTTTAGACGAACGCCATATTCAGCTGTACACCCATCCTACTACTAGTCTGACCACGTTAAACAATACCATACATTCGGCAACAATATTCCCAACTCAAAATGGTGCCATACTACAAAATAATCAGATTATTACGACGCCAACGGTAGTGACCGTACTGAAATCGGAACCTGCAAACGTGACGGATCTAAAACTCGGAACGCATTTAGCAGCCCTCCAAGACTCGGAATTAAAAATTCAAAATATCGGTCTGCATCACACCCAGTTTCAAAATCCAATGTCTACCGTGTTGGACAATAACGGCATATATAATGGACTGGACAAAAAATTGAACGGTATAAATACCACGATGGACTCGCCAACCCGAAACGATTTTCGCAAGAAGGAGCGAAGAAAAATTCGGGCGTCAAGTTTAGAAAGCTCGGCCGAAAGTGATGGTGCGTCTAGTAATATGGAAGTAGGTTCGGAAAATTCTGGCCAAGTTGCGTCAGTGTCTAGTACAGCGGGTTTCAAATCGGTACACCACGTGTTATCCGCGAACAGTGGAATGGAAGCTGATGAAATAAGTGGTGGAAACGCAGATAAACAAGTCAAGAAGAAACGGAAACGGTGTGGTGAATGCATAGGGTGCCAGCGAAAAGACAATTGCGGTGATTGTGCACCGTGCCGAAATGATAAAAGTCATCAGATCTGCAAACAGCGAAGATGTGAGAAGCTCACTGAAAAAAAGGTTAGTGCATTTTTTTATCTGTAATAAGGATAATAAATGTTAAGGAGATAACAGCTTTTTCCTATTAAATATTCAGAACACTGTTTAAAAAAAAACAGGAATAGTATGTAAATTAATTTTGACCTAAGAGGTCAGGGTGGAGTAGTGGCCAGAATACTCGCTTCTTAGTTACTCCAGTTAGTAGCCCTTTGGGCGTTTATAAATGTCTCTTAGGCTAAATTTAGATGTAAGTCTAGATGGGCGCAATTGACGCGCGTAAGTCAAACAATAAAACTTTTCCGGGTGTAAACGAAAGTAGTCTCACCCCCTGTTCTTTCACATTTTTTGAGGTTATGATATGAAACTTGGAGATGTTCAATTGTTCATAAAAGCGCATTATATAATAACGTATAGGTCACTAAGTTAGCACTTCTGGTTTAACCGGAAATGACGCCAACTTTATATTGTTTCATAACACTCGGTATATTTTTTAATAGATTATTGTAAAGCATAAAATTCTATTTTCAACTGGTTTCTCTAATTTAAAATTGGTTAATAAATGACGGAGAAAAATACAATTGTTTATCTGCAGAAAGATGGCCATGAAATCAATACTTAGCAGTTTTTAACAAGGAGGCGATGCAAATCTTTGAAAACGTGTTACAGTAACTTTGTAGTACTAGGCATTTTAATCAAAAAAACTAAATACTAAATTTTCTTATGAAATAACTGCGTAAAAAACGATTTTTACCTTCCTCGTTTAAGTTCCGAGATTGGTCCGCCCAAAGAAAGGGGGCTGTGGGGGGAGAGAGGGGCGGGGGTGTTATACTTAAATATAGACGCGCTCGAAAAACAAGCTCAGTATTCAGAACAGCGCAAGCGCGATCATCGTACCACCCTCTATTGATTTTTTTTCCAAAAAATAGATATTAACATGTTAAATAACAATAGGAACAACCATCCATTGAGAAAAGACCTATAGAAGGTTTCTTTTTAGTCGCTTACGCGAACAGTTTAATTGGATAATACCCAAAAAAACGACCACTAAATTATAAAATCGATTTTAAATTTCAACGAATAGTCAAATTCATAAACTTGTACATTTTAAAATATATTTCAGAAAATAAAAAAAATTTTGATTATCAAAGAACTGTCAAAAGAGTAAAACATTTCTAATAATTTCCAATATTGTCGAAATATTTTAAATTTTTTTAACATTTATATAAAAGCGAGGCACGTTCCGTGGCCGACAGCTTATTTAAATAGTATCACTCGCATTTTTTTTTAATAATCTTATAAACAGCTTTTGGGAGTCTTAGGCTCATGGGTTCTCCAGTACGTTTCGGTGGTCGGCCGCTACCCTCCTTCCTGGCAACGTCACCTGTCTCCCGACAGGCCGATTTTGGGTATCTTAAAACTGTTTGTAGTCAACGGTGGCTTCTGAGCATTCGGCACAATATTCTTTCAAGCAGAATACGTCCAAAGTCTGTTAATATTGGTTTCTCTTGCGAAAATAAGTTTCGATCATGGTGTGCTCTTGCAGATCGCGGAGCTATTATCATAGTTGCGCGGTTTATTGTTTTACCGCAGTTGCTCATATTTAACATTTTTAAAACAAGCAGTGTTGCCAACAGTTGCAAAAACAAGTTCTACTAGGAGTCTTACAGAAATCTACTAAAACTCTACTCCCATTTAAAAAATCTTAGCCGGAAAGGGGGGGGGGGGTATAAATGTCATGCGTGGTATAATAAATAATATAAGAGAAAATTCTTTAAAAAATATATTTTTAATAAGGTAACTAACAACTTTCGCTTGTTGCTCATATGTGTAGCAATTATAAGTATTAAAAAATGTTTTTTTTATCTTTGTGATAAAATTACCTAGATATCTACCACATTAATTTTTTATTCTAGTAACTTTTCTTTTATCCCACTATATTGAAAATTTACCCACTAACTAGTATCTCAATCTACCAGATTTAGTAGAAATTCTACCAAGTTGGCAACACTGTTAACAAGTAAGCATTCTAAATTATTTATATATTTATTATTTTTACTTTACAAGCGTGCATGTTAAACGACAGTTGGCAAACTTGACACAATTAACTCGCACATAATGTAAAAAATTATAACCGTCATATTGGTTTAGCGGTAAAAGCGCGGGTTTGTAATCTGGCGGTCCCAATTTATTCCTGTGCAACCTGTTTTTTTCCTTTTTTTTATTTAAGGATCCTAAAAACATTTAAAAAAACGAGTTCTTTTATGCCTAGTAACGGGTGGACAACATTTAATTTTGTGAATTTTAATTGTTTTGCTTCTTATGTCGTTTTGATTGTTTTAAATGATTTTAATTTTAAATTAAATAAAAACGTATTTTAAGATAGCAGCAAGAAATGTAAAAAAAAATAATTAAAAAAATAACTGACATTTATCGTGCACGTCTGTAAAATGAAAATAATAAATATTAAGAATAATTTACAATGCAATTGCGGTAAAATCATTAACCGCGCAAGTATGATAATAGCTCCACGATTTCCAAGTTAATCATCGACATGACGCGCTTGTTTCATAGGCGACTGCGATTAAATTTTTATTTGATCTCTCTCTATAAATAACAACGAAATAATTACTACATTGGTAGTTGTTATAACAATACCACGCTTTACAGTACGGCTGTCAACTGTCACAACTGACAATTTTATATGAACCATAAGTAATAAGCTAGGACTTGTGTTAACGTTAACAAAATCACGCACCAGCCTACTTGACGCAGTACTTTAGCTCCCCTGTAGCTGTGATACCTTTCGCGAATTTGAAAGTTAATATTAATGAAGCCATCATATTTGATGTGTAAGAAATCTGCACGCGTTCTTTTTCAAAATTTTATGATTCGCGGAGTTTAAAGTGGGTCACGTGATGGTTAGAAACAACCAAACCAATGTTTGAAGCAATATTTTTTTAATTTTGCAATAAGTTGCGTAATGCCTAAATGTGGTGGTATTTAAGTCGAAAACAGAAATTTTGTGGTAAAAATCTAGTTTTAAATTTTACCTATAAGCGAATCACTGACATGTAGGTAAAATTAATAGCGTATGACGTCTCCTATGTACTTAAAAGCTCTGAACATTCTAAAGCAACCCCCGGAGCCGTTTATGCACACGCACACATTCGCACAGCTGTAAATTGGGTCGGTCCATGTCGCACGCACTGTAGGGTAGGTTCGCTTACAGCAACGATATGCGTCATGCGTGCGGAAAACGCCATATACACACTCTCGGTAATGCTGCAGGCCGATATCGTATTCTGTAACCAGCCTGTTTTAAAATGATTCTTGTCATTGGAAAAAAACACGATCAATAACTAAAGCGTACATGTTCAGGTCAACTTTGTTTTTGGACTGAATTAAAATACAGTGTGAGATGATTAAAAATAATAATTTAAATTATAGCGACTCGGTTGCAGTTGGTTTACACGTAAACTTAACCAACACAACAAAGTAGATTATAAAATTGATGTTTTTCGCTAGAGCAACCACCAAACTACACCCTGATAAAAAAAAATAAAGCAAAACTTGATGTTAAATCGCAAATTCAACAAAAACTGGCAAATTATATTTCCATTACGGTATCTTGCAAAGGTGTGACTTTATGTACCGAAATCTGAATCCGATCCTAATTAGAATCAGATTTAAACCACCGAAATCCGTGGGCTACGCCTCACGCTTTTTTGTTTCAATTTTTATTATAATAACAAATAAGCTAATTAAGTAGATAGTGTAGCGGACCGCGGGTCGAAGTCCTACTTTTATGAACTATATAGCAATTGCCAAAATCTCTACTAAATCCGTATTTCTTCCACCTGCCTCAACTTTGCATGTCTTATTTCTCGACACAGCGTATTTATTATTTATCGTTAGGTCCATGAAGCGGCGCGAATATCGGAGGGTGGACTAGGGATGCGGCGCTTAATTTCAAAAGCTTGCGTAGAATAGTTGTTATAGATTGCCTTATACGAGTACTACTAAATACATAAATATATTTATTATATCATTATATCTCTTTTAAAATTCGTTAACAATATTTTTAAAAGAAGATATTAAGAAAATCGTGCGGCGAAGCCCAGTAAATTCGGATCCCTTTGAGCTGTCTCAATTTGAACGGAATGCGGCTGCAGCTGAGACGATCCAACCCAAGCGACGCGCAACGGGTCTAATTATTTTTTAGTTATAAAAAAAATAACCTTAGGATTAGCCCACGGGTACAGTTACTTCATAAATAATGCGAGGTGGTAGTTAATTCTTGGCTGATTTATTTTTAAACATGAGTGTAACATCGTCAACAGACGATAAACAAAATCAAATCGGTTTATTCCATATCATAGCTAAACCTGCGTTGGCCGTATTTATTTTACAAATTTGCGAGCAAAGATAATTGTTCAATATATTTTTATCCAACTACTGCTTTTACTGGTACATATTTTCGGATTCAATGTAGAGATTAGCATTGGGGCGCGAGATTGAAAGCAGCATGAGTTCAAAGTATTCTTTTTGTGTAATGACAACACATGCAATGGAAGTAAGGCCAAAGTATGTAACAGAAGAAAAATATGTGAACCTTCCCGCCGTTATTTGCCGGCTGGCGGTCTCTATCTAATGATGACGATGCTTGTTTTCGTAATGACGCCATCACTATGAGCAGATTATGTTCAAATAATCCAAAAAATTAGTAGAAACTCAAATTTGCTTCTGTGTATTGAAAACGGTAGCAGTCGGCTGCTCAAAGAAATATGCTACCTTATATAGTAGCGTGGGTAGACTATGGATATTTTTGTATTAATCAACTTTCCTTTGTGAAATTTGGGGGGCATTATTAAATTGACCGCAAGAACGCGTTATGCAATGTTTAAGAGAAAAAGGAAGAAGTTCAACGGTGTTAGGACTGGTGACCTAGCTGGTCACCTATTTGGTCCATTAGTTTCTATATCAACTATTTTTCTCATCTATAGTTTTAGAAAAAGTACTTTCAAAATTGGGTGAGTAGAAGCGGAGCTATTTTAAAAAAATTAATTTTTTGCACCTATTTCCTCAAATCTGAAAGGTTTGCAGTCGAAAACTCAGAGCCTTTATTTTGATGCTGTAATAAAAGATTTAAACTTGAGTTATTTCCACATCCAATGGATGTTTTCTACGTAATGACTAAACTACTAGCGAATTGAAAAATAAGCAGGAAAAATTACTCAAAACTTCTTCTGTAGCAACTAGCGTTAGTTTTGTTTATGAAAATTATCAAGAAAAGCTAACAATTGAATATTTAATTTTCTTTGAGCTCTTATTTATTTGTTCGATATCGGTCACGCTATGGTTTATTGAAAGAATGTCGTTTCTTGATTTATCTAAAGCAAATGTCAGTTGTCAAAACCATCAGAATATGAATATGGTATAAAAATCACAACAATTAGTAAAGCGATTTTAGTATAATCGTATCAACGAACCTGGTCACATTGCCTCAAGCTTAGGGCTGGGCTATATTGAGAATTTAATATCGATTATCGATAATTAAATTATATCAATAATATCGATAATACCGATAATATCGATAATAATTGTTATTTTTTTTAAATTAGTACGTGTTAAATACGCTGTTTTAAATTATTAGTTCACCCAGTATTAAATACAATTTTCTACGAGCACATCTCTACTAAACAATTATTTGATGTCCAATCTATAATAGCACTTGATAAGAGTTGTTTACGACAATTGAAAAAGCGAAATCTGGTAACAGGTGTGCATTCGACTATTTTCGGGACAAATAAAAATGAGCGTAAAGTTCCGATTTCTTATTAATGAATCTTATGAAGGTACGTGTGTTTGCCTAATGTCGGGGTGTTTTCTAACTTTAAATAATACAGTTCCGATTAATTCGTGATGATTTAAAAAATGAACTAGTGTGTTTGTTGTTGGTGCAATCATTGCTGAGATCTTTTTAAATTCTGGGAGTCGTTGGGACATTTTTGGTAAGCAAAAATAATAATTCGTTCACTACCAATAGAATCTGTACACAGGGATAAACAACCATTTTACCCTGACCTCTTTTGATCAGCAGTAAATGTTTTACGATTATTTGAAAATGTTAGAAGTTGTTTGGATGTAATAAAAGCAAAAGATGTGTTGTGTTTAGGGCTGGGCGATATTGAAACTTAAATATCGAATATAATATCGATAATGAAATTATATCGATAATATCGATAATACCCATATTATCGATAATGTCGATAATTGTTTTAAAATTATCGTTATTCGATATTATCGGTATATCGATAAATAGTCCCATCCCTACTCAAAAGCTTTATTTTGGTCACAACACCCATTTTGGTTGCAATCTTCAATACTTTTTGGTCACAACCGCCATATTGATCACAATGCCGTGGCAGTTGAGAATTGTGACCTTCAAAGTAAATGGGGGTTGTGACCAAATCGTCAAAACGAAAAGAGGGCGTTTTGATTAAAGTGGACGTTGTGGTTGTGACCAAAATAGAAGTTGGGCGTTATGACCACCACTGAGTTAACGAAAATACGCTATCAGGGTTGTAACCTAATTAGGAAACAACATTCCTTGCAATTTCAAAACTTACCCCTGATGAGAAAAATTTATCCGTACGATACCAAAACAGTTTCTGAAAATAATTTTGCTCAAAAAATGTAATATTGATGCAAAAAATATTTTGCCTTATTAAATTCCATCACCAGTAACACATAAAAAATTCAATTAAATTTGCCAGCTACTATACAAAATTACGCTGCGTGTTGACTGCCAGGAATGCGTATTCATATAAAGGGAACTAACCTTTTTTTTTTTATCAATACTTAGAGAAGAGTCGCATTTAATCAGTTTACAAAAATTAAAGCAATCTTCAGTGTTTTCTAAATTTTGATAATCATTAGGTCGTAGTATTTTGTTCCATTTTGCCTAACATCCCTTAAAAATATTGTTTTATAACTAGTGGAACCCGTGGGCTACGCCCTCCGCTTTTTTTTTGCTTATTTTGTTGCAAGCGTACTGGTCCGCGGATCGAAGTTCTAGTCTATATCTATATTCTATATTAAATTCCCCCTGTTTTGACTTTTAGTGACCGCTCATTCAGTAACATGCCCTATATCTCGGCACAGGTTATGTATCATATATATTAAATACGGATCCTTCCCCCCATTCTCAACATGTAGCGACAGCGCATTCAGTAATATGCCTTACATGTCGACATTCTCGACTCAGGTTATATTATTATATATCTGTTTCAATAAATTTGGTACTATTGTTTGTAAGAGAAGGGCGCGGGCCGTAGTTCACTGTTCGGCTAATTTTATAAATTAATTTGCTTCCATTCTTGTAAGCGTAAATGTGAGAGTTTGTTATTTTAAGTGGAGCTCCCAATATTTGGGTCAATGATGTGCGAAATTCGTAAAGACGATCGGCCACTCTTGCAGCTGCCAAACATGCTTACAACGTTCTGAGCAAAATATGTTTAAGTTTTGTATACTGTAAGAACCCGCTTAGTTTTAGTATTAGAAACAAGCAGACAGGCAGACATTGTTTCATACGAAAAATTAGTATTCTGTTCCCGTCATAAGTGTTAAAAATGTGTTGGTTATTTATTTGCCTATTTATTCTGCCTGCATGAGTAATTATTATTCCAATTATTGCTTTTACTTGTCATATCATTTCAATCATACTCATATTTGTATTCGCACAACTCGGTATAAATTAATGCGTTTTATAATAAAATTGTAATAATGTTCTGTGAGCAATGCTTTTATTATATTGTCTGTTACTGAAAGTAAATGTATAAAATCTGCTGTCCGAAATTGTCATGTCAGCGTGATAGATACACTGAACGGAAGGTATTTATTGCTTTCCGTTTTTTTCCGACCCGCCAGTATTGAAGTAAGCTCTAAATAACCAAATTATAACAACAGTAGTGACTACAACATAAACATTCGCCAAAAACAATCAATAAACTAATTGAAGATATAAGGGCCCGTCGCGTCGTCGTGTTATGGTGAGATAGTTAGGAATTTAATATATTTATTATACAGAGTGGCTAGGAAAACCCCAGGCATTTTTCTTGCGGCGGTCAAGAGATGGCGCTTTAGTAAAGAAAAATTAAGTTAAAATACTGGCAACAACGCAGAATCCAAGACGCTTTGGTTGTTTTGATTTAATATTTAATAGCTAAAGCGTCCTGGATTCTGCGTTGTTTGCCAGTATCTTAACTTAATTTTTCTTTACTAAAGCGCCCTCTCTTGACCGCTGCAAGAGAAGTGGCCGGGGTTTTCTTAGCCACTCTGTATATACTGCGCAACATTTTGCTCAGCAATTACGTATTCAAATTTACCATTATGGGAATTCGTTCGGTGTTAAGCAACAGGGCCTAGTCATGACTTAAATTCTTATCGTTCTCACGATTTATTTTGGAGAGGTTTTTAGTTCTTTATCCCTTACCGGTTTAAAAATATAAATGACGGTCTTTGAATTTATGAATTTCCTTTGATTTAAAAAATAGCGTTAACGGCTACTATTCATGTTAAACTTAGAGAATAAAATATGATCGAGCACTTATATTGATACTGTTACTTTACCGTATTTGCAAAAGTAGATTTGCACAACGACTGTTAAGGTTGCACCACCACTCCTGATCGCAAGCGTAGTAGTAAATAGCGTTTACTACAAGGAATTCCATTAGTCGTCTGGTCCAACCTGAATTAAGTTACAACCGAAAATTTTTGTAATTTTTTTTTTAAATCGAAATAAATATTGTCATAAAACTTAAAACTTTCTCTTATTGAAAATATAGGAAGGTAAAAAAACTGTGATTTATTTTAATATCTTGCACAACTACTTGCTTTCAAAGTTAAAAAATTCCACTTTTAAAAGATACCGTACTAAAAAATATACAGGGTCGGTCAAAACCTCACCGTTCTTTAATAGCTCTGTTAATATTAAAAATAACAGAAAAATTTTAATTACAAAAGTTGTTGATAATTAACTGTTGCATATCCTAAAATTGTTATCAATTATACTGGGTGTTTGGTTACGGCCGTACAGCATTTTAATTTGTTATTTTAAACACAACATTCTGTATATTATTTACATTTTTTGATTCCAAGTTTAATTACAAGTATAAGAGTGTTAAGGTTTAATAACGTTCAATGTAACGGTTTTTGAGTTATTAGCATTTTTTTCAAAAATTTTGACATTTGTTGACTAACATTAAAAAATTAATATTTAAGATACCAAAAACGTTTACGTTTCTCTGTTTTGTACAGATTATTAACACATTATAGATTATGCAACGGTTTGTTAAAAACAACAGATTATTTCACAGGGTGTTCATGATTTGTTGTCCATTTTACAAAACTTTAAATGCCAATACCTTTTGTTTTTCAAAAGGAACACTCAGTATTATTTAACACGCAAAATGTAGAATTAAATTCGTTTTCATTTAATAAGGTTTTGAATAGTAAAAACTAATATTTCTATAGTTTTAGTGCTTTTTTTTAATTTCTTTTTCTTTAAATACGCGAATACGAGTTCTTAGAGATTTCTAAAATTCGAGGTGTGATACTTCCACATCCCGTCCTAACTTGCATATTTTCTACGGTGGTCGGAGGTTCACGATATACTACATTTTTAATGTAGCCCCATAAAAAATCTACGAGTTGAGATCGGCGGAACTAGCCGATCAGTACACAGCAAGATGGACAAATAATTTGACATTGTTTTGGCACTTGGAATATAATAAAAGTGAGTTTTTGTTTTGTTTTCAAGGCACTATAATTTTAATTTGCGATTTACAAAAAGAATTAAAGAAACTACCTGCAAAAATACAGAAATGTTAATTTTTGGTATAACACACCTTATATCAAATCGAAAGAGAGTTTAATTCTACATTAACTTGTGTTAAAAAATACTGGGTATTGCATTTGAAAAACAAAAGTTATTGAAATTTCAAGTTTTGTAAAATGGACAATAAATTAAGAACACTCTGTGTAATAATCTGCCGTTTTTAACATACCACCCAATACTTTATATTGTGTTAATAATCGTAAAAAATAGGGAAACGTAAATGTTTTTGGTATCTAAAGTATTTTTTTTATAAATATTAGTCAACAAGAAACCGTTAATACTTTTATACTTGTAATTAAATTATGAATCTAAAAATGTAATAATATATAGGGCGTTGTATTTAAAATAACAAAGTAAAGTGCTGTACGGGCGTAACCAAACACTCAGTATAACTTATAATAATTTTGTATTATGTAGCAGTTAATTATCTATCTTTAATATTAACAAAACTATCAAAGAACGGCGGGGTTTTCACGGACCCTGTATATGTCTGTAGATGCAGTTTTGATTTACTTTTGCATTTGAAATTTGATTGAAATTTCGGTGTTGGGGTGATCTTACTATAAAAAAAAAGTGAATCTGTGTATGCAGTTTTTAACGGTTTTTATCTCGGTTATACTTTCAATGCTGTCTCACGGTGGTTTCCCACCCAGCATCTTAATTTAAAATATGATTTACATCTTTGAATTAAAAGCCTGTTCTCATAGAAATCTGCTTGGAGTGACTAGACAAGGGAGAAAAAAGTAAAACCAGTTGAGCTAGGCTAGTTTTCCTATATACAATAGATTTTCTTAAAATAGACAGAGTGCAAGTGCAGTTTTGAGACTAGACGTTCACATTAAAATTTGAATCTATTGTTTAGGTAATATGTAGATGCCACACACAGTTCTGCGAGTCATTCGTTGATGATCACTTTTATATTAAAAAAAAATAGAAACTGGGAAAACAATTTTTTAAAAACTTACAAATCAGTTTCAAATATAGGAATTTAGGTAAGCCTAAATTGGCGTAGGCTGTTGTTAAGAAAAAACAACAATAATTAGCGGTAATAGTAAGCGTAACCACAAAGAGATAAATATTTCAATTTTATGCCAGCGGACATCATTTTTTACTGCAGGCTTTAATTTAAATGGAATTCGAGTGTTTACATAATTATTTATTAATATATTTATTTCTAAATTAGTTGAAAACTAACGCCCACAAAGTTTTCCGATTTGTCACCACAAACGAGGCAAAGGAACTTTAAAGAAAAACATATTTTGTAAATACGATTGGCTTCATAGATACAGGGTGATCGCGATTTTTCGATAAAATTGTGATGTAAGTTCACAAGTGCTAGTTGAGATGGTAATTTCTTAACCGCGTAGCGCTTGAATTACCTAAATCTTAACTAGCACGAGTTAACAACTTACACCACAATTTTATCAAAGAAAAATCTATCATGAGTTGTATTCGTCTTGACTATATCACTCGCATTAAATTATGACGATTGTTTGGGAAAAACTGAATTAGTCGGAAATGATCGGGTGTTTACGGGAATGGGCGCTCTTGACATGGTATTCTTTGCTTGTTTTCAAATGTTTTGTAGAGGCGTCTTTTTACACATTTTATTTTCTATTTTCACGTTCTTATTTACTGTTGCTGTGCAAAGTGTTGCTGTAAAACTGGATCGTTTTGAAGAAAAATCTTTAAGTGGTATTTCATAAAATTTTTGAGGGTATTTACAATATTGTGTAAGATTTTGGTTCATATAACCTGTCAAATAAGATACAATTTTAATTTAAATATAGATTTGTTTTTGAGTGCATATTAGCATGTTATTATTATATTTATTATAGGTGTACACTAAAATTTGAGTCGGTCATGATTTGAACACTCGCGATTCATGTTGGTTGACGTCGTTATCATCGGCTACCGTCGACATTTCTCATATTTTCCTTTTTCATTGTGAATGACAGAGACAATTATTGTTTTTAATTCATAAATTATTTTATAATTAAATGTGATACTTCTGACCGAAGCGATGACAAACTGTGTTAAAATAATATTAAATATACCCAAAAGTCAGTGCACATCAGTTCTAAACGGGTTAATTTAAGACTTAAGACCGATTATCCGATGCTACTGTTGGTGTAATCACTTATTTAAACAGCACTATGCAGTTAATCAGTACAAAACAAACGTGATTGGTTCATTTTACGAAAGGAGAAATTTGTGATCGGTTCAATGAAATGTGAGTGGTTAAGTCAGTAGGAACCTGTTTTAATTAATCTAGTAAAAAAATTTTCATTATTACCATTTATTATATGCTAAAAAATTAGATTTCATTTTGTTTGAAAAAATTAGAATGAATTATCTGGTATCCTACGACAGATTTAATTTGATTTGCTTGCTCAAACTAATTAATTGCGAACTAATTTATAGCATATAACAAAATGCTATTAATGAAAAATTTTTAGTTTAATTAAAACAGATTACTATTAATAATAATATTTAAACTATTTTAATTTAGTTTAAATTTTATTTTTAAACATTTTCACAATTCTCGTTTCAACAATATATTTTAAAATATAGGTTCTCTAAAAAACCGACAAAATTTGAATACAAAATTTTAAATTGGCGTAATTTCATAACGGCAATATATTTAAAAAATATCCATATACAGGTTGATTACAGATTCAGGGCTAGTTGATTCGCTAATTTATTATTGGCGATAGCAAACATATGTATAAGTAAAAGTTATACAGTTTAAGGTTACGAGTATTTACAAAACAAAATAGCTGACTTCCGGTTTAAGCGGAAGCCACTATATCTTTATTTCTTTTAATGGAACACTGTATTTTTTAGGTTTATTCAAATGTAGGATGAATTTTGTTTAAAAAACTATAACAAAACTGTAGGCCTCGAATTAATAATAAGCGAGATATTTTGATTTAAAGCAGCATATGTAACCAATTCTAAATCACGTGATCTTAGCAGGCTGTTAGTATGAAAATGATAAAAGCAATTCATGTTAGTTAGACATCGGTTATTTATTATATTATAAGAATCTCCGAACAAAAAATCCATAGGAGTTCGGTCAGGTGACCTAGGTTGACAGATAAATGCTCCTTGATTGGAAAACCAAAAAGTGCCTTAGTTTATCCACAATTGTAACCGCAGGGTTACAATCTTCACGTCATTGTTTCATGTCATTCAAATTACTAACCTAAACTTTGCTTATTGTTGTATAACAGATTGCAAAAACAAATATACTTTCTCAAAAAAAAAATAAAGTTTATCCACACACTTTATTGTGACAGATGTTTTTTATCGCTGTTATTATATTCTCAACAACAGCTTCCTAAGATCGGCTTTAATGTATTTATAATTACTACCGTTGGTTACATACGTTGCTTTAAAGCAAACAGTTGTATTATAGTTTCTTAAGCAAAAAGTCGGCCGTTTTGTTTCGAATGCCCAATATACTTGTCACCATAAACCAGGATTGGGCATGTAGATTATTACATGTAAACTATACTTATAATACATGGTTTACATGTATTCTACATGTAGAATAATACCGATGCAAAATCAGACATTTTAAACGTAGAAAAATTTTTTATTGTCGGTTCATTCTTCATGAAAAGGCAGTCCTAAGCCCTCTTCAGCCGAGAAAAGGTGGCAAGGATGGGTTAGAGCAATAAGCTTGGATTTCCGCGGATATTACTGTCCCAGTATTCACCTTGTGGGCCAGGAAAACCACGGAAGAAACCTGAGTCAGGACAGCCGGCCTTGCCATGGAATGGCACCCAGGCCTCTCGAATGGAAAGTGGACGCGCTTACCGCGGAGCTACCTTTCTCGGTTTAAACGTAAATGAACACGTATACAACTTAACAAGTGCCTTCCCCTACGCCAAAGTAGAATAATTTATATTGAAAACTTAAAATATCTCAAACGATAACGATTTAAAGAGCGCAGTTTTGTTGTATAATTTTTTATGGAGCAAACTGATTTATCTTTTGATAACTGCTGACAATTATTTTGCAGTGCGGTACGTTTGAATAGAGAAAAGACGGCGCGTTCGTAGCGTTGTATAGTCGCGTGTCTCACCCCCCCTCTGCTATGCAAACACGCGTTTATCTGTAGCGTAAAGTAAACACAATAATTGTATGCAGGCGTTTTTCTAGAATCTATCGTACATATTTTACATATTCTGCATATTTTACATGTATAATATGTAGAATAAGGTAGATATACCAGTTTTATTTAACATACGTGTTGTACACACTTTTCTACGTGTAAATAATATTCTACGTGTGAAGTTACAACCCTGCCATAAACTATAACTTTTACTTACACTTTTTTTTCTATCGCCAATAAAAAATGAGCAAATCAACTGGCCCTGAATTTATAATCAACCTGTATACTGATAAAAGATAACAATTTTTTATATTCGAGTACCTTTCTAACGTTTATTTATTTTAGATGCCCAATTAAGAATTAAATTTGGCTCTTGTTTTATTTTTAATTTGGCGTCATCAAATAGATACCCTAGACAAGGTGTCTCAGTTGTAGTGCCTTCTTTGGTTAGTTGTTAACCGTTAAAAGTTACAATAAAATCTTTGAAAGAAACGTAATTGTGACCTTTTGGATCATACGGGGTGAGGCAAAGCTAAGGTTGTTCCCGAAAGGAGTGGATAGAGCATTGATAAATAAAAACATTTTGCTGATAAATCTACCTCTAAAATGCTATCGTTTTCGATATACAGGATGTTAAAAATACATTTCCTAAAAAAAATTATATTTTAAACATCCAGTTATTAGTTATGTATTTAATTTTGGACAAAAATTTTAATTCGCAGTACCATTTATGTAACGACTCGTTTTCAAGATATTTTAAGGTGTCAATTGCCATGAACAAGAATTCAAATGAACGGTTTTGCCTAAATAGTTACCTATTAATAAATAGTTCATGAGAAATGACTCCGGAATTTTTTAAAGAATCCTTTATAAAGTATATTAATACCTTCTGTATCTCGAAAACAATGGGTTTTTCGAGGTAGAAGCATTTAAAATTCACAAACATTTAAAATCAGTACATTTAATGAATGAGCAAATTGATCTCTTAAATTAACCATTATTGGGTGTTTTGGAATGAGAAATCAAGTCATCTTGCGCAGATATAAAAACCAAGATCAAGTTATGAAGATTTATTGTTCCTATAGCAACACCAATTGTTTACTTTTAATCTTGCCTTTAATAATGACGTGTAAACACGTTGAAATACGTATAAGGCTAAAATACAAAACCCGTTAAGAATTGTTTTATTTACAATAAACTTAGAGTTTTGGTGAGGAATTAAATAGTCTTACCATTTAGATAAAAAAATATGAGGCATTCCATTTCAGAAAAGTATTATCAATGAATAATTTTTTATGGGACACCCTGTATAAAATTTCTCTTCTTAAATAGCAGAAATATATTAAAATCTGTATTTTTTGACTTAGGCTCTGCATTAACTTTTATTCAAGACATTTTTTTGTGACTTTAATAGTTTAAGAATTACATGACTGAGACATTCTATACAGGGTGTTAATTAAGTACGTAGACAAACTTTACAAGGTGTTTTCTTGATTAATCCTAAGACAAAAAGCTTATATAAGCATAGGACCTAAAGGGCTTCGTTTTCAAGATACAGGATGTTGAAGTTTTTACAAAAAAATAGTTTTTTTCAAAAATCTGGAATATTTCTTTGATTATGTTATTTTCCAATTTTGTAGCTCTTAAAACATTTCTTTTAAAAATAATTAATAATTATA
Source organism: Ctenicera cuprea (assembly GCA_958336395.1). Taxonomy (NCBI): domain Eukaryota; kingdom Metazoa; phylum Arthropoda; class Insecta; order Coleoptera; family Elateridae; genus Ctenicera; species Ctenicera cuprea. The sequence continues at coordinate 64,681,122 of OY284487.1, read as the reverse complement.
ATAATCATGGCTCACTTTATTTTCGTGTAATTTTTTTTTATAATTATTGAAATTGCAGTTATAAATTCTTCCGATTTTCTCGAAAACGGTTCATTTTTCAAAAAAAAAGGAAAAAGACACTTTATGTGTTGTTTTACTGGACAAAGTTCAAAAAATAGTCATATTGGCTCAAAAACAGTGGCTTACCAGATTTTTCTAAATTAACGTAACTGAGGTGGTCCCGATGCACGCCACTAGTGGAAATAAATTAAATTTATTTTGACCAAAAAATGACACTTTATGCAATACTAACCTACACCAAGTTCCAATAGAATAAATACCTTTAGGCGTTTTCCAGATTTTTTCCAAATAAATGTTGAATTATATCCATCTTGCACTAGTTTTAAATCAGCTATAGTCAGGATTTCTAGTCTAGTATTTTGCCAGTATTTAAATTATGAGGCAATCAATTATTAAGCAATTTTGGCATTATTTCTGTAAATGTCTAGTTGGCGCATGTCTAAACTTTTTAAATTAATTATTTACGAGCTTAGAATATGTTTGACCTTAATTTGGCTAACTGGTGCAGGTAGTTATTATTTATTTGGTCAACTGGAATTGAAGCTTATGTAATAATAAAATTTAATAAAACAGGGTTCATAAGCGTAGAACATGAATGGTCAAAACAATTTTTCCTATTTCGGTTTTTTAAGGTTATTCTTAAAGCACTGTTTTAGCTACAAAACCGTGTTTTAAGAGAGTCTTTTAAAGCATTGTTTGTAGTAAAATTTCACCAACAAAGAGTGGTATTCATGATCAAATTTGGTAAATTTAGTATGTATGCCAACATATACATACTAAATTTACCAAATTTGATCGCAGCAATTTTTTATAACGTTTCTTCATTAATTCTCCTCAATAGAAAAAATAGTATAAACAACTCGTTTCATAAGGCGTCTTGACGCACTCGTCCATTGAAAAACTTGGTCGCTACGCTCCCTCGTTTTTCAATCTTGGACTTGTACGTTAAGACAATGCCTTATGCAACTTGTGTTTTAATATACTATTATGAAACTGCAAAAATATTTGTTTTAATTGAAATGTAGAATAGCAACCACGAATTAATGAAAACAGAACGTGTAAATTCATTAATACAACGAGCAATTTCTACGAAAGAAAAGTTTGAACTATCAACATTCATGAAGGACGGAACATCAGCGTTGAATAAGAAACTTAAAAATTGCAGTACACAACTTTTTAATCCTCATCCGAAAAATTAGTTCTCTTGTCCAAAATATTTAACTTAATGGATTTGAGTACGCCCGTGGTTTTTGTTTACTTATTGAATTTTATGGAAATTTTTTGCTCTTGTACGACTAAAAGTCCGGCCTTTACGAAATCACAAATTGTAATTAAAAATGTCAATACTTCATACTTTAGTTACAAAAAATATAAAAGGTAACAACAACGTTCTGCTATTTATTTTTAATAAGTTTAAGTCACTAAAATTATTTCTTATAGCTAGACTGATTAAAATCTTTTTTTGTTCTTGATTTCTGTATGTGAATCTACTTAATTTCTGATTCCAATAGAAACGGTTCAACTTCCAGTCTGAATTGTTAAAATAGCAACCAAGTTTAGATCCCAAAACACACTAAAGATAAGTATATTCTGAATTTTTCAGCAGAAAAATAATAATAATAGCGAAAAGAACAATTTTGAGCTTTCGATGGAAAACGTTTAAGGTTAAGAAACGCCAGAAAATTTTAAAAACAATACTTCAAAATGGCGTACTTTAAAAACGGCACTACATTTTAAAATGTTTGTTGTTGACTAGAATCAAGCCTTGAACGCCAAAATATTTTGTAATGACCTTTAAAACCGCATCTCTAAAAATAAAGAAGTTTTAAGGCTGGGGAGATTTGGCTGGGACACCCTCTATAGGTCACAAAAAATATTGTTAAAAATTACGCAAAATTCTGGAAATATTATTGTCGCAGCAGTTTTTTTTTAAATTTTGATGGGATCTCATCTCAGCCGATTCTTATGAAAAAAAAATATATAATTACAATAACTTGCCGTAACTTATTACGTGACAGCTTAAAAAATCCACCTTGATAACTACATTACTACCAGAAAAAACTATTTATGCAAAAAATGTCGTTGAAATATTAATAATGCAAAACAATGTACCATTTATTTTATTATTGTTAAATACACGTTTTAATAAAATTTGTTTAAATTTAATGAGTCGTATGTGAACCTTCAATTATCCTGTGTTTTATTTATTATTACTACAAAAATGCCTAAAATCTGCTTTATATGTATTAGAACTGAACCATGTTTCTAAGTAGGCACAATAAACATTTACATTATTTTGTAGACGAATTGATAGATAAATATTTTCTTGGAGGTACTTCTAGGTTTTGCGTATATGAACATCCCGAATAATATTAACTGCTAAATTTCAACTATAATATATAACAGAAACTACTTTTGCCGCTCTAACATATGCCATATTATATGCTTCAACCAGGTATACGGCCGACTCAACAGCTGCGTTTGAAGAATAAACTTTTGCCAGCTGTTTGTAATACAGTAGACCATATAAGCAGCCCCCTAAATTCAGCTCATTTTAGCTTGCATACTTTCTGCTAATATTTCGTTGGATATTTGGAATTGCATATAATGGCAAAATGCATTAAAAAACAGTGTTCGTACTGGTACATCTTTTCTATCATAAATTACGGAGCAGAGAAGGAAAGGAAAAAATTACAATACGTTTAATTACGAGCAAGATAATAGGAAGATAATTTATATTTTTGTTTGTCTGATATACTTTTTAAATATCGTACGTACCTACCTACTCTACCAGGTGATCACTTACTTCAACTTTTTCTTAATAATGTACACATACAAATGCATATTACGACATAAAACGGTGTTAATTTGGACTTCCGGTTTAACCGGAAGTGACAGCAATTTTTTTTAATTTTCAACGGAACACCCTGTATATATTTGCATATTTGGATAGACCTTTTAAATTTCCTTTACAACTATGTATAATACTTACCCAATACCTTTTAATTTTGGCCGCCAGGGGTTTATTAATTATTAATACAATAATTTTATTTTTTCTTGCTATTTTAAAAATAATAAGGTATGTTATTGGTATTAAATTAAAACAAATAAAACGGCAATTTAAAAAGTGCAATAAAACTCAAGTAGGGGAATTAAAAGAAATGGCCGTTAAAAAATGAGAATTTTATTAAATATATTCTTGCCAAGATAAAATGTTTAAACACCTTAATAAAAAGAAACTTAAAATTCATTATTCTTTTGTTTTCAAAGCTAACTTAAAAAAAATTAATTTTGAATATCGCGTTATTAGGTATTTAAATTGTTTTTTAAAACGCCCTCTAGCGGCCAAAATTAAAAGTTAGTGGGTAAGTATCACACATGGCTGTTAAGCAAATTTAAAGGTCTATTTAAATATGAAAAAAGATACACGGTGTTTCATTAAAAATAAAAATAATTGCTATCACTTCCGGTTATACCGGAAGTCTAAAATAACACCGTTCTACGTCGTCATATACATTTCTATGTGTATATGAACATAAAAAATTAAAATTAATATTTTAAAAATTGTGCAAATGGCCGGTTGTTACATGTTCTCGTGGTCACCTGGTATAAGGTATAAGGTATAAGGTTTCCTTTCCTAAGTTGTTGCTTGGATTATTTAGTAAGAAAAAGTTCATACGAACATACGTTCGAAAATGCTTCCCTACCAAGGTTGGCAAGGGTGGACCCAGCTCAGAACAACCGACCGGGTTTTTAAATAAACTCACCTTATTTTATTCAGTTCGTTACCATTTGTTATTATTATTTGTTGTTTTTAGTTTTAAGGACCGATAAATTTTAAAAAGTTTTTCAGTCTTCTCATCGCTCAGCCGGTTCCGCAGCTTGGACAATATGTGGCTAAAAATCTAAAAAACTTGCTGCCAAATGCCTGAACTAGCTGAACAAGTGAGAAGACTGGCAAAGAATATACAAAAATTATTGGGTAATTTCAGTCTTTTTTCTTTCTTATTCTGAGTCATTTTCCACCATTTTGAAGCCGAAAACAGTTATCAAAAGTGATTTTTTTTGTAAAAAAAAATCGAGAGTTAGCCTGGGAAATTTCGGGTTTTTAATGAAAAAAAAATGAAACACCTCGGGTGGGTGGGTTTTAAAAAACGGGTTTTTGTCAACCCTATTCGCTACGGAGTTACAGCCCTCTGAAGAAAGAATAGTCTAATCCCCCTTTCGTCCATAATTTTGGCAGTAGGTGCACCAAAATTGTGAATCTTTATATGTGTTTTAGCCTAGTATTTATTCTAATTTTTGTTTGAATACGTGCACCAGAGTTGTCTCATTTCTCATAAGAGGGGGTCACGTAATCTTTGCTTCTAAATATTTTAGATCTTTACAATATTTGAAGTTTTGTGTAGAAAATCCTTTATCCATTCAAAAATACAAAAAAAAAATGCTGTAAATAACAGTTTTCGGAATAATTCAGTTTTATGAATAAATAAGTTGCCATGCAGGTCCTAGTATTTTCCCAAGATGTGAAAATACTTGGTACAAATGTTAAGGATAAGTTCTACACATCGAAACAATAAAGGAAGTACCTATAACATGGGCCGGAAACGCTTCTTTACGGAGTTACAGCCTCTTGAAGAGACAATCGCGAAAATTGTTAAAATTGTAAGAAATTCCCACTTCCGGAGACAGTACCTCTGTAGCGTAACGTTTCCGAACAAATATCTATAGGAACTTTATCATCAATTTCATGTGTAGAACTCACTCTCAAAGTTTGTGGAAACTATTTGGACATCTTGAGAAAACATACAGACCTTTATGGTAACTCGATTTTACAAAGTCATTGAATTATCTTGAAAACTGTTATATATGGTGCCTTTTTGTGTATTTTAGTATGGAGAATAAGATTTTCTAGACAAAACTTAAAAAAAATTTAAAGTCTAAAATATTAAAAAGAAAATATGACGGGATACTTCCCTCCCCACCCCCTCATATGCACTTTGGTACACTGTTAACAAAAATCAGTAGAAATGCTAAGCCAAACTAGTAGTGCTCACATATTTTCAAATTTTAGTGCAAGCTCAAAAAAAGGGTATTCTACTGCGCTAAATGACAACAGGGAAAACACTTCTGCAAGTTTTCCTTTTGATCGTTTATCTGAACAGCTCATTTAAGTATTTGGCCGAAAAACGGCGAAGTCCCAAAGGTATCGTACAAATTGTAATATCGATTTAGAGATTTCAATGGGTACCCATTGGTTGAAACTAGAAAACACAAAATATCGTAAAACCAGACTGCTTAAAAAAGTAAGGGGGTGGGGGAGCGGTGCTTAACTTCAATATAGACGCGCTTGAAAAAAACTTTGGCATTTGAATTTGCCGCAAACGCGTATTTCATACCAACCACAAATTTTGAAATTTTTGGGTAATTATGGCAATTTTCAATATCTTGTAAAAGCATTTTAAAATTAAAATAAATTTTTTGAAAATTTTTGAAAATAAGAAATTTTGTCAATTATTTTATTTTCTTTTAATTTTACGATTTCGATTCATTTTAAACAGTTTAACAGACTATTTGAAATAGTTGAATAGAATTAACAAAATCTTTCAACTCTTTTAAAAATTAAGCAAAAAAACGATATTTTTTAACAGCAACAACGTGTTTTCCGGCATTTACGTGATTTTAACTACCTCCATCAATTAGCTCTACTTAATAAATGTATTTTTCATTTTCTGCAATTTTTTGATAACTTTTCAAATAAAGCATTTAAAACCACTTTTGTTCCGAAGTAGGGAGCGCAATATCTAGCCGTGCCAACGCCAACGCCATGAGGTTGGAGCGAGGGTGCTGTACCGGTTTAAATGTAAATTGTAATTATTTAATGGCCCGCAAATATTTAAAACGTAATAAGTATGGGAAAGTGTTTCGTCCATTTTTTTGAACGTATGTTACACAGTCAGTAATTGGTAGCAATGAAGTTAATCGTATACTGGGTTGGGGTATCAATGATTATTACTGTGACGATTTTAATTATAAATTGTTCTACAGTGTCTTTGCCAAAATACATTTAAACAAAGTATGTCAAAAATGTTGATTCTTGAAAACGCACATCATATTATGGGTTTCTTGTTACATATTTACACGGTACGCGGCATTTGGCGCTGCCGTTTGGGCGGCGGACTATTGACCGCCGGCCGTTTGGGCGCCAGTTTCGTAAATTTAATATTTATTAAATTAAGTAGGGTAGTATCTAAACACATTTACGGTATCTCGTATCTGCTCGAACTTTTTTTTAAATTATCGTAAAGCTTCAAGTTTTCTTAATTTAAACCTACTTTCTATATGTATATTACAGAAAGCGATATTCCCATAGTGTGCTTCGAAAACGAATCCCCATCTATATTATAATATTGCTACAATAATTGCCAAAAAAATAATTTAAGCATTCTAAAAAGAAAAGTATGTAATCGTGTTTTAAAGTGTCACAATACATACGTCGATTTTTATTACTAGCGCTCCAACGTCCAGGCGCCCAAACGGCGCGGCGTTTCCTAAACGGCGGCACCCAAACGTTCTGGTAGTTCGGGGTCGAAGTGTTCGAAGAACTAAAGAAGGAGTAAAAAATTAAAATATATAATTCAAATCAGAACTGCGGCCACACGGATAATTACATTGAATTATTATTGGTGTAATATGGCACTTTAATGAAATTAAAAGAATATAGAGGCTTTGTAAAAAAAGTAACACCCACGACTTTTAAGCCCTACGAAATTAGAAATAATGGGCTGCAATACAAAGTTTAGCGTGTCTCTATTGGTCAACCTATTAAAATTTGTTTTTAAAATATTGCAATTATGTATCATTTTTAATTTCGTGTACATGTTTTTTTTTACGTTTTTGTTTTTTTTGCAAATAGCACAGAACCGGCGAACCCTCTTCCACATTTTGCGTAGGGACCGAAAATTTGTAATTACGCCACTGGCGCTATTGGTGTCATAGTCGACAGTATTCTCTGTAACTTTTGTCCTTTTATTCGTGACCATTATTAATATATAAAAATTAATCGGAAATTTCATAGTCGTATCGAAAACGTGACATTCTACCACTGTTTCTACCGTACTCTATAGCTCAGTTGGTAGAGCATGAGGCTAGATACCTATAGGTCTCGGGTTCGAATCGTGCTTGACGAAGATATTTTTCATATTTGCTTTTCCATTGACCAATAAGGCCACGAAATTTCCATTAAACCTTTATTTAATAAACGGGGGACGATAAATATTTTTGTTTAAGCTAAATTGCTCATGAGTGATAGTAGAATAAGATTCATAACTTAATTTTAGGTGCAGCAATATTTAGATTTCTCCCTCCCACTCAAGTTTCGCTTGACGAATTTTTTCTTCAGTATCTGTTTTTTCTCAACCCCAAAGATTTTTTTTCTCAAAAAAAATAGAAAAATCGATTAGTAACTGTTGTGCAGATAACAGTGCGCTGCTATGTTGTCCCCAATGCACCGCACGCGCACACTAGAGTGGTAAGAGTAGTGCGATCTATAGTCAATGTCGGCGGAGCGTAAATCGTTGATACAAAAATACTTTGGAAAATGGAAGGGGTCAAAATTTCGCGTTTATGGTAGATGACTCATCGTTGGAGGATTAGGGAGGTTAGTGTTTCTCAAGGTTAGAGTTCTACATTATTGCTTTGGCTGGCCATTATTAAATGGTGATTTTCGTTCAACAGATTATTTTTCTGCGAAAAAACAAAAGTAATTTTGAGTGATGGCGCTGTAAGATGTTCAACTGAACGTCCTAAACGAAAATAATGAGTACGCGTCGTTACCTAACTGAACATGTTCAGGGTTGTTCTGATCTTACAGTAACGGTTAGGGCTAAAATACAGCATTTTTCATTTAAAAGTGGCCATAGACCTAATTTTTTATCTGAACAGTTCGACAATAACACTTCTACCATGTGTTCAAATAAAAAATACATAAGGGTTGGCCATGGAAAATAAAATTACTGTCTTTGCATGCTTCAGAATTTAAACAAACAAAACATAATAATGTTACTTAAAATTATTACGTTAAGTTTGTCATTCGGTGCGTTCGGAATTCTGATCTGCAGTACTCCATAGAGAAACTACTCTAAATCAGAATTCTGAATGTACTCATTGCACGCTAGTAAATTTTGTAGGTTATGTAATTTGCAGTGACACTGACAGAGTGTGTTTGTTTAAATTCTAAAGCATGCAAAGACAGTAATTTTATTTGCCATAACCAACCTTATGTATTTTTTAATTGAACATATTATGGTGTAAACTTATTTGCAAAAATCATGAAGAAAATTGAATTTTGATGTACAAGATGGCTGCCACCGAAAAAACAATATTTTCTTAAATTGTAACATGGACTTTTTCTTATAGAATCGGATAGATCTTTCAATTCTGCATAGAAAACTATCAGGACAGTTTAGCAAAAAAACTAACCGTTTTGAGTTATTCCCAATTTGTTATTGGGTGCGTTGTATTTGCACGCCATCATGGTTGATTATTTAAAATTGTTTTAATTGTAAGGCGGCTATGGAAGCGATCAAGAAACAAAAGAAAGATATTTAAAACAGTTAAATAGCGACGACAATTCAATAACGAACAACACAAACCATCACATTAGCAACACTTCCAACACTAACAACACTGTCCATCGAGATCGCCCGATCTCACCCCACTACATTTATTTTGAGAATGTTATGTGAAAAGTAAAGTTTATGTTAATAGTTAATACAGGAATATTGATTCAAAAATTTAAAGAAAATGCAGGGTTACTTTTTCGTTCACTCTCCTACCTTGGGGTTACAAGATTTTTTTTGTTTAAATTTACCGTATCTCTTGCTGCTACAACTACAATGCATCATACGTGTCAATTATTAATAATTAAACCGACAATAATAGAAAAAAGCCTGAATTGGAAGACATTTTAAACTAAACAAAAAGCGATGAAACAGTGGAGGCAAAACATAGAACGTTATTTTAAATGTGTTCCTAGCGGCAGCTGTGAACGGCACGCGACAAGAAATCTTTATCTGTGTCAATTGTGTTATTTCATCTGCTCTACCTTCAATTCAACGGCCACTGGGCCGTCAACATACCTTTGAACGCGATAGTCAGAAGCCCTTTTGTAGCAAGCAAGCAGTAAATCAAGATAATTTAGTAACTATAATAACTGAAAGGTTCCGTCAATCATGTGCTGCAGTTATTATGAAGAGTAACGCTACGTCAGGAACAATTTGTTTTTTGATATGTGTTAACAATGATTTACTACATGAAACGGGCTAACAGTCCGCGTAACGCTTCTAGATACACAGGCGCGCGTGTGCGCGCTCCTATGCGTGCGTTTATATTAGTGATAATGTCAATTACAGCTTGAAACCTATGAAAACTATTCACAGTAATCGGTACAGTATGAAATGCGAAAGTGAAAGATTGATATTGATTTTCGGTAAAATAAAAGCATAACTTGACATGATTTGTAAATATCTCGGATAAAGTTTTAAATAATTAAGAAAATCTTAGATATTTTTAATTATTCAAAACTATCTTCGATATTTACAACTATTTAAAAATATGTCTGAAATATTTTAAATTATTTTAAAACACGACCATGACATTTTTTATTAGTGTACGTGTACATGTGTTCAGCATGGTACTTAAATTTAAAATATCTCTAAGATGTTGCTTTTAATTAAAAATATCTTTTAGATATTTATGAATAAAATAATTTAATAATACAATACAATTTTTATTATTTAGGAAAATCTTATGCATATAATTTTATTATAAAAAAAATATTTTGAAATCTCTGCTAAATAAGACCAAAAAATTATTTAAAACATTTCATTGTAATTAATAGAATGAGTTAAGCGATAGCTAGGAATGATTAAAAACATCTTAGATATTAATATTGTCTTTGAATGAATTAAAAAAAAAGAATATCTCTGAGATACTAGTAAAGTATTAAAAATATGTGTAGTATAGCTCGAATTCTATTATTAAGTAATATCTGAGAGATATTTTTAATTAATTTTTATTTAATATAGCGTAGGTATTTTAAAATAAATTTAGTTGTCTAATATTTCAAAATATCTCAGATATTTTCAAATTAAGGAATTGTCGAACATAAAAATATTTATAACTTGGCGCCATCTATCGGGAAAAATGTACGCTGTGTCTGCTCGAACGCTTGCGTGTGAATAGTATACCTCTATATTCACGTTATGGCGTCACGACGGTAGAATAATTCGCTACTATTCTCATGTTATGGTGTCACAACTAAGGTGCGAATAATGGATCACTATTTTCATGCTATCGCGTCATAAGTAATATGTAAGAATGACCTACCATTTTTCTCACGTTATAATGCCGAGGATAATGTACCATGTTATTTTTAAGTTTTACCATTTAAAATATGTCAGATATTTTTAATTACATTAAAACACGACTATGGTATTTTTATTAGTGTACATATGTTAAGTTTAGTATTTGAATTTAAAATATCTCTTAAGATATTGCTTTTAATTAAAAATATCTTTTAAATATTTATGAATAAATAATTTAAGAATATAATGAAATTTTTATTATTTAAAAATATCTTTTTCATATATATATATTATTTTAAATTATTTAGAAATCTTGCTAAATAGACAAGATCGAAAAAGTATTTAATAAATTTCTTCGTAAATAATAGAATAAGTTAAGCTATAGTTAGGAATAATTCAAAACAGCTTAGATATTAATATTTTCCTTGAATGAATGTCCGTGAATTTTAAAATAATGAAGCATATCTCTGATATACTATTAAATAATTACAAATATGTGTAAGGTAGTTCGAACTCTATTACTACGGAATATCTGAGAGATATTTTTAATTAATTCATTTATTTTACATATTGCAAATAATTGTATTGTTAAAAGTGTTTTACATATTTTTAATTAATTTTAATTGAAAATATCATAGATATTTTATAGCTATTAAGACAACAAGTGTTTTATAAAAAAACACAAATAACAAAAATTATTTCGTTAACATGTAAGTGTTCCTACCGAAATATTAGAAAAAGGCAAAGAATTGCGGGCAAAATTATTACCTGCAAAATCAAAAGATGCATATGAGAAGGTGTACGTGGCTTTGTTAAAAACGACTTTGAAGGTCAAGGATAACATTGACATTGAAAAATTTGGTGCAGCGTATTTTAAATAGCTAAAAATACGTTAATACGTTACCATTGCCGACGTATTTTACAAGGAACGATGTATTTTATAGTTAACTTAACAAACGAATTCAAATGCACCATAGAAACAGTATAAGGTGTTAGTGTTAGATAAAAATAAATTTAATTGTACAATATCTTAAAATATCTAGATATTTTAAAATAAAGGAATGGTCGAATATAAAAATATTTGGAACTTAGTGCCATCTATCAGGATATATGTATGCTGTATCTACTTGCACGCTTGCGTGTGAATAGTATACCACTATTTTTCACGTTATGTGAGAATTAGCTGCAATTCTTGTCACGTTAAATAAAATAGTTTTCTAATATCTAAGATATCGAGAAAAATAATTTATTTTCTAAGATTTCATGTAGATTTAAACTTTTATTTTGACGAAAATCGCTGATAGTAAAAGTAAAAACGGTATTCCATTAATTGATATCAAATATTTGATTTTTTTATCTTTGTATTTACAACTTTGTGTTAAATAAATTATTTATAAAGCCAGCACTAGTAAAAATACAAAGGAGAACCGGTTACTACGAGTACTATAATATTTAGACCTTTCAAGAAGGGATTGGCGTTTATTGCTAACAGATAATAACATCTATAGAAAGTGCAATCACCTTGTGATGTCTTTTTACTTAGAAATCTTCTTTACGGTTATTAAATAATAATAGCAGTTGGAAATAGTTTGTAATTTGTAACTGTTTTGAGTTGTAGGGTATTTGAATTAATGTAAACGCCTGCTAACCTCTCGTTGCAAGAAGGACCACTAACAACAGTCATAAACCATATGGGTAGAAATTACAGGGTCGTGTAGTGGCTTCGGTGGTACGCAGGTAGTCGCTCAGCGTCTGGCTATTATTACGTGATTATATGTCCATCTCTCACACACTAGGTGTTTCGCAATCTATCTCGCGCACTCTTAAGTTGTGACCGATGCTCATTAAGCTATGTACGACGCATTATTTTGTCAAAATTTTCGGGAAGTTCCATTGCGATCGTTTTCAGATTTTTGAAATTAATTGCGTTTCATCGTATGATACCTACAAAGGGCTCTCAAAGTAGTTGTAGTTGATCCAGATCAGACAATTACTTTTTCAGTAAATGGGCATTAAAGTCGAGATTTTCAAAAAATTGTAGCGACCGCCATTTTGAAGCTAGAAAGTTCGGTTAAAAAATTCAAAATCGGTCCAATACTTTCGCCTTGAGAAGCGTCACACACACCCTCCCACCCATAGACAGATTTTTAAAAACCACTTGTTTGGGTTCCTTGAGGCCCAAAACATGTATTTCCGTTAAAATCTAAATTTCGAAAATTTTCCTGAAATCAATACTTCGCTATAGGCAAAGGTATGGGAAAGTAAAACATATCTAACTTCCGTTTCCGGTTCGGGATCCGTATACCTATGTTGTTGGTATCTTTCTGCACGCTATCATAGCCATCTTGACCTAGGTCGCCCTTTTTCTGTGTTAACTTCTGTATTGCCTAAGGTTAGCTTTCGTGGTAGGTGTGTGATGCTCCTCTATTCTTATTAGGTGTCCGGCCCATTTTAATCTCGAAATTATACCTTTTGCGACATTGTCCTTAATAGTAAATTTAAATCCTATTTTATCTATTTATACAACAACGTAATTAAATGCTTTATAGTTTTTTTGGCGAAGGGGCGTGATAGTACAAGGGCTTTCAGGTAAGATTGTTGTGAGATCCGTTTAGGGCAGAATTGTTTTAGAGCGAGAATTTCTGGGCGGGCGCAAGGTGTTGAAAAAGCAATGAAATAAAATCTGTAATGTGTATAAGATCTTCTCAGCTATAGTATGTAACAACGAAAATTCAATTTTTTTAAGAAAGTTGGTATATTTGCAAATATATCAGTTCTAGGGGTGGCATAAAGGGACGCCGCGCCGCGTCTCCAGTTAACTGTGATTGAAATTACTACTTAAATAATAGTTTGACACTTGAACCCAAAATATAATGATGAATGTGTGTTTTAAAATTGAAACTTTGATAAACGGAGAAGCGAAAACTAGAAGAAGCTTACCATTCTTATGTTTACTTAATAAGTCTTGAACAATGCTCTAAAAAAGCGTTTCTCTGACAAAAACTCACTTAAAAATGTTATTTTTGATCCCTGATTCCCTTACCCGAACGGAGCGCACTTAGCGCTATTCACCGGTCTAACATGGGCCACCTCAACAAAACATACAACCCAACATACACACCACACACACCGTCCATGGACACGCCGGGTTTAACTTATTCAGAAAACCACTCGACCACCCGCTGACTCCTTAGAAATGTTAACAAACACAGTTTCCATTAAAAAAAATAGTCGACGAAACTCGCCAGGACTTTCACATACTTCAAATATAAATACGTTTTATACAGGGTGTCTGTTTAATACTTTAAATAAACTTAGGTGGTAATTCCTTTGTGAAAATTAAGGCCATTGGCTCAAAGTGTTATCCGAAAATGCACCCCTGAGGAAGTTCTAGCCTTTCAAGGTTGCAAAAAAAACAGTATAATAGCGATTAAAGGGGAATTACACTAGTAACGCCCTCTATGATGTGCGGCGAGGAAAAGTTGCAAAGCAACAAACCGGCAAAGTGTAATTCCCCTTTAATGTCATACCTTCTGGCATATATCTGCTTGTTTGCTTTTGGTTTCAATTATGGTTAGAATTATGTCCATCTGATGCGTTCAAATAAGAACGAAACATGTAGTGGTCTATTCTAACCATAATTGAAACCAAATCTCTTCTTTCTTATTTCTTGCCAGACGGGCGTTTCTGTGTTTTGTGCTTAGAGGCCGGTGTGATCGCAGATACCTGCTTAGCAGGTTCCGATCACAACTTTGCCGGTTTGTTGCTTTGCAAATTTTCCTCGCCGCACATCATAGAGGGCGTTACTAGTGTAATTCCCCTTTAATTTTATACTTTCTGGCATATATCTGCTTGTTTGCTTTTGGTTTCAATTATGGTTAGAATTATGTTCACCTGATGAGTTCAAATAAGAACGAAACATGTAGTGGTCTATTCTAACCATAATTGAAACCAAATCTCTTCTTTCTTAGTATAATAGCGAGTTCTACAGCCACCTTCCTGATAACAACAGTTTGCGCCAATCGCCGTAATTTTCAACTATCTATGTTTTTTTGAAGTATTAAACAGACACCCTGTATTTTGAAACAGATATGATATAAACTTCCAGCCCCATGATCGGTTCCATTAGCTTTTCACTCGTTCGACTCTCGTTTACAGTCGAGGAATGCAAGTTCAGTTGGCAGCCGAAAATATTTTCACTTTTCCATTACGAAATTAAAGGAGGAAAATGAGCGAAGCCCTTTACTAGGCTATTCTATAGATTTTAGAAATTGTTAGTTATCATATTTTCAAAAGTATTTTTGTGTCAACGCTTAAGTTTTCTGTGGAACAAACATTATTTTCTTACTTTTGGGAATTAAAAAGCACCAGACGCTAAAAAGCAAATTTCTCGGCTAAAAATTAGAGAGAAGACACAAATAAGTATACTAAATATTCCTGCAACTAAAAATTAAGTTTGGAATGTTATCTATGAGCAGTTTAGCTTTTATAGAAATGTTTGACCGTTCTCCGCTTATTAAATAAAGGGGCATGAATTTTAAATTAACAAACATTCATAGAAGGCGTCGCATAGAAATTAGCGGATTGGACACCAATCACTATTACCACCCTAGCCCTATCAGCTTACACGTTTTTAGACGAATTGCCGGACTAGTATTTTAGCAATATTTTTTTGAAAACTTTATAGTTTTTATCTTCCGTTAAAAGCGCTTCCGTTTGCGTTTTTTTTAAAGCTAACTTTGTAACGAAATGATTGATATAATACTACAAGTCCAGGCGATACAGAATTTTCCCTGGAAAAAACGGGAATTTTGTACATTTGAGTGTCTTCATTAACAAATTCATGTTGCTGCCTCGTAACTTTGCCGCTCGCGCCGGCATTTTATACAAGTGGCGCCGTAAAACAGGTTTTTACCGATATTTCCTAATTTTTTTCCATTACTGTTATTTATAGTATAGTACCAAACGTTTTCTTGGTCTGGCAATTCATTTTCGGGTAAACGGCCGTTAAACTCAACATTAAAAAAGAGGGGGCGTAAGGGACGCCATTATGAGGCTAGAATATTCGAAGAACAAACATTCGATTCGTTTTACGTTCTATGTCCAAATTGTTTTACTGAAAAAAAACTATCGAACTTTCGTTAATGATTTCAGGCCGTTTAAGAAAATTTTCTACCAGATGAATTTTCGTTATATTTGTGCCCTCCAAAGTACTGCTTTTATGAAAATTTTAATTTAGCGATTTCGCAGCATTGGATAGAAAAACGGAAATGTAGGCCATCTGTAGCTTTACGAGCTTACAAAGTTTTAAAAACATCGTGTGTGAGGTTTTTATGCAAGATCGTTCCAGAAGTCGCAAAATTAGAAGAAAACAAATAGGTTGAAAGAAATTCTGTTACCATATTTTCCTCTTTTAGATCTATTACCACAATAAATTTTATAACGATATGTAGTAGTTGCCGCCAATTTTAAGCTACAAAGCTCGAAAGAAAGCATTCGAATGATTTTCATACCTTTTAAATGATTCTACTTCGAAGGCTGTTTCACTCCCAGAATTGTGTACATCTTCTTCGAATTTTTCCAGTACTTCAAGGTAATTTCAATATTTCATAGATACTTCGAAGTACTTCCAAGTAATTGGAGGAGATTTGAAGTTCATTCAAGTTAATTAGAGTTACTTATGTACGAGGGTAACGCTAAAATTATTGAGAATCAAAAATCTAGTAAGCCAAGAAAAACAAAATTTACACATTCATTTTACATATTATTCTAGCTGTCAGTTGACGTTTAGTTTGCGAAGTTACGACAGTTGGAACCGAAGCTATTCAGTTTTTAAGTAGCGTTGTTGCTGAAAAAATGGAATTAAGCGAAGAACATTTTAGAATCATTTTGGCAAGAAAAAACATAAAAGTAGTAGAACATCCGCCTTATTCGCCTGATTTAGCCATGTGCGACTTTTGGCTATTTTATGAGCTTAAAAAAATCTACGGGTAGAAGATTTTCGTCTGAGGAAGAAATTGATACCGCAATTAACGACCATTTTGAAGGTATTCCAAAAGAAGATTGGTTGGGGGCTTTCAAGAAGTGGCAAGAAAGAATGGTGAAGTGCATTATTGCTGAAGGGAATTACTTTGAAACTTATTTAAAATAACATCTTAAAAAACATTAACCGTGTTCCTTATTCTCAATAATTATGGCGTTACCCTCGTATTTCAGAGTTTCTCACTGAGACTTGGAAAAATCGTTTAAGCACACCCCGTTAATTCGAATGTACTTTGAGTTAATTTGAGATACTTCGAGATATTTTAAAGTAATATGAAATACTTTCAGTACTTTGAGAGCTGGTGTGAATTTTGTAGTACTTTGAGGTTATTCCAATATTTCTAAGAAACTTCGAGGTACTTGCAACTAGTTCGAGGAACTTTGAAAGTACTTCGAGGTACTAAGAAATTAGAGTTACTTCGATGTAATTTCAGATACCTCGAAGTAATTCTATGTTTTTTCACACGGAAATTGCAAAAAATCGTTTAAGCACACCACGTTAATTCGAATGTACTTCGAGGTAATTCAAGATACGTCAAGATGTTTTAAAGTTATTTGAGATACTTCCAGTACTTCGAGAGCTGGTGTACACATACTTCAAGGTAATTCCAATATTTCTATGATACTTCGAGGTACTTTCAACTAATTTAAGGAACTTTGAGGTACTTTAAAGAAATTAGAATTACGTCGGTGTAATTCCAGGTACTTCAATTTAATTCGAGATATCGAAAACTCGTTCCATCACGTCGCGGTAATTTGAATACACTAAGAGTAATGCCTCAGGTACCTCTAGGTAATTCGAGACACTTTGGGGTATTTTAAAGTACCAGTACTTCGAGATTCGGTGTACACCTACGCCGAATTTTGCTAATATTTCGAGGTCATTCCAATATTTTAAAGATACTCGCAGGCACTTCCAAATAATGCGAGAAACTTTGAAGTTACTTCGAGATATTTCCAGTACTTCGATTGATGGCCATACACTTCGAAGTAATGTTCTTGTTTCTCGCTAAAACTTTGACGTAATTCGAGATACTTTAAGGTAATTCGAGATACTTCCAGTACTTTGAGAGCTGGTGTATACCTACTTCGAATTTGGTCAGTATTTCGAGGTAACTCCAGTGTTTCTAAGTCATGTACTTACAAGTACTTCAAAGTAATTCGAAGCTACTTCGAGGTAATTGTAAGTACTTTGAAGCAAAACGAAGAGTTTCGCACATGACGCGGGAAATTCTAAAATATTAAGATGGCCGCCGCCGTAATGGGGTTGAACAGCGCCAGTTAAAAATCAACGGAAGTGTTAACGGGGTTGAACGGCTTTTGAACTGCACTGGTTTAAAAATCAACGGGTCTGTTAAATAGACGCGTTTATTTTTAAAGAGACTCGTTGATTTTTAAACTGGTGCTGTTCAAAAGCCGTTCAACGCCATTACGGCGGCTATCTTGAAATTTTTGAATTTTTCACGATTTTCCCCTTTAAAATAGAGGGGTGGGGAATCCTGCATTCTTATTGGTCGAGGGGCAGAGCTTAGTCACGTGGTAGGATACGTGGTGGGAGTAGACTCTGGTGAGGCAATACCTACTTTAGACACTTCAGGATAATTCGAGGTAATTCGAAGTATTTAGAGATACTTCTAGTTGGCGTACACCTACTTTGAAGACTAAGACTGGTCGTTCTGTTTGCAAATTAAGAAAATTACGCTTTCTATAACTTTAGCTTCCGGATTTTGATTAAATGACTAATTTTTCTATGAATTTCTGTTATACCTCCACAATTTTCACATAAATCAGACTATTCGTCCAGGTACTAAAAGGAAGCGTGTGAACAGTTTAAAAAACTCCGTTTTCATTGATATCTAAAAAATTTTGAAAACCTATACTTAAGAATTAACTCGTTGTGGGCCGCTAGTGGTTTTAGAAAAGTTATATTATGTTTAGATTCACCAGTTTTGGCAAATTTGTGCGTGGAAAGTGAATTTACCTCTTTTTCATCCCCAGTTTATGAATTGAAGGCATTTAAAATTTTTTAGTTTATTTATTAGTGAAAAGTAGGTATAATATAACATATTCAACCCTTATGATTGGCTAAGTTTTGATAACGGATGCGAATCTGGCATTATTTCCGGTATAAGCTATTTTTAACCGTCGGTTGTGTTAGAACTACGACTGCCATCTTAAAATGGAATCATATGACAAAAGTACAGCACCGCATTGCTGAACGTGTGAATCACGTAATCGTGATTAAAAGAATTTAACTTTCATTGCAAAGTTCTTTATACGTGTTGTAAACCAACCCCTGTACACTATACTATAATAGCTAAAATAGTGCGATTAACAGGGTAACACCGTGGCAGCTACGGCTAGAAAGAAAGACAAGAAAAAGCTATGAATTTGGCAACATTTGACATTTTCCAGTTAGGATACCGGGATTGATTTTTTAAGCGCGGTGCGTGGCAGCTGCAGACTGGAGAGGGTCGGGGGTGTCGCATGAGTCATCATTGCACTCGTATTCTTATCGATCTGTTCAGACTGTCGGCGGTGCGTTGATGCGTAGGTTAGTTAATCCAAAAACGCAGGATAGCCATAGATCGTATTTAAGACGCTACTATCGTTATATTTACGATAATATACTATCTCCAGTAGAAGCTTAAGAGCAAATCTAAAAATAACACCATTTTTAAATAAGCAATAAAATTAATGCAATTAATGATATTAAAATACAAAACTTGAACGCGAAACCACTTCGCAATTATTTTTGTATTCTTTAATATAAATACAATATTTACGAAAATATTTCGAGTTATTTATACTGAGTAAGTAAGTTTGTGTACCGTTTCCCAGATGGATGTTCAACTGGAGCAGAAATCGAGCTATCTGTAATAACTATTCCGATTCTTTACACCAAGTCGTTGTATAAAACTAGCTGAATCCGTGCGCTACCCTATGTGCCTGGTACATAAGAATTCGCTCCAAATACTGCAAACAAATTATTAAATAAGCTGTGTCGAGATGTAATAGCATATTCCGTTGTCGAGTGAAGTTCTGTCCCCAGTTCCGTATTTAATACAGAGTGGCTAGGAAAACCCCGGCCACTTTTCTTGCGGCGGTCAAGAGATGGCGCTTTAGTAAAGAAAAATTAAATTAAAATACTGGCAACAACGCAGAATCCAAGACGCTTTGGTTATTAAATACGCCCCATATTAAATCAAAACAACCAAAACGTCTTGGATTCTGCGTTGTTGCCAGTATTTTAATTTAATTGTTCTTTACTAAAGCGCCATCTCTTGACCGCCGCAAGAAAAGTGGCCGGGGTTTTCCTAGCCACTCTGTATATACACATACATACATACGCATACAATACATATCCCGTTGCCGCGTAAAATCGAGACAGTTCCGTATTTAATATATGGGCTCGTGGACTACGCGCCACCAAATTCCGACCCAGCAAGGGACATCAAATGTAATTCATGGTCAATTTACGACTGACTACCCAAGTGCATTTCTGCCGGTGTTGTATAAGATTAGCTCCTCTTGAAAAATTGAGACGGGGAAAGGGATGCGGAATTAGTTGCAATAGATTCTTTATCATACTAGGCACAAACATACACAGGGCTTTGCGAAAGCTCCAGCCAAACTTCGGTGGATGATTCAACTGACTCTAAAGACGAAATAAGTGTATGTGGACACGAAAACGCCTTTTTACGGAGTTACAGCCTCTTGGAGATGGAACAATTAAATCACGTATTAATTAATATCTCCGTCTTAAATTGATATATTTAATTCAAATTTTATGTGGATATTTTACTAATGATGATTTACAGTTTCACTCGTTTACGTTTTAAATAATCGTACAAAGGCGTAGATGTGGGTGGGGGGTTCTTTATGCTTCGATTAACATATTTTTTACACACTTCAGATTTTCTAGCTTTTAACTTAAAAATCTTATTCTAAATACAAAATTTATACAAAAAAAGAGATAATTTAATTTTTGGAAAAATCGAGTTGCCAGGAAGGTTTGAGTATATCCTCAAAAAGCACAGTTAAATTGTACAAACTTTAAAGGCAAGTTTTACACATCAATGCCTTAAAAAGTTCCTAGAAGCGGAAAATTTTTAAGTGTGCAATAAATACGTTAGGAGATACGTCTAGCACCGTCTACATCTACGCCCCTGGTTGGTGAATTGGAACATAAACAAGCGAAACTGTAAGCCGTCACTAGTAAAATATCAACACAAAATTTGAATCAACTATCTCAAATTATGGTAGAGATGTTAATTCAAATGTGATTATGCTGTACCACCTTTCGGAAGGGTGTAACTCCGTAAGGAAGCGTTTTCGGAACTATGTCTAGCACAACTTTGTTTAACTTTATGGTTGGTAGAATTCGCTACCAAAATTTGGCTGAACTTTTCCTAGCATCTATAGCTGCGTTTTCCTCCCTCCCTTGTTGTACCAGTAGATTCACCAGTTTTGGCAAATTTGTGCATGGAAAGTGAACTTACCTCTTTTTCATCCCCAGTTTATGAATTGAAGGCATTTAAAATTTTTTAGTTTATTTATTAGTGAAAAGTAGGTATAATATAACATATTCAACCCTTATGATTGGCTAAGTTTTGATGAAATTTGGCTGAACTTTTCCTAGCATCTATAGATGCGTTTTCCTCCCTCCCTTGTTGTACTTCCTAGTTACTATACCGTGTGTAACGAAACTGCGGAACATAGGAAAAATGCTATGTTTAATTTTGCAAACGATGATAATGCGTGTTATAAACAAATTTAATACGCTTCTTTATTATTTCTTACGTAAATAATAAATAGTCTTGTCAATTTTGTTTACATTTACCGATCATGTGTCACTTGTGAGAGTTTTTGTAGTCATTATTGTTG
Source organism: Ctenicera cuprea (assembly GCA_958336395.1). NCBI lineage: Eukaryota > Metazoa > Arthropoda > Insecta > Coleoptera > Elateridae > Ctenicera > Ctenicera cuprea. The sequence goes on along the minus strand of OY284487.1, from coordinate 64,659,766 downwards.
AGAGAACTATTTTACCGATTAACAGCTGAGTAGCGCCAAGACATGCTCAATGTTGTTCTTTCGCATATAATGTAGACAACACAAGTAACGCATGTTGCATAAAACATTCACAGGGTTCGTGGATCTTTTCCTATAATTAATATAGACTGTTGCCAGTGGCGTAGGAACCGGGGCGACAAGTGGGCACATGCCGCCCCCAATTCATTTTTAGCCCTTCATCTACATTGGCAAGCAGCAATTTTGCCAATCAATTGTATTAAATAAAAGTTTCATCTAAGTATTGCAAAACTCCCCTTTTTTTTACCATAATTAACTTTTTTTTATAGTCTACGAAGAGCCTAAAAATGTTCCCATTTTAGAAACATTTTTGCTATTTTGTTAATTACCCATGATTTTCCACCACTGTCGCCATGCGTATGAAATAATAACAAAGTTATAATAGGTAAATTAAGAACTTAGCCGATACCAAAACATATTAAAGTGCTTTTTTTTGGCAACGTTCGGGGCGCCCCGATCGTTTATTTATCTCTTTTATGTTCACTTCTTAATGAATACAAGAGAGAGAGAGAGAGAGAGTAAAAAGAACGCTTAAACCGAACGCAGCAACGGGCCAGACCTACTTATAAAAGAATAGTCTTTAATTAATTGACGGAATTTATATATTAATGCCGGAACCGTCTCACCTTTACACGTGCAACTACGACTCACCTTTACTCGAAACCAGGTAGTTACCCAAGAATGCCATATTTATCCGCTGCTACCGTTCATCACCTCTCAGTTTCAAACCAAACTTCGCAGGCTATAGATGCGTGGGGCGTAGCGCACGGGCTTAGCTAGTTTTGTTTAAACTCCGATACCCTTGTAAAAACAGCACTTATATTTATTACCGAAGTCTGGGAATGGTACCCATTCATCGTTTAATTAATAGGAGGTTTTTAAGCTATTTCTCAAATCGGCCGTTAGATGTCAGCAAGACCAAATGCGGTGCTAATTACTAAATTGTCCAAATTTTAAACTTTACTAATAAAATATGTCATAATTAACGCAAAAAGTAAAATGTAAGAACAATTATGTTTGAAGTAATGAAACGCGGTAATGAGACGCGGCGGTTTTCTAGATGGCGCCCCAAGTGACGCGCGTCTAGCCGACCTTCATATATATTATAAAATACAATAATTATTATAGAACAATCGACGTAGAATTAAACAGGGTGTCTCAGACATGACTCCCCAGGCCTATAACTTTGTTATTTTTAAAAATAACTATACTAAACTATATATATATTCGTAAATGGGAGCAAATTCTCTATAAGATGGGCAAAGAAAATTTTAGAAAATCTGTACTCATATTATGGCAGCGATATTCAACTTTTTTTTTTTAAATTGCACACTATGATTTTTTTCGGTCATTCTGATAGTACTCTTTATTCTCCTTACAACCATGTAAACCAATATGGGTCTTACATAAGAAAATTCTCGACAAAAATACGATTGAAAGTTGAAGTCTAGGTTTGCCATGGAAACAACTGATTTTTGTAATTTGTACTCATCGGCGATGAAAACATTAAAAAAAATACCTTACTACAGTCTGCAGTAATATTCCTCCAGAATTATTAATAAAAGTTACAAGTAGAGAATTTCTGCATAGACTTGAATGTTGCGCAACTGAAAACGGAGAGAATTTTGAACAATTTTTGTAATTATAATTAACTTGTTATTAGCATTTAGTTAATAAAGGTAATATTGTATAAAAATAATGAATTTGTATTTTTTTTACACTACGCTATTGTTTTCATTGTAGACGAGTAAAAATTACAAAAATCAGTTGTTTCCATGGCAAACCTAGACTTCAACTTTCAATCGTATTTTTGTCGAGAATTTTCTTATGTAAGACCCATATTGGTTTACATGGTTGTAAGGAGAATAAAGAGTACTATCAGAATGACCGAAAAAAATCATAGTGTGCAATTTGAAAAAAAAAAGTTGAATATCGCTGCCATAATATGAGTACAGATTTTCTAAAATTTTCTTTCCCCATCTTATAGAGAATTTGCTCCGATTTACGAATATATATAGTTTATTATAGTTATTTTTAAAAATAACAAAGTTATAGGCCTGGGGAGTCATGTCTGAGACACCCTGAATATAAAAATGTTTCATGTTCCATCTGAGGATAGGGACCTTTCATGGAAAAAAAAATGGTCCAAATTGGTGAAGCGGTAGCCGCTGGAGGAACCGGAGAAGAAAACCCTTAGTGCTTTTATATATGTATGGATAACTTTATAAATAAGAACAACAGTTTGCTGTGGATAGAAAATGCACCCTTATTTGACATTTATTTATCAAAATGATGTACAGAGTGCTATACCCGCTGCAAACTGTGTTATTTTATAAAGTTATATTCCAGTAATAAAGCAACGTATGACACGTAACATGCGTTGCCTACTCTGAAGAGTCAAGGGGTTGCATGATCAAATTCAATAGATGGTAGCACGTAATGTCGGCCAATTGTGATGCAAAATTTTGTACGTCTTCGCGATTGGTCCAGCTGCCCTCTACGATATGATATTTTAAAACAAATCTTCCATTGCAAGGTTGCCAACAGTATCATTTTGATCTGAAGATTTGGGGTCAAAGTAACTTTTCTTCCGACTTTCTACAAATTTATTCGGGCAAATAAGGTTTTTAATACAATTTTATAAAATATGTTTGAGTTATTATGTGATTTCTATTTATGTTTGGTATATTTGGGTGTACACAAAGATAACAAAGACGCAACGTATTTTTTTGAAAATGAAAATTCAAATCTTACTTTTGCAACCTCTAAAACACCGCACAAGACGATTGCGTGACAATAAAATACATAAAATATAATTGGTTTTAATATTAAATAGTTTTGTTCATTTTCAATACTTGACCCACCCACTATAAAATAAGTTCCTACGCATCTAATCTGTTCCATCTTCCGTGGTTTCGTGAACACACGGTATATCTTGTGGACTTGTCAGAATCTTATATTAGGACGTTTTTAAGTTTTTTTTAGCCGATTTACATATGATGTTTACGAAATATTTTCGTTCATTTTATAAAATATCACAAAGAAAACGTTAAAAAGTTAAATTAGAAATGCTTCATGGAAAATTGCGTTGGTGTTATGGTAGGGGAAGTGAAAACATATATATCAAATTTGGGTTATGTCAGCAACAAAAGCTCGTAAATTACATAAAAAAACAGTATGGTCACAGACCAAACAAAAATATCGAAACCATAAATAATAATAATGAAATTGGCGAGGTCGCAGCGTTCACTACTGCTTACTAATTACAAAAAACGCGTAACATAAATTACCCCAACGGGGCGGAAATGTGTTACGTCATAAATGTGGTGGGGGTTGGTAACAGCGAGCGGATGCAGCCGCATATGGCGAGAATCACTTCCGGTCACCTATGGCCGCCGGGTGTAAACTTGAAACTAATGAAACTGTAGTATGTATGTTCATCTTTTGAAGACGTACCTTTCCAGGTACGTACCTAAGATTCGTAACCAAATATCACATTCTTTTGACGATTAGCATCTTTCAGACATGACAATAGCTTTATGATAGTATGAAGTATTTCGCCTGGAACTTCCCTTATTGGATAAATACTTACATTTTTTATGATAAAAAAAATTAAGGACTTTTGTTAAAAAAAAGGTGTACGTCGTTATTTCAACGCTTTAGACCCAACAGTTACGCTAAGCTGCCCTAATATATATTCGAGCTTGCCGTGCCACTCTTTGGAACGGCTATAAGAATACACCATAGGTAGTTTGAAGTTGAAAATTTTCGAGGGTTTTCACGATAATAAAGGGGGAAAATAATTTATTTCCATTTTTTCTAAAAGGGATTTATAGGATTCAAAAACCCCAGGACCAGGAAAAAAATTAGTCAGCCATTAGGGGCGGGGGGGGGGGGGGGGTATGGGAGCCTCAGTAACCTAATTATTACTGTACCAAAATATTAAGTTTACATTCTTGTGCGGTGTTCAACTACTACCGACGATAAACAGCTTAGCTTAAATTATAAACACAAATATGTTGTCTGCTGTTTATTAAACAAAATGGCATTAAATTACAATTTCAAAAACTTATAGAAGGCGATCGGTACAGAAAAATTATAGTTGGGGAAAGCCATACTTGGGATTAGCTCGCAAAATTTAAAAACAATCATGTGGTTAACTTTTAAAATTTAATTTTTGGAAAATTTTAAAACTTTTAATTTTGATAGAACCTGTGGTGTTTAAAATACCTTTTAATAATAGTATTGTACGCTTCCCGGGTTGTTGGGAGTCCCAAATTAATATTGATTTAAAAACTCATTTTTAAGTAAACAGAAGTTACGTGTACTCTTATAGAAATATTTTTTTATCTTTCGGTTGTCTATCTGCCGCCACTGTTTTGAAAATATGAAAATTAGACGTAGGCTTCCTGAATAACGCATTAAACAGTAGGCCTTGGCGTTTTAACACAGTCTTTTATTTATGTAATTTTGTGGAAATATTTTTAGCTTTTTGTCAAATATAAAAACAAAACTAAAGCGTTAAAACAATATAGTAGTAATTATTAGATCCCCCCATGAGTCACCCCTGATTCATCAATTTACATGAGAACTCTGCGACAAGTAGAGCTACCTAAGGGAAGATCACATACAAAATTTCAAAGTATTCGTTTAAAATATATCTCAACTGCCATCTCTTCTGAAGGCCGTAACTCCGTAACCAAGCGGTTTTAGTTATAGGTAGGTTCAATCGATATAATTTGGTCTGAAGAAATGGTGGTTAAATTTCTGCCGGATTTTTCAGAGATCTAACACGGCCGAACGCTTAGTCACGAAACCGCTTTCACGGAGAAATGTAGGTCAGACCGGCAGTGAAATTTTGCCCATCACTATTTCATTTGCTATCAAAACTTACACGTGTAAACATCGCAGCAGAATATGTCTGCGCATCTGAGTGTATAATTTAAATTTTTGATTTTGAAGGTAGAGTGCGCGAAAAAATTTTGCAGTTTCGATATGTTCTATCAGATAGTGCTCTGAAATTTAAAAGCTCCGTTTGTGAATAAAGACGTTACTGAGAGCCAATTTTTTACACAGGTTGGTTTGAAACTCGTGGATACGAACCGTGAGACGGTCTTCTACGGAAAAAAAACTGAACAGAAAGTTCTACAACTTTCCGATTGGACTAATATTTTTGAAGTAATTAAAGTAATCTGAATATGATAAAAAAACATACAAACTCAAATTTAATTGTTTAGATAGTTTAAAATGATAATGATATGAGAAAAATTTTGTATCGTGCCATTTATCATGTTGAAATAAACATACCGCTCGTCCTAATTGATTATTAGAAGCCCCGAGTACCATCCGCATACTCTCGGTAAGATTGTCATGAAAAACTATTCTCTTGTATTAGAAGTATTGTAAAATCAAATGGATTAAATGCCCGTTAAAAAAAATTATAAGTACAATAAAAAGACTGGACGATTGCTCCCCCCCCCCCCCCCCCGACACCCTGACTAATCTGTAGCTGCTAGATAGTGACGTGAAGCGATTTTTTCTTAACGGCAATAGTTAGAGGCTTAATTTTCCTTTCTCACTCATCACAGTTGTGGCTGACGAATTTTCTCTTTGGTCTTTGGTCTCTACTTTTGCTTAATCCGAAAAATTTCTTTTTCCATAAATTCTCGAATTTTGCCGAAAAAACAAAGAATGAAAAATTCTGTTAGCTACAGTACAGTATACAGTTAACCATGTTAGCGGCTATGATGTCCCCGAGTGCTAAGAGTAGTGTGATACTGTCGGCACTTAATACGTTGATACAAAAATACTATTCAAAATATAATAAGTAACAATATCTAGCGAAGTGCTTAGCTCATTTATAAAAGCAATTTTGTCTAGGAATATGTAGATTACGTATATGACATTCGAACAGAATAGAATGGTAAATTATGATAATTTTTTCATAGATAAACAATAATTTTTCTGCAGTTAAAATTCTTAAAACTATCATCAGTTCATATTGCTATTTATACAGGGTGAGTCATTTAGGTATCCGTCTTCGATATATCTCTTGTGTTTTGAAATACACATATATGTTTCAAATAGAAGTTGTAGGGGACTAAAAGGTCCATATTTTAAAATTATTTTGAATTATACAGGGGGTTTCGTATAAGAGTGGCATACTAAGGTTACGTTTTCAAATGTAATCCCTTGTATATTTTTGCATATTCTTATTTGCCTTTCAATTGCTTTTCTGAATATGTTTTGCTTTTTCAATTCCGTTGCGGCGTTGTCAAGTTATTCCATTTTTTTTTCGAAACATTTGCAATTAGCGGACTCTCGAATAAAATCTGCACGAACCGTATTTTCCAAGATTAAACAAACTTCTTTAGTTAAACCTTAGTCAAAACCATGTATTATTCTCCAGATACTTTAAAGTTGAATTTCGTTATACAGAGTGTTTATTTCAGCAGTGCAAATATATATAAACCTAATGGGCCATGATTCGATGTTTTTCAATGAAACACTTTGTATATTTTTAGATTTATTATTGGATAGAGATCTCTGCGCTCTATAAATTTTATTAAATAATGCGTGCACGTAGCGCACGGGTTCAGCTAGTAAGTATATAAATAGGGAAACAAGAAGGTAGAAAAAAAATTACATTTTTGGAACCAACAGTTATAACTGGAATGTATTTCACTTTTGTTAATACAATAGCAGTAACGTATTTAATATTCTACGCTTTTGTCAAAAATGTTGCTGTAATAAAATTAAAGACCTACTTTATCGATCTCGAGAACATGGGTTTATTTCATTTGTATTTTAAATGGCTGCAAAAAAAGTTTTTCTTCGATGAAAATCTAAATAAAATAGTACCAAAATAGACATAAAACGAAAAATTAAGCGTCACAATTTAAACTGTAGCAGTAAAAACCGAGAAATAGCCAAAAGTATTCAAAATTACTTTATTTTTTTAAAAAAGTTTAATAAATGTTAATAACATATGTAACATCTCGACACAGCGCCTGAATCGGTACCATTACGATCTTTTCGACGTGATTTTTAGGGGGGATTCTGTCTTTGTGATTGTTGTCAAGAGGGGCCTGCAGCCCCCCAGTCCGATTCGTATTTTTTTTTTGTTTTCTGCGAAGAAAGGTTGCATGTAATTAAAGAACACCAAATGGCACAAAATAAAACACGCCAGTTAAAAAACGGTGTGGAGGAGCAGAGTTGGCCCCCTTCATATTACTGCATCAAAAACTTAAGTATAAAATCTTGTTCTACTGTCCCCGATAAACAACTGGCTTAAGGGCAGATTTTTTTAACATCCCCCGACTCCTCGACCATTCAATATAGGTGTGCGGAAATTCCTGTCTTTTAGCAAAGGGTGTAAATTGTACGTTTAGAAAGTAAGACAAAAAAGTCTGATAAACATGTTTCCAAAAATGTTTCTCTGAAGGCTTCTTATAGCAGGCGGTTAAAGATAACCTCTTAGATTCAGATTTTTTTGAATAACAGCTGATCTATTTGAGCTATATTCATCCTTAATAAGTTGCTACTTGCTGTGTAATTTTAAACAGAATTGGTTTCGTGGAACCGGTTGTTTCAAGGTCACCTGAACAGATAAAAAGTTCTGAAAGGTCATGTGACCTTGAAATAACCGGTTGTGATCAATATTGCACAGTATGTAGCAACTTATTAAGACTGATTGCATATCATATTTGAAGCGCCTAGCTCAAAGCGTCCAACAGTTATTCAAGAAAAGCTGCATGTTAGGGGTTATCCATAACCGCCTGTATTTCTTCAGCGATCATTGTAGAGATCGTCTGCAACCGCCTCTTACACTTCAGGAAAGCATTTTTGGATACATGACCTTTCCGCCTTATTTTTAAATGTGCAATATGCCCCTGTGCTAGAGTACAGGAATTTCCAAACAGCCTATAGTCCGTCTCACGGTGAAAATTCAGTATAGGTAAGATAGGGCAATGCAAACCTTATAGGAGTTTACTGTCTTACGTTGCCATTTCTAAGCGGCTGAACGGCAGGGTAAGTTTGCTTAAACAAAGTACATCCAGAAGTTCTCAACCGTTCTTTACGTAAAAGGTATTGCGATTGCAAGTGTAACTGTAAAGTTGCAACTGTGAAATGTAAACAACTCAGTAATAACTGCATTGCATTAAATATTATTAAAATGGAAACAAAAATTATTAAAATAATTTGAAGCAATTTTCGAATCGATATCCAATCATTGTTCTTAAATTTATCTGTCGACTTTTAACGTTTATACGGCCCCTGCTACAATAAAAGCGTTTGCTGAGATATTTTTAAAATTTATTTAAATAATCTATATACTATATCCAGATCCCTTCCACCTGTCTTAATATTTAGTGGCGAGGGGCTTCCGCTACTAGCAGCCACATATTTACACGTCTATTATACATATAAGGCACAGAATCGTTTGCACATTGGACCGTTACACTTGTCCATACAAACTCAGGTTCACAGAAGATTTTGATATCAGTTAAGGCACTTCCCTGGAAATGGGGAAACGTGCTAAGTTTCATTCGTTTTTTTTTGAGATTTTCTTTCTGCAATTTTTTGTGTTCATTTTTATTTGTTTGCCGGATTTACAAGGTCCCTACAACATTTAAGTAAGCACTTGCGGCTTAGGCAACCAATCTATATATTAAATTCGAATCCCTTTACCCTGTCTCAACTTTTGGTGACGACGGGCTATTCTTACATCTCAACACAGCGTATTTGTTATTATGTTTGTCGGTACCGCTGTAACAGTCACGTAGGGCGGCGTGGTATTTAATTTCAAAAGTTTGCGTATTTTAAATGAAATCAATAAAATGCGTGGGGCGTAGCCCACGGCTGGGGGAAGCTTTTGTTTAGTTGTATACGTGTTCATTTACGGTTAAACTGTTTGATTTTGTATCGGTATTATTCTACATACAGAATATGCAGAAAAAGAGCTTAATATTCTACGTGCAGAATAAGCATATATAATAAGTATATTTTACATGTAATACTTCTCATGCCCAACCCTGCTTTAATTGGGTGAAATTATATCTGTGGCTTGGTTCTAAAATTATTGAGTTTCTTTTGTTTATATGTGATATTTCAGAAAATTTAAAATATTGGCTGTTTGAGCACCGCTGGCAAAAGGATGCCAGTTAAGCTGTAATAGTAGTTATCACCGATAGCGGTCTGTACTACAAAAAAAAAGATTGGGTGACAGGTGCATAGTTACCAGAAAATAATTTTGTGGGGAAGTTTTGCAACATTGTTTTCCATAAGACCCTGTACTGAATTCTCCCCGTTAAACGGACTATTGGCATTAATTTCTAACCTTAAAAAATCCATAGAGCATACAACAGAGTAATTAAGGGATCAGAATAAAAACACAATGACAGTCCAGTAGTCAACATGGGGAGGGGGGGGGGGGGGGAATAGCGCTCCCAAATATTATCCAAAAAATAAAGTTAGGTTCTTATGATACTATCACTGATAGCCTAAAGGAATATCTTTACTATTCATTTACTGCAGGAAAAGGACGTCACGGGGCTATTATAAGTTAGAAGTTTAAAGAAGTTGGCTCCACGAAGACGCAAAAGAAAAAAAAAACAATTTTTTAAATAAAAAACACTGGAATAGAATACTGTTGCGTAAATTATAAAAAAATAATCATATCGAATAACATAAGGCTCTGCTCTTTGCTGGAAATAACGGACAGTTCGAGAAATATGTCCAGCAGTCTCAAACCAATCTACGATGTATTTGCAAATAATTGTGCTGCAAGTGCAAACAAACGCCAGCCACATTTTCGCGTTGAGTCAATTTCTTCCATTGCGTCCCAGAAAGCGCGGACATCACAGGGACGGGAAGTGGTTAGGTTTATTACTTACAAGTTAAGCGTTACACAAATATAAACAACAATATTCTATCTGGCAGTGGCAATCTCGTTGGTGATAAACAGTCTACTTAGTGAAGTAGCCAAGCTTTAATTTAGGAAATGGATTGTTAAATCTAACAGAGTTGAACTTGCATCCGACTGGGTACTTCCTCTGTAAAAGTATTCTCATCGTTAAATTATATAATGTTCTAGATTTAAAAATTGCTGTTGCGAATCAATTTGGCTTTTATTTTTAGATTCAAACTTCTCGACAGCAATAAAGAAAATCAAAAATTTCAACAAACGTGCACATAATTTTGCAAACAAATATTCCAGTCAAATTAGATTTTTTTTCTACACTTAATCTCATTTTAAGCTGATTTTTGATGATCCACCCAAAACTTCTGTCCCATACGAATAGAGCTTACACCGCCATTTTGAAAAAATGACGCAGATAACTTGTGAACGGTTTTTCTGCATTTTCTCGAAAACCATGTTTTTAACGAGAACAATGTACTAGAAGTTAATTAAAGCCCATAAAATTTTACATAAATTTGGTCTTCTTAGTTTTTTTCATACTAGTAACGGTTTGGGAGCTATTCGCTGTGACAACTGTGCCACATGTTCCACTATTTTGACTACTTGCGATTAATCACTCTACTTGGACTAGCTAAGCCTGCCTGTATATTTTTGCAAGTATGGCAAACTCCAGTCGAAAATTCTTGCCAATTTTTACATTCTGAAACATTACACATGCTGTTTTTCAGCACTAATAAATTTCTGGGAGATTTAATTCAGATCGATTACCTGAACATATAAACAATTACCAAAAAACGACCGGCAGGGTACCTAAAGCGCGCAAAAATTGATATTGCGGTATTAACAAGTAAAAACAGAGAACACGAGAAATTAGAAAGCTTGACGAATCCACCAAAAAAAAACAGGGGGGGGGGGGGTAAGGGTGTCCCACTTAAATGTTAGCACATTCGAAAACAACTGTTACTGCTATTACATTTAATTTTGTAAATTTTGTACAGCAAAAAACGTTCTTAAGCTAAATAAATACGATTTACTATGCAGGCAGTTGATGTAATTTACCCCGACTGGTCTTCAAATTCACGATTGGTATATGAGTGGATTATTTCACGCATAATCATATTGAACTGATTGTATTTTTAAAACTGTCAAATAACACGAATGAGTAAGTAGTTTGCTTAAGATAAAATTGTTTCCGTTAAAAGTAATCGGGTTACATTCATTTATAGGTTGATGAAATTACAAATACGACTTAGTGATTAGTTGATATATATTACCTTAAAAAAGTCGGTTTCCAACCTCAGTCACGTTGTTGCCCGCGACCTACAGGATATCCAAGATAAGGAGTGCATGCATGGGAATCTCGTAAACGGTAAGAGATAGAGATTCGGTTAAATGAGAAGAATTGTTCAGCATCTCAAGTACTACTATGATCCACATTGAAATCCTACAATTTTTGCTTAATTTTCAGTACATACTGAAAAAACTAAAATTTTAAGTTTTTGTTTTTGTGTATAATTTGGTTATTATCAAATATAGCGCGTGAAACGTTGATGCAGAAATACTTTTGAAATATGATAAGCAACAATTTCTAAGGCATAAAGAAGTCCAGGGGAAGGGCCTCGCTCTTTTTGTCTTTGTTGTAATTAGTTCAGTAATATCAGTAATATTAAATATTGTTCTTATGATTGTTGCTATTATTGTAGATTGAGATCTTTTTTGAAGATGGAAGGTGAAACATGTCAATTTTATTTTATTCCGCTTAATTAAATTTAGTGGGACTTTGTGGAAATTTCATTTTCTTTCTATAAAAACCATCATTTTAAAGCAAATGACTTAGTAACAATTACCATGAACTGATGATAAACGATGGCACAAAATGAGAGTTACGAACAAACACTGCGCGTTTGAGCTTTAAGAAAGTTTTAATGTTTCTTCAAAAGTCCGTCCACAGATTTCTATACACTTACACTATATCTACGACTTCTATAAAAAATTGAAGCAAACCGCCATTTTGTAGAAGGTCAATGCCAGTTTGTGATATGTTAGAAATTCAAACAGTGTTTAGAAATTCGGTGTTGATGAAGATTAATATATACAATATTTAATTCGTAAAATCTAGTTGGGAGGTATGTTGCAAGCGTGTTGTGCGATTGGTTGCAAAAATCGTAGAAGAAGAGGAGCCAGTTTGCAATTTTTAAGTTAAGTTTTGAAAACAAATTTGTTGAATATGCAATTTTTTCAACATTATGGCAAATTTTGAGTATAATATGTAATAAATGACATTTTAACTTGAAATGTTGACCTCCTGAAAAATGGCAGACAGGCTTCATGTATTCGTTTGTTCAGACGCTGCAGTTTTGTATCTATGAAAACAATATAGAATTCTGTGAGACCATCACGCATGACAATTAGTGATGCGCATTATCGAATGATTTCCAGAATCGAATGATTGCCATTTGGACGAATTTAATAATTAATTAGATTGAACAAAATAATTGGGATGTACTTTTGAGGTAAAAAAGAGTAATAACAGCCTTTGCTTGCTTCTCGATGCCCTAATAAATATATATTCTCTTTCTAGTTCTCCGTCTCGCTCTGCAAAAACAGGTTAAAACTTTGGCTTCGTATAGTTCGAATACTTCGATACAGTAGTACAATACAGTAGTCACTACCATCCTTTCAGGCATTAATTTCTTACAGTATTTTGAATTTTATCCCATTTGGTTACTAATTCTGGCCTCCTCGAGGTTGCTCGGCGAAGAACGCCGTCATTATTCATTACGATTCCGCGAATTCTTTCTGCATTGGCTTTTTTCAGCTGGCTAATATAATGGCTATTGCTTCAACGTTCGCCTGCGAAGCAGACAAACCCGAAAATCATAAAATCATTGGAATGATTTTCGATATCATCTCGAGATATTTTGATAATCGAATAGTTCCATAATTTTTATTCGAAATATTTCATCAATAATAACAAACATTGTCTCCCCGTGTTGCTCGGCGAGAAACGCCGTTATTTTTCAATAGAATTCAGCGCATTTGTACTAAATTGTGCATATGGAGCTGGCTAATATATTGGATATCGCTTCAACGCTCGCCTTCAAGGCAGACAAAACCGAAAAATATTCGAATGATTTTCCTGAACTTCTTGAGATACCTCGAGATATTTTGATTGTCGAATATATCTATAATTTTCATTACAAATATTCCACCATTAACAATAGTTATAACCTCCCCGTGTTGCTCAACGAAGAACGCCGTCATTATTCATTAGGATTCCGCGCATTTGTTCTAGATTGTGCGTATGCAGCTTGCTAATATTATGGTTATCGCTTCAACGCTCGCCTGTAAAGCAGACAAAACCAAAACTTTTAAAATCGTAAAACCATTTGAATGATTTCCCAATAACTAATAACAATTAATTTAAACATTAATAATAGGAGTAATACGTTTGACGTATCAAAACGTATGAAATCTTTCAAATTTAGCGTTCAGCACATTTTAACATAGTAATCTAGAATTCTAGACCGTCTTAAGTGTAAATTAACTTTGTGACTTCAAACAGTGACGAAGCCTCAAAACTTTGAAGCTTTCTTGCAAACATAATTTTGTAATGTTGTTAATGCCGTATGCTTTCTGAAGTTCGTAATAACATTACTTACAGCAAGTTTCATTGCTGTTGCTGTATTTGCAGGTATGTAAGGTTCGTGACTTTTTCTTGAACATTATATAAAATTTAATAACAGTTATACCACTTGCGAATTGAAAAATAATCGGGTTAAGTTACAAAAACTTGTTGATTAGCAACCAGTGCTCGGTTTGGTATTAATAAAGAGTATTTTTTTTATTGTGCAAAAAAATACTTTTCCTCTTTCTGAATTATAGATCTGTATTTGCTGTTTAGTTGTAAACTATAAAAAAATGCAATATCTTACTTTTACAGGGACTTATTTTTGCTCACACTCGAAACTGTAAAGCAACAGGCCTAGTCCATGAGATTGCACGAATTCGAAAATTAGGGGTCATTGCATAGTCAGCGACAAAAATTGTCAAATTTGATACTTCACAACCTAACATTCCCCGTAATATTGATAAATGAGGTGAATTCCGATGTAAAAGTCGCTGGTTTAAAATTTCTACAAAAAAAGCTCTTACGGATTTGCAAAAAATTACAGGTCAATGTAGGTGCATTACCAAATTTTTGGTAACGAGCTACAGCTGAAAATTTGTATTTTCAAATTCCGGATAATATTAACATAAACGTAATTTTTGGCAGATTCACAATCTATAAGACGTTTTTCTTATAGAAATTCGAATTCATCAAATTTTTTACATCTGAATTCAACTCATTTATTCACACTGCGGAAAACGCAGGGCTCGGTATCAAATTTGGGCATTTGTCCCTTGACTAACGGTAAATCCCTACTGAATCATGATGAAGGGAATCCCTGTCTGCTCTAGAGAAACGTAAATAGCCACTACGCACCTCACCCCTTCTTGGCCAGCCACCTGCAGGGCGTGTGGTGGTCGCGTGCCGTACAGTGTGGAGGCGTCGGTATTAGGGTAGGTCTGAAGACGCGCCACAAACCCTCGCCTCGTGTTCAGGTGTTTTGAGTTGTGAACGGTTGGGTACTTTGTGTTTATCGCCCCGATCATGCCAATTCGAAGGGGCGAAGTTATTGGAGTGTTTTGATTAAAACGTTTGCAAAGGCGGCGTCTAATCATTCGAAGTTGAAGTTATTTTTGAGAAAATTGTGCAACTATCTTTAAAAAAACACCAATTGACTGAAAATAGACAATAGACCAAGGGCTCTTGGATTAAGTGTTGAAAATAACACAATTTGGGCATGTTTATAAGAAAAAAAATGAGTAAGTAGGTTTCATTGTGACAAAGTCGTGCATTGATATTAATTTAATAACCCGATGGGCTTTTAGGTTCAAGTCATGAAAATCATATTACTATTGGCAGTAAATAAACTTTGGTGGGAAATGTGGGGTTAAGTTTGCACTAGCAGCGTTCGTCGTCTGGTTTCTGAATCGGACCCGGCACTAGAGCCCTGCACGGGTAGGGCTGGCCCGACAGGCTTAGACCCGCCCCTGCCAGGCCCGTCGGGTGAGCCGAACGGACCTGGCTACTATTGTTGTCACATATTGAATGGGCTTTTCTAACGATTCGAAGTTGAAGATATTTTTTTGAAAAATGTGGAACTATCCTCAAAAAACACAATTGACTGAAAATAGCCAATAAGCCTAACATGTTTTGGATTAAGTGTTGAAAGTAACACATAATTTGGGAACAATTATAGGAAAAAAGATGAGTAAGTAGGTTTCACTGTGACAAAGTCGTGCGTTGTAATTAATTTAATACCCGATGAGCTTTTAGGTTCAAGTCATGAAAATCGTATTACTGTTTGCCGTGAATAAACTTTGGTGGGCAATATGGGGTTAAGTTTGCCCTGCACGGGCCGGGCTGGCCCGACGGGCTTAAGCCCGGCTCGGCCCGACTGGAGGGCCGAACGGGTATGGCTATTATTGTTGCAACAAACGGGCCGGGCTGAATGGGCTTTTCTAACGATTCCGTGAGCTTTTAGGTTCAAGTCACGAAAGTCACATTGCTATTGGCAGTAAATGAATTGGCATGAAAATCGTATTACTGTTTGCCGTGAATAAACTTTGTTGGGCAATATGGGGTTAAGTTTGCCCTGCACGGGCCGGGCTGGCACGACGGGCTTAAGCCAGAGTCGGCCCGACGGGCGGGCCGAACGGATATGGCTATTATTGTTGCAACATACGGGCTGGACTGGGTGGGCTTTTCTAACGAGTCCATGAGCTTTTCGGTTCAAGTCATAAAATTCATATTACTGTTTGCAGCGAATAAACTTTGGTGGGGGATGCAAGGTTAAGTTTGCACCAGTAGCGCTCGTCGTCTGCTGCCAGGATGGGACACGGCACTAGAGCCCTGCACGGGCCGGGCTGGCACGACGGGCTTAAGCCCGGCCCGGTAGCGCGGGCGGGAACGAGCGGATCTGGTTACAATTGTTGCAACATACGGGCCGGACTGGGTGGGCTTTTTCTAACGATTGAAAATTCAGGAACTATCCCAAAAAAACACAATAATTGACTGAAAATAGACAATAGTCTAAAGACTTTTGAATTAAGAGTTGAATATAATACGTAATCATCTAGTGCCAGGATCGAACCTGCACGGGCTTAGGCCCGGTCAGGCCCGTCGGATAGGCCTGTCTACTATTGTTGCAACATACGGGCCGGACTGGGTGGGATTTTCAATTAAAAGAGTTTAACGGGCCCAATAAAATAATTTTATTCCAAATTGGGCGGGCATATCTCATTAAAATTTAATGAGATGGTTATTGAAAATTTTTACTTTTGTCGTTTATATAACAATAAACTAAATGTTGCTAACATCTTGTTACTGCCAAAATATTCCTTTGTAGAAATCTATCTAAGCCGAGCCAGGCGAGAGGATAGGTGAAAAAAATTGAGCGGGCCGGGTCAAACGAATCAAATTGTTTTACTGATATGGAGTCAGGTGGGCCGGGCCGAACATGTAAAGATATCGATAAGCCCCTAGCAGGCCAGACTGAAAAAATCGGCCCGCGCAAGGCTTTACCTGGCACCCAATATATTATGCCCGGGAATCCCATCTAAGCCCTTACGTATTGTAGACATTTGAGCGTTCTGGTGTAACGTTACGTTACAATTGCATTACGCGTTACGTTACGTTTACGAGGCTCAGAATTTATGTGTATTAACAAACGCATTCGATGGAAGGTAGAGCTTGCTTGCCGGGCGCGTTGCGTTTCGAACAGGCGCGAATGATACAGCAACACCGTTTACATTTAAGCATTCGTGTTAAGTTACGCTGTTAAATTATGGTAGAATGCTTAACTGTTTACACCGAGTAAACTTTGGTGGAGATTCAATTTGTAAATATGACGTGATTTCTTGTATATCTGAAGTACTGTGAGTTATTATTATTGCCAGGTATTGTATGGGGCGCCAATTGTAAAGTGACAATTTGCTGTGCATTTCACGGTATTTAAGGCAATTTGTCCCAATATTTATTATATATACACACATTTAGCTAAATGATTTTTATTTACTATCGTTAGATTTAAATAAATCCTTAAACATTTGGTTTGAATATTCTAACATTTAATAAAGCATTAGAGATTTAAATAAATCTTAAAACATTTACTTTAAATTTTCAAATATTAGTAAATCTTTATGTATTTAGATAAATCTGCACATATTTGTTTTAAATCTTTCAATATTTAATAAATATTCGCAGATTTATTTAAATCTATACCGATATTAATGAATCCTTACAGATTTAAATAAATATTTTAACATTTAATTTTAAGCTGCCATATTTAATGTTAACTTGTCATATTTATTTGACCTTGGTAGACCCAGCCTACATAGAAGACCAAGACCATTTGCACTGGTGGTAACGTTTAACAATTATCAACACGTTTTCCGTATTTCAAAAATTTGTACATATAATGCTAGTTCAATCATCAATAACAACATCTTTAACAACATAAACATTGCATAATTTATTATACATACAATGAAAGTTTTCTCAACATTCCCTTGAGAATGTAATTTTCAGTCTGTTTTGTTTGAGCGTTGAACGCTCCCACCATAACCCTGCCTTGCGCCTTACTACCGGTAAAAACGGTCTTGGTGTCCTAAGTCGGTTGGGCTTAACAAGATCAAATAAATATGACAGGTTAACATTAAATGCGACAGCTTAGAATTAAATGTTGAAACATTTATTTAAATCTGTAAGGATTTATTTATATCGGTAAAAATTTATTTAAATCTGCGAATATTTATTAATTATTGAAAGATTTGAAACAAATATGTTCAGGTTTGGCTAAATACATAAAGGTTTACTAAATATTTGAACATTTAAAATAAATGTTTTAGGATTTATTTAAATCTCTAATGCTTTATTAAATATGGAAATATTTAAACCAAATGTTTAAGAATTTATTTAAATCTAGAATGATTTATTAAAAAAAATCATTTAGCTAAATTTGTATATATATATATATATATATATATATATATATATATATATATATATATATATATATATATATATATATATATATATATATATATATATATATATATATATATATATATATATATATATATATATATATATATATATATATATATATATATATATATATATATATATATATATATATATATATATATATATATATATATATATATATATATATATATATATATATATATATATATATTTTCTATACAAGTCGAGATCATTTTATTATATATAATGTATAAGTCGAGATCCGTTTTGCAAGTCGAGATCCGATTTCGGACCTCGACTTGAATTTGTGTGTATATCGGGTTCTTTGACCTTATCAGTATGATAGGAGTCTAAATTTAGATTTTTTGCTGGACCTCATTTTTCCGGTTTTTATCAATTTATATACAGAAATAGTTCCAAGTAGCTCGCTGAAGGGGGCGCTTAAGTGCCTGGTTTGTATATAATCACAATAGATATGCTATGGTTAATCCGAGATCCTGCAATGTCGGCAACGTCGCGGATCTCAACTTTGTTAAATTGTATTTATATATTATTCGTTTATTTACATTTATTTAATATATTGTGTATACTGTGTCCCTTTTAACGTTATAACATTTTAACTCAATATATCAGCCGAACTATAAGACATAGAAGACTGATTCGATCGGAAGGTTATAGGGTTTTCTTCAAAGTTTAGTTTAACCTATTTGAAATTGTATGTGAAAACGAAAAGCAAGTGAATGAAA
This sequence comes from Ctenicera cuprea, assembly GCA_958336395.1. Taxonomy (NCBI): domain Eukaryota; kingdom Metazoa; phylum Arthropoda; class Insecta; order Coleoptera; family Elateridae; genus Ctenicera; species Ctenicera cuprea. The sequence continues at coordinate 64,640,946 of OY284487.1, read as the reverse complement.
ATATAAGTTAGGCTAAAGATGGGTAACAAACAAAATTGAATTTATCCAAAAAGTGTTTTTATTCAGAGACTTAGTTATATCACAATTAATAAATGAAGAGGCGGTGTTATGAAATTCACTTATTTTTACTTTCCCATACTTCTACTGAAGTAAAGAAAGTTGTAATTTCATGCAAACTTTCGAATTTCAGATTTTAACGGAAATACGCGTTCTGGGGTCCAAGAAACCCAAAAAAGTGGTTTAAAAAAGTCTGTCTGTGGGTGGGTGCGTTTGTTTCCTTATATATCTGGAACCCCTTTCCTGATTTTTATAAGATTTAGTACGTGGAAGTTTTCTAGTTGCAGGTAATTTTTTGTAAGGTCGTTAATCGGAATCGGAACCGAAAACGGAAATTAGACCTGTTTTTTCTATAGATTATTTTCTAAACACTTTTTTCAAAATATGCCCACACCAATTTTCTAAAACTTTCTGAGCCGATAGACCTTGCAATGAACTACACATTTGTTTTCTTACTAATTTCTCAAATTTTACTCTAACACCCTACACGAATTGTCAAAAAATTTGAAATCGATTAATTTGTTATTTGAAATGAGTATCTGTATATAAAATACTTAATTACTTTAACAATATCTACTTATTTTAACCTTATACGTATTTCGGCATGTTTACATGCCATTGTCAAAGGTTATATTAAGAAGTAAACAGTTAGTGTTGTTATAGAAATAGAACTTTGTGACTTATCTCGGTAATCGTCTGCAGATGACTTGATTTCTCATTCCAAAACGTCCAGTAGAGGAGAATTTAAGAGATCAATTTGCTTATTCATTAACGGTACAGTTTTTAAATGTTTGTGAATTTCAAAAGCTTCTAGTATATCTAATTTACGTTTATCATCACAAAAGTGTAAACATTTTATGGTGTTATTAGATGTCATTGAATGATTTTGTTCTAGTAAGTGTTTAGGGTAATTGGATTTATGTGGGTGTTTGTATTTGTAACAACGTACGTGTTCTTTATACCTAATATCAAAATTTCTAATTGTCTGGCCTATATAAACCGAATTACAATGCGAACAATTTAATTCGGTTTATATAGGCCAGACAATTAGAAATTTTGATATTAGGTATAAAGAACACGTACGTTGTTACAAATACAAACACCCACATAAATCCAATTACGCTAGACACTTACTAGAACAAAATCATTCAATGACATCTAATAACACCATAAAATGTTTACACTTTTGTGATGATAAACGTAAATTAGATATACTAGAAGCTTTTGAAATTCACAAACATTTAAAAACTGTACCGTTAATGAATGAGCAAATTGATCTGTTAAATTCTCCTCTACTGGACGTTTTGGAATGAGAAATCAAGTCATCTGCAGACGATTACCGAGATCAAGTCACCAAGTTCTATTGCTATAACAACACTAACTGTTTACTTCTTAATATAACCTTTGACAATGGCATGTAAACATGCCGAAATACGTATAAGGTTAAAATAAATAGATATTGTTAAAGTAATTAAGTATTTTATATACAGATAGTACTCATTAAATGTGGACTTTAACGAAGTAAAGCTGGAAGTTATAAATAAAAATGTTATTTGAAACTTTAAACAGTTCAATAGACCATTTAAATAGTTTATTAGCATTAACAATAATTTTTAAATATATGAAAAATTAAGAAAAGAAAAGATACTTTTTATTATCAACAACGCGTTTTCCGAAAGTTACGTGATCAGTTAGCTCTAATAAAAAAAAAATTTTCATTCTGTTCTGTGCATATTTTTGATAACTTTAGGTGGGTAGTTCCGATAAACAGAACAGGAACCGGAAACGGAAATTAGACCTGTTTTTTTGGTATAGATTAGTTTCTAAATACTTTTTAGAAATTTTGAATACATAACGTTGTAGTGCATCTAAAGACAAATCAAATCCTTTTTCCAAATGCTTTATCTCCAAAATGAAGACCGCTACGAATTTTTGAAAATTTTAACTTTTAATGACCGATTACTTAACAACAAAATATCCAATCAATACAAATTTTCATATTATTTGATAGCATTTAATAAGTATAATCAACTGATGTAATAGTTATTTATATCCTCTTGACTTATTAAAAGCTCCTTTACTGTCGTCTGAACTGACTCAGTAAATGAGTCTTTACAGGCCAGATGCCTGTAAAATATTGCCATGGCGAACGTCCTTTATTAACCACTAACATTACATTTCGGCCGCATTTGTTTCAAACAATAACAACTCAACATTCCATAGTTACCACAACACACTATATTTCTATGACTGTAATTTCAAATAAAATTTCTGAAGTTAATTTTTAGGATTTTCAAGAGGAAATAGAACGTTGTACGCGGCTCGCTTGCAATTAGCCTTTATTGGGGCTCACCGGATTGCAAACTTTCCGGCTTGCCCATAAATACTAATTTTCAAGGCTTGCCACGTAAATGTCTATTATGTTACTAGTGGGATAAAGGCATTATTATAAACACGAGTTTGAAAGTTGCATGAGGAGGTCGTAGACCGAGTTGTGTAATCAAACGAGTGCCATAATAATGCATTATCCCACGTGTGACATACAAAATTTTATCAACGACTGATTACAATTTGTTAAAAATCGAATTTTTTTGCTTGAAATGATATTTGACATTTAGTATTAATTTATTTGCAAATGTCAAGTCACTTTTAAAATACTTTTGTTTTAAAATTAAAGGAACGAGATAGATTCGATTTGTTCAATACTGTTATCAAAGCTTCAGTTTTGTTTGTGTAAATAAAATGCGTTAGGTAATGAATCCATTATCTCACTAGTGAGATAATAAACTTCATTACCTAACACAAATGAATGACATAATAAATCCATATCCAAGCAGTCGTAGATAAAAATATTTTGAGAAATACGAAAATTGTAAATATAATTTATAAAAATTTTGGACTTTGGATTTTTCAAAAAATTACTCTTTAAAAACTGCCCACACCATTTTCTTTAACTTCCTGAGCCGATAAAGCTTGCAATGAACTACAAATTTGCTTGTTACTAATCTCCCAAATTTTACTCTGACGTTCTTCAGGAATTTTTGAAAATGTTGAAATCTACGTGTTTTCCGGAAGTTGCGTGATTTTAACAGCGCATATCAATTAGCTCTAATAAAAAATAATATTTTTCTTTTCAGTCTTTGCATATTTTTGATAACTCTATAAATAAAGTTGTTACAACCACTTTTAATCCGAGGTCGTGAGCGCATTACCAAAACCTATAGCCTTTACGTAGTCGACGAGCGCGTCACGATGTAACGTAACCAACGCCAACGCCTTGGGTATGAAGCGGGCGGCTTGTACCGGCTGGAGATGACTAGATGAAAATTTCAATAACTGCTTGACGCGAGAATATTTAAAACGTAAAAAGTTTGGGAAAGCATCAGCGACCTGTTTCGCCCATTTTTACGTATAGCTAAAGGTATTGTGATCGTCTTCCATATTTTGGAGCAAACTTGACTCTTCATCGAAGTTTTTGTCGATTTGGACTTATTCACGGATGTACGAGATACGCTTAATAGAATGTATGACAAACACTTTGCACCAAACGTTTTTAATAATAAGCACGTTTTAGGGCTTTGGGAGACCAATAAATCGTGCTGCCGTGATGTGTATGTCTGTGTATCCACTTTACAACCCTTAACCCATGCTACCTATTGTAGGTTTAACGAATAGGCCACGCTGGGATGAAACCGCAACAAAACGAGGTTTCGTCAAAAAAGGGGAGGGGGGTGCTGCACTTCATTGTAGGCCTATTAAAAAATGAAGCTCATATTCGTATTTTATGCATGTCAAATAGCCGATGTGCGCAAGCGCGATCTTTATTTACACAAATTTTCGAATTTTGGTTTGTTAAATGGCACTGAAAACAACTTCAACCTGTCATTGAAAGAAATCTTCTATGAGATTTCCTTTTGGTCGTTTACCTGAACAGTTCCGTTCGGTAACCACCAAAAAAAAACAACCTTAAAATTAATAGTTTAATATTGAGACTTCAACAGATAAACATTGTTTGCAAGTAGAAAATACCAGATATCATAAAACCAAATGACTGCTTCAAAAATGGAGGGGGGGTGCTCCAATATAAGCGCATTAAAAAGAAAGGTCAGATTCGCTTTCTACACCTGTCAACAGTCTATATGTGCAAGCACCCCTTCCACCCCCAGTAGCTCCCCTCGATTTTTCGTTAGTTCAAAAATGTTCGAATTTTAGTTTCAAAAACGACAAGAACGTGTTAAATGCTACAAGAAATAACTTTCCGTTGAGAAAATGCCCCTAGGAGATTTACTTTTGGTCGTTCACCTAAGCAGTTTCTCTGAGTGCCCAAAGAAAACCACTACTTTGTCAAAATAAATTATCAAATTTTTCAAAATTTTTAATATTGTTTAAATTTTTAAAATTTGCATATTGATCAAATTTTCAAGATATTCAAAATCTAAAAAATTTTAAAATTTTAGGAATCTTTAAAATTTTCAATTTTTTTAATTTTTGACATGATCCTTTACACCGAGTGTTTATTTAACTTTCAGCTCTAGTTATATATGGAAATTTAAGTCATGACTTTGATTAATTTACACAAACAGAATTAATTGAAATGTCAAATTTATGTACTGTCAGTAGTAAACATTGATTATCTTAGTATTTTTATTAAAAATGGTTTATACTACAGCACAAAAAGCTTTTATTGTTGAGGCATGCTTTTGTACATGTCAAATAGTTAATGGCGAAAACCAATTTTCAATTCCGAAGTGTATGGCAGCATTTCACGAGAGATTTCCACAGAAGGGGCAGTCGAGTACAAACAGTTTGTAATTATTTTGAACCATTCTGTGGATTTATTCAGAGAAACTGGTTGTGTAACTAAAAGTTAAGGTAGTGGGTCGACCTAGAATGAGAACCGCTGAAAATATTACCAATATTCAAGAAATAATTATAAACGCACCTATGACATCAATCCGTAGGTTAACACAGCAAACAGACCTCTCCTATGGTACATGCCACAGCATTTTAAAAAAGGATCTGTATATGCATGCATATCGTTTAACTGCAGTACAAGAGCTGCGGGCCCCAGATTTTGCAAAACGAGTAGAATTTTGCCGCTGGTTTTTCGCAAATCAATGATAACGACATGCTAAATAAAACCTTCTTGTGATTGAAAATTTTTAGTTACTAATAATTCGTAGTTTCGTTGAACGGTTTTGCACATTCAATAATAATAATAAAGTTGCTTTTTGTTCCCATTCATACACAACATTTTATTTAACATAACATTTAATAACAATATTTTAGTGTTACCTAACCTAAAAAATATATCTTTATTTTTACTGATCTTGCGTATGATGTTTTCAGGTTTAAAACTTTTAAGTAGAATTCTGGGGCGCAGATTTGAAATTGAAATGCAAAACATTGTTTGTGTGAATGAATCAGTCATGGCTTAAATTTCCATAGATAACTAGAGCTGAAATTTAAATGATCACTTTGTAGTAGGGTTGATATGTATAAGATAATCAATTTTAGATTTTTTACAATTAAAAACTTTTTTAAATTTCTAAATTTTTCTAGAAATTCAAAATTTCCAAAATCATAAATTTTTAATAATTCCAATTATTTTTAAGTTTTTCAAAATTTTCAAATTTTTTAAATCTTGAAAAACGTTTAAAAATTTTGATGCCAAGATTTTAAAAATTTGCACATTTTAAATTTTTGAAATTTTTCGATATATTGAAATTTTCGCAATTCTTTTATATTTCACATGTCAAATGCATTTTTTGGATACCCGATATTTTAATTTTTATAATATTAGATAGATATTTAAATTAAAGATTTTGATTATCTGGTAAACATGTTTAGTTCAATGCTATATCTAAGTGAATATTTGAACAAAGAAATATAAAATATTATAAAAGATATGCCACTTTACTTCCTTTAAATCAGAAACAGTAGGCAATTACGAAAAAGAACAATGTAGTTATGACAAAAAAAACTTATTATTTGATTAGCTGGTAAACGTGTTTCAATGTTATATCTAGGTGAATATTTGAACAAAGAAATATAAAAATAATACAAAAATAAAATATCGGTAGATCGAGCTGGCTAGTCGACGAGGAGCAATCAACTGGCCAGCTCGATCTCCCGATTTGACACGTTTAGACTTTTTTCTATCGTGATACCCGGAGAACAAAGTCTACACTCGAAGGCCCAACAATGTAAAAGATCTACAAAACAGAATCTAGCAAGAGGTGGCGCAAATAGATATAAATACTGCTATCAGAGAATTTGCTAAACGCATCGGTAGAAGGGGAATAATGTCTGAACTCGAGAAATTTGGCACGGGAATTACATGAGCCTCGTTACTGTTTTTAACGTATACATTTGGAAAGATTATCTATTTGTTAAACACCATACCGTTTTTGTGTTCATAATTATACAATAATTAAATAGTTATTTAGAATTACATGGTTATTTAGTACAGGGTGCAAATAAACCGATTTATCTCATTAAAGTCGGATTTATTGGATTTAAATCGATTTTTTAATTTAAACTGTTTTCGTTTCATGTAACGAAAATGAAAGTAGCTGGTTACTTGCAAAAACTAATAATGTATAGTAATAATGTGTCTTTGTTTAAATGATTTAATAACAAGAGTAATGTAATGTTTGACATACACATATTATGTATCTTATTTTTATATTTCGAATTATTTTTTTTACACGAAATCATAGTCACATTTAAGCAACTCTAAGGTTTTTTCTACTGATGATGACTGCTTAGCAGTCGAAATGTACATTTAGAGTACAAAAGTTCTTGTGAGAACTAAAGGGTTTTGAATTTTCTCACAGTTGCTCATTTATATTTATTTAAATAAAGAGGTACCAATTTTAGATTTTTAAAATTTCATAGAGAATGTCACAGTGGAATATAATTATGGCATTCAGCAAAACACAAACATAATTGTAGCTCATGTTCGGCTCGATAAGACTAAAAGGTTTTAAAAAAATTGAATGGCCAGTTTTCGAGAAATATTATTTTGTAAGTTTCTAAAATGTGGAATTTACTTTTTGTACAGTATACCCACCAAATAGAAAATTTTCTAAAAACTAACACAATATTTTGGTTCTACTAGTCATGATGAGTAATTATTCTGCTCAAGCAGAACTTACTTATCATTTCCCGTTTAATAAATAAAGGGCCATTTTCGATTTTCAAAACAAATAAATTGTAGCTCATCCTTAGCTTTACAAGCCCACGCAGTTTAAAAAAAAATTTAGAGAATTTTTTTAATTTTTAAAATCTTGCACGTAGTAATACTACACTTCCTTAGGACTATTACCATGAAAAATACCAACCTGATGAATTTTTTTAGTCTTCTAATCGATACTATCAATATAATTCCTTTTAAATTCTTGAAATTGTGCGTAATTATCAATATAAGTCTGTTTTTAGTCTCAGTGTTCTTTTTCTGTTTCAAAATGATGCACATTATTTACAGCGCAGTTTACGATGAAATAAAATTACCTGTTAGGTACCATGCCATCAATATGACAAAATAATCGAATGGGTGTTTTTTAAATCAGAAATTTAAGTAATAACACTCAGTATATTACATAAGTAGAATGTTATAAACTAATCTAAATAAATATTTTACAATGAGAAAATCACATTAAAAATAAAATTAATACAAGTGTCCAGTTTTTGGTGTCAGATTTTCCACCTCATGCAGAAAACAATAATATCTATTATAGGAGGCTTGGCAACATCGGCGGATCTCATCTGTACTAAATGTTACCTATATACAACCTAAGGATCTCATCTTACCACGTTTTATAAAAGATCTCTACTTGTTAGGAATATTGTATGTATATGCAAAACGAAAAATTTGTTACCCCTCTTTTGATGCCTTTGATAAGAATGCATTTTCAAAGCTTTTCTTTAAATTATTTTTCTAAAATACTGATTCCTTCAAGTGGATCTCGGGTTGTCCATAAAATAAACGGATCTCGACTTGTTTAAAAAACGTATATATATATATATATATATATATATATATATATATATATATATATATATATATATATATATATATATATATATATATATATATATATATATATATATATATATATATATATATATATAAGAAATATTGGGACAAACTGCCTTAAATACCGTGAAATGCACAGCAAATTTTCACTTTACACTTGGCGCCTCATAGTATTGCACATAAACCAAATAACGGTAATATTATCGAGTTCTCCCCGGGAGATTGGCGGTTATTCCATAGGAGCTGCGGTACTGCAGAACCGCCATTTTTTTAAAGTAATTTTAATAAAACAAATTATCGTCCTTACTAATTTTAAAACAAAGCGGTGCCCCGCATAGTTTAAATTTACGAAGCCGCCCATAGCGAGGCAAGTGGGATAGACCGTAGCCGACCGATAGAACGCGAAACGCTTTCGTCTAGTACAGAAGATCTGCGCACCGATTTACTCCCGATTGAGCTCTGATAGACCAATCAGAGACTAGCATACCCTGCAATTGTTTTGCAATTTTTAAACGTGACTTAGGGTCTGCAGTCGTGCAGCACCCAATGTTTGCTGACAAGCGTTTTTAAATTACGTTCAACTCTGTGTTTGTTTATACAACACTTCCCTAAAAGTGCCGTTTGAAGTTGTTTTAGTTAATTAAATCAACAAATAGTAGCCAAATAACAAACAAAAAATGAATTCCGTATAAGTACATTCATTAAACATTTATTTATTTCTTTTATCAAAGATATTTGCATACGTTTTTAAAGATTTATCTTATTTATAAAATGTGAATTACTAGGTACTTCTATATTACATCGAGTACTCAACTAAAGTGGTATATTTTTGACTAAATCTATGTTGTGGCATGTAGGCTCCCTGTTTAGAGTGGAACCGCGCCATCGGTGGCGCTACTGCCTACGTTCGTCCACGATTCGAAGGGCATCTTTACATCTTTACAATATTTAAGTTTTGTCTTCATTCTCCGTACAAAAATACACAAAAATAGTAGTCTTGTTGAAAGTCGCTATATCTAACAGTTTTCGAAAAAAGAAAATGAATTTTTGTTAAATATCAAGTTGCCATGAAAGTTCGAGTCCGAGAAATCCTGAAGATGCCAAAATAGTTCGTTCAAACTTTGAGGATATTTTCTGCACATCCACACAATAAAATGAGTTCGCATAAACATTGGTTTATTTTTTTGTGTATTTTTGTATGAAGCATAAACTTTTCAAGACAAAACTTTAAAAATTGTACAGATGTAAGAGATTTAGAAAAAAATATCACAAGCCCTCCCTCATATGGGACAACCAAAGAAAAATTACTAGAAACCGTTACTACTCTACATGAGTAATGCTTAGATGTAAGAATTCAAAATTTTAGTCCTGTTACTGCGAAAGTTACCGATACATTAAAATACATTAGGAGGCTGTAACTCCGTAAAGAAGCGTTTCCGGGCTCATGTGTGTAGGATCTGTTTAAAATGTATTTTAGTCTGCTATCTGCCATTAAAATACTTGAACCTATTATAGGACCCCCTTGCATAGCTATGCTATGGGTTACTCAAACATATAGGAAACGGCGCGAAGTGGTTTACGTGGATACAGATTTCCAGTTTCTACAAAAATGGCATTATTGTGTCTGGTATATCTGTTAGATTTCTTCCCCTGTCTTGTTCGATGCACGATCGGTATCTTCCTATCTTTGTATAGAGCAACAAATAAATGGGGTATATTTGTATGACGTGTTGCACTTGCCCTTTGCGGAGTAATCGACGCAAGTGCAGTTTGCATTGGTGTACAGTTATGTGTATAAAATGGAAATGGCGTAGTTATATTATCATTGACACGACTCTTAATATCCCAATTGGACGTAACATAAATCTGACATTGATGGATGCCTGAAGGATAAAATTCTTATTACGTTCGCGTAAAAAAGTTAAAACGGTTTAGCTTTTATACTTTTACATACCTACAATATTTTAGGGAAAAACAAAAGCATTGGTGCTCAATGAAAAAGATGTATTGTAGGAGTAGGTATGCGAATTCATACAACTGTGTTCACGCTTTCATATACCCGGAATGGGGGGTCCGCTTTGATGAAATTTAGAATGGGGGCTATATCGGAAATGTATAGGAGATACATCAAAGCAGAAATTTGGTATATTTTGCACGCGAAACTGCAAATGTGAGAAAAGCGTCTGAAAGACGGCATTATTTCAAACTTTATAGCTACGTTACATCATATAAAATAAGACTTAAAGGAGTCCCATTAATATATAACTATGTCTTGCTTTCAGTTTTATATTGTTACATAGAGATAGTAATCGCTTATAGTATAACAGATTTACAATGAGAGAATGCATTGAAAGCTTGTAAAGCATGATTATTACTGTTTCATGTGTCACTGTCACTATGACAACCACCAATAAAATAATATTTTATGAAAAAATATTATACACGATTTTATACAAAAATTTTCTCTAGTGCCATCTTGTGATGATAGCGTCAAGTTTGATTGTTGCCAACAATCAAAATTTGTTACGGTACGGTACTTTGGAATAGAGGAAAGGCTGCGCGTTCGTACCGTTTCGCCCCGTCACCATGTGTGTAATTAATATATAAATGTATTGCAGATTCATCATGATTGGTTACGTTGGAAGGGGGGCAATTGTTATTTTAACCCTGGGCCCAAGAATGCCTAGTTCCGGCTTTGGTCCCAGGACAAAATGTTCGATCTTCGCGGTGTATCCGTAGTCATAGTTTGACCTTCGTTTGATCATAGTGATTTAATAAAACTGTGGCGTTCTTCCTGTGGAAATGAACAAATGCAAAAAAAAACGTTTGGAACTCAAGGTAGGGATAATTACAAGAACTAAAATTAAGGTGCAAAACAATTACCCCATTAAATTCAGTCTAAGGAGCGGTACGGAGCTATAAGAAAGGGAAAATTATACACTTATACATAGATGGTCAATTAAAAAAAAATTTGTTTGTGTTTTCGTCAGCATAGAAACTCTCACAGAACTCGTATCAACCGCTAGAAATAACCGACCCAAATAAGCTATATATACAGACGTTGAATCCTTTCGGGCAAATAGGGTGAGCTTCCCGGAACAGCAACAAAGTCATATCCCCGAGCGACCATACCGTCTGGCAAACGTCTAGCCGGTCGGTCCCGCACCCGCTTAACGACCGCTGACCGGTCGACTGCTGGCCCTTACCTCACTCAACGCGCCGCGATGCACCCTTCACGCTACTAATGGATCACTGTCACCCACATCCATTGTCATGCTTTCGTTTTCTCGTCGCCGCCTTCTAGATAGCTTTGCAGTACATTACTTGTCGTGTAATTTTAGATCCCCCTTTTTTTTCTTTCAAAGTTCAGTGATAATATACCACGTCTTGCTGAATTTGAAAAATTGAAAATTTGCACTGCCATAAAATGCGTGTTGCTATTAACACGAGTCGAAACTATAACGTTAGGTATATTTAAGACAAGTAGGAACGCCTTAACAATGATTAAATCGCTTTTTTATAAGCAATTCTGAACTTTCAACAGATTGCATAGTTCGTCTAGCTACGATTAGCTAAATTTTATTGATTGTCCTCAAGAAGTATTGAAAAATGGGCGAAACACTTTGGTTAGAATTGTCCATACTTCATACAGTTTCCGTACTTCTAACTTCTTACGTCAAGAGACTTATCCTACTCCAAACTTGGGACGCTCCTATAAGAGTACAAGTGTAATCAGACGATGGAAATCTTTTCTTCGGAAAACTTCAGTAAAAGAGTCTCGGAAATAAAAGTAATAAATAAAAAATATGCCATAAATGGGGGAAGGGCAGGTGTACCCTCCCCCCTCTATGCATACAAGTATGATCAGCACAATGTTACGTAATCAGGGTTAGCCATGGCAAACAACTCATGTCGGAACTTAATTCATACACTCACAAACTGTCTTATCAAAAATAATTGTTATATGGCAGTTTGTGAATTTATGAATTTGAATTAAGTTCTAATATGAGTTCCGTTTGGTAACGAGAGGCGACAGTGTTGCCAGATGAAAAATAAGAAAATCGCCAGGTGTCGCTTTAAAAAGTTGTCAGATTTCGCGTCTCGAAAAATTTTAACAAGATTTTCTTTAAATGTTATTACATTTCTTCACCAAATTGTTTATAACAAAATTTCAGAATTTCTCTTCAAATTTGATTAAACAACTAAATTCAGTAGCAAAAAAAAGGTACTAAAATAGTAAAACAATTACATCATATCAATAATATGAAATATTTATTTCTTACTAAGTATGAGAAAAACCGTGGTATTTATAGCCTCGGGTTATGATGAACTTACCAACAGGGATTTTTCCCTAAATCATGCAGGGGAAGTCCGATCCCTATTTAAATGTTTAAAGCTGTAAATTATAAGTTGGCTCTTGCAGTCTTGCCTCTTAAAATACTATACTTGTTTACTATTAAATGTAAATTATTATCTTAATTTCGCTGCCAGTCATTAGAAGGCGCCAACACAAGTTAATTTTATGGTTGAAATAAATATATTTGTTTTTATGAAAATTATTACATTTATAACAAATATGAAGAATTTTCAAATTCACCAGGAATTTCACAAAATTTTCTAAACTCATCAATTCTGTGTTCAAATGAGAAATTTTCTCCAGATCAGCAAAACTTTCCAAAAGACGCCAGGACTGGTGATATGTCACCCAGTCTGGCAACACTGTGAGGCGATGGGACGTAGCATCGGGTAATGATCTGATTTTTAAAGTGGGGGCTTGTCGTCGCGTAAAGTTGAGACAGTTCCGGAATTATATCTATAAAAAAATATATACATATAAAAAATTTATAAATTCTCCAAGAATTTCACCAAATGTTCTAAAATCATTAATTTTGTGTTCAAACTGAAAAGTTTTCACCAAAACTCACCAGAACTGGTGATATATCACTCAGTCTGGCAACACTGTGGAGCGATGGGACCTAGCATCGGAATTTCTGAACACGTAAATCGACCTCAAGTTTCTCAATTTGGCCATCATTTACTACTTACAGGACTGAAGTTCGATTCCGCAACTAACACAAAACTCCTACTCCCTGCCAACAGAGGAATAAAATTGACAATAATAGAAAACATGGAAACTCACAAAATGATGAATGACTCAACACGTACTCCCCTCAACAATCATGCAGAATTACTTCAATTTCATATTTTCATCCTATACATAAACAACTTCGACTCCCGTCAAATAGGTGTAACAACACCTCCGCGGTGACAAGAGACACGGCCATCAGCTAACAACTCCCAACATAAATGACAGCCTTTACTTGGCAGTTCAAAAATCTTAGTTGGAAAACGTTTTACTTGAAATTTTATATATCCGTATTACATTTTTACTTGTTAATCTACTTCAGTGTTTAATTTTAGTGTTACTGATAAAACATTTAATGTTTACAATTAGTTTGTACACTATCTTTGACAAGTGAGTAACTCAAAATAATTCTTTAGTTAACTCATTCAGTTTTATGTATGTATAGAATACACAAGATGATGAGACTTTTGTCTCGAAATTAGTTGAGTTGTGTTGCCTTAACAGAAATATACCTGAACAAGTACGTTGTCAGTTGTATTTACATTTTACAATGACCATGCAGGTCTACATATCCCAGAATTATTTTATTTGTGTTATTTTACAAATTTTCTTGAGTATTTAAATTCAAGTACCGCTGCTCGAAGCCAAGCAAACGCAAACGCACTTTGTTTAGTACACATGGTTAAAACACCAACCTGGGGCTCGGTACGCTTATAATGCACGTGTACGTTTAGATGGGTACAGGGAGGCGACTGTTGAGACAGTGCAGTCAAAGTGTAGTACTGGTTTACCTAGAAATTAAAATGTTTTTCTCAAAATTAAAAGTTTTTTCCGAATATTTCCTACACCTACGTAATTTAGCGTAAGGGTTACGATTGTATATACGCAGAAAGGGAAAACATACGGTACTCTGGGAAAAATCCGGAAAATGTCATTTATCCCATCTACTCCGTTTTGTCGTTTTCGGATTATTTAAAGTAGTAACTGCTAAAGGTAGAAATAGTAAAGTAGAAATAATGCCCTTGATGTCACTGCAACACTTTTACACGGCCACGACATAAACAATATGGTATAACAATATAACTGATCTAACCTATGCAATGTGGGTAAATATTTGACGACAGCCACCCACTGACATCAAATTGTGTGGATTTTTAGAATAACATAACATTTCACAGTTTACAAGCTACCGTACAAACTTAAGTGCAACTGAAAAAAAATTAACGATATTTTTAACAGCAACATCGCACTGCAGTCGTGGTGCAATCGCTATTTCGAAAACTTTCTTATATATTTTCAAAAGTAGGAGTTAAATTTATCGCATTCTTTAAGTGATATCATTTCTATATTTTATATATATAGCGATGAAAAAGGTTAAAATTCAGCAGTTGGGTAAGTTTTTCCACGTATTTCCCATTTTCTACTAAAGCCGTAGGGTTTTCCGCTTTCTGACGTGCAAAATCATAATGCCCTAGTTGAACAATTTCAATTTGGACCAAATACGATTTTTTTTACATTTTGGGCGTCAATAAATTATTATCTAGAGTACTGCAGGGCGTCAGTCTAATTTGTTTACTTTAAATTTTTAATAGCGCCCTTCCCCGTATCAAAGTTGGAGGGCCTCGCAGTACCATTGCGCCAAGTACCTGAATCCGCTACTGGCCATGGTTTTAATCTTTTAAGTATTACTAGAAAATATTCAGTTGCTTCAGGTTTTAAATTTATTAAATTTTGAAACAAAATTTATCGCAACGATGTATGCAGGGAGCCTCTCTCTAAATCTATAATTTGGACACTTTATTTATTTAATAGTTTATTTTTTAACTTTGCCGATGATAGCCTCTAACGCTCTCACTTGCTTATACATGGGGGTAACAATCTCCAGAATAAAGTAACCACAATTGAGGTTGCCCTTTTTTAAAACATTCTAGAGGCGCCCCTGCCTTCGAAGAATTACAGTTTGGTGTAAACATTTTCGTTTGCAGTTGGCCCTTCTGTTCTAATAATTCTTTTATGAATCATTTGGTACTTTTTTATTATAAAACTACAGCATCTTAGGACCAGTGGCGGATTAAAACTTACTAGTACCCCTAGGGCCTAGGTACAGGAACTATGGGGCCTCGTGGTTTGTAATATATAAAGAAACCTGTTATAGGTATTGATAAAAGCTTTATAGTCAAAATAATGTTATACTTTTTTCGAAAGCAGGCGATTGTATTGTGAACTTGTATTGAGTGAGTGTGTCAGAATCAGCGACAGCACTTTGTGCTAATTTGAATTACGCTAAGTGTTCTTCAAAAACACGAAACTAAGTCTCAAACATTGACCTTCCATACATTGGAAGCAACAAATTTTATTATCGATAAAGAAAAATCGATTTTTTCAAAAAAAAAAATCCTGTTCTATTCTTAGATGTTCTTGTTTTGAAAAGGATTTCTCTCCTTCACATACCGAACATGATCTTATCAGGTAAATCCAGAAAGCAAGTTGCCAAAATTATTATATAACACTTACAATATAATATAATAATTTCTTACTTTTTAAGAAAAGCAAACTTATTTTTACGTTTTGCTTATGAATTTATTTCTTTAACTAAATTTTCGTTTTGTTTTCAACAATACTGCGTATATAAATATAACAGTCAACCTTAGGGTGGGAGCTCCCTAAAGTTGGGGGGCCCGTAGGCACGTGGCTATTACGTCTATTGAATTATCCGGCGCTGCTTAAAACTGCTACGATATCAAATTTTAAATAGATCAGTTGGAATGACGAATCCAGGGGAGGGGATAGCTACCTCCCCCTGCCCTAAATTCAATAAACACCAATCTAAAATGAAAAAAAAAGTAAATGTATTTCGAGATCACAGCAATTCGCATTCAGGCTTCTTCAGAGACAGAGACTGCTTTGGCTGTTTCTGCTGTAGTGTGTAATGACTAGACGCCAAGCTGCTAACTTGCTTTGGTGAAGGGAACGGTAGAAACGGAAACTATTAATATAAACAAAAAATTAAAAATCACAAATGGTAGCATTTCAAGCAGCAGCAACTGAAAGAAGGTTTTCGTTCCTGAAAAGGTTCAAAACTCAGTTGAGGTCCTCAACTCAAGAGCTCTTAACAGGAATTAGCATAGTTACACAAACCGTGATGTAAATATTAATATAAATAAATAAAATTGACAGATTGTCCTAACCCAAACAAATAAAACTTGATTTTATAATTTAGATCTATGTTAGGCGGTGGCAGTAGGTCAGTGGGTTAAGAGTCTGCGTCCTATTCGGCCGGTCCAGGTTCGTACCTAACTGCAGCTAGATTTATATACATTTAGGGCAGCGAGTCGGATTTTTGGGGTGGGGCATGTTAGACCCACAAATAGCAATAATGTGCTGAAACGGGATAAGCGTGAAAGGGAGAATCCTGAAAATGCGTTTGTGAGTTCAGGATTTTTTGTATGATATGTTAAAATTTATTTAGAGTATATTGATATTTATTGTTTTCTGTTTTTTTTTCAATTATGAACTATTTGAATGTGTGTTATATTGTATTATCATAAAGTGTTAACCTGATTTATATTATTTAGATATTTTTATTAATTATATAGAACAAATAGGGTGTTTCAGTTTGAATCTGCCAAACGCCAATACAAAAGAAATCATTTCAACTCAAGTCCGATTTCAAAAGGTTACACTGGCCAGCATGCTTCCCTGACTTAAATCGGCTCGTTTACTTTTTTTGAGGAAGAGAACAAATGACCAAGACACACTACTTCAGGGAAGTTTTAATTCTACAGCTACAATAATACAAAATAATTCTGAAACTCTGAAAAAATAGACAAGCCTCCTTGCACCGTGCTTGAATGTGCAGTCAATTAGCACGCTTCCGAGCAGTTATTATAATTTTTTTCTTTATTGTTTTATTAGATTTGCAATTTCTTATTAGTTAAATGTGATTATCTTTTCGTTTAAACAGCCATAACTCTAACATTTCCGAAGTAACCCCCCCCCCCCCCCAAACTAACTTTTGAACGACTTGATATTTTACCACAACATTTGGTGTGCTTTAATGAGAAATTAAATACTATTTTTTAGCCAGTAATTAAATTTAGTAATCACTCAAAATGGCGGCTGGGCGCTATTTAATTTTTTTTAAATGGGAAGGTGTTCTGCATCTGATGCTAGAGTTTAAAAGAAAAATCTTCAGCCGTAACAAAATGGGGGATTTTAAACAAACGGTATACTGTACAAAAACACTTTTTCTGCTAGCCCATGAATTCCGATGTTCTATTGATTCACCCAATATAGCCCACCGAAAGATTCACAAAATCAGCCCTTGACCATCCATCGTACGTCACATCACATTTTAGTTTGATTCAGAAAACAACACAGATTGTTTTTGATTACAGAGTAGTACATTACTATGAACGCTGTTCTTGCAATTGGAGAATTTTTCCGATCTCCTTTCGTAACTACGAATAACTTAAGCGCAGTTTTTCGCGTATGCAAACGTTATTTTTTTAGCCAAAACCAGTGGCGTAGCCAGGTGGGGGTCAAGGGGGGCGACCGGCTTCCCTCCGCCCGTTGGATAGGGCGCTTCTAAACAAAACATTCTTCTTAAACTAAAAAAAATTAGGGAATGAAATGGTACGAAACACGTGAAATTGCAGTATAATTTACGAAATTCATTGAAAATTAAATGAAATATGAAAGGACAATGTTTGTGAAGATTGAAGACAATAAAAATCATTTTAAAATTAACGTGAATACAGGTTTTCCCGTAGGAAATGGTACAACGCTTAGGTACAGCTTCCTGGGGTGAAAGTACACCGATTAAACCTAACATGCCTTAGTAAAAAGTGCTTCCTTAAATTATAGGGCCTTACAGACAAAGAATATTTTTCTATTTTTGACTAAAATTTAAAAACTACTAACGAGATTTAGTTGAAATTCGGTATAGCTATGTTTTGTAGATGTTAAACCACGGTGGTGTTACTTAATTTTTTGCTGTTTGTAGAGAGCGCTAGTTACGCCACTTTGGTTCGATATTTTGCTGTTAACTTTTTAAATCTTTTAACCATAAATTCGGATGTAGAATCTAATTTTACAGAAAAAGGTACGCTTGGTCAAAGCCGATAAAATGAACCGTTTTCAAGACATACTATTTCAAAGAAAATACAACCACACAATGCAATTGCGTCATTTTAATTAAACAAAAGAAAAATAAAAAGCTAATAAACCACCATTCACCAACATCACAAAACAACAACTTAAAAAACTGTAATTTCGATGTTCTTTTTTTACTTAAAATGACGCATACCCACTTTTTAAATTGCATTGTGTGATTGTATTTTCTTTTAAATAGCGTTTCTCGAAAACGGTTCATTTTATCGACTTTGACCAAGTATACCTTTTTTTTTTCATCCGAATTTATAGTATACAACGAATCTTACTTTATTTTGGTTTTTTAGTTACATTTAAACATTTATATATTAGTCTACTTTTGGTGCCTTCTTTGGCTCTTGCCCCACCCACTCCTAAATGCTGACTACGCCACTGGCAAAACCGTACCCAAAAAATGCGTATGTGTTCGGGTAAATGTGCTCAAGCCACATATGTCACATTAAAGTTCTGCAAAAATTATCAAAAAATTCTTTATTTTATTATATTAAAAACCACACAGAATAAATACCCTAATTCGTGGTGAACGTATATGGCACATCGAATATAAGCGCCCGACTGGTTGCTGTTTTACCATATCCGGTAGTTGCAGCCAGGTGTTAACCTTCAGGGGTGTCCAACATTAAGGGTAGTTAACTTGACTCGTCATTTACTTCGTTTACAAATCTCATTACAGCCAAACTAACTTTATTCCGTTTTATTAAATTTTTTTTATCTTCTTAACTAGTATTTTATATTTGAACTTTTAAATATTTTTTAAACAATTTTTTTTATCAACATTGTACTTAGTCGTACCGCACTGGTTATGCTGATGGTTGTCGCAAATTTTTTATTTGTTTGCTTTTTATTTACTTGTTTGTATTATGTTTTTGCTTGTTTCGTTAAATATTTCGATTTAGTTTTTTTATTGAAAATAGAAATTGGTCATCCCTGACGTTGCACACGTGGTCGGTATCTGCTGACAGCTGGTTCACGTTCCACCCACTTCACCGTTACCCAAGTTGGAGTTCGACGGATTTCTCACGGCAGAATTAGAGCAATATTTATCAATAACTACCATCAGTCAGTTATAATCTGTAAACCGTGACTTCATAGATACAAAGAAGTAACTCAAAAAAGTACTAAATTTTTGGATTTAAAATTTCAGTAAAATTTTACCTGTCGTTAATCGACATTGATTTTTCCACTATCTTTCTCTTGATATTAACGAAATCAACTTTATACCATTCGTTTTCGCGATTTTATTTCGATATCTTGACTTTTAAAATTCGTGTTCTCGAAATTGCAATTATTACATCGATTACAACTTTTAGTAAAAATTAAGTGGTTTTTAATTGTCATACTATTTAAACGTATACTGACAACAAGAAAAAAAGATCTGTTTTACTAGAAACATGGGTAACTAATGAGTGCGAGAAAGAGATACCGAACATGCCAAGTGGGGATTCACGTATCCATGGATACTTTTAAATCTAATTATATTCAACAGTATTCGTAGATACGTGAATCCCCCACTCGGTGCGCTTTCCCTTTCTTGTCGCGCTTATTAGTTGCCTATGTTTCCAGTAAAAAAGAAAAGGTGACATTTTCTAGGGGAAACGCCCCAACAATTTGGATATTATTAAATTGCTTGTCTCAAAAAATAAAGCGTTTAACATCTAGTTTCATATCAATAATATACTTTCCGTAAATAAAGGATACGTTTTCTACAGCCAAAATTAAAAAATATTCGTAATTTATCGTTGAATTAAGATTTTATATACGCAGAAAAACTTACTGTTCTTGGAGAATCTCGTTGACATATATCCGTTTAATTTTGACGTTATCGGATTATTTTAAGTCATATCTTGAAAAAAGAAATAGTGCTCCCTGTTGACGTAATTAATTTGGCAGGAATTCATTGACGCTTTGGAAAAACATAACATATTCAGTGTTCTATTCACTCTGAAGATGCAAGCTGCAATGTTTTGCGAAACGTTAGTTTGTATGGGTTCACAAACAGCTAACAGGCATAAGCCGATTAAGTATTATTGTCTTGGCAAACAAAATACATTAAAATCAAATCCTTGTCCGCCCCAAGGTTTAAATAAACTAAGCACACGGCCTTGTTTAGGCAGGCAAGGCCTACGAACAAATATTGCTCAAACTTTTATAGCAAATGCTTGTAAAGGCAGACAAGCTACAAGTCGGTCCTTACCTGATTATGCTGGGTGTAGTTCCCAAATGACGACGCGGTCTAGGCCGAAAGTAAATTGTAATATTGACAAAACATATAACATTTCACAGCTTCTAACCTAACTTAAAATTAAACGAAACGACGTTTTCGTATTTTACAACAAAATTTTACTACAAAATATTTTCAGCAGTAGGAGTCAATCTGCATTATTTTGTAATATTATTTTTTTTAAATTTTTAACACAATGGTGTGAATTAACAACCGGGAATTGTCAAAATGTTCAGTTCAGTAAATGAAAATTACAGAATCTATCTATCTAACTATATCTATATCTACATCTATATTCATGTCTATGTCTATATCTATGTGTATATCTATATCTATGTCAATATCTACGTCTATATAATGTCCATATCTATGTCTATATCTATGTCTATATCTACGTCTATATCTATGTCTATATCTAAATATCTATATCTATCTATCTATCTATCTATCTACTTTCTATATTAAATCCGGATCCCATTCACCTGTCTCAATTTTTAGTGGTGAGGGGGCCTCCTACTAGAACCCACATATTTACACGTCCATTATATAAGGCACATGTTCCTTTGTACAGCGGACAGTTACAATGTTCAATGCGAAGGAGCAAATTTTCTTTGATATTTTCAGCAGTAGGAGTCAATCCACATCATTTTGTAAGTTTGTAATATTATTTTTTTCAATGGTGTGTATTAACAATCGGGAATTGACAAAATGAACAATTTGGGTCCTTGTTTTCGTTGTTCCTACTAAAACTTCAATTTTGACGATAAATATGAATTTTTAATGTTTCTGAGTTCAGTAAATAAAAATTACAAAATCTGTATATCTAACTATATCTATTTCTATATCTATAACTATAACTAGATATCGATATCTATTAATTTATCTATCTTTTATACTAAATTCGGATCCCTTCCACTTGTCTTAATTTTTAGTGTTGAGGGGCTCTTACTACTAGAGCTTACATATTTACGCTTCCATTATATAAGGCGCATGTTTTTTGTACAGCGGACAGTTACAGTGTTTAATGCGGAGGAGCAAATTTGGGTTCAAATTATTTGTATTATTGCAACATAATCTTCTAGCTGACGGGACAAAAAGAAACAACAACGAGAAAACATGTTTTTTTAAAAGACACAAGGGCTCACCTCCTGGGGCCGCGAGGCGGCAAAAAGCTTTCGTAGAATAATTCTTCAAGATTGCTTTTTACTGTGGATTTATAGTGTTTCATACACCTACACGCAACAATTAAAACTATTTATTATAATGCGCATCAGCGTTTAACACATATTTTTAATTTTAGTCTACAACTTTGCAACTATTGATCACAACTCTCCACAGCTGTAGTACAGACCACTGTAACGGAGAAATTTGTGAGAGCGGCAACTGCTTTTTTTCCCCTGCAGATAAATAAATTTTTGTCCCCCCCCCCCAACGTAATCAATTATAATGAATCAGTGATACATTGCGCATTTATTACGCAAATATCTGTACTACCGAATTACCGCTTCCATAAATAAATTATATTATAAAATTGCGTCTTTTAAATCGTTACGCCCGAGTCGATATCGCGTTACACCGCTTACAGGATTGGTTAAATTTGCAATAATATGCAAAAAGGTAGGTAAAACGTTAACAAAAAACTTTTATTCACATTTATTCCCTGTATCTTGATCCGTTTCAGAATTAAATGGGGGGGGGGGGGGATAATAAATGTTGGACAACTCTGTATAATATTATATACGTATTGCAATCTGACAGATGCCTTAATAATACGCTTTCTATTGGGTGAACCTGTGTATGTATCAACCTCAAGAAAACTACAATAGGAAATTTTTAAAACTATTCTATTACTTGCAATCGGCCTCTAGATGTCAGCAGGGCTAAATGCGATGTTAATTATTATGCAGCAACAGATAATATTTACCGAAATATATATTTTAAACGGCGATGTTAAAATACGTCACAATTAATGTGAAAATAATATATAACAATTATGTTTACCAACATTTAAAATAATGATAATAAAAATGGATGATGATTCCATAATGCGGTTAATTACGGGGCTTAAATTGTGTCTGTCACCTCGTTTGACCCTGCTGCCCTCTAGTAACCTAGTAAGTAATATTTAAACAAAAACAACTTTTAATTAAGATCGATATTTACATTTATAATTGTTTTCTGATTGTAGCAAAAATGTGGCGCACGCTGGTCAAGGCCTGTTGTAATGTATCTTTTTGTGAAACGCTCGGTAAAACTCTTAAAATACATATAGTTTTGTGTTACCGGAAGTACCGCCTCCCCTCCCCTAAAAAATTAAAAATGCTGCAAAATATTAGGAGTTGCCCTGTTAAAATATCCTAAACCAACCGCTACTATTATAACCAAGTCCTAACAAATAAAGATTATTAAAAATGCCAGGGACCATCCTCTCCTAATAAAATATCACCAGAAGTCGCCTTCATTCGCTACGAATAATACTTATATTATTAATTTGGTCAAAATAAGCTTTTGTAGAATATGAATCTGAGTTTATTTTTTAGCTTGATATAGTCTAATTTTAAATTACAGGTTTCGATTTATATAAACTAACTTTCTCTAGCGATGCACTTTCAAAGGAGATGACGTAATTCGCCTTTGCTCCTTTTGGTTTGTTAATTCTATGGTTTACAGGTTTTTCGCAACAAGGACAGAGACATTTTTATTACTTTATTTAATATTTGTTAATAACAGGCTAAACAAATGGGATATTCTTATATTTTACTTAATTTTTCTGGGACTCTTTTTCAATCTTAACTAATTTATACTAATAGCGGAATATTAATACGAGTAGATAGTTTTTTCTTTATTGTTTTTTATTTATTTTGCTTTTTATTTTGTTCTAGCTATATGGAGACGATGCATACGCCCGTGGAGACTCTAGGCGCGGAAGGGGAAAGGGTCGAGGTGCAGGGGTACGTCTTATTAAGACTTTGAACCGTAGTATAATTTATTAGTAGTTCTGGGTTAGGTTTATCTAGTAAATCTAGTATATATAATTAATTACCGACATTACTAATTTGTCAATTTTTTCCTACGCCCTATTGATCAAAGACTGTTTCGCTAACTAATCCATTTGTTAATAGCACTAGGACAACTGAAATGAAACCCTACTTTAATGTGAACCGTTTACAATGGGTGCTCATTTGTCCCGGATTTTAGATCTTCGTCCCGTATCCGTAAGCATCCCGGAAAACGGATTTAGATTTTTTATACGCAAGACTTGTATTTTTTGAAATTGCCGCGTGAAATTCTCACGACGAATTACATTTGGCAACATTGTTCGAAACACTCGTCTACTCTCTACTGTCGTCAGTCGCCAGCACACGCTGAATGTTTTATCATGCTTATGTGTTATGACTTGATATAAACTTGTTAATGTAAGAGGTAATGAAAGAGGTAAATAACACAAATGCTTTTAACAGGGGTGTCTTACGTACTACAACAGAGACGTCAGTTGTTTTAGTTTTGCATGTCATGTTAAAACTGACTATTTTACTTAATCGATTTTGCACTTCTCTGTTATTAAACAGTATACGTAGCGCATTTCATTTATTTAAATACTTTGATATTTGCAAATTCGTTGGTAAGCTTTTGTTTCTGTGACGCCGGCAGTATAATTGTTAAGAATTTTAAATTAACCTAGTATTCAATTCTAAAAATTGACATAAAAGTAAAAATAAGCATCTCCACTTGAATGAACTTGGATGGTAATAATTACTTAAGTGATTTTTTTCTATTTCAAATGACTTCAAAAAAAAGTGTTTTTTTTTGTCCCGGATTGGCGTGAGTAATTTACAACGAAATATGTTTTTTAATCCTCGTTTTTAGTTTTAAACTACGCGCGGTATTTGATTTAGAGCCGTTGTAAGACTTAATTGTTTGTTTCTTATTTATGACACAAAATCATGGGCGTCCTATGATGGGGGCAGCTGCCTGTCTTTGGAACTTGAACTTAAAAAATGAGCGAAGCACTTCGTATGGACTTTCCTATACTTTTATACAAAATAATTACTTTTATATATCTAATCACAGCAACTACAGCACATTTAATAAATAACTGTTTTCAGTTGTAGGGTATTTAAATATAAAACTCTGCTAATCCCTCATTGCAAGCAGGACAACTAAACCACCTGCTGGGTAGAAATCTTAAACTGATGCGGTACAAAGCGACAAGGTCAGATTTTGACTATTAACACGGGATTATACTATGTTCATCTTTTATGCACTACGTGTTTCGCAATCTAGCTCTCCTAGTCTGAAGTTATCATTGATGCCCCTATACTGACTATGTTACGACGGAAATTTTCATTAGAAAAAACAATCGATTATTTGATGTTTTGGAAAAAGATTGCTCAGAATTAAACAACAACGGAAAACGGAAGGAAGAATTTGTTTTCCAAAATTAAAGAAGCAGGGAAAAAATAACCCCCCTTAGTATTGCTGCACTTAAAAATGAAGTTTCTAATCTGATTCTACTATTACTCATAGGAAACTTAGCTCAGACAGAAAGTTTGTATCGTCCCCCGTTTATTAAAGAGAGAGACATACATTTTCAGTTTTCAAAAATTTATAGAAGGCGTCACAGAGAAACTAGTGAACACGCACATGAACCAAATTGTAGCTCATTTCTAATTCCGTTCGCTTATGAAATTTAAAAGAATTTATGTGACCAGTTTTTGAGCAGTGTGTTTTGAAAAAGTCAAAATTTTGATATTTTTTTTATTTCATAGTTTTAGTATCAGCAAAAATTCTAGTTGCTTGTAACGTTGTGTACCCTTAGGGCATTTTCAATATTACATTTCATCTTGATCTGATAACCCGTTTTTAAGTAAAAAGGCGTTAAAACTAAAGTTTTAAAAATTCATAGAAGGCGGCACAGAGAAATTGGTGGACTGGCACATAAACCAAATTGTAGCTGATTTCTAACTCTTATTAGCCTATAAAATTTAAAAAAAATATGTTCCTAATTTTTGAGCAGTATGTTTTTGGAAAAGTCAAAATGTTGATACTTTTTTCATTCCACAGTTTTAGTAGGCATTAGAGAGAAATTTACGAGCTGGAACAACCGAATTAACTGATTTTCAGCTCTATGAGCTTACAAAATTTAAATAGAATCGCGTGGCCAGTTTTTGAGTATATTTTTATGAAAATATCCGAAATTTTGGAATATTTCCACTTTATAGCTTTTATTTTTTTTAAATTTTAGTGCGCAGCAACATTGTATCTCTATAGGGCTATTACGATAAAATATTTAAACCCAATTTGTCAACTTGTTTTTAAATAATAAGTAATTTAAAAAAAATCGTTAGTTGCACGGCGGGGAACTGCGGATGCATGCCGGTCATACGGTATTCAAAATTAAGCACTGTTCGCTCTGGTCCCCACTCGGATGGGTGACCAATATAGGGGTATATCTGCAACCAACCGTGCTTCGGAGGGCACGTTAAGCCCTCGGTCCCGGTTGTTATCTTTGGCAAACCATTTAGCGGAACTTCTGCCTTCTGGAACTTTCGACGGGTAAGGCCAGCCTCTTGCCCGGCATACGTGCAAAGAGGGCTCACAGAACCCGCACTAGTTGCGGGTATTAAACAGGCCATTGGCCTATAACAAGAGGAAGAAAGAAGAAGAAAAAAATCGTAGCGGCTGCCGTTTTGAAGTTAGAACGTTAGGGAAAAACGCCTTCAACTTTTATACGTCAGATTTCGTTTTCAAATTTATTAAATTTTGTTTCGGACAAAAATGCTACCAAGAAAACATTTCTAACTTCTAACTTTCGGTTTCGGATTTTTTTTGTATCTCCACAATCCAAAGTTCATCAAAATCGGACCATTCGTTCGGGAGTTATGAAGCACCACACACATACATAAATTTTTAAAAACTCAGTTTTTTGGGTTCCTGGAAGTTCAAAACATGTATATCTGTTAAAATCTCGATTTCGAAAACGCTAAAAATATAGGAAAGTAAAAATGGGCGGGAACTTCTGGTACAAACACAAGCAGTATACCTTACACCGCATTGAGTATACCATGTGACACAGACTCATGGTACACCCCCCTTTTCTCCTTTGTTTCTCTAGCTATATTTCTGAAATTTGGAACATTGAATATGCTCACTAGACGACACTTTCTGACATATTTGGAACAAAATTCAACTTCCGGTTTTTCCGGAAATGACATCAACTTTTGATTTTCAAATGGGACACCCTGTATATTATTACATTTTTGAAATCTTCGTAATTATCTGAATCCAATGATACCTTATAGTTGATATTTCATTTGTCAGAACACCCATTTTATTTTTCGATCTAGAGAGCCATGAACTCCCTAAAATTATTCCAAATAATCAAAATAATGCTACACTATCGCATTTTCGATTAAAATAGTATTGTGGTTCGAAATATGTTCCAAAAAAGTAAAACAAAACGTTTTTTACTCGAAACTCCATTTTTCAAATGGTACCATAATGGTACTCTAACGTCATTCGAAAGTACCATCGATGGGGTATCCAAAAATGTAATAATATACAGGGTGTCCCATTTGAAAATCGAAAGTTGATGTCATTTCCGGAAAAACCGGAAGTTGAATTTTTTTTCCAAATATGTCAGAAAGTGCCGCCTAGTGAGCATATTCAATGTTCCAAATTTCAGAAATATAGCTAGAGAAACAAAGGAGAAAAGGGGGGTGTACCATGAGTCTGTGTCACATGGTACCTATATTTGTAGTAATTTATAGCTAGCCGTTAGGTAGTTGGTACGACATGACTCAACAACGGTAGAAATGCGAGGAAGCCCCAAGCGACGGCTTGCTACAACCACTAAATAATATTCTGTGCGGGTTGAGAAGCTGACAATTGACTTTATCCAAGATCCAGGCATTTCTTCTAAATTGCTTATTTTACTTAAGTTGCTTCCTAAATTTTAACGGGGAGTCCCTTTCCACGGAGAGGGTTCACCACACCCCTAGACCTAAGAGCCAAAATAACCACTTTGGCTTGCCCCCCCCCCCACCCGAAAAAATGTATGGTCGCGCAGGCACAAACCGGTTGATTTTAAAGTTTGAGGTTAAGACTTGTAGAAGATAAAAGATTGAGTACTAAAATAAACAAATTTGGTGCGGAAATGAAGTTATTACCCTAAAACATAGATGTCTTTTTAAAATTAACAACGAATTACCAGTGGTCGTATAAAGTTATAATAACACACACAGTTTCAGTGTTGCTTAAATATCAGCAGACGAGAACGTAAGTCTTGATTTTACAATTTCTGTTTCTTTGCTGTATCTATAACTTCATTTTTAGTGTTGAAAACAAATTAACAAAGTAAGATGAGTGAAATTAATAAATCCAAGGAGAAACGCTTTGTTCCTGGGTGCAGTACCTAGCAACATATTATTTGAAATGGCCACAGATTTGCCCTGACAGATTAGAGAGTATTTTCAGTGGTGATTAAAAATCAATGCCGACTGCATTAAACCTCCATAAAGTTGAAAATAGCATCAACTTAACATCTACCACATGTCAATATGTGTAAATAGGTGCAAATTTTATATTCTGGATACGAAATGATGAAGACACAATTAAAAATTATTAACAATTTGCGTTGTTAAAAATATGTATGTGACATTCAAAGTAGATATGCAGTGAAATGAAACTATACTATGTACAGAAACTTCAGGTGGGGATTCTTTGGGTTATTTTATGAACAAAAGTTCAAAGGAACATATGTTCGAAAATGCTTACTCTTTACGGAGTTACAGCCCTGTGAAGAAAGAACGCTCTAATTGTCGATAACTTTCGCAATAGTTGCACTAAAATTTTGAAATTGTATATGTGAGCACTACTGATTTAGCTCAGTGTTTCTACTAATTTTTGTTTGAATAAGTGCACCAGAGGCGTCTCCAATGAAGGGGGGTGGGGGTGTCACGTAATATTTGCTTCTAAATATTTTAGATTTTTACAATTATTAAACGTATGTTCATATGAACTTTTCTTCATGAAATAACCCAAGGCAATCACCTCCTGCCTCTTCATTCAAGTTGCCATCGCAACTGAAAAAGGTGTTTTCAAACATATTTCGACTATCAAGAGATCCAAAGAAAACTGATCCTCAGCGGGTTGTGGAATGAAAAGTCACGTCTTTACTAGACGGAGGGAATGTTTATAATGTCAATTTCAGGTTAGGTTTTAATTATTATGTGACATTATAAACATTCCCTTAGTCTAGCAAAGACATGACACAGCCCGCTGAGGATCAGTTTTTTTTTTATTTCTTGATAGTTGGTTTAGATCTGTAAGTATAGTATGATCAAGAAGTCTTTGGATAGCGGTTACTGTGGAATTGACAAGTCATCTATGAAATTATTTATTTCTATTAGTTTTGACATTTACTTTCAAAATCAGCAAATTATAATTAAAAATGTTTCAAGCTGACTTTTGAAAGTAAACGTCACAACTAATAGAAATAAATAATTTCATAGATGACTTGTCAATTCCACAGTAACCGCTATATCCAAAGACTTTTTGGGTAAACCTCTAGTACTCGCCAAAGTACCTTATTACTTCCCTCGTATCATACGTGAAGCAATTGAAATTGAGAAACAACCTGACAACATAAACAGGAAGGATGGTTTTGGACTCAGTAAAGCTTGGACTCCAGCAGTTCATCCTCTAAGGACTCGTAAGCGTCATCGATCTCACGATTGCGCTCTACCAGATCCGTCTCGGCCAACGGTGACAGCCAACCAGAACTCTGCCGTGTTGCCCGACTGTCTCAAAGAGGTTTGAATACCTCCGCATCCCGGATTTTAATTCGGTGCTCCATTTACTCTGAAACGACTGCACCGATTTTAATAAAATTTGGTGTACCTATGTACAACGAAAATTTGTTGAGTTTTGTTTTACGAACCAGAACCGGAAACGGAAGTTAGAGATGTTTTTTGGTAGTTTCTTTTTCACAGTCAGAATATCATAAATCTAAGAACAGAATATGATAGAAAACGTTAAGACAAATCGAACGTGTTTTTACCGAACACTCCAGCTTTAAAATGGCGGCCGCTACATTTTTTTTAAATTTTGGCTTTAACGGCTATTTACTCAAAAACAGGGACATCGATGTTTCTAAAAAACCGATTTTTTTATTAGATCAATTTTTATGATTTTTCTATATAAAACTTATTGCCTACAATTCAAGTAGCTTTTTTGTACATTATAACTTATAAGAGAACTTTCTGTCGATTTAAATGTTCAATGTATTTGATTTTAAAGATTTAAACTTACTCAAAAGTTGTTGTAAATGTGTGTCTACCCCCACCACTCGTACACGTAACTAGGCCCAGCCCCCTCGACCAAAGAGAATACAGGGCTCCCCACCCCTCTAATTTAAGGTAAAGAATGCGGGAAATTCAAAAAATTTAAGATTGGGTCAGATCGGGATTAAATTTGGTATTAGACTAGTTCTAGAAGAACGCGATGTTACTATATAAAGAAATTTTTGTGCAAATGATAACTGAAAATTTTTGATTTTTTCAAAAAAAAAATATTTTTCAAAAATTTGCATTACGATTATTTTTTAACTTTTTTTAATGAATTTTTGAAAACTAAAAAACAACGAAAACATTTTTCTTTAAGCAAGATTGCTCGTGAGTGATAGTATAGAATAAGATTCAGAACTTAATTTTTGGGTGCAGCATTATTTAGCGGGGCTAATTTTTGTATTCCTTCCCTAATTTTGGACAAAGAATTTGTCCTTTCGTTTTTCGTTGCTGTTTAATCCTGAGGAATCTTTTTCCTAACAAAAAATGAAATATTGATTTTTCTTTGAAAAAAAATCCGTCGTAACTTAGTCAGCATAGGAGCATCTATGATGACTTAAGAGAGGGCGAGGTAAATTGCTAAAGTACAGGCAAAGTGCTTCGCCCATTTTTTATGGTTACAAAATAACTTTTATACTGTAACATTACGTCCCCTTAAGGGTATAAAGCTACCAAATTTTTTAAAACCTGAAAGTTGATTTTTAAATAAACAGACATTAAACACAAAATTTTCAAAAGATCGTATCGGTCGCTAGTTAGAAGCTAGAGAGTTCGGAAAAGAAGAATTTTATAAAAATCGTTTTTTGAACAATTATCATATACTGGGTATATGTTTAATACCTCAAAACGAAAACTGAGGTTTTTATTTTTGGATAAAAATCATGATGATGATTAAAAATGTTTTTATGCAAAAGTGCTTCCTTGAAGATTTACAGCCCATCAAAGCTGCAGAAGAAAAACAGAGAAAACGGAATTACTTCAGAACGGTGTAAGTTAAAGAGTTCAAACTTGGTAGGAGTTTTTAAACCTACTCTAGAAATAATTTGAATCAACGTAAAACAAAATCGAAACGTCGCGTCGTGCTTAATCGTGTAAGGATTGTTCTAATTTTCCTAAAAAAAAAAAAAAATTATGGGGTGGTAAGAGTACCACCTCTAGACCAGTCTCCCCGTTTCGATTTTTTTTTTAATATTGTATGAAACCGTCTTGAAATAATTACGTTTTGTTTTGTTTTCTTCGGCAACTTTAAGGAGCTGTAATTCTTCAGGGTAGCATTTTTCACCTCAGTTTTTTAAGTAATTAGTATGATACCACTAGTAGCTACAATTTAGGCACTACAGAACACAAGTAGGTATTGCGACGAAATCCACAAGAGTGCCAAGCACGAGTTTCAATTTTCGCAATAATGTTTAGCACATAATTTATCTAAAACAATTATGTTCAGTTTTGACATTAAATTTTAGAAATAAAACAAAATATATTTGTTGGCTCTATTTTGTTCGTTGGCAAAATCCTGGACATGCATAAAAGAATCTGAAGAGGAAATTAGATTGAAAAAACACCACCATGGTGTTTTTTCTGTATAATAAGCTTTTGATTGGTGCAAATGTTAAATATCAAAATGAAGCCATTTTATTGGTAGAAACTGAGGTGCGTTGAATTGTGATAATACATTCCCATACACAATTATTATAAATAAATGGTTTTGATTTTGTGCTAGTTACTAACAGTAACAACAAACTTTTATACAAATTCAAAATATAAAACACTTTCTCGTCAAATTGATTTTCATGGTAATTTTTTTGGTGCGTAAACTCGAAACTATTTGTGTTACATTAAAAACAAATGAAAATGTGTAAGAAATCTGGACGAATTAAACACAAACGTGAAAATTAATTAAAAATCTTAAGAACTTCCACTGCTTCAAATTAACATTAATGAGATAGATAACCATTACTAGTACTACGGATTTATTTTTTAAATTATCCATTTTGTACAGAAAATGGTCAATTTAATTTGATTTTCTACCTAGAGTGCGTTATTATATTCAATGGATTGATTATTTTTTGAAACATTATTTTAAGAAAACAATCTCATAACAATTTAAAATTGAAGTAATAGTAGTAATGCCAGGCTCGTGCGACACACTATACCTGTAGTAGGTAGATGGTATATCTTTTTCAGCAGAGCCAAGCATTGACGGTTAAATTTTTGGCATGAGTGTACAAGCTGCGTCCAGATATTGATTAATGGAAAACGCATGCGCGTAACTTGAATACATTTTCAACAAAATTTGCAATTACCGAGTACAGCACACCACAAAATTATGCTCGAACTTGATAAGGTTTTTAATGACTTCGTTATTCCCGGGGATAAAGGTTTATGCATTCGTTT
This sequence comes from Ctenicera cuprea, assembly GCA_958336395.1. Taxonomy (NCBI): domain Eukaryota; kingdom Metazoa; phylum Arthropoda; class Insecta; order Coleoptera; family Elateridae; genus Ctenicera; species Ctenicera cuprea. The sequence continues at coordinate 64,608,628 of OY284487.1, read as the reverse complement.
AATTAAAAATAAATTTATAAATATTTCAGCGCTACACGAATCCCATTGTTCCATAGCGCCACATAATTATAGCTGCATATATTTTCAACAGCAAGCTGGCTGCAATCTGATATTTGCGATTTAAGGAAACTTTGATTGTATTGTTACTTTGTACGTCACATTACAGAGTGTGTTTAAAGTAGAATGTTATTTTACTTTCCGTTAATTTCAGGAAATCATAGAATTTTCGATTTTAACAAAAAGAAACGTATTGTTGCTCAAGGAACCCAAAAATCTGTTTTTATAGAGGACTGTGGGTGAGTGGTTGCGTATATTCATTTATACTCCAAATTGAAATGTTAGGGTATACCATCAAAGATTCAAAATTGATATTAAACTTTTATAAAAAAAAATCCGAAAACGGAAGCCGAAGTTTGACACGTTTCTTTGATATAATTTTTTTTTCAATAATCAATGAACAGAATCAAAATCAAACGCTGTTTTACGAACTTTTTACCTTTAACATGGCTGCCGCAAGTTTTTTTTTTTTTCAAATTTTGAATTTAACCCATGTTTATACCAAAACAAATTTGCAGAGCGAAAATAATTTGATAGCCCTCTGAGGACACTTGAAAAACCTTTCTAAAGTTTGGAACGCTTTTTACCTTCCTCGCTATAGGAAGTATAGCTATAGAGGACGGTACTGTGATCATCATTTAGCACAAAGATTGCTAATTTACAATAGGATGACACCGTAAATTCGTATTTTACTCGTATCTAATCGCCGATCTGCGCAAACGTTTATTTCCCTATCACCCCCCCCCCCCCCCCATTGCCTCCCACCAGTGTTTTTTTTTTCAAAAATTTACGAATTTCGGCTTCACTATGAGTATGAGCTTGTTAAATGACAACAGAAAAAACTTTCCATTGAGAAAACACCACTAGGCGGTTCCCTTTTCGTCGTTTACCTGAACAGATTAATTGAGTAATCACCAAATCAAATTATGAAATCGACTTTGAGATTTCAAGGGATAAACATTAGTTGCAACTAGAAAACACAGAATATCATAAAACCACTCTTCAAAGTTTAAGGGGGGGGGAGGCTGTACAACAAAATACATGTGCTCGGAAACGAACCTTACATTCGTACTCTACGCATGTCGAATAACCAATCTGCGCAAACGTGATCTCCCTATCAATGTAGGTAGGTTTTTCCAAAAATGTACGAATTTTGGTTTCAAAATCGCCATGAAGATGTTAAATGACAATAGGAACAATCTTCCATTGAGAAATCACTTCTGGGAGGTTGGTTTTTGGTCGATTAGCTGTACAGTTTAATTGGATAATCGCCAAAATACAGACTGTAACCAAATAATAAAAACAATTTTAGATTTCACCAATAAATATTGTTTACTGTAACAAATACTACAAACGAAAAAATTTCCAAATTAGAAAAAAAATTTGTTGAAATTGTTTTCCTTAATTTTAAAAATTTTTTGAGAAATGAAAAATTGTTAAAATTTACGTAATTTTAAAATATCTAAAAACTTTTAAAACTCAGACTATTTTAAATTTGCGAAAATTATCAAAATATTACAAAAATTTTGAAACTTTTAAAAAAAATTTCATAGTATTAAACTTTTCCAAAAATTTTGGTAAAGAAATAAGCAAAATTACTGAATATTTATTATTCGAAATTATTTCAAGAAGTTTTAAAATATTCTAAATTTCTATAAAGTTCTCAAAATTTTCGAAATTTATTAAAAATTTTCTTAAACTTTCATAAATGCGAGGAAGATCCCATGGCGGTTGCCCGCCAACTTTTTACCTTCCTCGCTATGCGAAGTAGAGCTAAAGGAATGTATTGTTGTCGTCAAAACATCGGTAGTTGAGGTAGATATGCACTTTTTAAGTGCCGCCGCCAGAATTTTGTTTCAACGGGGGGCAAATTAAATAATGGCTTTTTTGGTCCGGATGTCGGTACCCCCCCACCCGGTGTGTATAGGAGTCAAATTGTTAGAGGTCGCCCACACCAAAGTTAAAAAATGAAGAATGTAAATTACAGATTTTGATGGGGGGCTTCCTGAATATATCGTTGTGGTGAATTTAGTTCTAAAATTTAATAAATTTAAAACCCGAAGCAACTGAATATTTTCTAGAAATAGATAAAGGATTGAGTTCGTGGCCAATGGTGAATTAAGGTACTTGGCGCAATGGTACAGTGAGGCCCCTAACTTTGGCACGGGGAAGGGAGCTAATAAAAATTTAAAATGAAGAAATTAGACTGATGCCCTGCAGCACTCCAGATAATTATTTACTGACGCCAGAAACGTAAAGAAATCGTATTTTATCACAATTCAAGTTTTTTACGCGGAGTATGTAACTTACGGAATTCAACTGGGGCATTATGTTTTGCATGTGGGAAAGCGGAAAGCGGGAGTAGGAAATGGGAAACACGTGAAAAAACTTATCCAACCGCTGCATTTTGACATTTCGCGATTGTTTATTACGCACCATCGCGTTACCAATATATTGAAAAATATTACAAACTTACAGAATGTAGTAGATTAACTTCTACTTTTCAAACTATCATAGAAAATTTCCAAAATAGCGGTTCTACGACGATTGCAGTACGTTAGGTTATAAGCTGTAAAATGCTGTTTTTTCAAAACAAATACGCATAAAATTTAACGTCAGTGCATTTCTGCCAAATTAATCACGCAATCAGCAAACATTTGCCTACGTTATTTTTGTCGGCAGTATAAAAATCCTGCAGTGACGCATTTGCAGTGTTTTTTGCTTCCTTCGGAAAAAAACCTATCCAGGGCATTGTTTCTACTTCACCAGTGTATTAACGTTCAATTACTGCTTTAAATAATCCGAAAACGCAAGAATTAAGAAAATGGAATTCAATCACATTTTCAGCTTTTTCCCAAGAATACCACACGTTTTCCGCTTTTTGCGTATATAAAATCGTAACTTTGATGCTAAATTACGTAGGTGTAATAAAAATTCGGCAATTTTTCAATTTTGACGAAAACATTTGAATGTTTCACGTTTGTGGCTTCAGTGAACAATTACCGCACTTTGACTGCACTGTCTCAACAATCGTCTTCCTGTACGCGTCTAAACGTGCACGTGCATTATAAGCGTAGCGAGGTCCAGGTCGGATTTTCAACTCTGTGTACTAGACAAAGTGCTTTTGCGCTTCCTAGCTTTAATTTATTCGAAAATACGTAAATTATTACATTTTTTCAATTCGTAAATTCATTACAGATTTTAAAGTATTCCAGGGGGTAGCTGCCCCTTTGCCCCTTCTACGCGGCGCCCATGCTCATGGTGTCTGTTAACATGTTAAATGGCAATAGGAACAACTTTCTATCGTTAAATTATATAGGGGATGTTTTCTGTTGGTCATTTACCTCGACAGCTTAGTTAAGTAATTGCCAAAAAAAACTTCCAAAATTGATTTTCAGCTTGAACGGAGAAACATTGTTTGCAATTGCAAAATAACAGATAACCCATTTATACTTTGAGAGGGCGTGGGCTGTGTTATGCGTATAATACGCTTAACCAATAACACGCCTGTGCAAACGCAATGTTCGTACCACACTCCCATCACCATTTTTTTTTACTTATTAATATTAACTTTAACCCTTTACTAAAGCAACACCCCTAAACCACTCTCAATTGAAGCCTAATTCTTAAAAACATTTTCTTAAAATAGGGAAAATCATCCCCTTTATTAAAGCAACACCCCTCGACCACTCTAAATAGCACCCCATTCTTTAAAAACTAAAAATTACAGATAATAGGGTGTCACTCTCTTTATTGAAGCAATGCCCCTTAACTACTTTGAACTGCAGACCCAAACGGTAAAATAAAAAAATTTATAAATAGAGGAAAATCTTCCCGTTATTAAAGCCACACCCCTAAACCGGTATAAAAAGCACATCGACCCTTTTTAGAACTAAAAATTTAAAAAACGGAAAATTGTCCCCATTATTAAAGCAACACCCTTAGATCACTTTACACTGCAGCCCCAACCCCTAAAATTAAAAAAAATCTAAATTATAAGGAAAATTATCCTATCTACTAAAGCTACACTCCTAAACCATTGATAATTGCACCCGAACTCCTAAAATAAAGAAAAATCCAAATTATAGGGAATATTATCCCATCTACTAAAGCTTCACTCCTAAACCATTCGTAATTACACCCAAAACCTTCTATGAATTTTTGAAAATCGAAAAATCAGCCGTATTTATTTAATAAACAGTTGAACATACAATTTTGTCCTTCCGTTTTTTGTTGTACCAAGGAATCTTTTTGTTAAAAACCTAACTAAACAATGGTACGGCGCGGTGCGGTGACCGTGCTCACCAGAGTTGCTAGTTGTTGGAACCGCTCATGTCTATGATGCCCCCAGTTATGGCGAGATAAATTTGGCGTCTTGTCTTCAGTGACTCATATCTTGATTTTCGAGACGAAATAATCGTTCCGAGACGTGACAAGAGGGGACATGCCACTATTTTAAGGTTATTTTACGAGGTAGTTCACGCCGTCATGAAAACCATTTACTTTTAATGTATTATGGCCGATGTAAATGTTAACTGTATCGTGAATTAGCATAATATTATCGATTAATCATTATTGAAGACGTCAAACTGGTTATAATTTCACGCAGATTTAGCTCACAGTATTATGAAAGTCGACCTAAGAAGCGGCAAGTATTTGAATCGGCTTACTGTTTTTAAAATGGCCGCAAGACTGTTTGTGACAATCCAGGAAGAGGTGATTCAACAGCAACAAAAGGCATTCTTGCTCATTTTCGTATTTTACGAATACCAATTAACCGATTTACGCAAGCGCGATTTTCCTAAAAACCCAGATGGTAGACTGTCACCATTAAAGTTGTCATTTTTTACCATTTTCAAAATTTAGGCCTTAAACTCGGTATAGAAGGTTTCCTTTTGGTCAAGAATCAAAGTCCTTTTTGTGTGAAGCTCTAGTGCAGTGGTGTTCAACTTTTATTGTCCACGACTCCCCCCCAACCCCATTTAGACGTCAATCACACGCAACGTCTCCACCCCTCCTTAAGTCGAAGTTTAATATTAATTTTAATGTAAAACCTGAACCTAAAATCATTGATTTATTTTGACCTATTTTTGAAATATATTCTTAACTTCCCAGTCCTAAGTTTTTATTTCTCGTTTTCTTGGCGCTTTTTTTAAATTTTAAAAAGGACCTCAAGTGGGTCGCGACCCCCAGGTTGCGGACTACTGATCTAGTGCACTTCTACCAATTTCGAAAAACGAATTACAAGTTTATAAAAATAACGTGAATGATTCCTTTTATTAAAGCTACACCTCTAACGCAAGTTGAAATTTTGCTCCAACTCCTATATAGTGAAAATTTTGTTCACTTTAGTAAAGCACCTCCAAACCATCCGCCAGTGCATCCAATTCGCAAAAATTGAAAAATTATAAAAATAACTGCTTTATTAAACCAACACTTCTAAACCACCCGAAATTTCAACGTGAATCCACAATAATTAAAAATCCTTTAAAATGGCAAGAATCATCCTCTTTATTGAAGCAACACATTAAAGCAGAGTTTCTCATACTGGGGTCCGCGCACTCTCGAGCACACGCGAAAAATATTCAGGGGTAGGTTGAATCGTCAAAAATCTTGTTAGACGCATGTCAGACGAAATACAATTGGTGCAACGTATACCATGTGCACATTTTATCGTGCAATCCCTTGACTCTGCGGTGTAGGCAACACACGTTGCATGTCATATGTTGCGTTACTATTAAAATATAAATTATAAATGAAAACGGGTTGCTTCCCACTTACCTACATATATTTAATATTTGCCCAAGAGGATAAGACACAATTCATTATTATACATTTAAATAAAATAAAGAATTTCTCACTTAGCACCCACAAGTATTGCCAGACTGATTAATTTGTAAGGTAAACCGAGCGTAATCTCACATTTTTTTATTTGAAGAGTCACCTCGTAAGTAAACTGTTGCGTATTTTTGATACTTTTGATATTGTTTGCCGGATTTATCATAGCCGGACATTACAAACGGTACTTTTTCGGATGCGAGCTTGCAACCCTATGGGAACTTTTATTTATACCATAAGATAATGATCGCAATAATAGCGCAGATAAAATGTTACAAATCTGTTCTGTGTTTTTTCTCATTTGCTTAATTAGCCGTTCGGTTGTAAAAGCAAAGGTGCCAGCCTGAGGCGTGCATGTCTGAACTTTTATAAAAACATTGCTTTGTTGTAGTAAAACTTAAACGGTATACGTTTTAGTAAAGTGGAGTATGTCATATGCAATATTGTTTGCTTTATGCGTTGGCTAGGGCGTAGCTCACGTTGCCTCCTCTACGAGCCGCCACTGCAGATTTAAATGTTCACTTTTGTGTTTTGTACATTTATTTAGTAAGACGGTACTTCCCCGTACATAGGTATTGATCTCCATTCCAGTCACCATTATTAGTCAGCGGTTCCAAAACAGCAGCTCACAAGTTATGACATTGCATAAACGCCGAGTTTTCAAATTCCTAGGGGGGGGGGTATAGTAGAGTTCTATGAGAACTTTTATGAATTTAGGCTTTAGGGCTGTACTTGTCTGGTTATCTGACTTACTTACTTTAATAAAGTAAGCAAATTTAACAATTGCTTATCAAAAAAATGCAGTCGAACAAATGTTTTTCAAAAAATGGTCGTATCAAACAATTGTTCCGTTGAAAATCTGTTTTGTTTATCGAAAAATTGCAGCCGAACAAATATTTTTCGATAAATTGTCGTTTCAAACAATTGTTGCGTTGAAAATCTGTTTCTCTAACAATTGCTTATCGAAAAATTGCAGCCGAACAAATATTTTTCGATAATTTGTCGTTTCAAATAATTGTTGCGTTGAAAATCTGTTTTTCTAACAATTGCTTATCGAAAAATTGTAGTCGAACAAATGTTTCTCGAAAAATGGTCGTTTGGAACAATTGCTGCGTCGTTAAACTGTTTTTCAAACAATTGCTGTTGAACAATTGCGTTTCCAATAACTGCTGTCGAACAATTATCGCGAATCGTTGTATACATAACCTCATTATAAACGTGACATGCTTGTAATAAAATAAAATACCACGTCTGACAGTACCGCTGTCAACTGTTGCAAATGAAAATTTCTTATGAAGCATAAGTAATAAGCTTAGGACATGCCTTAACGTTACCAAAATCACGCACCAACCTACTCGATCAGGAATGTATTTGAAGATCTGTTATCGTATTTCATAAATCATAACGGTTTTCGCAAGCCTTACCAATTTTTAGCTAAGTTTCAAAGCAGCATACATCTTTAATGTTCAGGAGCCCAGCCAGAATTTTATTTAATAGGTGTCAAACTCTACCGTGGCTTTTTTTAATGGATTCGAGGAAAAGTGTAACCCTTCATCTGGAAATTTTTTAAAACTGTTTAGTAAAGTATGCAAATTACAGATGTCGACGGGGAATAGATGCTCCCTAAATATAGTCATGAATTGTGTAGCTCTCCCTCCCCCTTTGTGTATAAGCTTTTTTAAAACTTTAAAGTAAAAAATTAGACAGATATTGAGGGGAGGGGATGTTCCCTCAATGCAATATTGCAATAATAATAATTGTCGTTCCACCGCGATCATAACGCCCACTACTGTAACGGGTCACAGCGGCCATCGTTTGTGGTGACGAAAACCCGAACTGGGCGTTATGGTCATGTTGGGCGGTGTGGGCAACACACATTAGTGGACGTAGTGTCCACGGTGGACGGTATGACCACATCCACTGGTGTTGATTGAGCGCACGGTGGCCGTTGCGGCCAAAATGCAGAATAGCTGTTGTTACCTCCGTGGTGGGCAATATGGACCTACAAAACACATGGTGAACGTGTCCCGAACTAATTACCGTATTTTATACGGTAAGATACCATTTAACTAAGTATTACCATAATAAACATAAATTACCGTAAATTACGGGTTTATGGTTGCCATACGGTTTAAATTACCGTTCTTCGTAAGTTACGAATTTTTCTTTGGTCATTTTACCAGAAAATTAAGTAACGGTATATTTACCTCTTTGGTTGTACCAGAAAATTCCATCGTGGAAGACGCGCAGTAAATTACACATTAATTTCGTAGGTGAATTATTCATTATACGTAGGCATAATCTATATACTTACTAAATCCCTAACTGCCTCACTATAATACGACGACGGACTCTTACAACTCGAGACAACATATACCTAATATGTAGAAGGCACGTATACAAGGCAGATGGGCGGCGCGAAACGCGCCGACTTTTCCTACATCTCGACGTTGTCAAAACGGCGTAAGGCGAAGGTCGCGTGTGTAGCTAGTTTACAATTATGTCCACACTCACGTATCATAGACATTTATTTGTTGATTTAATTTTTCTCAAAAGAATAAAAGTATCGGATAGGTACAGCTTTAAAAATCTGTTTGTCTTAACTTGAATGCATTCATAATTGTGCCGCAATGAATGTACTTTCTCCGTGCTGTGACTTTTTTCACAGTTCATAAATATTAGTTTCATAGTGTAAATTTCCTTTTTTTTTTAAATTTCAGAAACGTCAGTCCACACTTCAATAGTTATTTAATTCAGGTTTTTTCTCCTCGAATATATTGTATTATTTGAAGCGTAATTCGTGTTACGTTTTACCTTAACTAAAAGATTTTCATAAGTTACCCGCCTCTCGCGTTAGTTATCGCAATTTTTATTCAGAACGTGTAAACACGACAAAAAAGCGATCTATATTAAAATTGTACGAAATTTTATATGGTTTTACAGGGACCTGCTTCGTTATCATTGAAAGAAGAAACGCAGTGTGGTGTCGACGGTCTAATGATTCCATTTTATTTACGTTCGAAATTCGCGTTGAGTCGTGATTAGTCGTATTGTTTCGTTGTTTAACTGTGGGATTCGACATACGCTATAGTAGAAAACAGATATATTATTTGTGGGGAAAACGAAGTTAACATGCAGTAAACAGTGAACTTTCTACCTTCGTTTAATACATTTTTTTGTAGGCGGAGTAAAAATAGCATAGTTTCGCTTCTACTATGTAGTAGAGTTGGTGATTGTGTTGTAGTCTTTTTCTGGGTTAGTCACGTGCTTCATGTTTCTATATTTTGTAAACGGCAATAACGTGTTACGTTAGTTACCTACAAACAAATCGGTTATAGTATTATGTGCGTTTACTTATTGATAACTGAGTGTGGAGTATTTCCAATATTAGAATTCAGTGCTGCCTTAAACAATCCCAATTCTAGACTGTCTCCTCGTTAGATGTTTATTCGTCAACAAAGTTTCACTTTTGTGCTATTCCAAAATCCCGTAGTGAAATGTACCTATGTCCTATTAGGAAGATACCAATAGCTATTTTGCAATTTTTGGAGCAAAATAAACTGGAAAGTAAGTACGTCAATAAACATGTAAAACTACTATTTTATTTTATGAGTATTCATATCAAGCAGCCTTGGACGATAACATTTTTGTAGGTAGGTAGGTATATCTCGTAAGTTTATCGTTTTTTGTACGTAAATTATGTGGATAGATTTAGATATATTATAGGCGCAGATAATTAGAGCACACCTATGTTATGTTTGTATCTAGATATTAACAATTTGGTTTGGTTGGTAGAGCGTCGCTCTTGATAAGCTTTTGTTTCAGCCTATAATTTGGATTCTGCTGCGATAATAAAACTGTTATGTACTTGGCGTTGGTCCATAAAGCAAAAATAAAAGTAACTCTCAAGATTCTATTAATACGATACTTATATGTGTTGAGGTGGTATAACTGGTTTTTAATTTCCTAAAATTTATCTGTTTGTAGGTACTTAGGTTGTAAACAAGGCCGGTTACTCGAATTTTCATTCTAGTCTTGTCGAGTTAAATGAAAATGAATAATACGCCACGCTGTTACTGATAACGTGCTCTTTTATTTCCTGTTGAGTTGTTGACGTAGTGCTAGTTTTTTTTATTTCAATCTAGGTTACGCTTAAATAATGGGATAGTTTTTTTTAAATTATTTGTTATTTCACAAAAAGTATATGCATAGGGTAAGGTAATACAGAAAAACTAAATTGAGCAAAAAATACCTGAAAACGGCAACGCTGTGTAATAGTACCCCAAAATTGGCAACGCTGTCGGCGACAGCAAAAAAATCGCGCAGTCGGTGAATCCCAACCATAGGGGAATACTAGTAAAACGTAGGCAGTGTTGCCGAAATCAGTATATACCATCAACAGGGTTCGGCAGAATTTGGTTGATGTATATTTTCGTTCTCTTCTTTGAGGAATAAAATGTTTGCTTTCAATTCATTTTGTTAAAAAAAACATTAATGTTACTAAAAATTAAAAAATATTTCATAAATATAAAAAATTATTTCAAAAACACAAAGAAAAAACAAAAAAACAGTAATAAATTCATTTTATTGCAGAAAAAAAGCAAATGAGTAATAACGCAAGGATGCTCCGAGCGTCTACTTATGCTAAGGATTATATACGGGGAAATATATGCCTTCGTTGAACAAATTTAAAAAACCGACTTACTAAATGCTAGTAAATCGAATAATCGGAGAAGAAAAAACCAAAATTCATGAAAGTTTTCTCAGAACAATACTTTATCCGAGCCCCCCTGGGAATTTTAAAACCCGGCGCCAATGTATACAGGGTGTCCAAGATAAGGAGTGCATGCATGGGGATCTCGTAAACGGTAAGAGATAGAGATTAGGTTAAATGAGAAGAATTGTTCAGCATCTTAAGTATTACTATGATCCACATTCAAATTCTAGAATTTTTACTTCATTTTCAGTACAGACTGAAAAAAGTAAAATTTTCAGTTTTCGTTTTTTGTATATAATTTAGTTATTATCGAAGATAGCGCAAAGAGGGTTTGACATTATTGAGACACTTTTTTACACAGATTTTGAATCTTAAATAAAATATTTTATAGGTAGTTTACTTTTCACGATATTGACATTAACTTCGGATTTTTTAAATATGCGTCAAAGGCGGACATGTGTTCATTGAATGCAGCTCTTTTTTTTCCTTTTTTTTTGATATAAGGAATGATGGATTTATTTTCACAAATAATGGAGTTATAAGCAAAAAGCCGTTTTTATAGTAGGCTGAAAATTAACAAAAAATAAAGAAAACAAAAAACAAAAGGCTGCATTTGTTTCCATTGAGATTTAATCAGTTTATCTTCCCAAATAATGAAGTTATAAGTGAGAAATTGTTTTCTCGTGGTAGGCTGTAAAAAAATGTAAAGTTCCAGATATTGCCAAAACAAATAGTACTCATCTCCGATTATCATACGATCATAGATTTTTAATAGTTTTATTCCCTGAAACATTCAGCTGTTTTTTTTTGTTTTTTCGTAGCCTACTATAAGCAAACAATTTCTCGCTTACAACTTCATTATTTTGGAAGATAAACTGATCAAACCTCAATGGAAACAAATGCAGTCGTTTGTTTTTTGTTTTCTTGTTTTTTTTTGTTAATGGTCAGCCTACTCAAAAAAACAGTTTTTCACGGCCTACTATAAAAAAAGGTTTGTTGCTTATAACTCCGTTATTTGTAAAAATAAACCCATTAAACCTTATATCAGAGAAAAGGAAAAAAAGAGCTCTATTCAATGATGACATGGCCGCCTTTGACGCATATAAAAAACGAAGTTAATGTCAATATCTTGAAAACTGAACGATCTATAAAAATTTTAATTTTAGATTCGAATTCTGTAAAAATGTGTCTTAATAATGTGAAAACCTCTTTGCGCTATCTTTGATAATAATCAAATTATACACAAAAAGCGAAAACAGAAAATTTTAGTTTTTTTAGTCTGTACTGAATTAAGCAAAAATTGTAGGATTTGAATGTGGATCATACTAACTAGTACTTGAGATGCTAAACAATTCTTCTCATTTAACCGAATCTCTATCTCTTATTGTTTACGAGATCCCCACGCATGCACTCCTTATCTTGGACACCCTGTGTATGTACAGGAAAAAAAACAAAGAAAATATACTTTCAAGTAGTTTATCTCATATTGTATATGTATACGCATGGACGCCCATAGGACTGTTTCAGGGGGGGGGGGATTATTTGGTATTCTAAGTTTTTGGACGAAGGAGAGCCTTCCTCGTAAAAATAACAAAGAAATTGGCTGAATAGTCAATTGTGGATTTCTCCACTTGTACGTGATGTCCGGGGGAGGAGGGCTTGCGCGATCCTCTGGTTAATTTTTTATGGGATTACCGTTCCTATTGTTAAAAACCTTACTGGATAAAACCTATATAATAATAATAATAATAATTTTAATAAAATTTACTTATAACTTTAACACTACTTTTTCCTCGCGCAAGCTCTTAGTTACATTTTTGGTGATTTATCGAGCCCGTTGTTAGGAAAAATTCAATAAAATTTATTTAAAAATAATTAATAATAATAAAATGTATAACTTTAAGTTTTAACCCTACATTTTGCTTGTATATCTACCGTTTCTGAAGGAGCACTCGGCCCTTAGAGTAAGTTTGAATCGCTGTTCACAGTGTTGATAGCTACATCGCAGTTCCCAGTTGACAGTTCGTAACCTATTTTCTAACTTAAATATTTCCAATTTGTGAAATTGTATTTTGAATTTTATGGAATTATTTGCGAGGGAGCCTATTGGAAAAGAAATTGGCAGCACACCCCTTATTTTATACAATCTACAGCGTGTTCCACAAAATGATTTTCTTTTAAATTATAAAGCTCAATTTTAGTAAATCAATATATGTAAGATGCGTTTTATAACATGTAACAACCGGCCATTTTCTCAATTTTTAAATGATTAATTTAATTTTTTTTGACAATATACACATAAAAATGCATATTACCACGTAAAACGGTGTTAATTTAGACTTCCGGTTTACCCGGAAGTGAGAAAACAAAAGAATAATGAACCGTAAGTGTTTTTTTTTATTAATTTGCTTAAACATTTATTGTGGCAAGAAGATATTAAAAAAATTCTTAGATTTTAAACGGTTATAACTTTTTTTTTAATTCCCTTGAGTTTTATTGCCTTTTATATAATGCCATTTTATTTGCTTTAATTTAATACCAATAACATACCTTATCATTTTTAAAATAGTAAAAAAAATTATTGTATTAATAACGGATATTCAAAATAACTAGACGCCTTCTGGCGGCCAAAACTAAAAGTTAATGGATAAGTATTATAAATTGGTATAAAGGAAGTTTAAAGGTCTATCCAAATATGCAAAAATATACAAAGTGTTCCATTAAAAATAAAAAAAATGCTATCACTTCCGGTTAAACCAGAATTCCAAATTAACACCGTTTTACGGCGCAATATGCATTATTATGCGTATATTCTCAAAAAAAATTGACTTTAATTTGAAAATTGAGAAAATGGCCACTTGGTACATGTTCTCGTGGTCACCTGGTATAGTTCGCCGTTTTGTTTCATTACGTGTCTAATCGAACTATTAGATTGTTACGAGTACGTATCCACCAGCGGGGGGGGGGGGCGGTGCTGTATGAGCTTTAGCCTGTGTGGCGAACGATCTTCATCAATAAAATTTCACTATTGCAATATATATTTTTTACGTATCTATACTTTCAGTAAAGGAAAGCGTTGATTTCATGAAAATTTTCGAAATCTAGATTTTTACGGAAATATACGTTTTGGGGCTCAAGAAACCCAAAAAAGTAGTTTTTGTCTGTGAGTGGGTGGATATGTGCGCTCCATAACACCCAAACGTATGGTCCGATTTCGATGAGCTTTAGAATGTGGACGTAGATCAAAAATTTATCGGGGAAATAAGGTTTTGAAAAAATCCAAAACCGGAAGCGAAAGTTCAAGGTTTGTTTGGTAGCATTTTTTAGTAAACCGAGTTTTCTAAATCTGCAACTGGAAACTTATAGAAGACTTTAGGGCAAATCAAACGGTTTGTTTTTCGAACTTTCTAGCTTAAAAATGGCGGCTGCTACGATTTTTCGAAAATTTTAACTTTAGCGCCTTATTACTCAAAAACAGGTTGACAGATCTGGTTCCAATTTTTTACCGTAATAGCCCTATAAAGACAATGTTGCGCAAAATTTTTTTGAAAAGTTAACAGTTACTAAGTGAAAAATATTTTTTAAATTATAATTTAAAAAAACAACTGACCACACTTTTTTTTAAACTTTGTTAACTTATAGAAATGGAAATAAGCCACATTTTGGTTCGTGTCTCAGTCCGCAATATCTCTGTGACGCCTTTCATGAAGTTCTGAAAATCGAAAATTCGGCCCTCTTTTTATAATGAACGGGGGACGATAAAAAAATAGTGATAGTAGAATAAGATTAAGATGTTTATTTTTAGGTGCAGTAATACTTAGGGGGGTTAATTTTCTACCTCCCTTCCTAATTTTGGTGACAACACGAGGAATCTTTTTCAAAAAAATGAAAATTCAGCTTTTAACAAAAAACGCCGCAACCTAATCAGCATAGGAACATCGATAAAAACTTAAGAGTGCACAAGGTAGATAGCTTAACACGTAGTGCGTAAGAGATGAACATAGTATAATCGCATAATAAGAGGCAAAAGCTGACTACACCACCCTGAAATTGCTACTCGCGTAGTTTATGAGTTACGACTATTGCTACTTGTCTTTCTATCAGTGACGTATTAGCAGGAGTTCACATTTAAATATTTAAATACCCTACCTCTGAAAACAGTTCTTAGTTAGATGTGCTGTAATTGTTGTCATTATATGTATAAAAGTAATTATTTTGTATAAAAGTATAGGAAAGTCCAGGAGACTTTGCTCATTTTTTTTAGTTCTGTTACGGTTTGTTTGGTAGAGAAATATTGCTCTTCAAAGTAGTCGCATGAGTTCAAGTCTGGACTACAGGCCGGCCAAAAGCTTCCACAATTGTGGACTTGCGGGAAATTATCCTAAGTTACACGATTCTTAAATAAGGGTCAGTATATTCCTTACAGTATGAGGTGTAGCTCCATCTTCATGAATCCTTGTGTGTTTATGTATAATTATTTTGCCACAAACTGGGATAAAATATAATTTTTCCTTCTGTTGCTATGTTGCGTAGTTAAGCGGCTCTTGTTAACCATATCAGAAATGTTAGATACAACTACATAAGTTTTTTCAGAAAGTAATCTACACTTCCCAGTATAATAGTACCTCTTAAATTATTTGTTAACACTTGCATAAAACAAAACCAAATCGTTCATCATTTTGATAGCATATAGTGCAAGTTACTAAAAAAATACACTCGGAGGCTGCTTGTGTACACAAGAAGTTGTCCTATTTTTGCGTTCAAATTCAGGGGGGCCAATGCCCCTTTTATTGCACTCTCCGTCTCGAAAGCAATTTGAAAATTGAATCCTAACATACTTTGCAAATAAAGTGTTGAAATCTTGTATATTAAATTCGTAACTGTCTCATCTTTACGGGATAAAGAAGCAGTTGTCGCTCTCGCGAATTTCTCCGTTACAGTGGTCTGTACCGAAACTCCGGATGCTGCAGATGCGAGGGGTATAGGAAATGTCGAATTATTTTCTGTTGCAGACAAAATGATTCCATTGTATGCTTTGCTAAAGAAACACAACAGGTATATACAGGGTGTTCACTTAGTGCGGGATTCTTTATTCTTCCACAGCGGCTTTAATATCGGTTTTAGGGACAAACATTTTGTACAGAAGTTGCAGGTTGCGGTAACTGCGTAACCTAAAGTTATTTGCAATTTTACAAGATTATGTTTTTGCTGCGCAGCATAACATGAATTTTTTAATGGAACACTGTATATTTTAACATGTTATTTTCTTATCTTCCATCTATCGTTAATTCTTTTCCAGATATTTTAAATTTTTATTTACGGACACCCCACGTAATAATAGGTATGACCAGTGACCAGTATCATAGAATTAACCAGGCGCGTAAATAATTTAAAGTTATTCTTATAAATGAAGAACTGTATTAAAATCGTAAAATTCCTAAAGAGAATGAAATTAGTCAAAAAAATGTCATCAGTTTGCAACTATGCTTAAGTACTAAAATACAACGGAAATGGAACGCCTCTATGGAACAATTTTCTTATTCCGTGGAGCTCTAGTTTTGGTTTAAACGACAGTTCAAACATTACATTTGGAGTAAGGAATGTCTGTGGATCACATATTTCTGTATAGTTACGCTGTAGATATACGAATTATATAAAAAAATTAAGCCAGGCGCCATTTTTTAGAAGGTCGATGACAGTTAATGATATTTTAGGAATTGAAACAGTATTTCGCAATTCAGCGTTGCTGAACAATTTTTAATTGCAAAATATGATTCGGAGGTATGTTGCAAGCTTGTTGTGAGGTTGGTTGAAAGAATTGTCTGGGAAAAGGAGCCCAGTTTGCAGTATATTTAACTAAGTTTTAAAAACATTTATTTTGCATGCGATTATTACAAAAGAATGCTAAATTTTATGTTAAATATGTAACAGTAAATAACATTTTTATTTGAAGTTTTGACCTATAGAAAATGGCCGACAGGTTTTCCTTATTTGTTTGTTTATAAGTTACAGTCGTGTATCTAGTAAAACTACATGTAAATCTGTGCTTTGGACAGGTACATTTAATGATGAAGATGGCACTAATAAAACATGCGTTCCAAAAAAAGGTCAAGTGAACTTCTGATGCACACGTGACTCTTTTTTTGAACACATGTTACCACCACCTTATAATTGCAGCAAGTGCTGGACGTAGTATTTGAAATTTGTCTGGTATAATTAATTATCGAAATATTCTACTTATATCACTGACTCGTAATAAAAATCTATTTACTTTCAGAGCTATAGAGGTCGAAAGCCCAGTGGTCCAGTTTCTTTGCCTGCCAGCGGCCCAATATCCGAACCCAGTGGGCCATCACCTTCTAGGCCCAGTCCTCAGCCTGTGCACATATTAAAGCCTGAACAATCAACACAGCAACAGACAATGGTGAGTCACAAATGTCAAAATGTATGTAATGCACTGCAAGGCTGGGAATAATACAAGCCTTGATAGCAGCTAAAAGTCAGCATTATTTTATTATAATCGATACTAATAATTTTCTGTTCCGGAACTATTCCAACAGTCCAGACTACCGTTGCCTTTTCTTGAGGGCGTCATTGCATAAGGAAGCATTTTCAAACCCATGTTTATGGGAACTCTTTTTTATTGCTTTGAGGTCTAGAATTTGTCCTTACTGTTTTTTACAAATTATGTGCACATCTTTAAAAGACACTCAGATTTTCATAGCGGCTCGATGTTTCACAAAAATTAGATTATCTCAAAACTGTTGGATTTACCGACTTTCAACAAAAGTAGCTTTTTTGTGTATTTTTGTATGGAAAATAACATTTTTAGTATAAATACTCAAAAAACACCTCTGTTACACTTATTTAAACACATGTAACAAATGCATAGTTCCCACATAAACTACTACTAAAGTTACCGACAAAGAAGTGATTCCAGACTCATGTTTATAAAAATTTATTTGTGACGTTAAATGTGTAGAAATCACCCTAAAAGTATATTTCCTTATTGTCCGAACACTCTGTATAACTTCTAAAAAATGTCTTTTCACTCTCCCTCTTCCTCTCCCTTCCTCCCTCCCACCCGCCCTTCCTTCCTTCCCTCCTTCCTTCCCTCCCTTCCCTCCTCCCTCCCACCCTCCCTCCGACGGACACCAAATGTACTTAAAAGGGGCATCCTATGGATATCTTGTGCTATATGAGCATCATACGAAAACCTTGAAACTCAAATTATTAGACAATAGATATTTTTGTGCTATCCGTAAATCCTGTACTATACATGAATATAATAAACATGTAAAAAACAAAGGTTCGTTATTACTTGTTCATCTGTACAATAAATACGGCGAGTTTGAAGTAATTTATCAATTTTCTAACACGGTTTTGGTCCCTCATGTAATTTGGATTTTACGTGAGGTTAACATTTTTATTATTATTTCATGAATTATCTTTTCTTCTCTTAAGACTATATATGATCTTTTGAATGCATTAATTTTTACAGCTGTTTCTTTCTTTTGTTTCTTTTTGTTATCATACATGCTTCTGATCCATACGCTACAAACTTTTCACAATTGTAAGGTCTTTATAGTATAAGCCAAATATTCGCCGGTGTAATACGATGTTTGTAAAAGATATGTTTAGTTTAAATGCAACAGTGATATTGTGCGTAAATCAATACAAATTTGGTAGGACATTATACATACAGGGTGGGTCATTTAAGTGCGCTTTCTCACACTATTTCCTAAACTATTGAGAATGTCACCTTGTTTTCTTAATAAAAGTTGTTTGGGATGTAATGAGCTACTTTAAATCATACCAAAATTTTCTGTAATGTCAGCTGATTTTTCTTAAATGGCAATATAAAGTAAAGAAAATAATTCAAGTAAACAGCCAATGGATGTAAACAAAAACATTTAACAATATTCGTTCATGTGTTTAACCGTTGTTTACTTTAGGTCTGCAACTTTTATTAAGTAAAGAATTTAATATTTTTGGTAGCTTAGGAAATAGTAAGGGTTGGGTGCCACTAACCCTGCACTATATAAGTTTTGTGGTGCTCATTTGTTCTTTACGAAACATCCCATACATATAACAATATGATAGGTAGTCTAATTTAACTTTTTGTTTTAGGCTCCAATGCCATTCTATGCTGATCCAAACAGATTTACCACACCTGTTTGGCAAGCAGATCCAACCCAAGGTAAGTGTAATTTTTTGCTTAGTCTTTAAAAATCACTACTACACAACAGCGATGCTAAAGAATGGGGGAGGGAGAGGATTAGCCCTCCCTAAATATTATTACTTCTAAAAATTAAGTTTAGAATCTTGTTTTGCTGGCGCTGATTAACAATTTACCTTCAGCGCAGATTTTATGTGGTTTCTCGTTAATTAAGAAATTTAGTAATTAATTAAATTTTAAAAGTTCCTGGAACATGTCTTAGAGAAATAACGACGTCGGGGAAATATCGAAAATCGTAACTCATCCCTAGCTCCATGATTTCACATAATTTTTAAGTATTCATGTAGCTAGTAGTTTTTAAGAAATTCTTTTGAAAATTTTTACCTGTTATGTTTTCACCAATACCCTTCCATGACATTGAATTCTTCTAAGGCTATTACTATACTAAATTTTATTCCTATCTACCCACTTATCTTTGAGTAGGTAGCTTTTCAAATCAAATTTTCAAACTGTTTTAATGGCCACTGTTTTGTAGCTCACAACTCTTTAGCTACAAAATGGCAGCCATTGTTTTTTTTTCAAAATTTTTATTTTAACCCCACTATTGACTTGATTTATTGGGATAACATTTGGTATTATCATAACTCTAGGGGGACGCAACATTATTATATGTAGAAATTTTTGAAACCATGAACACTGAAATGTAAAAATTGTCAACATTGTGAAATTTCCAAATAAATATTGCAAAAGTTGTCCAAACGATTTTTTACAAATTTTGTTTAAGATGTGCAATAAATTTGTGAAATTTGTAAATCGCCACCTTAATTTTTCATAAAAGGAAAATGATAAAAAATTGCATGCTAAATTGCTCATTGGTAACAGTAAAATAAGAGTCTAATCTCAGTTTTTGATGCAGTATCTTGTAGCGCATTCTTATTCTGTGCCCCCTATTTTTAGTTGACGGATTTTTGGTGTTTCTTAACCCTAAAGAGCAGATTTTTTGAATTACATTCGGAAAAGAGAGGACATTTTCAGGTTGGCTCACTCCTTTTTGTTGTTGTGAATGATTAGATGTTAGTATTCTGATCTTATAGCAACTTTTGGGGTCAGAACGTTATTATAATGGTAGTTCACGCTACAACAGATTTATGCAGTGACATGGTGAATTTAGTTATTCATGTAATTATTTTTTATCCACATACACAGGAAACAGTATATATGATCGATGTAAATGTCAACTATACTGTGAAATAGCATATTATTCAATTTCTCGTTAATGAAGGCAATTGGCTGAAATTTTACGCAGACTCAACTCATAGATTCAAGAAAAGTACATCGAAGAAGCCGCAAGTATATGAATTTGTTAACCACTTTAAAAATGGCTGTGAGAATATTCGTAACAATCCAGAAAGAGCAGGTTCAACTGCAACAAGAGCCATTTCTGCTGTCATTAAACGTGTTCAGACTTTGATCACTTCACTAAATAGCTGTCTCGTAAATAGTAGAGAGAACCAATAACGTGTTTAATGACAGCAGGAATCACTCTTGTTACAGTTAAACCTCCTCTTCCTGAATAGTTCAAAATGTGAGTAGAGTCTGCATAAAATTTCAGCAGGTTTGTTTCTTTCATCAAGGAGAAATCTTGTTGAAAAATTTAATTATAATATGCTGTTTCACGATGCAGTTGACATGTACATCGGCAATGTACAATAACAAGCGAGTGGTTGAGAATGATTATACAGGGTTGTTTAAAATTATGGAATAATGATTCTGGTGATGTAAATATTGGGAGAGGGTGTAGCTCTTTGATATTGATTTTACAAAAAAGTTCTTTTCGTGAAAGTTTTTTATTACATTTTTCTCTACCGTTCTGCATTCTTCAAAATTTGGTTTGTTAAATGATTTAAGTGCTGTGATGCGATTGTCATTTTTATTAAATAGAACTATACCTATTTCTTGCATTAATTTGGTAGGGAATTTTTTCTCCTTTCAACAATATAAAATTTGTGTATGCTCAGGCTCACACAATAAAACTTTCCAGAAAACCGCGAAAAGCTTCTTCATATCAGCAGGCCTGGAATTTAAACAAAAACTTACCACAGTTACAGTAGTGTGATTTGCAATTCATTTGATGTCTCTGACCATCAAAAACGGTGGAAAAAACGTAATGTCGGTTGCCATATCCAACCATAACTAAAATTTCAATTTTTTCTTTTCCACTTAAATGTAACATGGTAATGGGATTAATTAGATTTTTTAAGTTTATAATAAACTTGCGCTAATAGACTTTGTTGACAGCGCTAACATTTTGTTCTTTTCATTGTTTTTGCTTGTTAAAAGGTCGAAAATAAAGTTCAAAGCACACTACTGTGATTGTGATTTGTTTGGATTCGGGGCCTGCTTAATATGAAGAAGTTTTTCGCGGTTTTCTCGGAAATTTTGTTATGTAAGGATATGCAAGTTGTATACCACCAAAAAGAGAAAAAAAACCTATTGAATGAATGCAAAAAAAAGGTAGATTAAACACAAATTTTACGTAATGTAATACAAAACTTTTAACTAAAGTATTTTTTTGTAAAATTTATATTTATATCACCAGAACCCTTATGCTATACATTTGAACGACCCTGTATATTGTTTCCTGTTTAGTATAGATTACGTTCACTTATATGTATAATTGCTTTCTATAAAATACCTTTGAAAATATAAAAATAGAAATTTTTAAAGGAAGAGAAATATAAAATACTTTAGATGTAACCTCTATTTTTTTATGTAACAGGTTGGGCACAAGGACAGTTCATCCAACAAATTCCAACTGCATCACAATCTACGTTAGAGGGATACACACAACAATATTCCAATGGAATCTATCAAACAACTTATCAACAGCCACCTGGATTTGAATCTAATACTTTTTATGCTGGTGCAGTTCAGGTGCTGACCAGACCACCAAGTGCTTCTAATCAAACTCAGTTAACGACACGTCCTAACGGTAGTTATTCACACACACCTAGTCCTGTAGCTGCCCAGCCGCAGCAAAACAACCAAAGAACTAACATATCCGGACAATATCAGCAAGAATATGCTAGTAATAATCAAAATTATGTAACACCAGCAACTACACCAACTGGTAACGTTGATAGTTCACAGTCAGGAGGAATGTCGCGTCCGAGTTCTGTGAATAGTGCAGGAAATGTGCCATCAAATAACCAAAACTTTCAAACGCAGCATCCTGGTAACTTTACACCAATTTCAAGCTCAAATTTTAGCCCTGTTTCCAATGCAACTTCTAATTTTGTGAATAGTAATATGTCCGCAAATTCGGGAAACGTGATGCCTGGATATCCACCGGTGAGCAGCCGCCCGCAGCTAGCTTCACACAGCTATAGTGGTGGGTATCCAGGCAACGAGATGAGCGGGCAAAACGAAGTAACAGAAAGCTCTCCTAATGAAGGTAATGGTCATTGGTCACCAGACGGAAGTGTATGGGAACAAAATGTTACACAACAAACATGCAATAATGAAAGTGCCAAACCAAATCAGAATGAATTACAACATTACACTCAAAACAGATCGTCACAACAAAATCATTTTCAAATTAAAAATTGTGAAATGCAATATAGTAATCAACAGAATGAAAATAAACTGGATGAGCAGCAAGTTTTACAAAATCAAGTGCAAGATTCTACGAAACAATTTTCTCAAGCAGATAGGGTAAATTTAAATTCTAGATTAAAAACAATGATATTAAATAAGCAACAGCAGTTAGAAAATAAAATTGAATCGCAAAAAATTGACCAAACTAAGACCGGTCATTTTTTATCGTATAGCCACCATCGTCAACCTCATAATTTGGGTGACGGTGGTGGCGTTCAGATCTATCAACTTCCGCACAATACAACTCCTCACAGATATATCGACAAAATGAATTGGAAAAGTGTAACCGAAAATAGACAAAAACCATGTACTATCATTGATCGTAATCCACATTTTGTAAATAGTTTCAATAAATTAAATAATGTTGAATTATATAAATGGGAAAACAGTACGGACAGCAATGATAATATGTCATTATTATCCAAACAAAGTAACCATCATTCAAATATTGCATCGCACGAAACTGTGTTAAATCACAAAACTAAATTTAATAATGCATCTGATATTCCTAGCTCGACTAGTCATAGTAAAATGAATAATGAACAATCATTTCTAACAACAAGGGAGAAAACAAACCCAATTCAGAATCGTTGTGAGTTAACAGATTACAAAGTTAAAGGAAAAGATGCAACCTGTACACTTCAAAATATGACTGGTAGTAATTCAAACAAAAACCCGCCTTTTTTGGGTTGTTCAACAGACACTGAAAAGTTTAAAGGCATTGTGGGAGTGGAAATTCCACCATGTAACTGTCTTCCTTCACATCAAGTCGTACCAGAACCTGGTAGTTACTACACACATTTGGGTAGGTACATATTTATTAACTAGATGAATTAAAATTTCTAAATAATATTAATTGATTTCAAAAATATCTTCCTCGATCGGGATTCGAACCCCAATCGCTAGCTATCTACACTAAAGCTCTACCAACTTTGAAAACATGCCATTTTGCTGCTGTTTCTATCATCTTTGGTAGCTCAGCTGGTAGAGGATTAGAATAGAGAACTACTAGGTCTAGATGTTTTGGGTTTGAATTCTGATCAAAGAAGATATTTGTCACAACTTTTCAAATTATGACCAGAAAATTGATATCAATTAATGTTAATTAGTTTACTTGAACTAAATTTTTTCTGAACTACACAAAGTAGCCTACTTATAAGCCCTAAACTTATATTTTGATTAGCTTGAAAGACATTATTTTTTAATTATCAGGAGATGCAGATAATTGTAATTTGATAAATTTATAAGTTGTTAAAGGCATAAAGATTTAGGAAAATATATGCACAAAAAGTTTAAATATAAACAAAAGTTACTTGCATTTGAACCTTCAGTTATTGTATAAATTCAACCTAAGACGTTTTGAATGGTCTAATAATTTTCTAAATTGTCAGAAAAGCTTTTAAGCATACCAAGCTATTATTGCTGCGGCTCCCTGTCTTTTTATAACTATTTATTTTTGGGGTAGCATAAGAGAATTTATAGAAAATTTAGCGACAACTTCTAAACACCAATTACAATACAAATTCTTTTAAAAATCCGTCAATAAGGTTTGGCTCTCAATGAAAACATCTCATGCTAGGTATACCACTTATTGATGAAACTCTCTTAGTTACCCCTAGCTACCAAATAAACAGACAGTAGTTAGTTCTATTATTATACAGGGTGTAAACTTGAATTCTGCTCACTACTGGGAACTCGAAAACGGTACAAGAATCGTTAAAGGTAGGTAGGAAATAAAAAAAATTTTGTTGCACTAGTAAATTCTTTCTTATGTGTTACATTATCACGACAAAAATGAATTGTTGTGGTTTATAAATGAAGAAGCTTTAAGCAAATGAAGAAAACGTCAAATTTCAATTTCTTGGTTTATCTAGTAAGCTATGAATTTTTCAAAATAGCAATAAACTGGTTTCCTAAACAGGCAACAATTTCCTAATTTAATGAATGAATCTTCTATCGCTTACCGTTTCCGAGATCCTAATGTTGAGCAGAATTTTTTAAACATCTCATATACAGAGTGGCTAGGAAAACTCCGGCCACTTTTCTTGGGGCGATCAAGAGATGGCGCTTTAGTAAAGAAAAATTAAATTAAAATACTGGCAACAACGCAGAATCCAAGACGTTTTGGTTGTTTTGATTTAATATGGGGCGTTTTTAATGACTAAAACGTCTTGGATTCTGCGTTGTTGCCAGTATATTAATTTAATTTTTCTTTACTAAAGCGCCATTTCTTGACCGCCGCAAGAAAAGTGGCCGGGGTTTTCCTAGCCACTCTGTACAGCAACCGGCAAAATGTTTGCAACATATGGTGAAAATTTTTATAATGTAATATTATTATTAGAATTTTTCAAAACATTATTTTTGGAATAGCTTCTGCATCTTAGATAACCT
This sequence comes from Ctenicera cuprea, assembly GCA_958336395.1. Taxonomy (NCBI): domain Eukaryota; kingdom Metazoa; phylum Arthropoda; class Insecta; order Coleoptera; family Elateridae; genus Ctenicera; species Ctenicera cuprea. The sequence continues at coordinate 64,583,789 of OY284487.1, read as the reverse complement.
AAAAATTGGTTTAGACATAGGTCACGTGACTTAAGATTGGCGGGATATTCAAAAAAAATTAAATAAATCGGCGAAAAACAGCCTTATTTGAGAAAATATCAAAGAAAGTTATTAGAAAACAGTGTTCAAAATCTAATTCTAATGCCATGTGCAAAGTTTGGAACAAAAATTATAATAAATAAAAAATAGCGTTTGTTTTTAAATATTTTTATAAATAATACGAGCGATTGCGATTTTTCGATAAACTTGTGGTGTAAGTTCACGAGTGCTAGTTAAGATGGTAATTCCACGACCACGAATCGTGAGTAGAATTGCCTAATTGTTAACTAGCATGAGTTAACTTACATCACGATTTTATCAAAGAAAAATTGAATCACGAGTCATATTTGTCTTGACTATATCACTCACATTAATTTTGCCACATTTTTGGTAACACTGAACTAGCGGAAAATGCTCGAGTGTTTTCGGCAATCGGCGCTCTTAGCATAGTATTATTTGCTTATTTTAAATGTTTTGGCGTCCTTTTGTAAATTTAATTTTTTATTTTTATTTGACTTTCTCATCTACTGTTGCTGTGAAGTGTTGTAAAAATGGATCGTTTTGGAGAAAAATTGTTGTGGTATTTCATAAAATTTTTAAGGGTATGTACATTATTTTGGTCTAAAATTTTAGTTCATATAACCTTTCAAAACAAAAATACAATTTGAATGTAAATATATATTTGTTTTTTAATGCATATGTTATTATTATATTTATTATAGGTGTACACTAAAATTTGGGTCGGTCATATTTGAACACTCGTGATTTAAGTTGGTTGACATTTACCACATTATCATAGACCACCATTGACGTTTCTCATATTTTGCTTTTTGCTTGTGGACGACAGAGACAATTATTTTTTTAATTCATGAATTATGTTATAATTAAATATGATACTTTTAGCCGAAGTAATGAGAAGCTGTATTAAAATAATAATATACCCAAAATTCAGTGCATATCAGTTTTAAACGTGTTAATTTATGACTGAAGAGCGATTATCCGAAGCTACTGTGGGTTTAATCGGTTATTTAAATAGCACCATGCATTTTAATTAGTATAAAATAAACTCGATTTGTTTGTTTTATGAAATGGGAAATTTGTGATTGGTTCAATGAAATGTGAGTGATATAGTTATGTTAAATCACCAAATCCCCATTTTTTTTCTTTGGAATGAACTGATTCTGTTGTTTTGGTCATAATAAAACACACAATTTTTTTTGTTTTTGGCACACTTGTAAGAACTAATTCAAAAAAATCGGAAAGGTACCTGCTTGTTGCAATGATTTGTTTCTAATAGTCATTGCAGGCTAGTATGCCCAAAAAAGCACAATATCTTTGATTCTGACGCATACTGGCACAGAAATTATATTAAAAAGCTGCAATGGCTATTAGAAACAAAACATTGCAACAAGAAGATAACTAACGAAAAACTTTTTTTTTTAAATTTCAGTTCTTTCAAGCGTGCTAAAAACGAAATTTGTGTTAGATTTTAACCTTAACCATAAACTTTCTCTATTAAAAGCCGAAATCATAGATTTGGCAATGCTTTTGAGGGAGGCTGTCCGAACCTAACCTCATATTTCTCGTGCGTACGATTATATCGACGAAAATCAGACGAAATTTTACGATTTAAGTAGAGGAGGTTGTAACACAACACAAGTAGATAGGTAGTTATAAATTCTAATTTATTCATAATTATGGTTCCGTTTATACTATTATTTTAACGTATTTGTACTAATAATAGTGATAAATGTTCTTATGCCAATAGAAACAATAAATGTAACTAATTATGGCAATTTCAAAATGCCTTGAAAATGCTATATTCCAAATTGTACAAATAACTACAGAGCGATCAAATAGAAACCTAATCGCAGTCGCATTTGTAACAAATACGTTATGTCGATGATTAGTTTGCAAATCTTGGAGCTATTATCACAGTTGTGCAGTGTTTTTTAGAAAATTCTAATAATAAAACATGAAATATTTATTGTATGAAAAATAGCCCTAATAAAAAAAATTGTTAAATTTCAGCGCATACTTTGTTGATGTTCAATTTTATATACGGTTCTGTATTTGGTTTCTGTAGCAGCTAGGAATTTTTTTAATGTAGACTTTAATCTAAGGGTACTTATCCACCAGCCGCGCAAACTGTTTGCAAACGTTTGTGAATGTTTGCATATATTCGCGAACTCATATATTTGTTAGGTGGAGACGTTACTGACGCGCATTCGCAAACGTTTGCAAGCATTTGCAAACATTCGCTCGTGTTCCGACCGGTGTCGGTACATCAAAGGAATTCGTTGCATATGCGCGTTCGCTGCATGTCTGTGGAGACGAAAATATTATTATTATTAAAGGTTATTCGTGATTGAGTAGTCGTCTACGCTACAAAAAGCGAATATAGGTTCAGTTTGCCCATTGAATTATTTGCATTTGTGAAATGGAATGGGATAACGAAAAATGCCTAGAACTAATTGAATTATACAAATCAAGGCCTGAATTATGGCAAGCATCACATGCAACTATTTTCAAGTCGGATCGATGACAAATGTTCGCGAACCTATAGTTGTTTGCGAATGTTTGGTTGGTGAAGACGGGCCACCAACAAATAATTGCAAATATTTGCGAACATTTGCAAACGTTTGCAACCGTTTGGAGAAAATGATTTTTTGGTGGATAAGCACCTTAAAGTGACTGCTATATCAGTACAGCTCAAGCTCATGATTGTTTGAGTTTTACTAATAATTTATTGCAATAGAGAAAAAGATTATTGATACCGCAAATTTGCAAACAAAAAAATGTTGTGACTCTTTGTCATAATGTCAAAAATTAGTTCATACAATTATGGCAAATTTGCAGCCGCCGTTTTAGATTCAAGTCACCTTTACTGCTATCATTCTTAAGTTGTCGTGATTTATAATATTGTAAAAGATTAGACTATAATTTAAATTTTTCTACAGGTTGTGCAAATAGCCTTGCTAGTTTACGTAAAGATCTTGAAGATAGAACGGGAGTCCATGGAAAAGCTTTGCGGATAGAAAAAATTTGTTACACTGGTAAAGAAGGGAAAACGCCACAAGGCTGTCCGATAGCAAAATGGGTATGTCTTTTCTTTGAATGACTGTCGTAACACAATATTTAGACTTGAGTGGACTTGAACTGAGGATTACCGATACTTATTATCAGTATCAGGAGAAGACAGCCTGTTCTTCGAGAGTGATTTTACTTTCAGTATAGTAAGAAAGTATTGATTTTATGAAAATTTCGGATTTTTAGATTTGGATTAGATTTTTTTACTTTGAAGGGTCAAGGGGTTACATGATAAAATGGGGACCCTGTATGTAAGGTCCTAAATTAAGTGCAATAATTGCAGATTCCTTATGAAAAGTGAAACAACAGTTTCCCTCCCACCCAATTGTTGTCCGAATAAATATGCTGCATTGTCTCTGTTTTTTTTTTAATTCCAAGGAATATTAAAAAAATATACATTTTCTCACAAAAAAGCTACAAGCAGATGGCGGGCATTTGTGTGGCTCAACTTCACGCGAGCAAGAAGCGCATTTTATTATAGTCAACTATTGGCGCATAAATGTTAATACAAAAATACTTTTGAAAATACATAATATACAGTGTGTCACATTTAAAATTAACAGCCTGATAATTTTGTTATTTTTAGGAGTAGAGATTTGAATTTTTGCACAGTTGTACAACTCACCAGGTACATGTTTTGAGCTACTCAACTCAAATGTAAGTTGTAAACCCAGCCTACTGCAACCTCGCGATTAAGGCCAGTTCTTGATATTTTGCTTCGCGTTGGCAATGTCAACAGTTATTAGAAAAGTTGTTCAGAATCCAATTTTGACCTCGTGTACCCAGTTTCAACACAAAATACGCATTTTGAATTTTTTAAAAGGGCCTCCACAGTCTGAGTTTTGATATTCAGTTTTGACTAGAGTGCCATGGAAACAAGTGAAAAAAACAAATGAAGAAACAATAATAAATTATGCGTTCAATGTATTGAAGAAAATAAACGATTAGACCATTGTTATTGGACTCGAGGAAATTTTTTAAATGATAGAAATTTTCTTAAATGTTTCAATTTTTGTTGAATAAATAAATTATTATTGTTTTTTCATTTGTTTTTTGACAAGTTCTTTTGTTTCTATGGGACTCTAGTGGAAACTGAAAATCAAAACTTAGGCTGTGCATGAACAAAATTACTATTTTGCGTTGAAACTCGGTACATGGAGTAAAATTGGATTTTAAACAACTTTTCCTAATAACTTTTTTCGATATCGCCAACGCGAAGCAAAGGCTGGGTTTACAACTTAAATTTGAATTGAGTACATCAAAAGATGCACCTCATGAAGTTCTACAACTGCGCAAAAATACAAATCTCGCCTTCTAAAAATAACGAAAATATCAGGCTTATCTATCTTAAATGCGGCACACTGTATAAACATTCAAACATTTTCAGAATTTTTTAATTTCTAAATAAAATTTCAAAATTTTCACATTTATTTGAAATTTTTCAGTTTCTAAAATAATTTTAAATAATTTAAAGAGTAAAGAATTTATAAAAAGGTTTTAAATTTTGCAAAGCCAAACAACAAAAGGTACTATAGAGATGTAAAATATTTACATCTATTTTAGGAACAGACTGTATACAGGGTTTACAATTTTCATTTGGTTCACCATTGGCATCTCGGAAACTGTAAGAGATAGAAGGTTCGCTAAATTAGGGAAAAGTTGTCAATTTAGAAGGCCAGGTAATATCTATTTTGAAATATTTTTAAATATTCATAGCTTACTAGATACAGGCAAAAAAAAACTAAAAATCATAGAAGGCCTCACAGAGAAAATAGCAGACTGGGAAAACCACAGATTTTTCTAAACTCAAACAGCATTTCACAATTCAACCTTATAATGATAAATATAAACAGTATTTAATTTGTAAAATCTAATTGGGAGGTATGTGGCAAGCACGTTGTGCAGTTGGTTTTGAAAAATTGTCGTAGAAAAGAAGCCAGTTTGTAGTTTTTAAGTTGAGTTTTCCAAAACAAATTTGTAAATTATGCGATTATTGCAAAATAATGATAAATTCTATGTTAAATCCATACATATATAAAAGCTCAAAGCGTATTTTTCTCCGGTTCCTCAAGCGGCTACCGCTTCACCAATTTGGACCATTTTTTTTCAATGAAAGGTCTCTATTCTCAGATTGAACATGAAACATTTTTATATTTTTATTCTACGTCGATTTTTCAATAATAATTATTTTAATTTATATACGAAAGTCTGCCAAACGCGCTTTACTTGAGGCGACATCTACACCAACGCCGCGTCTCAGTCAACGCTCAGTCTGTCAGTGCATTGTGCGCTGGGGTAACACTAGTATGTAATAAATACAATTTTAACTTGAAATTTTGACCTAAACAAATAGCGGGCAGGCTTCATTTATTTGTTTGTTCAACTAGATAGAAATCTGTGGTGAAACCAACTAAGTTGTAGTTTATCCCTACCCTACTACAAAATTTTAAAAAAATCACGTGTCTAGTTTTTGAGAATGTTTTGTTTAAATTTTCAAATATTACTCACCTTGCAGTTTTCATGCTTTTAAAAATTTTCCTAAATAAGTAACATTGTGGCCCTCTTGAACAGGTCTGTGCAACTTGCGGATTTTTGTAACAAAAATTGCGTAAAATTAGCTCGTGCTGCACCTCAAATATTGCAAATTGGCCCGCTGAGAAAAAAGCTTGCATATATCTACTGTAGAACTGTTATAATACCCAATTTTATGTCGATCTGTCGACTCGTTTCTGAGTAGTAAAGCTTTACAACAAAATCTTCAAAAAATCAGTTACTGCCGTTTGAAAGCTATAGAACTCTGAAATCTCCTATCAGGTTTAATTTCTAGATATCTTTACAGTTTGAAGCTCATTGCAATCGGCTTATCCGTTTGGGAGATATGAGCAGCAATATACCCACAGACACCCATTTAAAATTCAGTTTTTTGAGTTCTTGGAGATTTAAACCCTGTATTTCCATCAAAATTTCGAAATAGAATATTTTCATGAAATCCTTCCTGACCTATAATACTGAAAGTATAGAGAAGAAAAATGTATACGATAATGGTATTTTCTAAATTTTAATTTTTTCGGTGATGATATTTCTAAACGAAATCAATATAATGTATTAAATTCTGAAATTCCATTACCAATTATTTATTAAGGTACGTGTTTGCAGATAATACGAAGAGCAAATTATGAAGAAAAATATTTAATCATTGTGAAACAACGACCAGGTCACTTCTGTCATTCTGCCATTATAGTAGTATGCATTGTAGCATGGGATGGAGTAATGCAAGGAGATGCAGATGCTATATACAAGATGCTTTGTGAAAAACTAGACAAATTTGGACTTCCTACAAATCGTCGATGTGCTACAAACGAACCTCGAACATGTGCTTGTCAAGGTTTAAATCCTGAAATGTGCGGTGCCAGTTTTTCATTTGGTTGCTCGTGGAGTATGTATTACAATGGCTGCAAATATGCACGATCAAAAACAGTCCGAAAGTTTAGACTAAGCGTAAAATCGGAGGAAGATGCAGTTGAAGAACGTTTACAAATGTTAGCCACAAACTTGAGTCCATTGTATAAAGTATTAGCGCCTCAGTCTTTTAAAAATCAATGCCAGTATGAACATATAGCTTCAGACTGTAGATTAGGCTTAGAGCCAGGTCGGCCTTTTTCTGGAGTTACAGCTTGTTTAGATTTTTGCGCTCACGCTCATAAAGATTCTCATAACATGAATAATGGATGTACCGTTGTCGTAACATTGACCAAACACAGAGATCTCTCCAAGGCTGATGATGAACAGTTGCATGTGTTACCTTTGTATGTGATCGATAAAACTGATGAATTTGGATCACGAAAAGATCAGGAAGAAAAAGTTATAAATGGAAGCATTGAAATTTTACAAAGGTAAGTAGCAGTAATCATCTAATATAATTAAAGTAATGTTCTGAACGGGACTAACTTCCAATATTAACTATTTAGTTTGTAGTAGTGGTAATTATTTACTTGAGCGTGAAACATTCAAAATGCATATTTTTTGCCCAACTTTTTCATAAATATGGTATTTAACATGAGAATTACGATTCTGTATGCGAAAAAAAACGAGAAAAGTACATTTTTGATTTTGGTTTTTAGTAATGTTAACGAAAATTAATACACTTATATAATAGAGAATGGCCTCGAAAACGCCTTTTCTGAAAGACAAATCGCCGAAAAACACTGAAAACAGTTCTAAAGCAACATGTTTTTCCAAATATATTAAGAAAACGAAATTGCAAAAAAGCAGTGGCCTGGTGATAACGTTTCTTTTTGTAAAAAGAGAATCTTGGAGTTGCAAACGTGGGTGTAACATGCCACACCCTGAAAACCCAACTTAACTACCGTAACTATTAGCACCTATTAGCTGTGATTTAATTTTCTTGAAAACCGTTGGATTTAGCCATTATTTAATAAAATTTGTAGAGCGCAGAAAACTCTAACCATCTAAAAATATATAGGGTGTTCTATTAAAAAGAAAACGAGTTATGACACATTCAAGTTACAAGTTTTTGCACCACTGCACAAACACCTTGTATAACCAAATTTAACTTTAAAAAATGTCTAGGAAATAGTACATAGTATTGACTAACATTTTGGCTAGAATTTTTGTTTAATCTGTGGAAATAAAATAAAACATTCATGGAAACAATTAAACGGCCAGTAAGATTATAAAAAACATACAGTGTATTCAATTTAAAAAACGTAAGTTTAGTATAGTTCTCTAATGTATAAACCCTGTATAAACGAAAGTAATTTTAGAAAATGCACAAATTGTCAAGTAGCCCATGGGTACAATATCTTTTTGATAACTCAATTAATAAAGGAGTTATCAAAGAACTTCAAATCGTTGGAACACCTTGTATATTTTAAAATTTTCAATAAATATAAACTTTTAATTTATAAAAATTAAAAAAAATCATTTTCAAAAAATTGGAAAATTGTGATTTTTTTAAAAAGTGTAAAAGATTTTTGAAAATTGCATAATTTTCATAATTTGTAATAAATTTTTTAATTTCTAATTTAACAAAATATATACAACATTCAAAATATTCTCAATTTCTTGAAAAATTTCAGTATATAATTTAAAAATTTTTGAATGTTTTAAGTAATAACATTTGTAATGTGGTACTAAAATTATAATTTATAATTCTCAAAATCACTTTTGCTTATGGCTGAAGTTTTCTTTAACTGCCTTGATTTGAACATTTCCATAGCACACTTTCTTTGATGATGTTTTTACCACAATTATTCCGGGGGGAGCGGGACCATCTGAATCACCCGCCATGTTGTAGGCTAACTATTACGGATAGAATTTTATGAAATTCTTTTTTTTTTTAACTCAATCTGTAAATGTGTGGAATTAATTTAATACACAACATTTCTAAAACGAAACCATTTGTTTTTAAATTAATATGCTGTGGGTACATATTATTAAACGAATTTATTTTTTAATTAGGTACCAATGTGAAGTTCGGGTACGTAACGTCCCTCAAGCAACCTGCCGTCGCAATTCAAAAAAACGGAAAGAAGAATTGCTAGAAAAATCTAAAAATGTTGCGACCAAAAAAGAATGCATGACATCTCCACGAGGTTCTACAACATCTAACAATAGTTCACCACATTTAAAGACACCAACAAAGCAACTTCAAAGCAACCACGTATCAAGTACAGTATTACAACATTCTGATAATTCATCGTCTGGGTATGATTACGAAAATAATTTATACTACCATCCTACTACAGATCCGTATAATAGTAAGGTTCAGGGAAAATCTTCATTGCATTCTAATTCTGCTAGTATTCGTTATTACAGCGATAAATGTCAAAGTGCGAGAAGTCCTGATGTTGACTATAACACAGAAGCAGTGAGGAATTTTCCGAACAATAAAACGTTGGAAAATTTTGTTGTTAATTCTTCAGTTAGTACAGTATTACCACGAAAGCAACCAGACACTGCCTTAAATTTAACATATCCATATTTTCAGCGAGATACAGTAGCTCATACTATAACTGCCACTACTACAACTAATTCGCATTTTTATAAAAATCCCGATTTTACGTTATCAAGTACAAATGTATCACAGTTTCATCAAAACACTGCCATAAGTGAGGGTAACCCTGCTGCCAAAGAGTACAAATATTCACAATCGTGCACGCCAATAAAAAATAAAATACTTCCTACGAATAAAAATTGTTTAGATAATAATTACTCATTTTATAACTCCAAAAATCTGTATCAGAAATTTACAGACGATAATGTACAAAATACAGATTTGCGTTATTGGTCAGCCGTAATTAAAAATGAAAATAACTCGAATGATCATTTCAAAAGTGCTGCCAGTCACACCTCACCAATAAATTTAAATACAAAAAAGGAAGAAGTGCTATTAACAGCAGAATGTGCTGGAGCTTCACCATCCAAAATACTTTTAACGAACACTAATTTTGTAAACTCGTTCACACCCACCCAAAATTTGCCGTCGTTTCAATACTTTAAGAATTCAAGAAATTTTCCAGGTTTGCAGTCCCCAGAAACAAAATTAAATTCTTCGCATGTATACGCTCAAAATCCTTTTGACGATTCGCTTACATGCAGTTCACCAAATATCAACCCGAGTTATATTTATCATCCCGATTATTGCAACTATGACTATGATAATTATTCAGACTTCCATTCGCCTCCACCGAATTGGTATTTGGCTAATCCGCCTGCCCAAAATTGGTATCAAACACATTTTCGGTGGTCGCCACCAGAACCGACCAAAGAAAAAGTTTTGGGTCAAGTTACGGATGTAATCGATAATAGTCAGTGTTTCAATGATAACCAAATAGGTGGCGTTGCTATTGCTTTGAGTCATGGCAGTGTTTTGTTTGAATGTGCCAAGCACGAGTTGCATGCCACAACAGCGTTGAAAAGTCCTAACCGAAAATCTCCTACAAGAATTTCTTTAGTGTTTTATCAGCATCGGAATTTAAATAAATCTAAACACGGGTGGGACGAGCACGAAGAAAAGATGCGGTTACGAAAATTAGACTCTGCAAATAAAAATTTAGAACTTGGTTGTACCGTTCCCGTTAGTACATTGTCAAATGATATAACTACTAAAGAAATGATGATAAGAGTGCCTACAATGACTACTGTTTCATTAACAACTGTTTTTCCAATGTACCCTTGTATGGTTACAGGTCCATACCAAGAGGGGGTTAAAGGTGCATAACAGATACGTTAAGTATTCAATAGGTTTTGCTAAGTATCGTTACCTAATGACATGTATAATTAAGTGAGAATACGCTAGAATCCTGAATACAGTCGATTCTTCTAAAAGATATGTGGAAGACTGTATTAACGTAGCTCCAATATTTTATGCGAATATGTTTTTACCGTTTTATATTTAAAAACATTTAAATTTATTTTTAAAATTGTATAAGTAGTTGAATTTTATGTATAATAACAAAAATATGTTACCTAAACTGATTTTACATTGAAAGTGTACTTTTTATCTCAACGTGTTGTGTTAAAATAACTATTTCTGTTCGTTTAAAAAGTACAAAATTTATTTTTAACATTCTTCTACATATCAATTTGCAATGGATATATACTTGCCCTTATAAAAAGTGACACATATTTATTTATTTGAAGATATTGCAATGTTTAGTTCATTATGGAATTTGTCCAACAATAGTGCCTCGTATGATCTCAGAGCCCATTTCCAAAACCAACCAACAGTACAAAGCTACTATTCCATACTAACACTTGGATATAAATATACATTGACCGCAAGGTCAAAAGTCATGTAGGTTGTATGATTTAGTGTATACTTAACAATTATAATAATATTAAGTATTTATTAGTTAATTTATGTTTAGCTAGTTGAATAATTTGTAGTTACTGGTTTTAAATGTGGCATTTTATTATTATTTATATTGTTTTATTTAAACTTTTAATTATTATTGTACCGCTTTGGTGGTATAGCATGGTGTTCATTTTATTAAGCGTACTGACAAAGATAGTGTAAATATTTAATTATTTTTAAGTACTTCCAAAGTGTTTTTATCTTAAGCAAATTTTGATGCTTCTCTGAATTTAACATCTGCTCAATATTTCGAAATTGATCATTAATTAAACACATCTCCATATATTTCTTTGAGTGAATTATGTAGAAGCGAATTTTTTATGTAAATGGTTGCGTTGATGCCGTACAAACAATCAAGGATATCAAAAACTTAAATGTGGCATAATGTTAAATTCATTGACCTGCACAACTAGATCGGTTAAAGAGGTTGTGCTTAAACTTGGTTTTAAACTAACAAAATCTCATAGCAAACAAAGCACTATTTTGATCAATGAAAATTCTAGGATTATATGAATAGTTTGGCATCAGGTTTAAGCTGACCTCTTCTGTGCATCTTACTCTTTGTTTTTAATGTTTATATTTATTTTATGTAGCGAACAGAAAAAGTAATACTTTAGCTTGTGTGGATAATTATTTCGCATGCCTGTCAATGATACAGTTATTATTCCTACAGTACCATGTAGTTGTGTACAAAGTCGAATCAAAACTATAATTGCACATATATTCACATGCAGATATGTATACATTAAACCTCATATATATTTGTAAAAGGAAAATCGTCATCTATCACAATAAGCCTTGGAGAATACGATATTCATTTGTTTTCATCATAGTGTTATTTTTTTTCCCGTGAAACTACATTAAAAAAATATTTAATAATTGCACGTTGCTATTACTAGGCGTTGCTATGATTTCAATATATGTTATGGTCATACCAATTGAGGAGCATATGTGCGGTAACAGTGTTGCCAAATATGTTTTCTCTGCTACAATAGGAAAAACATATCTGGCAACACTGGGTGCGTATAATTTCGGTCATCACTCAACAGTGTGCCAGATATGTTATTTAAGCTACACACTAACAGTATTGCCAGATCTGCTTTTCCTCTTGTAGCAGAAATAATATATTTGGCTACTTTCTCTGCTATAATAGAAAAAAATATATCTGACAATACTGTTAGTGTGTATAAATCTGATCTGCATTAACAGTGTTGCCAATTATGTTTTGCCTGCTTCAATAGAAAAAATATATCGGGCTACACTGTTATGATTGGCAGCATTTATACGCACTAAAAGTGTTGGCAGATATATTTTCCCTACTACAATAGGAAAAATATATTTGGCAACACTGTTAGTGTAGGTAGTGTTTATAGGCATGACAGTGTTGTCAGATATATTTTTCGTATTGTAGCTGGGAAAATAGCCAGATATGTTAATTCTGCTACAATAGGAAATGCAGATCTGAAATATTGTGTGTACAAATATGATCTACATTCATAGTGTTGCCAGATATGTTTTCCCTTCTACAATCTATATATTAAGGGCAGAAAAGTCGTTCTCAACTTTCCATAGTGAGGGAAACACCAACCTCGAGGCGATGTTGCCAGATGCACAAAATACAATTATTGTATAATCTTATAAACATTATCATATTTTACCATACAAATTATCATATACATTTTTTAAACATTGATATATTCATAAAAAATCTTTATTAAAACATTAAAATGTTACAAAATTTAACAGATTCCAGTAAGTAATTATAACTAGTTTCACATATATTAATAGCAAACCGGAGGCTTAGCCCAAGGGCTCCACTAGTACGAAATATTCTGTTGGTTGCCAGAAATGTATTTAATGTGAATAACATGAATTGTAATTAAAACTATTTATATATTATACTTCTTTTATAAATCATTGTAGAAAAATAATTCAAAAATAGTAAATCTTAAGAGCAAAAATAATTAAATAATGTGAGTATTGTTCTGGGTTGCAAAAACACAGTTTTGAAAACAAGCAAATATTATTTTCTCCTAATGGTTTATTATTGTAAGGGGACATTCTCTTATTTGCAAATAAGTAAGTGAGTACATTACAGTAAGTGAGTACATTACAGTGGTGCCATTTGTTGATGTAGTAATTGAAAATATTTGTATTTGTTTGGAACTGGTCTAAGAAAACTGATTCGGTGGTACTGAAATCAAATTAAAGTTTGCAGCATTAGGTATAATTATTTGTACTCACATCGGAATTTTTATAAAAATGCAAATTATAATTGATGGTTGTACATACTAACTTTTAGAAGTTTATATTTCATTCCAAAACAGTAAATTGTTGAAGTATAAAGTGAATGTACAAGACAGTTTAGGAATACAGGGCTGTGTTTATGCTAGAATGCTGTTTTTTTCAATATTGAAGATTATCTGTTTGTTATTTATCAAAAGTGAAAGACAAACTATAGAATATAAAAGCAATCTGACATATTATGTCTGTGTAATTACTATAACTATTATTACGGACATTCTTCTAAAATGCAGCCTAATATTTTATCAAAGATCCCTTCCTTTTTATTGAGATATAAGTGAAATGGACATTCTGCCATAGTTCGCTTTGCTTCTTGCTGTACAGAATTTTTTTATATGTAATCCTAACTACTATTTTAATGGTATGGAAATGAATTCCTGTTGAAATTTTTATAAAGTTTATTTAAGGATAAATTATCACACTGAATATGGTTTAAATAATTCCTGTTGGTAGCGGTTTAAAGTTTAAACTTTTAATCATCTCAAGTCCGTTTTACTGAAACTTTGATTTTCTGAGTAAAAGCACAACATTGCAAAATTGTGATAGTTTTCTAACACTGAATTAAGCACCTTTTCACTTAAACACAATTACTGATATTAAAAACTTGTGTAAGGCACATCTAGAAATTTTGTAAGTGTATACGGTGTGAAAGATTTTTCACGGCAAAGTAGATATTTCAGCCAAAATAGGAATTGAAACACAAAAACAACAAGTTACGGTTAAAATGTCGACGGGGAAGAAAATTTAAATTTCATCTGCTGTAGTCTTGTTAACTTTTGTTTCGAAATGAGCTCCATTGGTTCTAATACAATTTTTTTGCGCGTGTCTTAACAGGTTAGGGGTTATTGTTTGCCAGGTCTGGCTAATTCCATTTTTCACAAGTGGTAGCATACACTTTTTGTTTAAGATATCCCAAAAAATCCAACATAGTAAGGTCAGGTGACCATGTAGGCCAAGCTACCGGAGCATCATTGGCTATCCAATTAACTAATATGGCTTCCATTATGAAACTAAGCCCCTTACTGTGAAAATCATAATCATGTTGAATTGCCAGTGATAAGTTACTTTTCGAACTCAGTTTGCAGAAAATTGCCAGATCGTTGACCATTAAGGCTCCAATACAAATTGATCCGCCAAATCATATGTTGATTGAATTTGCCACAGATTTTCGATTTTTACCAAAATATGATTAATCACTTCAAATTGTTACTTTTATTATTTTTTATTACAACTTGTGTAATTTCATTGGAAAGATAAGTTTAGGTATTTTTAAAATACCAAAAATATTTCCTATGTTAATAAAAAAAAATAATTGAGATAATTACTGTTTTAATTTTAATTATTTATTTAATTAGACCATCTTATTAGGTGTAGGTACAGGAATGTTTTTATTTAATTTTTTTAATCTTATAATAATGTAAACATATTTTTAAATACTTGTTGTCTAAAACTTCATTTTGATCTTCCCCCTCCCCTCCAAGCGGCCTCAAATAGAGATTCAGTTACTCTTATGATGATGCATAAGCATACAAAAGTATATAAATTTTCCTTAGCTGTAACCCTACTATGTTTATAAATTATAGTTTGATTTGTAGGCTTTGTACCATATACAACTTCTCTGGTTTTACAAAAGAAATGATTTATTTGAGAAATTAAAAGTAATTATCAATATACATTCAGTGTGATAATTTATTTTTGAGAAAATATTTAGCTGTGCATATTTATTGTGTGTTTATAATAGTAGGGATGTCCCTTTGTAGTCTAAAAATATATTTTTGACAAAACAAAATAAATATAGTATTTATAGTATTCTTGATACGCCTATGGAATACCTAATTGTAAAATACTAGTTATGTCTCGATTAAGATAAAAGTTATGAAAATAAAATCATAAGCACAGTTTAGTGTTTGATGCCAAATAACATAAGAGATGAAAAGTAAATATTATTATTATTAATAATAATTTGTATGTGACATGTTCGAGGCTTTGCAGTCCTATCTTTTACTTTCACTTGGTTGTTTTAATTTAATAAGTAAATTCATGTGAACAAATGCACTTCTTTCACTTTATTGATATAAATATTTACATCAATCGTTTTAATCAATTTCTTTCATCTTCAATATGGAATTTGAAAACAGTGCTACAAATTTGTATTCAAAAGTTACTCGCAGATCCTTTATAATAAAAGTAAACAGCGTTGTTAAAAATCTGTTTTATTAAAAAAAAAATATAATATATTGTTTTGTGTAAAATTGATTTATAAGCTATTAAACAGCTTCATTTTACGATAATGAAATACCAATGATATTTTAAGCTAACAATTGTTACCATCGTATAAAAAAGCAAATAAGGTAATTTAATACTTGGTAGGTTATAATTTTCACTGTATAAAAAGCGTGATCGTTCTTTTAACAGTATAATTATAGTGATAAGGATTAAAACCATCTTTCTAATGTCGTTTTTCCTATTTTACAAAAAGATTTTTAACAAAACTGTTTTTACAACACACACTACCAAATACCTTATGTTCATTAGGTTATCCACATTGTACATATATTTTTTTATATACCTACAATGCAATGATGTTGATGTACTAAAAACAAAATAATGAAAGACTTTTGTTATAGGGTATCGTACATTCTAAATATCACCTATTTGTAAATTTCATCCATTTACATTTTACACGCTCACAGTAAGTGTGTGAGTTTACATTTACATTCAGCAATATTTGTTCGTATTTTAAATTTGCATGTAGTAGTAAGATGGTACCCTATAAAATATACAATTATGATCTAAAAGAAACAATCTTTTAAGTAAAATGTAATTTCTAGTTATAGTATTTTTTAGTTTAGAATTAAGTAACAAAATACGTGTATCGTCTTGTGAATACTATTTAATATATAATATATAATTTTGATGTTTTTATTTTATACACCTTGCATATTCTGCTTAAACATGATACTTACCTACAAATTGTCACTGTTTGAATGGAAACATAAGCAACTAATGAGTGTGACAAAGAAAGGGAGATAACTGACGGGGTTCACATATCCATGGCTATTATTAAATTTAATTTAGCAAAATTTTTATACCCAATTAAATATTAAAAGTATTCCTAACTACACACATCCCCACTTGCCCCACCATTATTTTCCCCGCGAAAATCGTCAAAATCCATTTCTACCAATAAAAAATATATAGGTTACTCTCTATAACATTATGTTAATTTCCATTAGTTTGCCACTTATTTTTGGTAAATCCCCCCCCCCCCCCGGAAATTGAGTTAAGGGAAACGCTACTAGCATGACAGTTAACTTCCATATGAAAGTGTTGTACCTTAAGTACATAAGAAATGAAACTGTTCCAACTCTGTTAGAAGAACCTAGAGTCGCAACTTGAAATTGTGGGGGGCTCATATAACATATAATATCATATACAAAATATAAAGATATGAAATAGCTAGTAGCAATCCTATCAGCAAAATTTGGGTTTGGAGAGATCGTGCCAGTAATATGGCACTTAGTTATAACAAAGGGGTGAATTACCTTGCGGTATGAGATAGAAACACATAAGTGAATGTCGGGAAAGAAAAAACAAGTGCAACGGCAAAACTTATTGGTATCGAGGTCGATGGACCAAGAGAGTTTCCCAACACGCCAGTTGCCGTCCGCCGCCCCATCAGAGAAGGGGTCTCTGACGTCGATAATGAATAGGCAGTGGTCATAATGGGCCCCATACCACGTATTGGGCTCTCCGGGGTCACTGCGCTCACAAGGATTGCAAAATGTGATGGCTGTCAGCTGGAGTCCCTCGCTTGACGAGCGACAACTCAGGGCGAAAATTGAAATGGAAGAGGTTATGCCGGTCGTGGCATAATCTCATAAGCAAACTTATAAGCTTTGTGCCTTGTAATAATGATTACAGGAAGTAGGCACATAAAGAAAACCTAATTCGATACTGTCCCACCCACTATACCAAATTGTAGAGAGAAAAAACGAGTGCAATAGCAAAACTTAGAAGTATCGAGGTCGGTGAACAAGCAAGCTTCCCCAACATGCCGGGTCGCCGCTGGCCACCCCTTTCGGGCTCCATACCAAGTATGTTAGGCTCTTCAAAGTAACTTTGTGTATAGCCAACTACCGCCCGCTGGAGTCGCAAACTTGACCAGCGACAACAACCACTTCCAAGTAATACTATTCAAAACTCTCGAAAAAATAAATGGGGAAATTGGTGGGGCTCATGCCAACAATGGCATAATCTCATTAGATAAATAACGAGATGCTTTGAACTTGAGAGGACAAATACGACAACTAATGTGCTATCTATAAATAAATAAGAAACAAATAGCAGTGCTATGAATAAAACTTGGGTTCGAAGAAGTGGTGCCAGTGACGGCATTTGGTCATTAAAAAAAAGCTGGAAACTTTGCAGTTTGAAATTATGACCAAAGAAAAGAATGTATGGCGAGAAAAAGAGTGCAATAGCAAAACTTAGAAGTATCAAGGTCGCTGAAGAAGTAAGCTTCCCAACATGCCGGGTCGCCGCTGGCCACCCCTTTCGGGCTCCATACCAAGTATGTTAGGCTCTTCGAAGTCACTTTGTGTATAGCCAACTACCGCCTGCTAGAGTCGCAAACTTGATCAGCGACAACAACCACTTTCAAGTGATACTATTCAAAATTCTTGAAAAAAAAATTGGGCAAAATGGTGGCTCATGCCGACAATGGCATAATCTCCTAAGCAAACTTGTAAGTTCTGTGCTTTGTAATAATGATTACAAGAAGTAGGCACATAAAGAAGACCTAATTCGATACTGTCCCACCCACTATACCAAATCGTAGAAAGAAAAACGAGTGCAATAGCAAAACTTAGAAGTATTGAGGTCGATGGACAAGCAGGCTTCCCCAACATGCCGGGTCGCCGCTGGCCACCCCTTTCGGGCTCCATACCAAGTATGTTAGGCTCTTCGAAGTCACTTTGTGTATGGCAAACTACCGACCGCTGGAGTCACAAACTTGATCAGCGACAACACTACTTCCAAGTGATGCTATTCAAAACACTCGAAGAAAAATTAGGGAAATTGGTTGGGCTCATGCCGACAATGGCATCATCTCGTAAGAAAAGTAACGAAATGAAATAAATAAATATGAAACAGTTAGGAACCCTTATCAAAAAAAATCAGCCATTTTCTAAACATTTGGAAATGAAAGGTCATAAATGCAATAGTTAACCCCATTGAAAAAGTTGGACAAGAGAATAATGGCAAGAGAAGAAAATGGCTGCCTAATACGCCAAGCTACAGGGAAAAGCTACCCAACCCATGACGCGTTTTCCATTATAAATAATTATAAAATCCTTGTTAAGATTTGTAAATTAGGTAAATTAACAGATGTAGTAGATAAGTACCCTACATTTCCATTTGTTCATGTTACTCATTGTCTGACATACATACGTTTTTTAAACTCCCATCATTACAACAAATACTGTTAAAAAGAAACATTTACATCAGTATATGAAAGAACACAAAAATTTATGTAAGGTAAAGGAAATTTCACTATATAAAAGTTGCATATCTAATAGATTAAAATTACAATGATTTTGAGATTTTACCGCCTAACCCTTCTATTTCCTATGCTAATCCACAAATGAAGAAGTTCATCGGCGACCTACAAAAAAAATTGAGTAATAAGATAACAGAGAATTCACTTTAGACATATCATTTTCGAATTTATGATTAATTAAAATTTTGAAATAAAACAGAGGCCAAAATTTAAATTATCCAAAAATTAATTAACAAAAATTTGAAAAACAAAATTTAGCAATACCTAACTATAATAAAAATATATACAGGGTGAGACTGTTATCTGTATATTTGATCTTAACTGCGTTAATATGACAAATAGAAAAACATGTTTAAAACAAAAGTTGCACAGTTGAACTGGCTCTACATTTTGACGCATTCGGTTGTTTTCTACCTTTAACTGTTTCAATGCAGCAATTTTCATCTGTTTTTTTAATGATTAGCCATATATATTTTATCTGTATCTTATAGAGAGTTTAATTATCTTTTCAATAATGTAAATATTGAAATATATGTATTATGCTTT
The DNA here is from genome assembly GCA_958336395.1 of Ctenicera cuprea. NCBI lineage: Eukaryota > Metazoa > Arthropoda > Insecta > Coleoptera > Elateridae > Ctenicera > Ctenicera cuprea. The sequence goes on along the minus strand of OY284487.1, from coordinate 64,564,371 downwards.
TTTTGAGAAAACCCCAAAAAACTACTAGAGTGCAGTAGGCCATGAACAGATTTGTACAATCACACTTTGACATAAATTGTCAGAAGAGATGGCAAATCCTCACAAATGAATTATTTTAACATAATACCTGACTTGTTTACTTGTAGACAGAGTGTTTGAATCATTGTACCTAGTTTTTTCACTGTATCCACATAAAATGTTAAAAATAAGTTTTGATTTAAAACTTCCTAATTGTACATAAGTACAGTTATAATTAGTCATATTAACCCAATTAGTATGAAATATACATATAACGGCCCCACCCTGTATACTGACTTAAAAAAGTTTGTGTAAAAAAAATTTAAATTATGTACCAATATATCAAAAAACCGCCTGTGTTTGAAATAAAAATTGTAAATGCTCGATGATTGTTCCGATTCTTATTCTGACAGCGACTGTGACTGGTAACTGCAACTGGCATCACGGAATACCACTGCGAAACTGAAGTCCTGTAGTAGCCCTGTCCAGGAATTCAATTCATTGGTGATGAGCACAAAGAAGCACCCTGCAGTTGAAATGTAGAAACTCAATCTTTGTTGCTCACATTATGAACATCTGAAACTTTAAATTGTTTGAAAAATATATTTGCGAACATGATTTTCATCAGTATATAATTTTAATTTCAAATTTAAAACTGAATATTTAAGACACAATTTGGAAAATGCTAAAGTGTGATAAATTGAATAAAAGTGCCCGAGAAAATGGGTAAATGATAATTTGAAAAACGACATTTTGCATTTTGCTCTTTTCTCTGATATAAGTTTTGATGGGTTTATTTTCACAAATAAGCAAAATTATAAGCAAAAAATTGTTTTCTTACAGTAGGCTGTGAAAAACTGTTTCTTGTAGTAGGCTAAAAATTAACAAAACAAAAAAAAACAAAGACAAAAGGCTGCATTTGTTTCCATTGAGGTTTGAGCAGTTTATCTTCCTAAATAACAAAGTTACAAGCGACAAGTTGTTTGTTTGCCCGCGGTAGGCTGTGAAAACACAAAAAAACCGACTGTTTCAGGAAATAAAACAAAATCTGTGTGAAAAAGTGTCTTTATAATGACAAAACCGCTTTGCGCTATCTTTGATAATAACCAAATTATATACAAAAAGCGAAAACAAAAAATTTCAGTTTGTCCAGTCTGTGCTAAAAATAAAGAAAAAATTATAGGATTTGAATGTGAATCATAGTAGTACCTGAGATGCTGAATAATTCTTCTCATTTAACCGAATCTCCATCTCTTACCGTTTACAAGATCCCCATGCATGGACCCTTTATCTTGAACACCCTGTATAACAAATTTATAATTTAATAAATTGTGAAATTATTGATAATTTTGTACATGTTTTGAATTTATTAAATTTTGTTTTGGCTATTTGTAAAAATTTCAAATATACAGAGTGTCCGATGGGAGTTGTATACCATTGGTATCTTGGAAACCATAACAGCTACGAAGTCGGTTAAATGGTGAAAAATGTAGATATTTTAGAACATAGCTGAGCAGCGCTTTTGTTTTTTTGAAATAATGCATGGCTTACTAGATATTTAGAATAACGAAAAACGTCAATTTTGTACATTGCAGTATCTTTGTTAATAATGAAAATAGCAAACAAAGTTAAATGGAAAAGTTGTAAAACTTTTTAGATTTTATAAGATATTATATAATTATAATAATTTTTAAGCAATTCTATTTTGTTTAGTTTTCAAGATAGGGCATAAACTTGTATTTTTTAAATGGCAATCATTGTTAAATTTTCTACTATTAAAAATATATAGGGTGTTCCATTAAAAATAAAATTTATATCACTTCCGGTTAAAACGGAATTCCAAATTAAATTTATGTGTATATTGCCCATAAAATATTTGAAATTAATAATTTAAAAATAGAGAAAATGGCCGGTTATTACATGTTCTCGCGGTCACCAGATATATGAATAATTGTTTAGGACAAAAAATGTATTACCAACAAGACGGAGCTCCTCCTCATAATACCCGAATTGTGAATGACTATTTAAACGAAACCTTTATCAATAACTGGATAAGAACGCAAGGTCCAGCAGCTTGGCCACCCAGGTCGCTCTACATTATACCACTTGATTTTTATTTATGGGGATATTTGAAAGATGAAATTCATAAAAATCACTTTGAAAACGTGTATCAGTTGCGTGGGAAGATCGAAGAAGTATTAGCGGATATGGATGAAAGAATTCTTAGAACAAAAGTAAGGAATAACCAAATAAAGAGAATCGAGAAATGTGTTGAAAATGATGGAAATCACATAGAACACCTCTTATAAATTAATTTAATTCAATGTCCAAACTTAAATAAAAAAGCTTAATTACTAAATCATTTGTTGTATAAGAATAGTATATTATAGACCAAGGTAGAGAAGACATTTTTCTCAGCCGAGCAGAATTATTTCCCGAGATGCGAAGCATCGAGGGAAATATGTTGCGAGGCTGATAAGTCTTCTCTACCGTGGTTTATATATTATTTTTTCCACTACTAGCACCTTTATTCCTTTTATAATTAATTGATTTTACATTAATAAAAAATAAAATTACAAATGCAAATATGCACAAAAATAAAGTAGCCTTGCTTGAAAACAAGATAATAGTTAATTTCAATTGACATTTATGTAAAATATATATTTTATAATAGTGGTTATAAAATGTCCAATTTTGATGATTTGAGTGAAAACTGTACCCCTCCTGAAATTAGGGAAGGTGCAGAAAGTGTTGGTGAACAGTTATTACCAGTAAAATCAAAAGATTTTTACATGAAAGTTTATAATTTGAAATAGGCATGTGAGTACTAGATAGCAATTGTTTTCATTATTAACCAGTAGTTAATAATGAAATATTATTAACCACTAGGAAAGAAATTCATCTTCTTGGCTCTAAAACAAAGTAAATAATGATATCGTTTAATGCTAGTAGTGGAAAAAGATTATAAAAGGCACTTTTAAATATTTGTTCATTGGCACACTATGATATATCTGTCGTTAATTGCTTTCTTATTCAATATTTTCGAAGATTTTAAACATAAGTACTTTTTTTTTTAAATCATGAGGCCGTACGTGAGCACGACTCCATGATTCCCATGCCACCCCCTTACCCGGGCTCAGCACACTAAGTGCTATACACCGGTCTAACATGCCCCACCCCTGAAAGACATGCAACCCAACATACACACCACACACAACATCCATGTAAAAGCCGGATTTAACTTATTCAGAAAAATTTCCGACGAGCAGAGGACTCGAACTTACTGCCGTTGAGAGTCTAGTTTCAAAGCCTGGGACTTTAACCACTAGACCACCCACTGGCCCTAAACATAAGTACTTAAAACCTCATATCGTCAAAAAGAGAAAAAAAGAAGCTTTTTAATGGTATAAAATTTAACAATGATTGCCATTAAAAAAATACAAGTTTATGTCGTATCTCAAAAGCTAAACAAAATAGAATCGCTTAAAAATTATTATCTTATACAAAACTGTGTGCATTCAAAAAAAATATCACAGTTAGCATAAACAGTCGAAGTAGGCAAAGAAGAACAATTAAATTATGGGGATGAAATTAGACAAGTGCAAAGACGTCAGGAATTCTTGGAACTTTTAATTATTAAACGAAGACTAGCATCTGATTATTGTAACATTAGCACAACAATGATTTATTTTACTTTTCCAGTTGAAAATCTTACCTTATATAAGAAGTCACATTTGCAGAAATATCAACCGCTTCTTTTATCACAGCGATTTAATTGCAGGGTGTTCCTTATGTGTTGGAAAAAGGAAGGAATTTCGTACCTCCTGTTGTAAACTGCAAAGAAAATAAAAATTAACCAAAACCAATGAAATATATCTTGTCAGGATCATCCAAATGTTGATAAAAAGTCATAACTTCTGTATAAATTAAATAAAGTATTTTTAACTATCATAATTTTAAAGCATTCGTTTAAGAAGCAAAATTACAGGTATGCATTTTTTGTACTTGCTTTATAGAAATGCCTGTTTATTTTTAAGTAAAACGAGTATCCATTATTCATATACACACCATATGCGTTTAGCACTGCCCGTAATTACTTTACATTTTCAAACGCTTTTAACGATACCTTCTTTTTACAATAAAGATTTTGAAACGAAATGACGCGCCGCCCTCGCCCCTGGTTATTGTAAAAAAACATTCGCTCCAAATACTGCAAACAAAATAATAAATAGGCTGTGCCAAAACGCGATAGGATCGCGTCGTTGCGTAATGTTGGGACAGTTTCGGATTTACTTTACAGGATGAATTATTAGTGCGCGATTGTTTTCTAACGTCTTTATTATGGCAGATACAAAACGATTGTTAAGAGAAAAATTGTTTGTTTGGCTACTGTGTATAATTTAAAATTATGACCAATTATACAGGATGTAATTGCAATTTTAAATGGAATACTCTTTATATTATTGCATTTTTAAATTCTATATAAATTATAAATATAAAAGTATCAAGGTCCTATAATTGTAAAATCGTGGCTTTTGAGTAACCTTTTTTCAAAAATTTTGTCATTTGTAAACTAATAATACGGCGAAGACTTTGTGTTATTTTTCGCCGTATCATATCCAACTCCACTTAAAGATGGATTTCTACTCTAGTATGTAAACTAATATTTTGATAATTAATTTTTTAGATACTAAACACGTCCGCTCACCTGTATTTTGTGCAGCCTATTAACACATTATACAGTGTTCAGCGGTATGTTAAAAACGGCAAATTATTACATAGGGTGTTCATAATTTAATGTCCATTTTGCAAAACTTCAAATGTCAATAACTTTTGTTTTTTTTAATTGAACACCCGGTATATTTTAACACTATCAAATGTACAATTAAATTCTCTTCCAATTTGATTGAAAATATCAAGTTATTCCTTAACAAAACAAAATATATAGGGTGAGTCATTCAAGTGTCACCCCCTCCCAAATTATTTTCTAAATTATTGAGGACATCAAGTTACTTCAAATTAAAATATACAGGGTGAGTCATTAAAGTGTCACCCTCTCCCCACTCACTATTTTATAAACTATTGAGAATATCAAGTTATTCCTTAATAAAACAAAATATACAAAGTAAGTCATTCAAGTGTCGCTCCCCTTCCAAACTATTTTCTAAATTATTGAGAACAATAAGCTACTTCAAAATAAAATATACAGGGTGAGTCATTAAAGTGTCACCCTCTCCCCACACACTATTTCAGAAACTATTAAGAATATCAAGTTTTTTCTTAATAAAAGTTGTTTAGAGCACTTTATGCCACACTTCAATATTTTTTCCACATGTGAATATAAAATATAAATGCTCTAGCTTCACTCGAAATGCTCAGTCAGCAGCTTTTTTTTTCAGTCAACAAATTAAAAACGCCTAAACTTAGTGAATAAACATCTCTACAATTAACATTAAAAACTTCTGAACACCCTGCATATTAGTAAATTGTTCGCATTGTAATTCGGTTTATATAGGCCAGACAATTAGAAATTTTGATATTAGGTATAAAGAACACGTGCGTTGTTACAAATACAAAAACCCACATAAATCCCATTACGCTAAACACTTACTAGAACACAATGATTTAATGTCATCTAATAACACCATAAAATGTTTACACTTTTGTGATGATAAACGTAAATTAGATATAGTAGAAGCTTTTGAAATTCACAAACATTTAAAAACTGTACCGTTAATGTACGAGCAAATTGATCTCTTAAATTCTCCTCTATTGGACTTTTTTGAATAAGAAATCAAGTCATCTGCAGACGATTACCGAGATCAAGTCACCAAGTTCTATTGCTATAACAACACTAACTGTTTACTTTTTCATATAACCTTTGACAATGTATTAGTGCGAGATTGTTTTCTAACGTCTTTATTATACAGGGTGTTCATTTGAAAACTTCCCACCCCCAATATCTCGGTGCACAAGGCTTTCTGAAAAAATCGCCGAGACACGTCAACAGTATTAGCGAGGAGGACATATTTTTACATAATAGTGACATAAATCGTTTCATCCCCCTACCCCCCAGAGCCGCCCCCTTAAAAATTTTAAATGGCAAGGGGGGTTATGTGATACCTCATTTGAAAGGTCTTCATATTGCCTACATTTTGGAGTTTTGTTTTTTAAAATCGGTCGATTCGTTTTTGAGATATTAAGGGAAAAGTGTTTGAGTTTGTTAAAACAAAAAGGAGCGTGTATACTTATTGATAACATTTTTATTTATAATCAGTATTAAAAATACAAATAATTATTGGAAGTAAAAAATTATTTGGAATGTTATTATCTTAATAACTGCTCAAAATGTTGTCCATTGTTGGCTAAGCAACAATATAACCGTTGTTCAACGTGTTCTCTGACGTTTTGGAAAACATGTCTTGGAATTGATCGACATTCTTCAATTATTCGTTGACGGAGCTCGGCTATACTTTGCGGTTGAGGCGTATAAACAACCGATGTTAAATGGCCCCACAGAAAAAAATCTAAGGGAGTTAAGTCGGGGGACCTAGCTGGCCACTCTATAGCTCCTCTTCGACCTATCCATTTACCGGGAAATGTATTCTGCAACCACTGCCGAACCGGTAAGACATAATGAGGAGGGGCACCGTCCTGCTGAAAGTATAGTTGTTCCTCATCAAGTAGTAAATTACCATCTGCATCACGTTGATTTTCAACTGCTTCAGTTATTAGTGGATTAATAGCAATTTCCAACATGTCCAAATACACTGCACCATTCAAATTTCCTTCGATGAACAAAGGTCCAATCACTTGATCTCCTAAAATACCTGCCCACACATTAAGTTTTTCGGGATACTGAGTATGTCCTTCTGTAAAAATGTGTGGATTTTCGTTACTCCAATATCTACTGTTATGTCTATTTACAAATCCATTTAAATAAAATGTGCATTCATCACTGAAGCAAGTATTCTTCAATATTTCATTATTATTATTAATCATGCCAGTCATTTGTTCGCAAAATTCAATTCTCCTGTCAAAATCGTCTTCATTTAGCTCATGGCAGATTTGCATTTGGTAGGGATGAAATTTATGAAGTTTTGCTACTTTATGAACTGAACCTAATTAAATGTCAGTTGCGGCGGCAATTTGGCGGAGCGAACTTCTGGGGTTTATACCAAAATGTCCTAATATCTCAATTTGAGTGGCCTGATTTAAAACTCTGGGTTCAGTACGTTTTCTATTCAAAACAGATCCAGTCTCAGTAAAATTTGCTATAAGGTCTAGGACATACCTATGGGACGTGGACTTATCTGGATGCCGTTCATTAAACGTAGCTGCGGTTTGTCGAGCACATTGATTTTCAGCCCCATAAATTAACACAATTTCAACTTTTTCACCCAAAGTGTATCCCATTTTTAATAATTATCAAGAGAACTTTACAAATTTACTAAATATCAATACGCGCCACACTAATTAAGCAGTTTAAACAAACATCAACTATTAATGCCAAACACTTTGACAAGTACTGACAAGAAAAATATCCAATAGTGCATTATGACAACAGCCTACTATGCGTTTTACAAGCTCCTTTCTGTTTTAATAAACTCAAACACTTTTCCCTTAAAATCTCAAAAACGAATCGACCGATTTTAAAAAACAAAACGCCAAAATGTAGGCAATACAAAGACCTTTCAAATGAGGTATCACATAACCCCCCTTGCCATTTAAAATTTTTAAGGGGGCGGCTCTGGGGGGTAGGGGGATGAAACGATTTATGTCACTATTATGTAAAAATATGTCCCCCTCGCTAATACTGTTGACGTGTCTCGGCGATTTTTTCAGAAAGCCTTGTACACCGAGATATTGGGGGTGGGAAGTTTTCAAATGAACACCCTGTATATCAGATAGAAAACAAATGTTAAGAAAAAAATGTTTGTTGGGTTGCTGTGTAGATAACTTAAAATTGTTACCAATTATAGTGAATGTGCCTGTACAGCACATTACTATGTTATTTTAAATAGAACACTCTGTACATTATTGCATTTTTTAAATGCTACATTTAATTATAAATATAGAAGTATAAAGGTTCTATAATCGTAAAATTAGTGGCTTTTAAGTTATTTGGCGTTTTTCAAACATTTTAGCGTTTGTAGACTAATACTTTAGATACTAAAAAGTTCGCCCATCTGTATTTTGTACAGACTATTAACACATTATACAATATTCTGGGGTATGTTAAAAACGGCAAATTATTACATATGGTGTTCATAATTTAATGTCCATTTTGCAAAACTTCCAATGTTAATAATTTTTGTTTTTAAAATGAAACATCCGGTATGTTTTAACACCATCAAATGTAGAAGTAAATTATCTTTTAATTTAATATAGGGTTTTGTATAACAAATATTAATACTTCTGTGGTTCTGTGGAAACGCTCAGTACTAACGATTAAGTTAATTGTTTTTTAAAGTTACGTTTCTTACTCGTTGTTTCATTTTAACAATGTTTTTGTGTTTGTTTTAAAATGTAAAACCATTCGATTTTGATATGTCTTTATAATTAATGCCTATAAGTTTCATAACGTCAATTGTAGTCGAAGGGTGTACTTATTATTTCATATACTTGATCCCTTGATTTTGGCGCGTAGTGTATTAGCCTACCAACGCGCAACGTCAAAATTTTTTAAAAAAGCCGAATAACTCAAAAATGTTGGCTGCAATCTTTGGTATCCTATCTGGTATTTCTTCGTTTTCTGTTTGCATTCTTTCATCGCATCGTCCATTACGGCCAGAAATAAAAGCGGACTCAAGATACCCCCTTGCCTGACTCCTATCTTGGTTACAAACTCGTTTGACTGGATGTTTCCTGTTCTCACGCAGTTTCTGGTTGTGTTATAAAAACTCTTTATGGCCTGAATTAGATCCTCGCTAATGTTTCTTTTCTTTAGGACTTTCCAAATTTCTTCTCTCTTGATTTTGTCAAAGGCCTTTTCTAAGTCTATAAATACCAGGTATAATTTTTCATTGTATTGTATCGTCTTCTCTATCAGCTGTCTCACTACAAAGATCAGGTCTTGGGTCCCCCTCCCCGTTCTAAAGCCACACTGCTCCTCTTCCAGGTTTCCCTCTAGTTCGGATCTCAACCGTTTCTCTAGTATGCTTTCATATAATTTACTGGGTATACTGAGCAGCGAAATCCCTCGGTAATTGCTGCACTCTCTGCTGTCGCCTTTTTTATGGATTGGGACTATGGCAGCTACTTCCCAGTCCTTGGGGATCTTCTTGCTATTCCACGCCTTCGTGATAACTTCCATTAATAAGTCCGTACCTTCCTTTCCTAAGTACTTTAGCATTTCGGGGGTTACACCATCGCACCCGGCTGCCTTACCTAGTTTCAGTTTTCTTATGGCAATGTCTAATTCTTCGTAGCTAATTTGGTTAGCTTCAGCAGGTCTCTCTGCCGTTTGCACGTTTTCCTCTCCTTGCATTTCATCCCCTGCCATAAGGTCTTCAAAGTACTCCTTCCAGCGTTCTTTAATTTCAGCCTGTGTAATCGCTACCTCCTTGTTTCTCTTCAGTATTTGTCTTAGTGCTTGTGGCTTATTTTCCCCTTGTCTTTTAAGTACCCTGTAAAATAGTTTCTGATTAACTCTACTTTTTTCTTCCATTTTCTACCCGAACTGATTCCAACATTCTTGTTTGGCCTGTATCACCACCTCCTTGGCCCTTAACCTTTGCTGTTTGTATTCTTCATAACTATGCGTTGTTTTCTCGATTAGGTGTTTTTTCCATAGCTTTTTCTTTTTTGCTACTTCTTGCTTAACTGTATCAGTCCACCAAGCCGTTTGCTTTCGGCCAGGGATCGTCTTTGTTGTTCCACATGCATACTCTGCGGACGTTAGCATTGCCTTTTTTAGTATTTGCCACTGGTTCTCTATGCTGTTGCTGCCTTCTTCGCCTTCTGATTTTTCTATTTCTAGTTTCATTCTGTCTTGGTACAATTTCTGTGTCTCTTTGTCCCGTAGTTTGTGCGCTCTAATTTTTTCTATTACTTTTGTGACTTTCTCAGCTGCTAGGTTACTTTCTTTCGGGGATGACATTTCTTGTAGTACGGCCAAGACCAAGTAGTGGTCGCTTCCAATTTCAGATTCTCTCTTGACCTTCACGTCTCTTATCGATTTCCTCATGCTTTTTGGCACAATCACATAATCTATGATTGACCTTTCTTTCCTTGTCGGTTCCTCTCTTGTGAACTTGTGGATGTCCTTGTGTTGCGTACAGATACGATATGGAAACAAATTGTACAGGCTATCGCAAGTTCAAATTTTCGCTGCTTGTTTCCTTAGAAATCTAACAGTCAGTGAACTGTACAACCTTATAAATATAAAAATGTACACTTTCTCAAATACTAATATGGGAAAGTCCACTCGAAGTTAACACTTTAGCTTTTTTTCGGATTATTTTTGAAACTTGTTGTTGACTCTGCTATTGGATATTATTAACAATAACAAAATATTCTAATAATAACAAAAATACAAAACTTTTTAAAACTATTTCTTATCTCTGATAGTTTTTGAAATCTCTAGGGTTGGCAAAATTAAAGTTTAGGTTAAAAAACAACCATTTAAAACCAAAAGTAAAACTCTCCAATGTTTAATAAATCTGTTGAAGACGTGGAAAATAAACGTCGTTTCTGAATATAGTTTTACATTAACACCATTATTTAAAAAAAATCAACATTTGAAATTTTAAGAAAAATATTATAAGACAGGGTCTTAAATACTCCCTAAAGTAACCACACCCAGGGACAATTAAAATCCAAACTGGGCCAATGCACAGGTGCTGTCCTGTTTTAATAATATTTTTGTTAGGGGCGAAATAATAGGTATGATATCCAGCTGTGCATTCTTGTTTATTTAATTTTAAATGCGGAGACCCCCTCGAGTGGCATTAGGGCGCTTCATCCCATGTTCACGCCTCGATAAGGGGATTTTAAACCTCCCATTGTTGTACTGGACGGAATTATGTTCTGAAGGACTTTATCCTGCTCGAATTCCATTTAAAATCACGCGCTATACAAGCAAAATTAAAACCATTAAAAAGTTAAATATTTTTTTTTCTGAAACTGCAAATTTTTGCTGCTTATTAATATAAATACTATACATTTTTTTAATGTAAAAAGACAATCCTGTTTTGCATAATTGAAAGGCTAATTCCGACAAAGCATAATATTCAAATATTGAAACATAATCTTCAACTGCGTGAAAATATGCAAAAGTCGATTCAAATTCATTAGCATTATTTGTCGGTGCTCTTTGTGTAAGCAGAATAATCTGCACATAGGTATAAAATATTTGGTAAATTACCATTTTTAGATTATGTATCTCTGTTATTCAGAGTTTCCAAATAGTTAAAACTTGAATCAACATTTTGCGGAACAATCTTGACAACTGTAGAGTTGCAATATGGCTGCGTTTAACCAATCACAATGCTTAAATTGTATTAATAGTTGCGGGTTACACATTTCCGCAGTGTAAGGACTCGGCCTTAGTTTAGAATACCATTAGAATTTAGTGTTGTAATTTCGATCTTTAATTTTACATTTAAAGTTTCAGATGTTCATAATGCGACCAACAAAGATTGAGTTTCTACATTTCAACTGCAGGTGCTTCTTTGTGCTGATCACCAATGATCTAAATTCCTGGACAGGTCTACTACAGGACTTCAGTTTCGCTGCCAGTTGCAGTTACCAGTCGCAGTCATTGTCAGAATGAGAATCTGAACAATCATCGAGCGTTTACAATTTTTATTTCAAACACACCAGGTGTTTTGATATATTGCTACATATTTTGAAATTTTTTTATACAAATTTCTTTAGGTCACAGTATGCAGGGTGAGGCAGTTATCTGTATATTTCATCCTAATTGGGTTAATATGACTAATTATAACTTCGCTTGTCTCGTAATGAAACCATTTTTGATATTTCAATAAGTAATTTTAATTCATAACTGCTAATGTTTACAATTTATTTGTGCAATAAGTTAAATTAACAAACAAAATATAGTTCAGTTCAAAGTACAATTATTAATTTTTAAAATCGCTTTTGGAAAGCTTACAAATTCTATTTCCTCCTATCAATAACTTTCTTTTCAAAAGCACAATTTAGGATTATTTGTCTAAAAATTAAAAGAAAATGACAGTTCACCAAGTAAATGGTGCTCTTTCACGTAATATGCGAACACCATGTTTCTCCCACTCCGTAGAATGAATCCACAACTCGTGTGCTGTTTCCAGACATGACATTATTGAAGCACCTTTCCATGCTGCCATCGCAGGATCCATGTCACGAGGGTTTGTTATTATGTCAAGTTGTTCTAAAATTAGTTTGTATTAAAAAAGAATAGTAGACATCCTACTTGGGAATATTAACTTTCAAACTTTTAGTGTGTTCAAGCAAGTATCTAGGAGACTGCTTAGGGTGTTACAGCACCCTTTCTGGCAACAAATTTTTTTTCCTGGTCGATATAATTAAAAAATATAGTCCAGCGTCATTAGTTTGGAAACAAAATTAAAGTCGAGTGTAAAAAATAAATTCAAATTGTTGATTACCAGCTCCTAATACTAATACTAATAATACTATATGAATAACGATTGTGGTAAAAATCATGACAGAAATTTGTTAGTTAATTAAAATTGGTAGAGAAATATTTTAAATTGTCCCTCGAGCTTTAATCATCTGCCTATCCAAAACATTTGCAAAAGTGTAATTTTTTGTAATTTTAAAGTTGTACAGTTCACCGACTATCAGATTTCTAAAAAAACAAGCAGCAAGAATTTGAACTTGCGATAGTCTGTGCAATTGGTTTCCGTATCGTATCTGAACGCATAGTAGCAGCGACTTAACTGCACGAAAGCAAGGTAAAGTCCTCGCCCTACAACTAATTGCTATAATAGCTTTATGAGGAGTCATCAAAAATATGCAAAGAAAGACAAATATATTTTTTAACTAGAGCTAATTAATAGACGTAACGTAACTGCCAGAAATTGTGTTGTTGATATTAAAAAGGTATCATTTTTTTATCTTCATTTGTAAATAGTTAAAAATTCTTGCTGATCCTAATAAAGTGTTTCAAATAGTCTATCGAACTGATAAAAGTTTATAACGATCGGCGTTTGCGTTTATGAATGAATAATAATTACATTTCAAATTTTTTGAAAATAAAGGCGTCAGAGTAAAATTTGGGAAATTAATAAAAAAATGAATTTGTAGTACACTGCAAGCTCTATCGGCCCAGAAAGTTTAAAAAAAATCGTGTGGTCAGTTTTAGAAAAGTATTTTTTTGAAAAATTTCAAAATTTTAAATCAGCGACATTGCGATCGTTTTTGGATCATTGTACTTCATCGTATACTACCCACAAAGGGCTCTCCAATAAGTTGTTGCTGATCCCGATCAGACAATACTTTTTGAGGAAATGGGCGTTAAAGTCGAGATTTTCGAAAAGTTATGTAAAAAATTTTTGATTTGACCTGTTTTTCTCTCATATCTCGTGCTCAATTTTTTTAATTTATCGTTGGAAAAAAATGCTACTATAAAAACATGTGTAACTTCCATTTCCAATTTTGGATTATTTTGAAAAGCTTAACTACAACTACAAGGTTCGATATACCTCTTGATTTAAAGTTTCATCAAAATCGGTCTGGTACTTTCGCCAATAGAGACAATGAAATGAAAGAACAGCCTAAGACAAGTCAAAAACTTTTTACCGAACTCTTCAGCTTCAAAATGGCGCCTGATAAAACTTTTTGAAAATCTCGAGTTTAACGTCCATTTACTCAAAAAGTAGTTATCTGATTGGGATTAACTAAAACTTGTTTGAAAGCCCTTTGTACGTAGTAGAGCATGCAATCCCGGGATCGGCAATCCCGGGATCCCGGCCGATTTTCTGGTCACGAAAATCCCGGGATTACCCTACAGTCAATCCCGGGATTTTCGGTATTGGGCTAACCTTGATTTATGTTCGAGCTCAGCTGTACTTTCCTGGCGCCATACGCGTGTCTCGTGTTATACTATTAGTCTGCGCTCGGTACTTCCCCAATTCAGTTCGTTCGTTTTATTTGGGTTTATGTATTGTGCAGTGACCAGTGTGGTATTATCGGTTGTTGCCGTTGCTTGTTACATGGTGCTCTGCTATGTTACTGTTACACAATTATTACTGAGGAACTAGTGTGTTTTCACTAGAAGGGGATCATTTTGAAGGTAACAGCTAACATCAGGCAGAAGAAGCAAATTTAACTAACGATGATGAAGATAAAAATGAAGGAGATCAAGAAGGGGGCGGAAGCCTAGAATTTTGTGAAGATGACCCTCAGTACCAGCAAGAGGAGATCTTTCAGATTTCTGATAGATATAATATTTACTCAACCATTCTCGAAGTTAGGAAGATAATTAAAATTTTTGGAAGATCGCCCACAAAAAATGACCTGCTCCAAAAATATGTGAATGATGACCATAAGAAAGAACTTAAGCTCATTTTGGACTGCAAAACAAGGTGGAGCAGTCTTTTCCTAATGTTGCAACGTTTTGTGCTTTTGGAAAATAGCATTAAGAAAGCACTGATTGATCCGAAAATGGCGATTTTATCAGACCCTCAATTTCAGCTCCTGAAAGATTTAGTCGCGCTATTGGAGCCTGTTAAATATATCAGCGTGACGCAAACCTGTGCACATCGGACACGGCCCTGAAGTTCATGCTACAGGAAATTTAAAAAGTTAATTCACTCTTAAGCGCCGACTTACAAGTCACTAAAGCGAAGAATAAAACAACGTCGCACTGTTTTTTCGGGAATTCTGCGATATCTCCATAACTCTAATGACAGTGACAGAAAATTTCAAGATGAACTTTTTGAGATTCCAAAGAAAAAAATTATCAGGCTCGAGTTAAAGAAACTGATAAACAGGTTAAGAAGTTCACACAATCAAGAGCAAGAAGATGATGAGGACGATAATATACCGATTTCGAGACTTTTAACAGAAACTGCAACAGAACCTACAGAAGCCAGCTCGACACTCACGGAAAGACTAAGGGAAGCCTTAAATACAACCATGAAACCCTGTTCACAGCCACAAAATATTCTTTTGTCGACAACTTTGAAACAAAAAATGCTTTTATTTGAAAATAGTGGAACCCGCGGACTAAACTTGCAACTTGCGTACGATTATTTATTATCAATACCTCCGACAAGCGTCGAAGCTGAAAGAGTTTTTTCACCAGCGGGTATTCTTTGCACAAAAATTAGATCAAGTCTTGGGGACAAAACCCTTGACAGACTCATTTTATTAAGGAATTGGTTTAAAAATTATTGAAAACATTTATAATACCTAGACTTAACTTTTTACTTTTATAATATGAATAATACATTTTGCAAATAAAACTTTTATAATAACAAAAATTTTATGATGAGTCCAAAAGTCTTTAATTGTCGAAACAGGCGGTCGGCAATCGCATGCCAACGCTCATATATGTTTTTTTATGCAAGATCGCATACGATGTCGGATCGTGGTTTTAGAATCCCGGGATCCCAGGATTAACCAATCCTGATCCCAAAATCCCGGGATTGAAAATATGGTCCGGGATTGCATGCCCTAGTACGTAGTATACAATGAAACAAAATTAATTTCAGAAGTCTGAAAACGATAGCAAAATCTAAGTCGACTGGGCTTACCAAGGTCAAATAAATATGACAGGTGAACATTAAATGTAATAGCTTAAAAATAAATGTTGGAACATTTATTTAAATCTGTAGAGGTTTATTTAAATCTGTAAAGGTTTATTTAAATCTGTGAAAATTTATTAAATATTGAAAAATTTAAAACAAACATGTGAAGATTTATGTAAACACATACGAATTTAATAAATATTTGAAAATTTAAAATAAATGTTATAAGATTTATTTAAATCTCTAATGCTTTATTAAATGTTGGAATATTCAAACTAAATGTTTAAGAATTTATTAAAAACTACAATGATTTATTAAAATAAAAATCATTTAGCTAAATGTGTGTATATATAGTAAATATTGGGACAATTTGCCTTAAATACCGTAAAATGAACAGCAAATTTTCACATTATACTGCGCCCCATACATACAACAGTGTTCTTAAATCATGTGGTCTTTTTCGTCTTCGACACTCTTTTAATAAATTTGTTAAAAAACCCTTTATAAATGTTAGTAACTTTCAATGTAAGCAGTACCTACATGTTGCAAAAAACATGAACATACCTGCTCTGTATAAATAGGGAATTTGAAGTGAAATTCTATTTTGCAACCATGTTCCTATTCCAGAAAATTTCATTCCTCCGCCAACTACTAAAATGCAGCCATACATTTTTCGTTTTAAGTCTTCACTGGCTGAAAAATGTTTAACTTAATTAGTTAATAGAAATGCAGCAATATATCAAGAGATCCAAAAAAAACTGATCCTCAGCGGGCTGTGGAATGAAAAGTCACGTCTTTGCTGGACTAAGGGAATGTTTATAATGTCAGATAATAATTAAAACCTAACCTGAGACTGACATTATAAACATTCCCTTCGTCTAGTAAAGACGTGACTTTTCATTCTACAGCCCGCTGAGGATCAGTTTTTTTTGGATCTCTTGATACAAGTACAAACATTGGTTTTCATTTCTTAGAATTGTTTTAATGAACTGAAATCAAGAAACCTACTAAAATACACAGATTTCTAATTCTATTAGAAATCTGTGCTAAAATACTATATTAAAACAACCGCAGATGAGAAAAGTTGCATCATTACCTTTTTCTATCCTAAAAAACTAGAGAAAGAATTGCGAATTTCAATACTTACGACATCTGTCAATGCTCTGTAACACTGCTTGATCAAGACCTAAAATTTGACCTGGATTTACTATAAAATCTCTATCAGCGTTAGAGACTACCATGTCAATTGCATCAACTACAATATCGTCCTCATTAGCATTATTTGGAGCACCAGGTTGCTCCAAATATTGTTCATTTAAAATATCAGAAGATGGTTCTAAATTTTCCTTCATCCCTTTTCTCTTCAAATTCATTAAATATGTTAACATACGGAATTTTAATAAATTCGTAAACTTACCCGTGTTTCTCTTAAATAATTTTCATCGTGGGGGTCTTCCGGATCACCTAGTGAACGTTTTTGTGTGTGGACTGTCTTTGCACCGGTTATACCAAATAATTCTGGACTAAACAAACTTAAGGGAGCTACTATACATTCATCCCCAACCTGTATGGTGTACTGCAGAATTGGCTTGTTAGGCTGTTTTAATACGAAAGTTTTTTCTTGAGATCCACATATATCCTAAAATTAAAAATAAATTAAATATTTGATCAAACTGCAGGAACTCACATAAATATAGGCAGAAAATAGCCAAAGTCATCGATGCTAGTAAGGGAGAGCCTAGATTTAATCATTCATATAATAAGTGTCTAACAGGCCACCCACCCACTATCTTTTACGGCTAAACCATTGAACCTACATAGATAAGATAAACAATTTGTTATATAAATGGTACAAGAGGTATTTAGTAAAAATATTTATAAATTTTTTGAGGCTCGTGAAAAGGTAGTTTTGGGTTTCTCGAGATTTTCAAATATAACTCATACCTCATGTAAAAGGTCTTCTTAAACCAAACAACTTAAGCAAAAGAAAATATTGAGAGCTCAAATTATTTCAAAATGGCGGCCATTACACGATCCTTTTCCCAACCGCACATGAACTATTGTACCAAGAAAATTGTTACTGATCCTTAAAAGTCCATTAAATTAGCTTTCCAACGATGTACCATATGAGGACAAAAACTAAATATTAGTACCCCTCTCCTCCTCAAAAGAGCGGGAACATTCAAAAGATATTATATCAAAAATCTTCAAGACGAAGGGTCAAGTAATCTCATTTTAAAGGTCCCATCAAATTGAACAATTTTTGTATTTACAGTTTTTCGATATCTCTCACCATCACAAAATGGCGGCCCAATTTATAAAAAATTAACATCCTATTATCAGATGAATTGCTCGCTCTATCACATCTAAGGCAGTGAAAAAAATATTTTGCTTATTTGTAAAGTCTATTCACATAAGATTTAAATCCACGTGTGAGTTAAAGTTGGGCAACTCAACATCGCACTCGCAAATCACCAAAAAAATTTCTGTTTCACTCCCTAATATGAGGGAGCATAAATGAAGAAAGGGAAAATGAGGAAGGAAATCAACAAATACAAGAAATAACGATGGAAGAGATAGAAGAAGCACTAAGAAACATTAAATTAGGAAAAGCAGAAGGAGCAGACAACATAGAACCGGAGATGATAAAGTGGATGGGGGAAGAAGGAAAGAGGTGGCTAGCCCTAATATGTAAAGAAGCATGGGAAAAGGAAAGGATTCCCAAGGACTGGGAAAACAATTTAATACTACCAATTCATAAGAAGGGCGACCATACAATGTGTGAAAACTATAGAGCGATCTGTCTATCTTCAGTAGGATTCAAAGTATATACAAGAATAGTAGAGAAAAGACTAAGAAAACAGGTAGAAAAAAAAAATGGAAGACAATATTAGCATAGTGAGAAACCTAGTAGAAAGAGCAATGGACAGTGAAGAACAACTATACCTGACATTCATAGATTTAAGAGCGGCATTTGATAGGATAGAAAGGGAAGAAATATGGAGAAGCCTAACTGACCTTAAAATTGATAGGAAGCTAATACAAGTAATAAAAAGTGTCTACCAAAGTGTAATAGCAAAAGTACAGATAAATGGACAAAGATCAGAGGACTTTGAAATGAAAAAAGGGGTGAAGCAAGGGGACAGCCTAAGCCCGCTGCTGTTTGTTATAGTAATGGATAGGTTAATAAAAAATACAAAAGGGAAAACGGAACAAACAACAATAGGGTATAGAAACCTCACACCCACAAAACTAGATAGCCTACTCTACGCGGATGATATAGTATTAATAGCCAAGACACAAAGAAAAATGCAATCCATAGTAGATGTGTGGGCAGAAGAAATTGAAAATCTAAAAATGGAAATTAACACAAAAAAAAAGCAAAATAATGATAATAAATGACAACAGCAGAACAGAAGAGGAAAGAAAAATTTTATGTAAACAAAAGCCACTGGAAGAAGTAACAGTCTACGAATACTTGGGAAGTGTGATAACAAAGGACTGAAATTTAGATCTGGAAATAGCTAAGAGAAGGCAAAAGGCAACAAACATATAGGTACCATGCAGTAAATAAAACCATTTTACAGTAAAAAGAAGTAGACATGATCACAAAGAGCCGAGTGTACAATGTAATTGCCATACCAACGATTTTATACGCAAGTGAATCATGGGTGTCACTGAAAAAGCACGAATCCCAATTAAATGCTATCGAGATGAAATTCCTGAGGAAAATAGCGGGAAAGACAAAGTTCGACAGAGTAAGGAACACACAAATAAGGAACATGATGAAACAGGAACATATCGTGGAAAAAATGGAGAATAGACAGTTGAATTGGTATGGCCACATAGCAAGAATGGACCCAGAAAGAATAGTCAAGAAAGTGATGGAGACAGGAAAAGGAAGAAAAAGAAAGAGAGGCAGACCGAGGAAATCCTGGATGGAACGGATAGAGGAAGTGGGGGCAAGGAGAGGAAAAACCCTAAGGGAAATGAAAGCCTTGGCACAGGACCGACAGAAATGGAAGAAGTGGATTAAGGAATCTGGGAGTATGAATCCCAATCCGACGCTCTAAAGGGCAAAAGGATGCACGAAGAAGAAGTAAAGTCTATTCACATAAGATTTAAATCCACGTGTGAGTTAAAGTTGGGCAACTCAACATCGCACTCGCAAATCACCAAAAAAATTTCTGTTTCACTCCCTAATATGAGGGAGCGTAAATTTTTATAAATTAAGCCGACATTTTGTAACGGTGGAAGATACCGAAAAACTTTAAATACCAAAATTGTTCAGTTTAATGGGACCTTTAAAATAAGGCATCACTTGACCTCTGGTCCCTTCGCGAATTGTGACTGAGGGTCCCCACCGAAGAAGGCAAAAACCCAATCTTATGCAGGTAAATTGATGGCAACCATTTTCTCGGTTGGAAGGAATCTTGCTGATTGAATATATGAAAAATGGGTCTGTAATAAATGGAGAGTGCTGTGGAAAGACAATAGATACTTTAAACAAAGCACTGAAAGAAAAATAGCCGCCATCTTGTAGGTAAAGGAATTTGTTGCTGCACCAAGTTAAGGCTGCCACCTTACAGTCCGACATGGCTCCCTGTGACTTTATTTTGTTCATTTATTTAAATCTGTGAAGATTTATTAAATATTGAAAGAGTTAAAATAAATATGTGCAGATTTATCTAAATACATAAAGATTTACTAAATAAATATTTAACTATTTAAAATTAATAGTATATTAATAAAATAAAACACTTGGCAATTGTTTTACAAATTGTGAAACGATTACCAAGTGTTTTATTTTATTAATATACCATTAATTTTAAATAGTTAAATATTTATTAATAATGTTTCACCGCGTGCCTACCACACAATCAATTCAAAAGATTTACTAAACATTTGAAAATTTACAATAAATGTTCTAGATTTATTTAAATCATTAATGCTTTATCAAATTTTAGAATATTTAAATTAAATATTTAAGGATTTATTTTAATCCACAAAGATTTATTAAAATAAAAAGCATTTAACTAAATCTATGTATATATAACATATATTGGGACAATATGCTGTAAATAACACGAAATACACAGCAAATTTTCACTTTGCACTTGGCACCTCATACAGTTGAAGAATTTTTCTGGGGCACATTTAGAAATAGATAATTACCAAATTCACATGACAAAAGTCTTCCTTTAACTTTCGCAACAGCATTGTATCTAATTTGTTTTTATCACTACAAATCTTGTATGGGAATGCACATTTTTGTAATAACCAATAGAATACTTGAGTGATATCTCCACCCCCATAATCCAGTCGCACCTAAAATTATAGTTTCATTTTCAGGCAATCTACGTTTACAACCTTCTATTTATTTACTCTAGTATTTGGATGACAAAGACCGTCTTCAACACAAGAAACTGATGTTTTTTGATCTCCAACGTCTACCACACATGCATAACTTAAACCAGAACCAAATGTTGCAGCTACATGATCCTGAAATCAAAATAAGTTCAAATTGTTTTCTATAATTTAGAAACTACTACCATGAAATATTTTTATGTGTCACTGAAAGGGTAGCAATGGCCGGGTTTTTGTTTCGTTTAGACAAAATTATGTAATTTACAGTAAGCACCTCTATAAAACTTTCTGTATCCAAGTGCGAATTAATATTTACCTGCACTAAAAAGCAGCTCATAAATCCCATTTTGATCAGCAACAAAGTAGTCAGTTCTCGTAAATATGTTCTATTATACACATCTGGAATAATTAAAACAGCTTTACAGTATTTAAAATCTTTCTTCTCTATATTCAAATATGTTTGCAAAACAATTGTCCAAATTGTTTCTAAATCAGCTAAGACAGCAGTTATGGAGCCACCAGATCCAGAGTGTATATTGAAGTCGCCCCTTCTATAAGGAAAGTGTACATTAAAGTCTTCTATGGGATTTATTCGGAGAATCTATAAACAATAATTATTTTACATAGGAATATACCGACTGCAAAAATTATCTGAAGTTTCTAACATCATTTCCTACGACAATATCTCCCTCTGGTTTAATCCACTCCCCACCACTTGAAGCAAGAACTTCTGCCTGTGCACGTCTATTAAATGCTGCAATTTGTTGTGGGGGAGTAGCATATCTACGTCTACCATCCGATTGCAAACAGGACTGTAATGTATGCGATACTGCTAAACGTGCTTCCTCAATTTCTTGAGCTTGGTTCTAAAAATTGATAACTTGTTAAAGTATTTCTACAAGCTACATCTAATTTTTTAAATTACTAATTCAACTCTTGATGGAAGAAACGAATCTTGATACTTCTGTCCGCCGCTATGTCTTCGTCGAGCTATTGCATGCAACACTGTAATTGGATTTAAATCGGAGGCCCTCCCAATTCTTAAATTTAAAGATCCAGGATGTATAACAATGATGGATTTGGAATGGTAATACTAAAATGATTTAGTCTGATTTGTGCACTCCTTTTGTATTATTTTTAAACATTTTACTTACTTCTGGTTGAGATGAGGGAAACATCGGTAATGGCATAATTAACACTTGTACTTTTGTATAGCATATATCTTCTCTTCCCTTATAAATAATAACTAAACAGTTCCTTCCTTACACTGCCTAACATTTTAGATAACGTAAGGTTATATCATAGCTTGCGTTTAATTTGAGCAGTAAATTATTATCGTGTCTTAGTACTCGTTTAATTAATCTTATAATTACTAAAGGAAACAAGTTTTAATTTTTTTGTAATTCTATATCCTTTAAAATTTTAAGGTTATATTTACTTGTTAGCATCTGTTACTTGCATAAGTAGTTAAAGCCGGTGAGATAGCGCCATCTCTATTCGCTTTGATTCAACTATGTGTAACAATAAAAAGATTATATAGGTTACTGTAAAGATGTAGCTGGAATAACGCGGTTAATTTGAACTATTTAATTACTTAATTTTAAATTTATTTCATCTTGAATGCCTTAATAAGTTTAACAGTCAAATGCCATCAAGACACTGTAATTTTAACTACAGCTAACAATAATTAATACAATTTAAATGCAGTTAGCAGCGACAGTTTTATTATTACTAACATTCTATTTGCAAAAGTAAAAATATAAGTACTAATAATTATTACATTCTACTGCACCAGATAGTATATTATAAAAAAGCAATTTTTACAGGCGTCTGTAAGTACACCCAATCTGCAAAAATTCCCGCATGCGTAGAAAGCGACCGCAACGTTTGAATGCACTGTAACAATTCGCGCATTGATGCGTATTATATTATGCTCAGTGAGCGAATGCAACTTTGTTTTGGTATTTTTTCTTTAAAAATTTAACTGCTCTTAACCATAACCTCGGTCAGACAGTAAAAACCAACAACATTGTTTTAAAAAAAGCAGTATAAAATAAAATTACAGTGCATTCCAACGCTGCGTTAGGTTTCTGCGCATGCGGGAATTTTCGTACCTAGACGGTTTTCAATTTTTTTGTACGGCGCGGCGGTAGGGGAGATCTACAATCGCATGAGTGCAAAAGTAGCTCTTTGAAACGTGTTGCATACGCTGTCTTCTACACGCTTGTCAAAAGTGAAGAGAAATTACAACCATAATAAGAAAAACTTTTTTTGGCAAGTTCCATAAGCATCAAAGAATAGTAAATAAGTCAAATATACAAACGGGCATTGCTGCAGTGTCCTCACATACCTCTATTGGTAAAGCCGATGTTGCAGGGACTGCAAAGTATTGCAGCTTCGTACATACCAGTATGTTGAAAATTTTATATAAAACACTCAGTTGTAATAAATGTATGGTACCTACATTGTCTTACTGTGTGTGTCGATAGGGCCACCCTGGAATGGCTGAAGACCGTAGGACAAAACCTTCACTAAGAGTCGTGTAAAAGACAGAAATGCCCAAAACGAAAATCTTTGTGACGTACCGATCTGGTAGTCAGGATTATGAAAATAACAAAATCCTGAAACTATTGGAGGTCCAAAATAATGACCTAAATGTAAGCAGTTGGAGGGTGCTTAAAAGAAATTCCATAGCCACCTTAACCGAAATTACGCTCTCTGTTGACCGGCGAACGGCAGAGAACATGAAAGACAAGGGCTATCAATTGAGCTACAAATTTTGCCATACACTGTGTCCATAAAGTAACCCCCCCCCCCCCCTAACTAACTTTTGAACGACTTAATATTTTACTAAAAAATTTGGTGTGCTTTAATGGGAAATTAAATACCATTTTTTAGCTCATAATTAAATAATGTATCATTCAAAATGGCGGCTGGGCGCCATTTTAAATTTTATTTTTAAATGGAAAGGGGGGTCGAGTGGCACCTCATTTGAAAGGTCTTTTAGTTCTGCGTCTTATCCTAGAGTTTCAAAGAAAAATATTTAGCCATAACAAAATGACAAACGTTTGAAGTAAAGAAGTCTATTAAAAAAAACTAAGAATTAAAGCAAAAACAAATGAAATTAAGTGTTCGAAATGTTCACCATTCACTTCTTGGCACATAAAAAGTCGGTTATGACATTCCTGCCTTACATTTTCATAAGATTCTGGAGTGATATTCCTGCAAACTTCTGTAATGCGTTTTTTACAGAAATGTCACTCCAGAAAAATGTAAGTCAGGAATGTCATAACCGACTTTTTATGTGCCAATAAGTGAATGGTGAACATTTCGAACACTTAATTTCATTTGTTTTTGCTTTAATTCTTAGTTTTTTTTAATAGACTTTTTTACTTCAAACGTTTGTCATTTTGTTATGGCTAAATATTTTCTTTGAAACTCTAGGATCAGACGCAGAACTAAAAGACCTTTCAAATGAGGTGTCACTCGACCCCCCTTTCTATTAAAAAAAAAATTTCAAAATGGCGCCCAGCCGCCATTTTGAATGATACATTATTTAATTATGAGCTAAAAAATAGTATTTAATTTCCCATTAAAGCACACCAAATTTTGTAGTAAAATATTAAGTCGTTCAAAAGTTAGTTGGGGGAGGGGGTTACTTTATGGACACAGTGTATAACCTTAAGACCGAAGACGGGTCCCTAAAAGAAGGACCAAGAAGATGTGATGAATCCAGTGGCATGCAAGTAGGTCCAGGTTCTATTGCGAATGATAAACCAAGGGCAGCCTTATTGCTCAAAAAAATATTAATTTCGTTAACATTCCAGAGTTCACTTTGAGAGATCTGGTTGCGACGGTTGTAGAGGTGCCCACGAAGCGCAGCAAGAGGCAGGCCGTTTTTTCCTCGACCTACTTTCCGGGAGAAGACGCTACCTCCGGAGAAAGTTAAAAGCCTTATCAACTGGTTCAGACAAATAAATCTAAACTACATCCTAGGCTGCGATGCAAATGCACTCTACCATGTAAGGGACAGCACAGACACCAACCTAGGCGGTGAGCATCTTTTTGAATATTTGTCTACTTACAATATCGACATTATCAACAAAGAGAGCAAACCCACCATTATGACTACAGTTAGAAAAGAGGTTTTAGACCTAACCCTTGTTAGTCTAGTCATAAATCAATCAATCAAAAACTGGCGCGTCGATGAAGAACCCTCAATGTCGGACCAGATGCATTTACGGTTCGGTGTAGAGGCAACAGTTGCGCGTCTCATGGAGATTAATGGATACCTAAACTGACCGACTGGGTAATCGACAAAGAGTACCTAAAATCAGAAGTTTATAAGAACATCCAATTACCATGGACACCACAGAGGCTCTAAAAACAGCATCTATACAATTCAGATTATATCTTTATATGAGAAA
Source organism: Ctenicera cuprea (assembly GCA_958336395.1). NCBI lineage: Eukaryota > Metazoa > Arthropoda > Insecta > Coleoptera > Elateridae > Ctenicera > Ctenicera cuprea. The sequence goes on along the minus strand of OY284487.1, from coordinate 64,538,840 downwards.
AATGCTGACATTAGGAAAGTTTTTAATAGGGCAAAACGATCGGGTGGGTGGGAAGATTACAGGAGGATATAATAAAGCCTTAAGAAGCTAGAGGCGTTTTTACGAGGGGTAAATGATATCGCCCCCGCAATACGACTTCAAAAAGTTTTTGCAAAAGATCAGAATGAAACAATCCTTGGCGAAATGATGGGAAAGGAGTACCGCCCTACTAGAGTCAGCAGTGACTTATCAAAGAAAATTTTCACTCCTGAATAAATTAAATGGGTAATTAATAGTTTTAAGCTTTTTAAATCGCGCGCCGGAATAAGCCGGAATTTTTTCAGCTCTCTCTCCCCATGCGGTGCTTATCCCACACCCAACTGTAATTTTTAGAGCCAGTTACTCCTTAGGATACATTCCAAGAAACTGGAGGAAGGTAAACGTAGTATTTATTTCAAAGACAAGCAAACGGCCCCCGAAGAGCCTAAATCTGATCGGTCTATTAGCCTCACCTCCTTTCTCCTAAAAACCACGGGAAAAATAATAGACTATTACATTAGAAGTGACATTCTACAGAATAAACCCCTTCATCCAAAACAATTTGCCTATCAAAAAGGCAAATCTATGGAGCTCTGCATTGTTTAACATGTTATAGAGAAGACTCTCGTAGCAAAGAAAATAGCTATATGTGCATATATAGACATAGAAGAGGCTTTTGATAACACTTCCCATGAAAGCATGCAAGAAGCCGCAAATCATAGAGAAATAGAAGCCCGGAAGCCCAGAGGCCAGATGAATTGGATAAAAGGGCTGAGTATTATCGCCCCTGTTGTGATCATTGGTTGTTGATGGCATCCTGGGGAAGCTGAGGCCTGAGTAACGGTGGCTTTGATGCACAAAGGTACGCTGATGACCTTGTCATTACACTAAGGAGAAAACATGAAAAGGGTTATTTCAAGCCTCATGCAAATCGCTCTGAATGTAGTCAAGAACTGGTGCTAGCATAAACAATTAAGCGTAAATCCGAGCAAAACAACTATTGTTCCATTCACTCTAAGAAGGAAGCTGAATCCGGCGGCTCCCGAACTGAATAGTACTCGGTTAGAATTCTCCAAAGAAAAGTCAAATATTTAGGAATTATTCTAGATAAAAAAAAAACTCACATGGAATTCACATATAGAAAAAAAAACTTACCAAAGCACAAATGGCATCATGGACATGCCAAAGGCTTTTTGGTAAGACTTGAGAGCTAAAACTTAAAATTATCTATTGGCCGTACAAAATCGTCGAGACCCCTAGTTACCTATGTTGCAATGGTATGGTGGCCAAAAACTGAACAGATTACTGCAATAAGCAAGCTCCAAAAAATGCAGAGACTTGCTTGCCTTGGGGTAACAGGGGCGATGCGGTCCTGTCCCACAGCCGCTATAGAGACGATGGTAGACCTCCTACTATTGCACTTGCATGTGAGGAGAGAAGCAAGAATGAGTGTCTCAAGGCTGTCTCTAAAAACTCTAAGCTCCTACACTTTTAAGTCAAAGATTGCGTTTGATTATAAACAATTCCTAACGCAGCTGGCAAAAAAACCATAGGGTTACTCTAATGTGGATGCCGGGGCATGAAGGAATAGCAGGAAATGAAGCAGCTGATCAACTTGCAAACGAAGGAGCAGCAGCTGCCTTTTATGGGCCAGAACCCTTTCGTGGACTTTCAAAAGAACACGTTATGGAAGAGGTCCGTAAATAAGAAAAGGGACAGAAAAAGTCCCACTGGAACAACACTCCAGCCCAACATCAAGCGAAAAAGTTTATTACCAGTTCGCTTAAGAATGCCAAAAGGCTTCTCGAACTAAGCAAGAACGACTTAAGGCAAATAACAAGCTTGTTGACCGGACATTGCCATCTGAGATACCAACTCAAAAAAATGGGCAAAGTTGACAATGACAATTGCAGATTCTGCGCGCTGGCAAAAGACACTGCAGTACATATATTATGCGAGTGCAATGCACTGGCATACAAAAGGCTAAGGTTCCTAGAAAAGGAAACAGTGTTTGCCTCAAGATATAGGGAAATATCCGCCAAAAACATTCTAAACTTTACAAAAGCCTCTTCAGTTTTTAATGCGTTCTACTATTTCTTTGCATCTTACAATTGCATGATTTGTATCAATGTGCATGCAAACGTATTAAGACTGGTTGATTGTGTCGTTGCTGGAATCAATTGGTCCGATAAGCTCGGTCTCGCGTATGCAAAACGGTGTTTAAATGCAACGCTTATTTGTTTATTTGCGGTTGCTTTTTTTCAGAACTATTCTGCTATTGTTGCTTTAACATGCTGATTAATACATTTACTGCCACTTTTTGTTTGACGCCCAGTTTTTCATGTTACGCGATGGTGTTAAAAAGTAAAAATAAAAACTGTATGTAAAAGTAGCGTTTCTTTTTATTGAAATTTAGAATTTGATTTTTTATTTGAAAAATTATGGGTAGGCACTGTCTACCCTGTCTAATAGGACGGACCGCCTCTGTAAAAAACAACAATGGTATGAAATTAACTACTATTAACTCGTACCTATCCTCCTTCGCAGAAGATCTTGTTAGGTAACAGCCTAACAGGTGTTCTTGCGTTTGATCCCTGTGTGTACGTGTGTACTGTACACCTGTAGACATATGATAGCGGCAACGCACGGGTGTAATAGCGGGACGGGAACAGTGCGAATATGTGTTCCAGTGAGGACGAGGCTTTACATCCGTAGCCGGCCGGATCTACTTGCAGCATCTTGGAATTGACAGTCAATTCGGCAATCCTTCTTACGACAAATTTGCTACTACCGCAGCTTTGGCGAACACACCCGAAGTGAAACCGGTTGCATTCTCCTAAAAGTGTATGAATTCCAGTCCACCATGAACACCATTAGTTGTGGAGGGGCAGAAGTTGAAGATTGCCGTGTGCGTACGTCGTTAGTCTGCAATACTAAGAAAAAACATTTATAATAATTACATTTTTTTTAAATTGCTTCAAATTAGTTATTTGGTTGACAGTCCGACGTCGTAATCTTTTGTGCGTTTTCTGTGTGTCCGAAAAAATATTTTGCTCTTTTGTATGCCAGAAGGAAACTGTATAATCGTGAAGAGCGTTCTGTTTTTGCATAAAAATTAAGAGTGAAACACCCGACGAGCTTAAAATATGAATGACGAGAAGAGTTACCTTTTTATATACTTTTCATGTACTGACTTCCAGTGAAACATTTTACAGCAATAAATAATTAAATTTGGAGTTTTAAATTAGTTATGTTGGTCTATATCTAGGTAAGTAGTACATCATTAAGATTTTTCACTTATATGTTGTAAATGGGTGTATCACCAAAGTATTTTACCTAAACCTAATATAATAATTTCATATAAATATGCACTTCGCTGCGTACTATGTAACTATGTAATTAATTTAATGTCTTTTGTTTATAATATCCACATTTGCGGGCTCCAAATGTAAAATATTGTTTCTAATTTAAAATGTACGTGGATAGACATTCCCACGGTATTAAATATCTGGAAGTACCTACGTATAAGTTAGAACTATAACTCGTAGGTATATATTTCTTAATTAAAACACGATATCTTTGCTTCAAGTTTATAGTTTAACACTTTAACCAGTAGGTAGGTACTTTCCAGTGTTATAGGGAACGTATGTACTACAACATCCTATTTTAATACCTGTTGCAATTAGGTAGGCTTTGATATTGTTCATACTGGCAACATTATTTGTGTAAAATTTGATTTATGTGGCTAGAAATAATACCAGCTATTAATTATTTTATAATAATTTATACGTGTATGACTAATTCAATAACTTAATTACGCGAGGGGTGAAGCGCGCTTGAAAATTTGGTACACGTACTTCCATTAACACAGTTACTTCCACTTCTACTTCCACATACTTCCATGTACTTCCACACACGTCCTAATATTCATTTGAACGTTAAAGAACGTAAGGAAGTCAACATCAGTTACATATTATGTTATTAAATTTTTTTGCCTCCTGGTTTACAAATATAAAAAATGATTTTACAAAAAGTCAAGTTAGATTTAAAACATTGGTAGTTCACTAGTTCCACTCGGATGAAACCACAACGAAACGTGGTTCGTCCGCCAAAAACGCAGGGGTTGGGGAAATGTACCCTAGTTCGATATAGACGCGCTCGAAAAAGTCCATTATGTCTTTCTTGTCCCCCCCCTCCCAGTAGGATTTCGGTATTTTTAAAATTTACGAATTTTGGATTAAAAATCGGTATGGGCATGTGTAAATGGTAATAGAAACAACTTTCCATTAACAAAACAACTGTGGTAGATTTCCTTCTGATCGCTTAGCAAAACAGTTTAATGACCAATGAGTAATCGCCAAAAATACCAAACATACCAAATTAAAATCGATTTAGAGATTTCAACGAATAAATATTGTTTGCAGTTAGAAACTACTAAAAGCGTTAAAATTTCAAAAATTTTCAAAATTTTTTAAATTTCCAAATAATCGGGAAATTTTTGAAACATTTCTGAAAAATATCTCGAAAACTTTCCGAATTTTCAGGACTTTGAAATTTTTTAAAGTTTTTATTTTTCTGATTTTTCATAATTTTAAAATTTCAAAATATTAAAAAAATTTTTAATTTTCAAAAATTTAAATATTTCAAAAAATTTTAATTTTAAAATTTTTTAGATTAAACATTTGCAGTATTCTAATTTTTTGATAATTTACAAAATTTTTAAAAATTTGGAAAATATTGAAACTAATGGAAACGTTTAAATCAGAGAATACGAAAAAAAGCAACGGGGTTACGCGAAGGTCTCGTGGCCATTATCCAACAGCTTTTTACTTTCCTATACTTTCAGTATAGGGAAGTATTGATTTCATGCAAAATTTCAAAGTTGAGATTTTAACGGAAATAGTCGGGGGGGTCCATGGACCCCAAAAAAGTAATTTTTAAAAAATGTCTGTGGGTGGGTGGGTCCGTTACGCTCCATATCTCCGGAACGGCTGGACCGATTTTGATGTGCTTTGGAATGAGGGGGTATATCAAAAATTCACCGACAAAATAAGCTTTTAAAAAAAACCGAAACCGGAAGCGGAAGTTAGACATGTTTTTTGGTAGCATTTTTTTCAGAAACTGAATTTTTGAAATTTTATTAGTGGAGATTAAACAAGGCCTTAAGACAAATCAAACGATTTTTTACCGAACTCTCTAGCTTTAAAATGGCGGCCGCTACGAATTTTTGAACATTTCGACTTTAACGCCCATTTACTCAAAAACCAGTTATCTGATTGGAATCAACTACATCTTGTTTGGTAGCCCTTCAAGGAAATACATGAAATATAATTAATTTTGAAAATATAAAAACGATCGCAATGAATGCATCGAACAATAGCAGATTGGAAATAAATAATCAGCCTATTCCGCAAGGCAGCAGAAAAGTCGAAACCATAATAATGATTGTGATTATTTTTTTGTACTTCCACTTTCACGTACTTTCGCGTACTTCCACATACTTCCACTTACTTCTACATACTTCCACCGTCCTGCCACGTACTTCCACTTACCACAAGAAAAAAAAATTAAACTAGACAGTTTTACATTAAAACTAGAAATTTCTACTTTCTATGGAAGTTAGCTTGGTATGTCTACCAATTTGTTTTCGAATAATTGCTACAAATGGGTTTCATATGTGGCGGTCCCCGTAATGTGTTTTTTGTTCTTCAATCTTTACATTTTTAAATACTTTTACTACTAATTTCGCCTTATATCTTTGATGGTGGCGGTACCTAGTGGAGGATGGTGTAGCTATATTAGGAGGGGTGCGCGATATCGAATATTTGATATCGACTATCGATAATAAAAAAATATGATAACACTGACATCGATTAAATAGAAAGAAGTACACGTTTCTAGTTTTATTTTGTTTTTCTTGTGACCCTTCAGAGCCATGGTATACTATTCCTTTTCCGATTTCCTCCTTATAAAAACTGAAAAATGGCGTTTTAGTCATTTATTAAGCTAGAATATTTTGGCTTCTAACTGTTCCTATGGTTTCTTAGATTCTGGACCGAAGTGAGAGCGGTGTGACTCTTTAGATATGTGCACAATACAATGTCTAGCCGGCAGTACAAGTAAGAAATTCTTAGGAATAAATTATAATTTTATAGTAGCTATTTAAACTACAATTCTAGAAATTATTTTATAATGCATATAAAGTATGGGAAAGTTCAGGTGAAATGCTCACACATATTCAATTTTCGGTGTTTATTTAAAAAGTATTATTGTGGATTTTCCTTCGGAATAAAAAGCACCAAATCGATATCCCAAAAAACCTTACAGGCGCGTTGCTATACTGCTTTGCTCAATAGCTCATAGATGGCAGCCGCTATTGTTTCTGTTATATCTACTGGCTTTGTTTTCTATCAGGACCATTCATTAGATCATCTCATGTCATCTTGACTTGCGGGCTAGAGTCGCTGCTACTGCCGACGTTTTGTCAACGGTTGCACGGGACCTCTTCAGGGTTGTCAACTTTTCTGCTGCTGGAACACAACTGACGAGAAAGGTGCAGGGACTGTGTTTATAAGCATATGTGCTAGTCGGTTCCGCTTTTGATTGGCGGAAAGGTTGCGGTCGGATGAGCAGTGGTTGATAAGCATTGTCAGGAGAAAAGTTTTGATCTCGGTTAAGGCTTGTAGAATTTTTAATAATTTTAACAAACTCACGAGCAACGATTTTAATGTTGTAAAATTTGATATTGTGGCCTGTTTTTAGCCTATGCTTGATAAGGGCCGAACCGACAGAACGCTTTAGTCGAGTGCAGCGTTCGTGTTCGGCAACTCAATGTTGATAGGCAGCTTTGTTCCACCGATGTAGGCTTTCTCACACGAGCAAGGAACTCAATATACACCGAAGGATTGTAATATAAGTAACTTGTTTTTCGTAGAAAGAAGGCAGTTAGTTTTTGGAGGGGCGTACAAACTTTCTTAATATATATTTTCGTTTGAGTAGTCTGTTTAGTGATTTTGCGAATGTTACGTAAATAATTATGGTGTAGAAATAGGTGGTGTGGGTGTAATAGCTTGTTGTATAGAAGTAGGTTGAGTTGTTAGGTGATATTTGTGAGCGTACGTCTAGATTTTGGCGAAAAAGTCCCGATTTTCAGACCAATGTCCCCTGCCTTCTTTAAAAAAGCAGGCGAGACGCCAAAATGTACCGATTTTGAGATATTATCCCGCTTTTGAGCTCAAAACTATCAGACACTATCGGAGTTACGGACATATTAAATAAATAAACTATTGCTCATTTCATTTCATGCCTATCGTGCCATTTGAAAACTCTTAAATTAATAGTTCTTAACGCTGTTCACTTGATATTAAAACACAAAAGTTTATCCTCGATTTTATCTATCGTCACGATTGTTTCATCACGTAAAATAATTTGAACAACTAATCCAGTGTGACCGTGCGGTTTCTGAGATATTTTTTGTATTTTAACACTTAATAGCAATATTAGTTAAAAATAATTAAGCGCTTATACTTGATAGCTTAATTATTGGTGGTGAACGGTGATTGGTATTGGACCTATGTTGTGATTTCTTCACTGTTGATATCTTATTTAACCTGTCTTTATCGAGCTTAAAAAAAGACGTGTTTATCATTAAAGGGAATGTAAAATTTTTAAAATAATTATTTTCGCTGTACAGGTGGAATTGTCGTAAGATGTAAAATTTGTGTCTGGAATTTGCACGTTAGTTATAGGAAACAAAGCTGCCAATCTGAATTTATAACCCAATCACTTATAATTATATTTCTACTTTTTGGGACTGCTAATGAATAGTTAAGAGCTTTATGTATTACGTAAGTAATTGATAACTCTTAACAAGAACGTCGTGTGTTACCACTAATTTGTACGCTATACTCTCAGCCCGATTAGATTTTTTTTTCTAACAGCACCTCAAACGTTACGCCTAATTCACGATGGACAATAACACCACGTACTGATACGCTTGGTAAATCAACCCAATAACGATAAAGAGCGTTTTGCCTTGGAATAAAGACGGTTTCTTCGCAGATAAAGCGGGAATAACATCGTACTTCACCTAGTTAGTTTTTTTTCCGAACAGCCCCTCAACGTTAGGCCAAATTCCTGAAAAACGAACTTAGAAAGTACACCGATAACTAAGGTTCTACGCCTAATTCACTCTGGTTTTGTCACAAGTGCCTTTCGTACGCCTAAACCTTCAGTTTTAATTTTTAGATTTGTAATAATTTCACAGAATTTCAGCAGCATTGCTTCAAAGCTGACAATTACATCGCATATGATCGTTGAAAATCAGAAACATTGATGCCTTCGGTTAGTCAACCTATTCTTTTACTGAAATTCATGTTCAGCCTCCAAATAGCTGGATTTATTTATTTTTCCAATTTGTCGACCCACTATCTTTTAATTGTTGATTAGATAGAAGTATCAATAAAATTTTGTCTCACGCTCTACAGCTTCCTTGAACACTTATGCTAATTAAAACGGTCAAGACCGCCTGCTTAAAATTAACTAAAAACGAAATCACTGAGCATTATAACTAAACAAAGTAATCACTGTGAATTCAGTCGAAATTTTGTAAATGCACAAATCACAACCAAAAATCAATTATAACGTAGGTTTATTCCAACAGATGCTTTCTGGTCGTTTTCAATTAAGTTTTACCCCAATAAATAAGCTTTTGTCAGATTTTGTTAATTTGGAATTAAGTGTTCATATATTAATTTGCCCTTGCGAGAATTTTGTAGAAGCAAAAAAGTTAAAAATACGTTTTAAGTATAATAACCTTTTCACTGTGCACATATTGAAATAACTTGTTTACAAGAGAGTGTTAAAACGGCCAACCGGTTGAGCGCGCACTTACACGCACACACTCTTTATAAAAAAAACGACATATAATTGTAAATTATTTAGTGGTTTTTTTACTGAAGTTTTGTAGTGTTTTACCCCTTACCCTTACCCCATCTCAATAATTTTACTTTGTTATACCTTCAGTGTAGGGAAGAGCTGATATCAGGAAATTATCCGAATTCAAGGTTTTGATGGACATACATGTTTTCGACATCCAGGAACTCAAAAAAAGTGTTTTTTTTTTAATCTGTGGGTGTGTGGATTACGCCTCAAAACTCCTGAACCGAGGGGCAAATCACGACCACAAATTGTGTACACCATATTTACCTATATACAGATTTTTCTTTTTTATTGTTAGATTTCCCAAGATTGCTTTGGATTTTCTTGGAATTTCGTGGATTTGCCTGAAATTCCTTTCTGCTTGGGATTTCCTTCGATTTCTTCGAAATTTCCTTGGATTTCTTCGGGATTTCCTTGGATTTCTTCGGGATTTCCTTATATTTCTTTGGATTTTGGACCTCATGATTACTTCGGGTTTTCTTTGGATTTCCTCGGGATTTCCATGGATTTCCTCGGGTTATCTTTTGATTCACTTGGATTTAATTTGGTTTTCTTGGAATTTTATTGAATTTCCTCAGGAATACCTCGGGTGTTCCTTGGATTTTCTCGGAACTTTTTTGGATTTCCTGGGTAATTCCTTGAATTTCCTCTAGATTTCGCTAGATTACTTTAGGATTTCCTCGGGATTTTCTCAGATTTCCTCAGGATTTCGTTTGATTTTTTCAGGATTTTCTTAGATTTCCTCGGGATATTAGTCAATTTCTAGGTTTAGTTGTAATACCTTAAAGCTTATACATTTCTCAGGAGTTCTCCCTATAATTTCGCCAGGATTCCCTAGTATTTCCCCGGGGTTTTCTTGGATTTCCTCGACATTTCCTTGGATTCCTTTGGGATTTACTTGTATTTCCTCGGGATTTTCTTGGATTTCCTCAGAATTTCGTTGGATTTACTTAGGATTTACTTGGATTTCTTTAGATTTCCTCAGGATATTCTATACAATTTCTTGGTTTTGTTGTGATATCCCAAAGCTTATACAATTCTTAGGAATCCCTGAAAAATTCGAAACCGGAACATTGAATGATTTTTGCCCCAACTTTCTAGCTTTAACGCCTTATTACTCAAAAACGAGTAGACAGACCACGACTACAATGTTGCTATATAAGAGATAGTTTGTATCAATGAAACAAATGTTTTCAATATTCCTGAAAAACTTGCTACACGATTTTTCAACTTAATCGGTTCATAAAAATATGTGCCTTTTTAATTAGCGCGCGGGCAATGATAAAAGATTTCTAGTTAAGCTACATTGATTATGAGTGATAGTAGAATAAGATTTACAACTTAATTTCTAGGTATGACAATATTTAGGGAGATTAATTTTTTCCGTTTGTCAAATTTTATTTTTCGTCGTTGGGTTTCGAGAAACCTTTTTTCAAAAATAAAATAAATCTATTGTTGTAAGAGCGAGAAAACGGAAAAATCGTTTAGCTACAGCGGCCATGTTGGCTCCGATGTGCGGTCACTACCGCTAAAGTAGTAGGAGTAGTGTGAATAGAGAAAAGCCCAGGCGAAGTGCTTCGCTCATTTTTTAAAATTACATAAAGAGAGTCCTACTGAAAAGTAGGTGTATTTTTGTAAAATTGTATGATGATGCTTCATGCAGGGGCATAGCCGGGAAAAGTGGTTTTAACTTTACAAGGTTTTACGCCCCCTTTAAATAAATGCGATGCGTTGAAATAGATCAAAAATATATCCAGAAATTTCAAGCGAACATTTGTTGCAGCAAATTATTGCATGAATTAGTTGCAGAAAGTAATTACAGTACTTTCTTGCAGCAAATTCTTGCAGTAATTTGTTGCAGCACATAATTGCACTAAATTATTAAAGCAATTCATTCCAGCAACTTGTTACAATTTGTTACAGTAAATTATTGCAGTAATTCATTGCAGCTGTTTATTGCAGACTCTCTGAGAAAATTATTGCGGCAACTTATTACAACAATTGGCTACATTAATTTATTGCCGCAAATCATTAAAGCAATTCATTCCAGCAATTTATTGTAACGATTTGTTACACCAAATTATTGCAGCTCTTTATTGCAAAAATGCCGAGAAAATCGTTACAGCAATTTGTTGCAACAATTTGTTGCAGTAATTTATTGTAGCAAATCATTTCAGCAAATTATTAAAGCAATTCATTTCAGCAATTTGTTGCAACGATTGTTACAGCGAATCATTGCAGTAATTTATTGCAGAAATTCCGAGAAAACTACTGCAGAAATGGTTTGCAACAATTTGTTGCAGTAATTGGTTGCAGCAATTTATTCTTGCAAATCATTTCAGCAAATTATTAAAGACATTCCTTCCAGCAATTGTTACAGCATATTATTGCAGTAATTGATTGCATAAATTACGAGAAAATCATTGCAGCAATTTGTTACAGCAATTTGTTGCAACAACTTGTTGCAATAATTGGTTGCAACATTTTATTGTAGCAAATCATTTCAACAAATTATTAAAGCATTTTCTTTCAGCAATTTGAACGATTTGTTACCGCAAATTATTGCAGTAATTTATCACAAAATTCCTAGAAAATCATTGCAGCAATTTGTTGCAACAATTTGTTGCAGAAATTTATTGTAACAAATCATGTCAGCAAATTATTAAAGCAATTCATTCCAGCAATTTGTTGCAACGATTATTACAGCAAATTATTGCAGTAATTTGTTACAGAAATTCCGAAAAAATTATTACAGCAATATGCTGCAGTAATTAGTTGCAGTAATTTATTGCAGAAATTCCGAGAAAACCATTGCAGAAATTTTTTGCAACCATTTGTTGCAGTAATTGGTTGCAGCAATTTATTGCAGCAAATCATTTCAGCAAATTATTAAAGTAATTCCTTTCAGCAATTGGAACGATTTGTTACAGCAATTTATTGCAGTAATTTATTCCATAAATTCCGAAAAAATCATTGCAGCAATTTGTTACAGCAATTTGTTGCAACAATTTGTTGCAATAATTGATTTGCAACATTTTACTGTAGCAAATTATTAAAGCAATTTCTTTCAGCAATTTGAACGATTTGTTACCGCAAATTATTGCAGTAATATAACAAAATTCCGAGAAAATCATTGCAGCAATTTGTTGCAGTAATTTGATGCAGCAATTTATTGTAGCAAATCATGCCAGCAAATTATTAAAGCAATTAATTCATTCCAGCAATTTGTTGCAACGATTATTACAGCAAATTATTGCAGTAATTTGTTACAGAAATTCCGAAAAAATCATTGCAGCAATATACTGCAGTAATTAGTTGCAGTAATTTATTGCAGAAATTCAGAGAAAACCATTGCAGAAATTTTTTGCAACCATTTGGTGCAGTAATTGGTTGCAGCAATTTATTGTAGCAAAGCATTTCAGCAAATTATTAAAGAAATTCCTTTCAGCAATTGGCCAATTTGTTACAGCAATTTATTGCAGTAATTTGTTCCATAAATCACGAAAAAATCATTGCAGCAATTTGTTACAGCAATTTGTTGCAACAATTTGTTGCAATAATTGGTTTGCAACATTTTATTGTAGCAAATCATTTCAGCAAATTATTAAAGCAATTTCTTCCAGCAATTTGAACGATTTGCTACCGCAAATTAATGCAGTAATTTATTGCAAAAATTCCTAGAAAACCGTTGCAGCGGTTTGTTGCAGCAATTTGTTGCAGCAATTTGTTGCAGTAATTTGTTGCAGCAATTTATTGTAGCAAATTATTAAAGCAATTCATTCCTGCAATTTGTTGCAACGATTATTACAGCAAATTATTGCAGTAATTTGTTACAGAAATTCCGAAAAAGTTATTGCAGCAATATGCTGCAGTAATTAGTTGCAGTAATTTATTGCAGCAGATTAATATTAATCAATAATTTGCTGCAGTGAATTACTGAAGCTAATTACTGCAATTCATTCCAGCAAATTAGTGCAGTAATTTATTGCAGCAATTGATTGTAGCAATTTATTGCAGAAATTCCGCAATTTATTACAGCAACACAAAACATTGCAAGATAATCCCCATCTGTGCAATTTCATAAGAAAAAAATCATCTTCTGTAACTTAATTTTTAACAGTCCTGACTGTAAAAGTGTCGGTACCCATTTAATATGTTGACATGTTAACTTAACTCGTAGGTACTAGACTTGCTGCAATCTTACACAAAGGTAGAATCGGTTCTAATTCACGTAATTTGTTGCGGCAACAAAAGTCGCATGTTATTTTACCCAAATTGCGTAGCTGGAAATCCCACTTAGAGGTGTTTTATAAAAGTGGCAAAATATGTAATTATTTACAGAAATGAAATTTAAATTTGCAACTAAAAATTCCGAAAACTATTTACTTCAACTTAATTAGGAGTTCCAGAATTTACAAGTCTTCTGTATTTTTTGTTTTGTTTTGTTGAGAGTTGCGTAGTTTATCTGCACTATTCTGCAACTTAGAAGTCTGTAGCCATTTTATTTGTACCTTTCTGCTGCAAGTGCGTCATTGATCACACACACACTTCTACTGCCTGAAGGCATTGAAATCCTCTTACAGTAATGAAAGCAAATGTAATGGTGTGAAAGAAACTGATGTAGAATAATTCGGAGACTTAAGTTTAAAATTTCTAGTTTCTAATATAAATACTAAGAAAAAATAGTGTAGACGTAACTGCATATTTATTAAATTGCCATTGTAATCGCTGCGTAAAAATGTTGTCACTTTTACGTGTAGGTTTGTTTACAAAATTCGCGCAATAACATTAACTACACATTAATTATTGCCAAGGTTGTTGAATGGCTATCAAGGACAGATATTAGCTGGAGAAATTTCACAGGCACCGTATTTAGACGTTCTACCTACTTTCTAATGTGGGGGAGGCGGCCTTTTCTCCAAGATATATCAGCTTCTACAGCAAGTTATTGCACTTGTGTGCTGCGCTTACGTTTTCGCTTCGCACACTGATCGATTTTTCTGCCTCGAGTTTTTGCATCAACAATCGTTAGAATTTGTTAAAATTTTATTTTTCAAGGCTCTATTTAGTGCGCCTTATTGCACGAGATTTTAAATCATACTTGTACTCAAATTCTAAAGTTGTTTAATTTTCCTATACTTTCGGTGCAGCGAAGTATTGAGTACGTGAAAATTTTTGAAATCGAAATTTTAACGGAAATACATATTTTGGACGTCCAGCAACTCGTGATGCCCCATAACTTTCGAACCGATGGCCGAATTTCGGTTTCCCTTGCGAAGCGGAAGGTTTATTTTTGTGGTGGCATTTTCGTTTTTCAGAAACTGAATTTTCCGAAATTATAAGCTGACCTTCCGATGGAAGATTTTACGGCAAAACCAGTTTTCCACCCGAATTTTTTAGCTTTAAATTGGCGACTGCTATGATTTTTGACAATTTTGACTGCGTCGTATTACTAAAAAACGAATGCCACTTTTTTAATTGTTGCAGGCTCATATAGCTACGGATGAGCTACAATTTGGCATTTGTCTTAGTCCGCTAATTTGTCTGTAACGCCTTCTATGAATTTTTGAAAATCGAAAATTTATACCCCATTATTTAATAAACGGGAGATGGTGATGAAAATTTTAAGTTTAAATAAATTGCTCATGAGTGACAATGGAATAAGATTCACATCTTCCCTTTTTTGGTGCAACAATATTTAGGGATGTTAATTTTCCCCCTGCTGCTCAATTTTGTGAATGTTGTGTATTCATATCAATAAAGCAAATTCTATAAAAATATAATATTTCATATCAATCTATATATTAAATGCGGATCCCTTCCTTCTGCCTCAAATTTTACTGCGGCTGGGCCTCCGCTACTAAAAACCGCATCTATACGCGTCAATTAAATAAGGTGCATGTTTGTATGTGCTGCTGTGTAGTTTTCGATGCAAATAAGAAAATTGGCTTTATACAGTTATCAAAATTTTCAAAAACTCATTCGTTTCTAAAAATATTTAAAAACTATCTAAATTTAAAAATCTTTAAATTCTATGGATATATGGACATACGGACGTTTAATTTTTGAGAAAATGCCTAAATTCCTATAGTCACAATAAACACAAGCGAATCTATCTGTATATTAAAAGCCGATCTTCGGCTTGAATTAGATTTCTGCTCGGTTACCTGCGTGCGCGGTGTACCTCTCCTTCATTAATACCCTGCCACTTGCGCTCAGTCGTCGTGGGGCGATGTAGGGCGGTGCGGAACTTTTTAATACATTTTCAAACAATTTTACTAGCGAAAAAGCGTGGGGCGTAGTTCACGGGTTCAGCTAATATTAATAACGATGCGAACTTGTCGGGTTTTTATTTGTTGCTTGTTGCATTCTCTTTGGTGTGCTTTTTGTTATTTATGTCGTTCATTTGCAGTTATTGATTGAGAATTTTCGATTTTTTAACTTATTACTTATACTAGTAAACAAATTTGTGTTATAAAATGTATTGTTAATCCAGATATTATTTTTTCTTAAATTGTATTATCGCAACTCCCGGTTTCTCCCACCCCGCTATCCCGGCTCAGCACAATTAGTGCTATATACGAGTCTAACATGCCCCACCCCGAAAAAACCAACTCCTCGCTGCTCCGAATTTATAATAATCCGGCTACAGCCAGGTCCGAACTCGGTTCGATGGAATAGAACTGCAAGATTTTAACCCACAGATCTACCAATGACGGTTAGTGATACTGTAAGCAGGCGAAGTGCTACAGGAAAACCAAATAAATACAAACTCATTTATTTTTCGCATATTAAAAAAGGTATCTCCAATAAATTGCGTATATCATTAACAGATCTTCTTCTTCTTCCTCTTGTTATAGGCCAATGGCCTGTTTCATACCCGCAACTAGTGCGGGTTCTGTGAGCCCTCTTTGCACGTATGCCCGGCAGGAGGCTGACCGTACCCGTCGAAAGGAGAAGAAGTTCCCCTAAATGGTTTACGATTGCCAAAGATGTTAGTATGACAACCGGGACCAACGGCTAAGCGTGCCCTCCGAAACACGGTTGGTTGCAGATATACCCCTATATTAGTCACCCATCACAGTGGAGACCAGAGCTGACAGTGTTTAACTTTGAATACCGTGTGACCGGCATCTGCAGTTCTCCGTCGTGCAACCAACTCATTAACAGATAACTTTCTTTTTTATAACAATCATACAGCACAACACGTCGCTGGGTAACCCTTTTAATTTTAAACATAAGAACGCTCATAGCAGTAATTTATCCAATGTTAAACAGTAGAGAAAAAAATTAGCGAAGCACTTCGCCTGTACTTTCTATACTTATATATACAGGCTGAGTCAAGCTATACGCCTTTTTTTTAGTGATTTTATTATAAGGAATATATTAAAAATTTTTGGTATGCATATGTTTCGAAGGGTGCTCTACAACCTGTCGCAGTCAGTTTTTTGATTAGACGTCAAATGTCAAAATAGCGATTTTCAACTGTTTATTTTTAAATGGAACGGTACGACTTTTTTCGGCTTAAACGATGCTGTATGATGTTTACAATATGATCCTTACTGAATTTTTTCCCAATTTTCACGATTCAGCCGTAAAATATGCATTTATTATGTTAGTCTAGTAGGCCGAGGCCTACGGAACGTACTTTGATGTATTTGCACAAAACGATTTAATGGTTGTCAGCATGCATAGTGAAATCATTATTTTAATAAACTTAAAAAAACAGAAACTCAGGCATTTAGATTACATTAAATAATAGTTACTTCAATATTAGGATAACATCAAATGAAAACTATAAGATTATAATGTAAACAACATTTAAATAAAAAACTAATTAGTTTTTATCCAACGGGAAACACGAAGAAGTGGAAATGTTTACTTGTTTCATCAAAAGTTTACTTATTTTACGCAAAAACATGGTGACGCGTGCGTACGTACCGGCCTACTAGACTAACATAATGAATGCTTATTTTACAGCCGAATCGTAAAAATTATGAAAAATGCAGTAAGGATCATATTGTAAACATCATACAGCATCGTTTAAGCCAAAAAAAGTCGTACCGTTCCATTTAAAAATAAACAGTTGAAAATCGCTATTTCGACATTTGACGTCCAATCAAAAAACTGACTGCGCCAAGTTGTAGAGCAACATTCGAAACATATGCATACCAAAAATTTTTAATAAATTCCTAATAATAAACTCACTAAAAAAAAGGCGTATAGCTTGACTCAGCCTGTATATACTTGCTTATATAAAATAATTAGATTTATATAATTTTTTTATTCTTTGCAAAATTATTTCTTGGGGTTTAAAAAATGACAAAAACGCATGGACAAACTTTGTTGTGAAAATTAGAAAAGGAGGGGGAAATTAACCCCCCTTAATATTACTGCACCTAACATAAAGTTTTTAATCTTTTTCTTTTATTACTCGTGAGCAATTTAGCCTAAACCAATTTTTTAACATCCCATGTTTATTAAACAGGGGCATGAATTTTCGATTTTCAAAAATTCATAGAAGGCGTCACAGTAAAATTAGCGGGCTGAGACACGAACCAAACTGTAGCTCATCTCAAGCTCTATGAGAGCTTACAAAGTTTTAAAAAAATCGCTTGTCCAGTTTTCAAGCAATATTTTTCCGAAATTTTCAAAATTTCTTTCACTTTATAGCTTTTAACTTTTCGAAACATGTCGTGCACAGTAACATTGTGTCTCTAGAGGGCTATTACGATAGAATATTTGAACGCGATCTGTAAACATGTTTTTGAGTAATAACGCGCTAAAGTCGAAATTTTTAAAAAATCGTTGGGCTGCCATTTTAAAGCTAGAAATTCAGAAAAAAAAGCGTTGGATTTTTCCTCAAGTCTTCTATCAGATTCCGTTTTTTAATTTAAAAAAACAGTCACATACCAAATCTTATAGGGAAACGACCGCACCCACCTACCCACAGACAGTCATTTAAAAAAAAACATTTTTGGGTTCCTTGGACCCCAAACCGCGTATTTCCGTTAAAATCGAGAAATCGAAAATATGCACGAAATCATAACTTTCCGTACTTACGTATATGGGAAAGTAAAAAACGAGAGACGTGGCTCAGCGGTAAGCGCATCCACCTTTCATTGGGAGGCCTGGGTTCGATCTCATGGCGCGTCGGCTGTCCTGGCCTGGCTCAAAAGGTGAATACTGAGACAGTAAATTCAAATTGGAATTTAAAGAGGAATGCAATTTGCACGCGACGAGTTGAATTGAAGTAGTTCCCAGTCAACCGTGCCCCTCTTCACATCAACCAGTCTACGTATAGAAGGATGTGGCAGCGTGAAGTTATGGTTGCCATGACAACGACGCTTGTAAATGCATAAGGTTGCGTCACGCCAACTGAAGTTTTCGGTCTGGCTGGCAATATATCAAGAGATCAAAAAAAAACTGATCCTCAGCGAGCTGTGGAATGAAAAGTCACGTCTTTGCTAGACTAAGGGAATGTTTATAATGTCAGTTTCAGATTAGATTTTAATTATTATCTGACATTATAAACATTCCCTCCGTCTAGTAAAGACGTGACTTTTCATTCCACAGCCCACTGAGGATCAGTTTTTTTTTAATCTCTTGATAGTTGTTGCCACAATTGAAACACGCGCTATGTAAATCATATAAGCCATACATATAAAAAGTATAAAAGCACAAAGGGTTTTTTCTCCCCTTCCTCCAGCGACTACCGCTTCACCAATTTGGACCATTTTTTTTTAAATGAAAGGTCTCTATCCACAGATGGAACATGAAACATTTTTATATTTTTATTCTACGTCGATTTTTTAATAATAATTATTTTAATTTATAATATATATAACGGTCGGCTAGACGCGCGACACTTGGGGCGCCCTCTACAATAATGTCGCGTGTCTTTATTGGAACTAATGCATCACGTGACTTGACATTTCGCCGGTTCTATCAACGCTGTCTGTCAGTGCATTGTGTGCTGGGGTAACACTAGTATTATTTATTTCTTGAATGAAATATAATTGAGGTTGTAATTAGGTGAAGAGGCACTTCATCTGAATAGCGCCACTGAGACGTGCCGCTACCACCAAGTAGATTTGAGATGGTTTAAAATATTTTTTTTTAACGCGTGTACCCCACCATTATTTCGTTTGAAGTTATTTTAAGTATAACCACAGATAAAGTTAACACTACAGATATACGACCCTTTATACAAAATGGCCGCTCATATTTGGAGACGAAATTAGCGTTAGTTTGGCTACAACGCGCCGGACCAATTTTAGGGCGCTGCTATCGCTATTTGTTTATTACTGTTGAAATGTGTTGGAAACTGTTTTATCGCGGATTTGAGTGCATCTGTCACATCATGAATGTAATTTAAGTAGAATTGGCTTCAATATTAATTATTTACGAAAAATTGCGATTTGACAATTAAACATGGCAGATGGCTGTCTAACTTTTGGTTTGAATATGTGCTAAGTAATCTGCTCAATTACAGTCATCTGTACCTTAATTATAAATTGTTATTGTAGCGCCATCTTTTTACAGATTATTAATCATATAAAACAAGCTGCGATAGCTCACATATTTACCGTATATCTGTAGTGTTAACCTTATCTGTGGTATAACCTTATGGCACATTTTCAAAAGGAACATTTCAACAATTAGCCATAAATTTTGATTGATTTGGGCGTATGTAACTTGATTAGAATCGATTTGGGTGGGTCAAGGCACTCTTAATAATAATAAAAAATATTTCAACAAAAAAATATTTGCTGTATCGAAATTTTATTTAATAGACCTAGACAGATTCAGAATTTTATCCTATTTTCAAATATGTAAAAACCTACAGGGTGTTCCATTTAAAATAGAAAAGTTGCTATTTCTGGTAAAACCGAAAGTAAAAATAGTCGGATTTTTAAGCTATATGTATAACGAGGTCTTATAGTCTATCAAACATACTAAATTTCATTTATCTTAATAAAAAAAAAGAAAAACCAGGCACCAGGCTTCATTAACAAACACGCGTTTGTATCACCTTGGCATCAAGGTAGGCAATTTGGACGTAGGTTACTAGAGACATGTAACGGCATTGAATTTCAAAGTCAAAATGCTGTTAGTATAGTGAGTAGGTTGAAAATTACATATAATATTTCACATTTTTGCAGTTTATCTGTTCTTGTTGCCATTTTGTTACAGTAAAATATTTAAGTGGGTAGGTTTTTGTATGAATCATGGGTTCTTTCTATAAAACGGATCGGCTACGTCATTGATGATCACGTCTTCGGCGTTGAAACGATTACTACTCAAAACTTCATCTTAAAAAATCAGTGAGGGACAATTTAATTTATCGTAAATAAAACAATTCTTAACTTTAACAGGTTTTGTATTTTAGCTTTCTACGTATTTCAACGTGTTTACACGTCGTTATCAAAAGCAAGATTAAAAGTAAACAGTTGGTGTTGGTTGCTATAGGAACAATAAATCTTCATAACTTGATCTTGGTTTTCTACATCTGCGTCCAGATGACTTCTCATTCCAAAACGTCTAATAATGGCGAAAAAACATAATTACCAGTTTTGATTATAAACCTAAATATTCCATTAAAAATGCATCTGAATTAATCAATAAATTATCTAACATACATTTACCACCACAAAGCAAGCTAGTTAGTTTCGATGTTAGTAACATGTTTTCAGAAATACCTCCTCAAGAGTGTATTCCTTTGTTAAATACTATTCTTGTTAACAAAAATGTTGAATTAATAAAACGGACTGAGTTGATTCAATTATTTGAACTTTTCATTAATCAAAATTATTTTACTTTTAATAATAAAATTTATTTCAAAAAGATGGTTTACCCATGGGAAGTCCAATTTCGCCTCTTTTAGCTAATATATTTATGGAAAATCTAGAAGATCAAATATTCGAATCATATCTGAGAAAGTTATATTTTGGTTTCGTTACGTTGATTATATTTTAGCATGTTTTGATAGTTCATTTGAGTTAATCAATGAATTTTTAATTTTTATTAACAGCTTGCACCCAAAAATAACACAAACAGACATTACAATGCCACACGATTCTTTTCATCGTAAAACATAAATTAGCAGCATACAGGTCCATGATACATAGTGCTTTAACGGTTCCTTTAGGTGAAATTAGTTATAATAGAGAAATTTCGATTATTATACAATAATGGTTGTAATATTCAACTTATTGATACACTAATTAAAGAGAAAAATTATAAATTAGCTATTCAGAAAATTCATGCAACTACTTCATTAGACAAATTAAAATACGCCTCAATTCCATATTTTGGCAATCAATCAGAAAAAAAATGCCAAAATTATAAACAAATCAAATAAATGCACGTACGTTGTTGCAAGTATAAACACCCCCATAAATCCAATTACGCTAAACACTTATTAGAACACAATCATTCAATGACATCTAATAATACTATAAAATTTTTACACTTTTGTGCTGACAAACGTAAGTTGGATATACTAGAAGCATTTGAAATTCACAAACGTTTAAAAACTGTACCTTTAATGAATGAACAAATTGATCTCTTAAATTCACCGTTATTAGACGTTTTGGAATGAGAAATCAAGTCATCTGAACGCAGATATAGAAAACCAAGATCAAGTTATGAAAATTTATTGTTCCTATAGCAATACCAACTGTTTATTTTTAATCTTGCTTTTGAAAATGACGTGTAAACACGTTGAAATACATATAAAGCTAAAATACAAAACCCGTTGAAGTTCAGAATTGTTTTATTTACAACAAATTAAAATGAACTTCAACGAACTAAAGCTCGAACTTATAAATAGAGAGACAATTTGCCTAATATCTGCTCTTCTTGAAATTCAACTTTAGGTTTTTTTTTTCTGTGCGTCTACAACTGTAAAATGAGAAACTAAAACTTTTTTCTTAGATAATTTACACTCTTAATATATTCCATATTTCTAAAAAGTTAAAAAATGAGAAATTTCCTTGATGTATGCAAAGAAGCAAAAATCACAATAAGAGGGGGTTTTAGAAATGGACTTTCACTGTTTACTGCTTGTATATCATATAAACAGGCATATAGCGCTACTTTTGGCATCGACATGCCTGTTGATTCTTGTTAATTACAGGTGAAGCATGAGTTGATATTTTGCAAAATAAATTTAAAGGCGTTATAAGAGTAGGTTACAACAAAAAGTACATTTTTAGGGCTAATAGTAGGACGAAACGCTTAGTTTGGACTTTCTCATACTTCAGAAAATACTTACGTTTTATGTATATGTCTAAAATATTGTAGCCAACGAAAAAAATCAAATACACGCATCAGTCGCGTTAAGTTATGACTTGAACCGAACTGGGAATAAACGTGAAAACAGAAGAAAACCATAAAAATTCAAATTTTTTATTTCATACTGTGGTTATCTTGAGTTTAAAAAATACTAGATACCAAAAAATAAAAGTCATTAGTCAAGAGAGTGGGGTGAAGGGGGAATTAATGACGCTGAATATATATATATATATATATATATATATATATATATATATATATATATATATATATATATATATATATATATATATATATATATATATATATATATATATATATATATATATATATATATATATATATATATATATATATATATATATATATATATATATATATATATATATATATATATATATATATATATATATATATATATATATATATATATATATATATATATATATATATACAGGATGTCCGATGTAATTTTTCAAATTGAGCACCCGGTATACGATTAAATATTTGGATTGCCCCTTCAAAGACGATTCTATCGATACCATGTTTCATGGGTCTGCGATGTGTCTCTCCCATTCTACGAGCCTTTTTGTGCAAAAAAATAGGTCATGTTTGTGACGCTATTGCGACGTAACCGTTCGACATTTTTGAGTGCGGGTTTTGCCAAAGACCTTCTAGAATACTATACTTTCTGATTCATGTGTCAGGTTGGTGAAAAAATGCAAAATTATATCGGGTGATCATAAAACGCAAAACTTTGTGTCTCAATTTTTCAAATGGAACACCCTGTATCGTATGGTACAGAGCGATAGCCATTTGAAAGAGGTTTCCAGCGGTATAAACTTTTATGGGTGTATTATGCATGGATTTGCGGCAATTTGACGATGAATTGGAAAATGAGGCACTTTTTAAAATGTCCGGTAAATTTTAAATACGATCTTCAATTGTTTTTCGAACTATTGTTCAAATCGCATTTTTGAAATAAAGACTTATTATGCGCATCATATTAATCTCGTAATTGTCACAAACTTATGTATTTATTCTCCAATTTTCGTCTTATTTTATATAAGTTTGTAACTATTTTACTGGGAACGTAGGCAACTAATGAGTAGTAGGACAAGGAAGGAAGGAAGCAGGCTGCTAGTGCGGTAAGAAAGGGAGATAACGGGCGGACCAAGTAAAGATTCGCGTGCCCTCTTTAATCCGCTTTTAAATTTAATTATTGAAAATCATATATCCGGTTTAAGTTTATAAGTATTCATGGATACGGGAATCCCCACTTGGTCCGCTCATGATCTCCTTCCCTTGTTTGATTTATTAGTTGTCTGTCCATTCCTTGCCGCACCCATCTGTTGCACATGCTTTCAGTAAAATAGTGATGATACCTGATGAAGACATGAAATGTGGTCAAATATGGTAATACCATCCAAGGTTGTCATTAAGTGTTGTCTTATATTGTACTTTGTACAGGCACATATAAAATATAAATAAAAAGTCTAAGCTAAGCTAAAAGCTAGATGGTTGGATAAGAAAATATATACTATATGAAAAAGTATGAATGTTTTGAAGTATGCGCATTTTATGTTTTCAATATTAGTCACGTAGGACGTATTGTTCTGCTGAAATTGAAACATTGGATACCACGAGAACTACTAGAAAGTATTGTGGTTGAATCTTATTGCGTAAACTGAGCTAAAAATTTATTTCATAGATTGTTGATTGTAGCTACCTATTCGAATTTATTTCGTCGATATCTCTGTTCTTACATATCCCAAAATTTGGTATTAATTGCTACTTTTTTTTGTTCTTAAAAATATGTATTATTTATTTATTTATTTTCGTTTTAGGATGATAACCTAAGTATGAACAGTAAAGGGCCGGAGTGTCGGGTAATGCTGCGCCGCTGCCTGGCGATTATTTTACGAAAAGAAGGTTGCCAAGGAGATCCAGGGGACTTTTGGATGTATGAAAGCGGCTATTTGCTTTTTCAAGTAAGTGCAAAATATTTTAAGGGAGCCTTAGAAATAAATAAATATTAGAGAGACTAGCTAAACCCGTGACCTTCGTCTCACGGACTTTTAATAAGGTCGAGATGTGACACGTAGGCACGTGCCGCGCAGCCCTACGTGACTGCTACATAAACATTCGCTCAAAATAATAAATACGTTCTCTCGAGATATAAGAGTCCGTCGTCGTATTAAGGTGGGGCACTTAGGGATTTAATATATAGATGTTCAGCAGTAACAAAATACTTAGGTAGGTACCTACATATATAGATATAGAGTCACTTGACTCATGCACAGTTTGTTTAGGTTTTTTTGTTGAATTGAATTGCAGAATTTCATAAAATGTTAAGAGAAGAAGCAACGCATATATTATCTTTTCGGAAGGGAAAGGGAAATTATATGTTGTCCCACATGAAAATGTAATCTGATAACGTAGTTGAACTCCAATCATTTGCCTACACTAATTTCATTTGTGTAATGCCATAACAAGCTTCAATACGGAAACTTATTGATGGGAAACTTAACAATGCCATACCTATGTCAAAAGGCAGTGGATAGTAAAATTATTCTATCTAGCCGTTTTCTATCCTCTGGATGTAAGCCTCCCATGTGTTTTTCCATTTACTTCTATTGCGTGCGACTTTATACCAGTTTAATTCCGCTGGTAGTTTAATATCATCGTTCCATCATTTTATGGTCTACCTACTTTCCTTTACTTTTCCCATGGCCTCCATCTAATGACTTTACTACTCCATTTGTCCTCATCCCTGGCCGCATGTCCAGTCCAATTCCAGCGGAACCCGCAGAGGCAGCCTAGCGAACCAAGCGCCATTTGACGAATGTATATAAAGGACAGGTGACCTGGAAATTGTAACGGTCGTGCAAAAGCACTGTGGCAAATTGGGCTGTCTTGTAAGCAAAAGTTACGGGTTCCAATCCTGGGGGGACATATTTAAAATTTTTTTTGTTATCTCTTTAAATTCACACATATGCGTTTGTTTCTAATTGTACACACATTTGAAGTCGCTTTTGCGTACTGATATATTTATTTGGATTAGTAATTTTTTTAGTGTTAAAGGCAATGGTAATACAGAGTATTGCAACATCTTTTAAATTACCAGTTGTAGTTGTATTTTAGCTATTGTTTTTTGTCAATAGGGACTTGTCGCAGCCAATTCGGTCTGTTGGTGGAATAGTGCCTTGCAGGGAGCTGCACGAGGTTTAGTATTCTGTGGTTATGTTAGTCCAGGAGCTCTTTTGTTTAGTTCAGAGCCATGTTCCCTAGAGGTTATACGAGGAGCTTGGGCCAAGAGAGTTCTTCAGCCTCCTGCTGGATACCAAATTGTTGGTATAGGTGAGCTTTTGATTCTGCTTTATTAACTAAAACATATACAGGGTGAATTAAATGTATGAAATATCGATGTCACAGCCTTAAATAATAACTTTACAAAAATAAGTTTAGTGCAAAAGTTGTTTGGTAGACAATTCCGCATCATTGTAAATCAATTTCACTGATACAGGGTGTTTACTTTTGAAGGTACGAAAAGCAACTTTGTTATTTTAAATGCAACACCCTGTATATCATTACATTTTTGAAGGCGAAATTTAATTCTCAATAAGATGGTATAGAGTATTCCTATACCTAACTAAAATGCACAGTTGTAAACATATCCGCGATTTTTTAATTGACAGCCCAGTTTTAAAATAGTAATGACTGTTTAACGAAAGGTTGTTTAATGCGATTTTTACAGCGAGTGTGACAAATGTAATAAATTCACCGTTAAAAAGGTTTTTCAATTTTATAGGGTAATTGATTGTAAGAGTTATTTTGCACAACTTCAAACAGTATTTTTTAAATAGAACACTCTGTATTTTATGACATCATCTTACGAGGAATTTAATCATCTTACGAGGAATTTAATTTTCTTCCAATTTCATAAAGCATGCCCCATAGCTAAAACTAGTAGTTTTGGATATAATTATCTTTTTAAGATTTTAATTGTTTTTATGAAAAACAAAATCTTGATACAAACTAATAGGTCCTGAAAATTTTGTTATCGCAAAGGAATTAAATTTCTCGTAAGATGATGTCATAATATACAGGGTGTTCTATTTTAAAAATTTCAAAATTGTTGCTTGAAGTTGTGCAAAGTTACACTTAAAACCAAACCACCCTGCATAATTCAAAATCCTTTTAAATTATGTATTTATTACATTGGCCCATGTCCCATACACACTGCAAAAAATCGCATTAAAGAAACATTTCGTTAGACAGTTATTACTAAATTTGGCCGGCAATCAAATAAAAAAAAACGCGAATAACTCATCAATCGTACGTTTTCGGTATATGGACACCCTATACCATTTTATTGATAATTAAATTTCGCATTCAAAAATGTAATACTATACAGGGTGTTCCATTTAAAATAACAAAGTTGCTTATTGTACCTAGAGAAGGAAACGCCCTGTGTAAGTAAGATTGATATACAATGTTGCGAAATTGTCTACGAAACAACTTTGGTATTTAACTTATTTTCGTAAAGTTATTATTTAAGGCTGTGGCATCGATATTCCATACTTTTAATTCACCCTGTGTAATTGTCATCTATAACATCACCAAAAAATATTTTTTTTATTTACAGAGGATATCGAGGAATGTTTTTTAAGTTCGATTTCCCAAACACAATGGACACCGTTACCAGAAGCAGTATGCGCTGTAGTACTTCGATTATCCAGTCAAGGCAGACCTGCAGGAACTGAATCCATTCGTGAGGCGCTTATACTTACCTTTCCTCATGTGTCGCCACCTAGCGAGCGAGCTTTGTACGATACACTTGCTCAGCTTACAGCGGAAAGAAAATTATACCACACATCAAAAGGTTACTTCATTGTTACACCTGAGTAAGTTTTATTTATATTGCAACGCCCGAAACGTGCCTAAAAGTTTATACAGTAATACTTATGCTGAATTAAACGTCAAATTATTGGTGTGCCGATTTAATAAATTTGTATGAACAAAACATGATTCGTTTTTATAGAAGAAGGCGATCAAGGAGTCACTCACGTGGAAGACGAAGACATGATGATGGAGGAAATAATAAAAGTATGTTGCTCTCTACCGAGGAGGCTCTAGTTCTTGTACATGGGGAAATGACAACTATCCGTGATGGTGATATTACTCATCAATGCATACAGACCAATTTAGCAGATGTTATATGTGGAGGTAGGTGTATAAATTTAATAAGATTACTTCTGATTGTATCCTTATATATATATATATATATATTATAAATTATATGTTTAATGTGTTTCAGGCAATTCAAGTGACAAAATTTTATATCCACGAAATAATAAACGACGATCCTCATCATTTCCCATCCATAGAAGTCCAGATAGGAGAGGGTCATTTAGACTGTGGGGGTCATCTCGTCGCTTACGTAGATCAGCTTCCACTCGAACATTAGCCAAGCACTATGTGGATAGTAGCAGCAGCACAGATTATCCTAACAGCAGCGATTCTACGAATACTTCAAGTAAGTGTCTACATTTTATGATTTTACGATCACAATATTATAGCTCCTTAACAACCGTGGATTTTGTTAGCTAAAGTAAATTTACGCCGAGGCGCCTTGACGCAGCAGAACCAAGCAACGGTCAAAGGATAGTTAATCGTACTCTCGTGAACACGCGAAAAGACGAGGTTGGTTCATGTGTATGTATAGTATAAATCTAAAATAAAGTCGCTACACTTTGGGTCCTTTTTATAGAACTGACTGTATACGTTCCGGGGGTCGCTGGTTAATACTCTTTCAGTTAACCAGGTCGACGAACCTCAATAACTCCATGCCTAGTTACTGAGTTACAAGAAAACAGCTAGCTGTATCAACGGGTATAAATTGAATACAACAAACAACATCGTTATTTGCACACTGTGGTTGTGTACAATTATTTTTTTATAAAAGTAATAGTATTTGTAATGGATTATAGAGAAATAACTTATTTCCATTTTCATCAAATAGTTACTTTGTAACTGCGAAACAAAGCGTGTGTGATTCAGTTTCGAGAGCGTTTAAGATTTAAACACGCCTGACCCAGCCTCCTAACAACAAAATTGTGATTTTCCAATGGGACGAAAAAATAGTTTAGATAAATTCATTTTCCTGTCTTAAGACATCTGGGATGTAAAAATTTTAGATACGCATACACGCACATGCTTCTCTGTCAACATCTTAACATCCAAAATTGTGATGAATACAGTACCTACCTCTCCGGTACACTTTGTTTACCAGTGAGGAAGTTTATAGTGGTTTAATGTGATGGTAAGATTTCTAAAACTTCAACCATCACATTACTCATAACGGGCTGATTTTAGTTATAGAATAGAATAGAATAGAATATGCTTTATTCCATATGGCTTTATAATACAAGCATTGGAGGCGTCATTACATTAATTATTTCACAAATTAAAACATGGTTAAAGCGATATATGCAATACAAACAAGTTTAAAGACACTAATAAATATAATAAAAATAAAATAATAATGTAAATAATAATAATAGTAACAATAATGTAATATATCACAAAGTATATCACAGTAGTCCATATCACACTAAATACAAAATATATCACCGACCCAGTTTATTCAAAATTAAGCGAAAAATATTCATCTACTTTATAGATTGGATTTAGAATCAATAAATCTTTGACCTTCTTTTTAAAGGGAGCTGTATGTTGAATTTCCCTGATATTAGTAGGCAAATGATTATAACATTTAATTGACATAATGTGAGGCCCGTTGGCTATAAGACTGAGTCTATGGGTTGGTAAAATTAGATCATGTTTATTTCTTAAGTTATAGATTTCAATGTCCCCCACTTTTTTGTAATGATGCAGATTTTTTTTAATAAATACTACACAATTTAAGATAAAGTTAGACACCACAGTTAAAATTTTAAAATTCTTAAACAGTTCTCTACATGAATGCTGCCTAGGCTTGAAACATATCGTTCTCAAAATTTTCTTTTGCATAATTAGGACATGATTAACTCCAGTTGAGTTTCCCCAACACATAACACCGTAGTTAAGGGTAGCATTAACATAGGCATGATAGAATGAAATTAATATTTTAGTGCTAACAAAATTCCTTAATTGCCAAAGCAAATAGTGACATGTCGATAACTTTTTTATAACACTATTTGTATGCGCGTCCCAGTTTAAATTCATGTCTATGTGAACACCTAAAAATTTTGTAGCTTTACTTTGACGCAAGCTATTCTCACTTACTTTAACCAAGAGACTCTGATCAATTTCTTTGGTGCAGAAGAGAATTAATTCAGTTTTCTGAGAATTCAGAATTAGTCCGTTATCTAGACAATATTTTTGCATGGCTTTTGTACTATTGTTTGCTTTCCTACTTAGCTCATCCAAGCTTACCGCAGAAACCAACGATGAAGAATCATCAGCAAATAATGATATAAATTGAAAGTTATTATTATTGACGCGTCGTTAAGAAAAATTATTATTATATTTATAATAATAATAATGAGTTTGCAATCTTGATTAAAAATTAATTAAATGTGTTAAGTTTCAGTTGCAGCTCTCCTAAACTTTATAAAATTGTATGTGTGCTTTTTATTTCAGAGAAACCATCGTTTTTATCAAGATTATTTAGAAGATCTAAGCGTTCCCAGTTCCAAAGCAATACTTTTAGTGCTCAATTTCCACCTATGGAATGGTTTAATTCAAGAGCTATTCATCTTCACAGCGTAGCAACTCAGACATCTGTAGCGGATAAGGTAACCCTCTTACATTCTTGATTTTAGATCTTATTTATATGGAGCGATTAAACCGTCAAAACAAATTACTGCACAGGTTTATGTACTGGCCTTGGTTCGTTCGCCCCGAATACTACTTTAATTTAAGTTTGAGTTGTTTTCTGAATCACCGGTGTGAACTTCCTTTATTATTCGGGCGCTAAATTTAAAATTTAAATCGACTATACTATAAATAAAACGTTCTCAGTTGCTGTTTGTTTGCTGTCTACTTAATTTGTATTTGTTTTTATTAAACTGTTTTTCTCTTTTGTTTTGAATGTTGTGATGTTCTTTTGTTTGAAAGTGTAACGACTGTAGTTGACCGTAGTTACGTACTTATTTAATAACTAATTTATACCTAATTTTACTGGTCAAAATGTAATAAAGTATCGAGTTATGAGTATCGTTACAACTGTTAGAAAGTGCTCTTTCCAAAAAACAATATGTGCCAAAATTGTTCCATTTAAAAGTTTTTCTAAAAAGACTGTTAGCTGAATTTTAAAGTGCCCAGGATCAACGGATACGGGCAGCAAACAATAATAAACAGACATGAAGCGAAAAAAATTGTTAATACCGTCAAATTTCATTCGTTTATCTTAATAAAAAAAAAAGGGGGGCTGAACCATGTTTTGTTTACACCGTTTGTGTGTACAGGGTGGCCTGTATTCGTTGGTTTTGCAGGCTATATCGGTTATT
Source organism: Ctenicera cuprea (assembly GCA_958336395.1). Classification (NCBI taxonomy): domain Eukaryota; kingdom Metazoa; phylum Arthropoda; class Insecta; order Coleoptera; family Elateridae; genus Ctenicera; species Ctenicera cuprea. The sequence continues at coordinate 64,508,067 of OY284487.1, read as the reverse complement.
ATTGCAGTTAGAAAAAAACTGGTAGACATGTTATGGGCCAATTTTTTGAGTATATTTCGATAAGGAAAATAAACTTTAGCTATCTTCTTTTGTTTTCAAGTTATGCGTCAAAATCATATTTTTGCAAAATATGTGAGCGTCTTTTTTCTTTATTTTCATGTTTTACTATTAAGTAGGGTGTAGAATTAAAACATTTTTTAGAATCAGTAGAAACAACTGAAATCGGCAAATACATTTTAAACAACTCTAAGATGTATCAAAAGTGGAGGAGAACAATTTAAGTATCCTTAAAGTTAATGTCAATGTCTTTGTTATAATACTGCTGTACTTCTCTGTTAAATGTTTTTTATTTGTAGTTTTTGTTGCTTTGTATTGTATTGTTTACTTGAAACTAGATAATATTTCTTAAAATTGTTTATAATATATCTATTGACTTCAGTTGTTTCTACCGATTTTGAAAAATGTTTTAAATCCATATTCTACTTATTAGTAAAACATGAAAATGTAGGGTATGAATTTAAAACATTCAGAATCAGTAGAAACAATTGAAGTCAGTAAATAAAATTTAAACAATTTTGAGAAATATTATCTAGTTTTAACACGTTCGCGACCGACGGCACATATGTGACACGCGTTTTTACAGTACAGACCGACGGCACAAATATGTGTCGAGCAGTACAACAGAAACAATAATAAATTGGAAGCTGTTGGTTTGTGATAGCGGACTTGCATGTATGGCACAGTCTGCAGGAATGTCTGGTCACTTATGTGTGCCAATTGGTTCTGGGATACCACACGCGTTAGGCTACTTTCTGGTCTCCTGTTTACTATTGCATCATATATTGTAATGTGTGGTGTATATTCAGTCTAAGTTCTAAGTTGCATTTTGTTGTGGGTGTTTCTATAAACAGTAATGGCTGATAGAAGTAATGAAATCATGCGCTTACTGAAAAAGAATTGGATGCAGAACGAGAACGTATTATGCAAGGTGAAATTAGTGATGAGGACATGGAAGAAGGCATAGATTTTTCAGATTCTGGAAGCAGTTTCCAGCCTTCAAGTGATGACGAAAGTGAAACAGCAGGTTGCACAGTTACAATAGCATTTTTCTATAATCAAAACTTTATAAACTTATTTCTAACAGGTAGTGAACCCTCTGATAGACGTAATAGTACAGATGATAGAGGTGATACAGATGTAGCTGATAACAATAGCGATAGAGACGATCGTTTAGATTCAGATGGTGATTGGACAGATACCGAAAGTGACCCAGCATTATTTCAATTTACTGGACAAGAAGAAATAAAGGTAAATAATCCAAATCTAAAACCCTTGGATAGCTTTCTACTGTTATTTGATGATGTGCTGATAAACAGAATTACTTATTGTACAAACGAAAGAGCATCTGCAATAATTGCAAAGGCTACTTTACAACGTCCTTCAAATATGCGTCACTGGAAACTGGTTACATCAGAAGACATAAAAAAATTATTGGGGTTATGTATTTCTATGGGCAACGTACATATGCCTAGGTTGAAACATTACTGGAGCAAACACATTATATATGAACATCCGTTATTTGGCAAAATTATGTCAAGAAATAGATTTGAAACGATATTACGTTGCATTTGTTTCTATGAAGCCACTGATGATCAAAGTAAGCGTTTACATAAAATTGATCAACTAGTGGCACATATCCTTGGAAATATACAAACTGTATACACCCCAGGAGAAAATCTATCGTTGGATGAAGCCCTTTTCTTATGGCGTGGAAGACTAGTGTTTCACCAATATATTCGGAACAAAAAGGCGAAATATGGCATTAAACTTTACGAGCTTTGTACCCCAGATGGCTTCATCCTTAATATTTTGGTATATTCAGGTAGAGGAACAGTTACAAATGATACCTTCGGTCATGCATATGCAGTTGTTACACATTTACTAGAAAAATATTTAGGAGAAGGCCGTTCAATTTTAATGGACAATTACTATAATAGCGTGAAATTATGTGAGTTTCTTTATGGAAACCTAACTCATGTAGTAGGAACACTGGACAAAGGAAGAAAAGAAAACCCAAAGGCTGTTCTGACAAAAAAACTAAAGAAGGGAGAAGTAGTATCACAGCGTAAAAAACATACACTTGTGTTAAAGTGAAAAGATAAAAGAGATGTGTTAATGATTTCAACGAAACATACAGCTGATCTTGTTGAAGTTACGAATAGGAAAGGTGTCCAGAAAATGAAACCCTGTGTAGTTAGAGATTATAACCAGAACATGTCGGGAATCGACAGAGCCGACCAGATGGTTTCTTATTATTCAACACCACGAAAGAACCATGAACATAGTTGAGACAAGGCAAACAACTAAACGTTCGGCAACCAATGTCGCAAACCATTTCCCAAAGAAAGAGAGTAAACGTATAAGGTGTCGTTTGTGTGCCCAACATAAAAAGAGAACCATGACCTGGCATGCATGTGGCACATGCAAGGATTCAAAAAAGCGCCCTATTGGTTTGTGCACAGATCCATGTTTCCAGATTTACCATTCATAGAACAAGCGTATATATATTTACCAATAAGTTTTTTTCAAAACTATAATAGAATAGGATTTTGTTTTGTTTTGTGTCTTTTTTCATACAATTTATATTTAGAATTAGATTTTTATTTGCAATATATGAGTATATTGTTGGAAAGAATAAACTTTAATTGAATTTCAAATAGCATTTTTATTCTATATGATAAAATAGAGGATTAAATGAAGATGATTGGAGGGACCGAGAGGTATGGAAAAGGGCATGCGAGAAACGTCAACAATGATGTACTGAATAATTTTATGTAAAGCATGGATGTATTGAAAATTTTATGTAAAATTATTTACTCGCAAATATATATATATATGATAAAATAAAGCGTGTCACATATGTGTGCTGTCGGTCACACGAAAAACTTGTCACATATGAGTGACATCGTGGTCTATGGATAACAAGTGTATTGGTATAGACCGATGGCACTAATTTGTGACGCAACAGAAAAGAAAGGGTAAACTATATCCAAAACACTTGTGAAGCATATGTACATAGTAAAACAGCTAAAATAGTACAGTAGATCAAAATTTTATAGTATGGTCCATGGCTGAATACTAGCAACACTGGTTCGGTCGCGAACGTGTTAAGTAAACAATACAAAGTAACAGAAGCAACACCACAGATTTAACAAGTGTTTCGGCAGTTTTATAACAAACACAAAGGTATTAATTTTAACGATGCTCAAACTGTTCTCCTCCACTTTTAATACATCTTAGAATTGCTTAAAATGCATTTACTGACTTCAGTTGTTACTAATGATTCTAAAACACATTTTAACTCCATAGCCTACTTATTAGTAAAACATATAAATGAGGAAAAGCTGCTGTAAATCAATTAGATCTGGTAATAAGTATATATTTTCTGAACCGCAAAACAAATGCATTTTTAATGAAGTCACAGCCAACTATAGTTTGCAATTAAAAAACAAGTTTGTATTATAACTCAAAAACAAATGAATGATTGTAACATCTGTTTAGATATTTAAATTCTTTATAAAAATATCAGTAAAAAGTGTCTTTACACTTTCCTTGTATCTTTTGAAATAACTGAAATGTAAAACCTTCTCATATTTTGCAAAAATATGATTTTGACGCATAACTTGAAAACAAAAGAAGATAGTCCCTTTCCGATATCGAAATATACTCAAAAACTTGGCCCATAACTTGTCTATCACTTTTTTTCTGCCTACAATAATAACCAAGATTGCCTGCAAAACCAACGAATCAGGCCACCTTGTACTGAAAGTATAGGAAAGTGAAAGATATTACATGACTCCCCTTCCCTATACGAGACACTTTTGATACACTTATTCAAAAAAAATTTAGTAGAAATACTAAGATACGGGAGTAATGCTCGGATACAAAATTTTAGTGCAACTGCTGCGAAAGTTGCTGACAAAAAAGTGCTTAAACTGTTCAGGAGGCTGTAGCTCGGCATTGGTTCCCGTTAATGGGAACTTTTCAAATTATTTTTGTTCCTTGAATACGTCATATAAATGATGCAGACCATAATTTTGAATCACCTTCTATAAGTATTTTTTTGCACTAATTTTATAATACCTCGAATAAATTTGTAATGTTTATGCTATCTCAATTTAAATTTCATATTCACTTTACTGTGTTTAACATATTATTTTATTTTCGTTTTTAGGAATCTGCATTATCAATACCTTATTATTTCGACAATTCCGAAGTTGGATCTACAAGGTCAGCAACTCTGCCTCGACAACATAGAAGACAACTGTCAAACGATTCAACGTATGTTATTACATCGTATACCGAATCTCGAGAACAGTCCCCTAGTTTAAAAAATTGTAACCCTGTACACATTTCTAGCACACTACCTCGTAGTGCTAGTAAATTAAAGAATTCGTATAGATGTGCAAGAAGCTCTGGTAGTTCTAAGAAAACTAGTTACTCGAGTTTATCTCCGAAAGTTTGCATATCTAACAGCGACGTTCGAGGTGATGGTTTTCAATTGTCTACTTCTGGATATACACCTACGAGAGAGCCTGTAAAAATATCTAACGATTATATACACAGCCCACTGAAAACGTCAAGTTTAGAGTCCCTTAAGATTAGTGGTTATACAACGAATAGTCAAAACAAAAACTTTCATAAAGTAAAGCAAAATAGCAATGCTCCATGTGAAGTTATTAATCAGGTGCCTGGTGCCATATATAAATCTCCTGTGCCGGATTTTAAAACTTCAGTTGCTTTAGATAACAGCGGACCATCAAGTATAGAGTCGCATAAAAGTAGTAAAACAACAAGCTCCGTAACAAGCGGGCCATCTAGCTTAGAATCGCATAAAACTGTAATAAATTGCTTACCAGTAAGTTACGATACTGTTAATTCTCAAAATCAAAGTTTAGAATCGAAATCAAACAAAAGAACAATTCCAAAAAAGAAGGAAATTACGAAGTATAAACCCAATACGAAAACAAAAGTTAACGATAACAAGTCAAATATATCACACAGCAGTTCATTTACACTACAAGTGACAACAAACCAAGGTGGAGCAAGTTCTTCGAATAATTCTAATAATGCAGTTACGGCAACGATAAATGGCGGCAATACAGCAAATACAAAAATATTTGTACAGAATTCACCTGTTAGGTCGGTTATTACGTTTGAAAACGGTAAACATATTGATGCTAATCCTAATGTTGTTATAATAAACGGAGCAGAATCAGTTTCAGATCAAAGCTCTGCCACAAACGGAAACAATGAAATTGAAACCTCTGAACAAAAAATTGCAAAAAACACTAATTTTACACAAATTAATAGTGCGAATACTAGTTTAAATAATTCTCCAGCTGTGACGGATCAAACGAACAGGCTAATAAGTGAAACAATGAATAATAATCGGAAACTGTCGCTTCAACTGCCACCAAAAGAAGGCCTTAGTTATAAAAATTTATTGAAAACAACATTACCGTGTCCTCAAAATCAAATAAGTTTAAATTCTAGTCTTGAATTAACGGGAGTACAAAATTTTGAGGGGTTTACAAAAAATACACTAGAAAGCAATCTTTCAAGTCCAACTAAAAGTTACGATAGTAGTTGCAGTTCATCGGGAAATGTATTTAGCAAATGTGTGTCCGATTCAAAATCTTCGTTAAGCAAATTTTCTTGTCCGAGAACCGAATTCGGAACTAACTGTAATTTATCGCATTTCTCGGAAAAAAATATTTTAGGTTCAGAACCTAATATCAGTTATAAGGAGCAGGATAATAGGAAGAAAACATTTACAGACGATATAATTCAGGGACAAGAATTTCCAAGCTTCAGCGATTTAAGTTTTAACTTTACCAGTTTGGCAGCCCAAAAAATTTTAAAAGGTGTTAGTATAAATAGTATTGATACGTTGGTCGAGTTAAATACTGCTACCGTGGAGAAACAGAACAATTGTGATGTTATTCATACAGACTTTGGGCTACTGTAGGTAACGAAAGTAATATGTTTTATTAAAAAAATAATACATGTGAAAACATTTCTGAGCGTAACAATTATTATTAACACCTGTAATGCAGTGGCGGCTTGTAAACATTTATTGCCAAAAGGCGGCACCAATTTTAAAACAAAAAATCTTAGTTTTTAATTGTTCAATCGCTAAGTCATAAAATTTTTTTTCGAAAAGGTTGGATATTTACATATATGAACGCAGAGACTTTAGACTTAAAGAGGATTTAGCACCCACTATTGACTATAACATATGGAAAGTAGAACCCGATGGGTCGACCTATTCACAAACGTCACTGGTTTGAATGAAGCCCGCAATATCGGACCTCTGTGCGGACATAGCACGTCTCCAAATTGAGGTATCGAACTCAACTTTTTTTTTTATTATAAAGCCAATGGAACGATCCAACGACCGACATAATTTATATATGAGTGGAAATTTTTTTAGCGTTACAAATCGCCGCTCAAAAAAGTCTTCAAATTCCTTCACTATGTTTAGTGCACAACTAAGGTATTTTGATGTCACGGAGAGCCCCGGATATGGTAGCTTCCGATAGAATTTTAGCAATAAAAAAATTCAAAAAAGCCATCTTCAGAGTCAAAAATGTCAAAATTCGCTTGTGTATAGAAAACGGCGCTAAGGATCGATACAAATGACCATATACATTGATTCTTGACCAGATCCCAAAGCCCCAGCACAAATTGTGTAGTTGTTTCGCTATTAACGGTTAAAGTTGAAAGCGCACGGGAATTTTTGGCCATTTTTCAAAACATTTCTGATTTTCGAGGGCTTATATTTCGGGAAGGAGCAACGCGGTTTTTACCAATCAAAAGAGCTCTTCGCAATCTACCTGCACGTAGCGAACGGATCGATATAATTGCAATTTTCGCCGCCAGTAGGCGCAAAACTTTTTCCTTTGACACACTGTAACTGCAAAACTAGGTCATTTAGCAAGATGGGATTTGCGCAGCTCGTCGAGATCTACAACTCTGCTCGGGAGAAGTTCAAGCCGTAAACCTTTTGAAACACCCTGTATAAAAATCACAGTTTTTTGCAAGGTCAGGCTTAAAAATCGTACGTTTTGATCTCATAGAAATGATTTGCAAGTAGCTTTGGGCCAAAAAAACGAGTCTACGCATTTAAATGGTTTCCTGCCGGGTATAATAGTGATCAAGTGTGAGTTCTAAAACTCCAACTCATGTGGGATGCGGCCTCTGTGCCGTTCCAATTTTGACATAAACGTATGATATGAATGCAAGTCAAAAGTGCAGCATTAATAAGCTCCTGTGTGCCACACACTATTATGGCACAAATCTTAGTACTGAGAGGTTTCGTATGTTTTAGCTCATCTGTTTACATAGCCGCGGTCTCGTTTTAAAAACAGCAGTGCCCGCCTGAGACGCGCATATCTGAAGTTTTGCCAGTTTATAATTCTTTATAAAAACATCACTCTCTTGTGTTAAAACTTAAATGATACTACACGTTTTAGAAAAGTGGAGTACGTTATTGTTTGACTTTCCGTGTTTGCTAGTGAAGGCGCATCGCCTATGTTGCCTTCCTTATGAGCCGCCACTGGTACAATGCAAAGTCGACTTCAACTGATACAGAAACTTTATCAAATTATTGGGCGCGTATTTTTTTTTAAATACTACATTATACGATAAATTGCATGTGGAAACCATCTTATGACATATCGAGGGTTTTAAGACAGTACCTTGTAGGTTGCATTTTCGAAATTGAAAATTTGTGGTGCTTGTATAGAAATAATTTATGTAAATTTTAATAATGATTTTGAATAAGTGTAATTAATACTACTAACCTCCTCAGTTATAGCTGGGCAAAAGATAAAATGATCAAGACAGTATTAGCGAGACAGGTAATAAAATACCTGAATTGTTGCTCATTTTTCTGCGTTACGTAATTGCATTTAAAAGAAATATAAAAAACAGCGTAATCTAACATATTTCTCAAGTGGAAGTAAAGACAGTCGGGTGTAATTGAATGGCAATTTATTAGTAAACACAAAAATTTGTTGCTTGGAAGCATGTTGGTTTCTCAAGGTTACCCTAATATCACGCACATGTGTTCGTAATTTATCAGAAGGTTTTTGAAGTTTCAAAGAAAAAAGAATTATTTAAAAACTATATGCCGGATTTACATAATAATTAATTTTTTTGTTTTACATTGTTTCTGAAATTTTGAATTTTTTCTATCATTGGAGTGTATACTGAATAATTTGTAGGATGGTTTCGAATCAAAGTACCCACCAGAACACACTTTAAAGTGAAGATAGGGTCGGAGCTTAAAAATGCAGAAATTCCCAAACAGTTTACTTGTTCCTGGTCAAGTGACTTATGTCTTAGAGTTCATGTTACTGTTATGTACACAATACCACGTTTGACAGTACTGCTGTCAACTGTCACAGCCAATAATTTCATAATATGAAGCAAAAGTAATAAGCTAGGACATACGTTAACGTTAACAAAAACACACACCAGCTTACTTGATCAGGAATTTTTTTGAACACGTTATTTAAGATTATATGTATTCTGTCATCATCCACAAGTAAAGAAAATTCAAAACCCTTTAGTTCTCACAAGAACTTTTGTACTCTAAATGTACATTTCGACTGCTAAGCAGTCATCATCAGTAGAAAAAATACAAAAAGGAGAACTACAGCGAAAACTGAAATCACAGTTACGGTGCAGAAACGTCCCTATTGCTTGGTAAGTCAGAACTCACGCATTGTCGATGCGTGCGTCTGTTTTTATGGTTTCGTGGATCCTTGGTTCTATTTGCCGTGCGTGCGTTGAACTTAAGTAATGATGAATTTGGAATTACGCCGGAATCTTGATTTAAAATGTTGTCTTTGAATTTGTAAATAAATCTACTTTCCCATGCATCGAGTTCTCTGCTGTTTTTTACGGATTTTAAGAGTTTTAAATCCGATATTAAAATAGGATGTTCAGAATCTAAAATATGTGCTGCTACACAAGATTTTTCGGGTCTGTTAAAACGAAAGTGCGATAGGTGTTCTTTAAAACGTGTGCCTAATTTCCTTTTGGTTTGTCCAATATAATGCATGGGACAAGTAGAACAGTTTATTTGATAAATTCCTGACTGGTCTTCTGTAGACAAAGGGTCCTTGGTGTTACCTAGTAGATTTTTGAGACTATTTTTCGTTGAAACGATGGGCCGAAAACCTGCATTTTCAAAAATGCTAGTAATTTTATTAGATGTAGGTGGGAAGTATGTTAAAGGTATGTTAAAGATGATGACTGCTTAGCAGTCGAAATGTACATTTAGAGTACAAAAGTTCTTGTGAGAACTAAAGGGTTTTGAATTTTCTTTATTTGAATTTTCTCACAGTTGCTCATTTATATTTATCCACAAGTAGTTACAAATATTTATTGTAAATGTAACTCGTACACCATTCTGCGAATTACCGAGTTTACCTATTGTAATTTGCCGACAGTAATGTATAGGAGTACGATTATACTACCCACATGGCGCCAAAAATTAAATTAAAATTATCAATAATTGAACTAGTGCAAATTATTCCTCACTAAATGTGCGTTCATAATTTTGCAAAACTTTAAATGTTAATAACTTTTGTTTTTCAAACGGAACACCCGGAATTTTTTGACACCATCAAATGTACAATTAAATTCTCTTTCAATGTGGTATAGGGTTTTGTATACCAAATATTACAAATTCTATGTTTTTCGTGTTTATTTTATTTGTTTTATAAATTGCAAATTAAAATAGGTGTACTGTGAAAACAAAACAAAAACTATATTTTATAATGTTTAATAATGTCGTCCCCCCCCCTTTAATAAATAGTGCAGGAAATAATACTAGTGTGACACCTTTATAACACACTGTATAATTACAACCATTTTAATTTCTTATTCAAGTTTATTTTTTACCAACAAGAATGATTAACTTCCAAGCAAACATGCCCTCAGGGTACTTGGGGCCCGGCCGGGCCCACTGTGACCCAATGGTTAATCCACCTTTATGTTATTGTATGAATTTCGATGTTGTTGCTAATTGCACACTAGTTTGTGCTATAATAACTACAAATAATCTTTGTTCATTCAAACAATTTTTTGCCTGATAATTTCGACTAGTATATATGCTTGTTTTGCTGGATTTGTAGCTTTAATAGTTACAAGTAGCAGGTGAAACCTAGCAACATTCTCTACAATGTGTAGAGGAACTAAAATTCTTAAGTCAACTTTTAAGCTACGAAAGTTGAACTTTAGGAATTTTACACCATATATTGTATCGTAAATGATCTGCTATCTGAAATTTTGATCATATGTACACTACGGAACAAAATAAATGATCATGCAATATTTAGGACGCTTGAGCGAGTATGCAAACAATAAGGCTTCACAAACGTGTTGCTTTTACTCCAATACATCCATTGTGTTTATATCGCCGTAAAGTGCTTCATCTCTAATAAATTACCAATAAGCTATGGTGCTGTTTGCAAGTACGAAAGGTGCCATTACAAGTTAAGCACTCCCTTTTAAAATTATAAAATGCGACGATAAAAAATTATTTTTGCTAAACCATTTTTGTATACCTACTAAAATTTAAAAAAAAATCAATTTTATGTTTTTTGCATATACAATGGATGTATGGGGTAAAAGCAGCAGGTCTGTGATGTATTGGTTGCATACACGCCCCAAGCGTCCTTAATCTCGCAAGATCATTTAATATGACCTATAGTGTACCTACTACACTACCACTAAGAAGATTAAATCTCCATTGGCAATATCTTTGGTAGGTGCTCCTATGTGTATACCTAAAAAGCTTATAATTGACTTTTATATAAAATATATCTAATATTGAAATAATCAACTTAACATTTCTTGCAACTTGCAAAATAATGAAGTGTAAAACTTGAATTATACGCAAAATATTTTTTATGTTGCAAGATTGATTCATAATGGGTACCTAGTTTAACACATGGACTATAATGTAAAAATTTATAAAATAATTTATATTTTTATACTCTTTTTATGTTTATATTTCTGTAAAATATAGTTATGAGATGTATACTTTGTTTTGTTTTCAAAATTATATGTTTCAAAATACTACACCAGGTCACTAGATCACAGGTGTGCCAAACTATCTTGGCACTATTATTAATTGTTTTGTTGTTATTAGAGCTACAGATTTGGTTATCCTAGGAAAAAAACTGTTATGCTGATTAAAGTGCCATTTACAAAAAAAATAGTGAAGCATTTCATCTGGACTTTCCTATACTTTAGAACTAGTTGCTTATGTTTTCAAGAGTATTTTTTAGTATTAACGTCTTATGAGCCAATAATGACAAAATAGTAACTCTGCCTTCTCGCCGCACACTAGAGAGAAACACTACCCGGTACTTATCAGGAACGGGCCGACGATATACTACCACACCAAGCATACAGCCTCAACTAGAAACCGAAACTATTCTATTAGTTTTTGTTTATTTAACATTTACAAATTTTGTATAATCCGTTTTCTAAACAAAAATGCATGAATTCTTGATTTACAAAAATTCATAGACAAACTAGTGAACTGGAACACGAACTAAATTATAGCTCATCTCTAGCTCTATTTGCCTGTAGAATTTGAAAACAATCGTGTGGCCAGTTTTTGAGAACACACTTTTTAGAAAAAGTCAAAACTATATTTTTTCACTTTGCAGTTTTAGTAGTTCCAAACGTTTTCATAGCTTATACCCTTAGGGCATTTCCAATATCAAATTTTATCTCGATCTGATAAATAAATTTTGAATGAATGGGCATTAAAAAAAATTTCAAAAATTCATAGTAGGCGTCACATATAAATTCACTTCATAACCTTCAGCTTTTTGGAAATTTTTGTGCACAGTAACATTGCGTCTCTATAGCGCTATTATGATAAAATATTTGAATTCGATCTGTTAACCGTTTCTGAGTAAAAAGACGCTAAAATCAAAATTTTTTTAAATCATAGCAGCCGCTATTTCAACGATAGAATGTTCGGAAAAAAGCGTTAATTTGCCCAAAAATCTTCTATAAGATTTCCATTTCAGATACAGAAAATTCGTTTTCCGAAAAAAATTAAACGTATCTAACTTCCGGTTTCGGATTTTTTTTATAAGCCTATTTCCCCGATGAATTTTTGTTACACCCCCATATTCCAAAGTATAAAAAAGTAAATCAAATCTGTAATGTAACGTCGCAGTCCCTAAGTGTGTTCGATGTGTTATATTTTGTCGCAGCTCCGTTATCTGCAGCAAGCTGATCTTGATGAATAAAACCCAGTAGGATCGTTTGATACATTTATTAGACTCAAGTCTCAAAAGTCATCTAGGCAATGGCTAGACTTGGAAGTGCTTATAATTCGAGTTCAAACAGTAAATAACGTAGAGTGATACCTAGGAACATTGTTGAACATGTAAGTGGGAACCAGAAGGCCTGCAGCAGGGGCTGTCGGACGAACCAGCGCCAGTGCCGGAACTAAGAATTGGAGGACCCGGCGAACCAGCGTAGAAAACCAGGTGGAGGAGCCCGTAGAGGCTGCCAGACAAACCAGCCCCTGTGAAGAACGGAAGCAAAACCTGGAGAACGTGAAGGTGAACAGCTGGGGGTGGGGGCAGAATAACGTCAAAAGGAGCCTAATGATCCCTGCTTATCCTTGCAGATTTGTATTTATAGTGCAAAGTGTGGTCACCCAGGGGTAACATGGTAAACATTCTGTTTATTAAATCCTTCAATAACCTAACTAACCTAAAACTTGTTGTTAAAACTTAAATTAGGCAGGTCTTTGCAGTAGCTCTAATAATGAGAAAGTTAACGATAGCACCGACATAATTTGAAACACCCTGTATGTGAATGAAATGAGTGAACAATTATTGAAACAAAATAATTTTGTTGTTTAATGTTTTGTGACTACCGGCTTAGTGCATTATCAACCAGCATGAAAACTTTCATTTATTGGCCAAAATGTTATTCGTTGCATTTAAAAATATGAATAACAAGTATGCCACAGTTGTCTAAGACGAATCATATGAGCACTAGATAGACAGGTCACTATTTTACTTGAAACGTGGGCAACTAATGAGTGGGTCAAGGAAGGAAGATAATGGGCAGGTCAAGTGGGGATTCATGTATCCATGGGTATTTTCAAATTTAAAAATGAGCAAAACACTTCGCCTGGACTTTCCTATACTTATAAATTAACATTGTTTTATATTTTCCAACACTTTTGATGTACACCTGTCTAGACCCGGCTAGTAAAAGTAAACAGCGTTTATAAAAACTTCAAGCGTGAAGAGCGTAACTTAAACGTACTATTACCACGCTGGCTCCGCCTGCAACTGTAAAACAGCCGAACTGAAATGAACCGGAGGCACGAGTAAGGAAGCGTGTTGATGTTTGAAAATGTATTAATAACTCGAGAAGTAGTATTTTTAGCAAGAAATTACTCTTATTAATTTGTATTTAGAATTTCAAAACCTTTCTGATTTTAAAGCCAAAATGCCACGTTTCCATTTAAAAAAAAGTTATTTTTTACCGTGGCCGCCATATTAAAATTGGAAACTCAAGTTTTTTTCTTAAAAACAATCGAGAAGAATTTGCCCTACAACTTTGCTCTTAGGTTTGCGAGTCTATCTATTAAAATAAAAAAGTTAGCCTACACTGAACATTAAACGACTAGTACAAGAATACAACTGCTGTAGAAAGTATGTGAAATTCTTCTGACAAAAAGATTATTAAGGGGCAAAAAATTCGATTTTTTGATTTTTTGTAAAAAGATTCTCCTAGAGCAAACAAAACAAAAAACCAGATTTTTAATTTTTTATCGAAAAAATTTGGGGGGAGGGGAAACAGTAGCCCCCCTAAATATGAAATTATCGAAAAAATATTATGATATTCGGATTTTGCTATCAATGATGAGCTATTTTGCTTTAACAGAAATATTTTATTGCCCCCCGTTAAATAAATAAAAGGGTACCAATTTTCAATTTTCAAAAAATCACAGAGGGCGTCACAGTAAAATTATAGCAATGAGCAAAAAACAAAATTGTAGCAGATGCCTATCTCTATCAGCTTAAAAAGTTTAAACAAAAACGTGTGGGCAGTTTTTGAGAAATTTTTTTTTGAAAAATTCCAAAATTTTGGAGTGATGTCATTGCGATAGTTTTTATATTTTCAAAATTAATTATATTTCATGGTATAGTACCCTTGAAGGGCTACCAAACAAGATGTAGTTGATTCGAATCAGATATCTGGTTTTTGAGTAAATGGGCGTTAAAGTCGAAATCTTCAAAAATTCGTAGCGGCCGCCATGTTGAAGCTAGAGAGTTCGGTAAAAAATCGTTTGATTTATCCTTAGGCCTTCTTTAATCTCCACTATTCCAATTTTCAAAATTTTGTTTCTGAAAAAAATGCTACCAAAAAAACAGGTCTAACTTCCGCTTCCGGTTTCGGATTCTTTTTAAAAGCTTATTTTGTCGATGAATTTTTGATATACCTCCTCATTCCAAAGCACATCGAAATCGGTCCAGCCGTTCCGGAGATATGAGCGTACCCACCCACACACAGACACACACACACACACACACACCCACAGACAGACATTTTTTAAAAAACACTTTTTTAGGATCCTGGAAGCTCAAAACATGTATTTCCGTCAAAATCTCGATTTTGAAAATTTGCATGAAATCAATACTTCTCTATACTGAAAGTATAGGAAAGTAAAAAGGGATACATAAATTTTATAAATTAAATTATAAAGCATCCATGGATACGTGAATTCCCGCCTGATCCAACTAACTTTGGCCTGAGTCGCACCCGCTATTTTTAATAAACACTTCATTATTATGAAAGTAGTCAATGACTTGTAGCGTATGTTCTGCTGACAAGAGGAGGAAGTTATCCTCAAGGAAGTGGGGCAATTTGTTATGCTTTAAAATTTTTTAAATCTGCCTATCCTACACATACCGTTGGTGGAAAGTATGCTCTGTCGCAATAAGATATTTTATTAGTCAATTTCATTTACAGTAGGAACCTATGACAACTGTTATCTGTTGTTTTAAGTAACTGTCAATACAAATATTGATAGCTTAAAAAAAAGTTCATTTCTTAAAGTTAAAAGCTTGTCATTAATCCATAAAGCACAGCATGAGTAAGCCCTTACGCAACAGAACATCGTCCAGTACCTCCAAAAAGAACCGCAAGTCTATTGAAAAAGATACACTTAGTTCCATTAAACGATCAGAAACGGCATCAATTCTGAATGAATCCTCACAGGAAGCTTTCACTTCAGTATCATTAGAACCAGAAAAACCAAAAATCAATTACCAGGATGAACTGGTGCTAATATTTTTTAATAGCATGCTGGACAATATAATAGATGAATGGATTACCGTTCCCAGTGAACCTCCGGTTTGTCTTTGCAATAATGTCAATAAGGAGGAAACTGAAAATATTACTACCAAGGATTTTAAAGAATTATTACCCGAAGATTTTCAAAATATGGTAATTGACAATGTTCAAGGATCGACATTGTCTCTAATTAAAAATGGAAGGTCTTCAGTGAATATGAATTCAAGTATAAAAGGTACATGTACGATAATTTCTTTTGTATTAACTGTTTAACAACTGCTGACATAGACATAAATCTACAGTGACCGGCAAAATGTTTGCAACATGTGGGGAAAATTTTATTAAAATTTCCCAAAAATTTAATTTTGGGATCGCTTCTGCATCTCAGCTAACGTAACAATTGATGTACACATTCGCGATTTCGACTACCGCGTCACGTGACGAGCAAGTCATAACTGTTTTGACGTTTGCCGTTAGTGTACGTTGTTGTTTAGTGGTTTGTTATATTGTTTTGCTAAACAAATACGTTATTATTATTATTTAAGTTGATTGTGAATTAAAAATTATTTCATTACTAAACGTACGCTTGACGCTTTAACAGGCGGTTATGACTAGCACAGTTTGCACATACTGCCACCAGGTAGCGTTTTCTTATTTGGAATCGCGAATAGGTTTTTGAATTTTCCCGCCAAACATGAAGTCACGTGACCTATGTCGAAATCAATTTTTAGGTTATCTTAGATGCAGAAGCGATCCCAAAAATAAGTTTTTAGATAATTCTAATAATAAAAATTTTCCCCATATGTTGCATACATTTTTGCCGGTCCCTGTAGATATTGTTTACTACTTGTAATGGTTTAGGTAAAAAACATTCTACAAACAAAGGAAAGAAACATAAATCAAATGAAAAATTCACACCAGAAATTAGTCTCCAACAAAGCAGTAAAGGCTCTATTGTAAGAATTATGAAATAATTAACCAACCTCCATTTTTACAACATGGAAAACTGCATTTATTAAAAGCTGCCAATAATTCACTTATCATTTAGGATATAAAAAAATTGCTTACAAGTAATGGAACCATTACATCACCAACGCCATCAAACTTCTCTATCGATTGGTGTCTGAATCCTCCGGATGAGGATGTTGTAATTAAATTTAAAAATGGTAACTATTATGAAGGACCGGTAAGTAAAAAATTAATGCATGGTATTGGAAAATTTATATGGGCCGATGGAGCTGTGTATGAGGTAATGTTTCAAAACAATAATGCACGGTGGCTATGTATATAAACAAAATTTTTGAACTCAGGGTGAATTTAATTATGGTAATGCAACAGGAAAAGGAACTTTGCAATATTCTGATCTCACTTTTTATACCGGAAATTTTTGCAAAAGTTTTCTTCATGGTGAAGGTGTTTTAAATATTAGTTCTACATCAATGATTTATAGCGGGAACTGGAAGGGTGGAGAAAAACATGGTAATATACAGTGTTATAATAACGGGTGTCAACAGATTTTCTAATCAAGTGGCCTATTTTTTTTTCTTAATGCACGTCTTAGAGTTGATGTTATCCATCATTCCAGCATACGTGGCACACCAACATGGCGACGTAGGGCAGACGTCAAAGTATCGAACGTCAGCTGTTTCCTGTGTGTGTATTACTTTGACCACAACACAAGAAACTGCTGACATTTTTTATTTCAGGAGTTTTGCTCAAGAAAACAACGTTAATTTTACAAAATAACAAGGACCACGTGTATGCATTTGCCCTTAGTCGCCATATTAACATAACATAACCTATTCTTTGAGGCTTTCGCGGTTTCTCGAACTGCCAATATTACAATTTACTTTCGGCTTAGACCGCGTCGTCATTTGGGAACTACACCCAGCATAATCAGGTAAGGACCAGAGTACCTCATTACTTCCCTCATATGATATGTGAAGCAATTGATATTGAGAAACAACGTAACAACATAAACAGGAAGGATGTTTTAGACTCAGTAAAGCTTGGGCTCCAGTAGTTTATTCTCTAAGGACTCGTAAGCATCATCGATCTCGCAATCACGCTCCACCGGATCCGTCTTTGCCCAACGGTGACAGCCAACCAGAACTCCGCCGTTTTGCCCGACTGGCCCAAAGGGGTTTAAATACCTCCGCTTTGAATTCAGTGTTCTGTTCACTTTGAAGATGCAAGCTGCAATGTCTTGCGAAACGTTAGTTTGTACGGGTTCACAAACAGCTAACAGGCGTAAGCCGATTAAGTATTATTGTCCTGGCAAACAAAATACATTAGGATCAAATCCTTGTCCGCCCCAAGGTTTAAATGATCTCAGCACGGCCCTGTTTAGGCAGGCAGGGCCTACGAACAAATATTGCTCAAACTTCTAGAGCAAATGCTTGTAAAGGCAGACAAGCTACAGGTCGGTCCTTACCTGATTATGCTGGGTGTAATTCCCAAATGACGACGCGGTCTAAGACGAAAGTAAATTGTAATACTGACATAACATAACCTCACACTATAAACATTGCATTTACTGTCGACTGTCAAGGTTTATTATTTTTATTCAGTTAATAATCCTTGTTCAACTGTCACAACCAAAACTTTATCTGAAGCACAAGTGTTAAACCAAGACATGCGTTAACCTTATCTCACAGAACAGCCTACTTGACCAGAATTTTTTTTGAAAGTGTATAAACTTAGAATAATGTCCTCATGAATGTAGTAAACGCTTAGATTTCGTATTAGTTCATTTCCAAATAATAAACTGAGTGAAATGGCAATAATAAAGATCGTTTCTACATTTCCATTCCTAGACTGTACAGGGTGTCCGATGGGAGATGCATACCATTGGTATCTTGGAAACCATAACAGACACAAAGTCGGTTAAGTAAGGAAAGATTAAGATATTTTAGAGCATAGCTTAGCAGCGTTTTTGTTTTTTTGAAATAATGCATGGCTTACTAGATATTTGTAAATAACGAAAAACGTAAATTTTTTCTAATTACACAATATCTTTGATAATAATTTAAAAAGACAAAAATGTTAAAAAGAAAAGTTGTACAACTTTTTAGATTGTATGAGATAATTTTTAAGCCGTTCTGTTTTGTTTAGTTTTTGAGATATAATTTTTGACATGGCCATCGTAGTTAAATTTTATACCAACCATTAAAGCTTATTTTTCTTTCTCTTTTCAGCGATATAAGAGTTTATGTACTTATCTTCAAAAACTTCGAAGATATTGAATAAGAAAGCATTAATAACACATATCATGGTGTGCCATAGACAAACATTAAAAAATACCTTTCTAAATTTAGCAATAATACTACAAATAATTAAAAAAATTAAGTGTATTTATGTTTAGACTTTGCTTAAATTAATTGATTTGAACACCCCAAACATTAAGTGAATACACAATTCTACAAAACGAAAAAAAAAACTTGTCCAGTCGCCTATGAAACAAGACCGGCATGTCGATGATTTGATCATGGAGGAATTATCATAGTTTTGCGGCTTGTTATTTTACCCTAATTGCTCATATTTAAGATTTTAAAACAATTAAGTGAGCATTGTAAATGTTAGTTGGCAAATGATACAATTAACTCACATAATGGGAAAAAATTAAACAGTGGCTTGGTGTAGAGGTAAAGGCACGGGCTTACGAGGTGCTGATCACTGAGGAATTTTGGTGTACAATCTCCAGGAATTGGAATTGGACCTGGGGAATTTTTAGCGATTTTTAAGAATTTCTGAGATTTTAAGGAATTTTGGGGAATTGTAAGGAATGGTAGAGAATTTTAGGGAATCTCTAGGGAATTTAAGAAATTTTTTAGGTTGTTAAATGGTTTCTAAGCGATTTCTAAGTAAATCAAGCAAAGATTTCTAACAATATACATAACATTTAACCGTTTGTAAAACATTCTTCATACAACCATGAAATTGTTATGACAACGCGGCTTCACCTTGTTGCTGCCAGCTGCGGCAAATTTTATAGAACTCACGCTACCATGTTAGTACGATACTAAATTTAAATTTGACCATTCATTCAATTTTGTTACATAATAATATTGCTTAAAATAATAAAAGTAAAAATTTTCATATTAATTTTTATAAAATTTCTAATAAAAATGACGTCATGTAAAATCGCCATAGCTGTAAAAATATGTTTACAAGCATTTTATAATAATTGTTAGATGTGTGGCATAACTGGTTTGTACGAATGATCTTGACCATAATACTACTTAACTACAAACGCTTTTTTCACAACAACGTTAACGCGCACGCTAGCAACAACCAATCAACATAAATACAGACGTTCTTATTTCTCATATTTTTTTTTAATTTTTGCGAAAACGATTTCGATAGTTTGATGTCCTTATTTTTAGGGAGTAGTTTGTTGGACGATATTTATGTGACATCACGTTATCACCTAAAAATATTTTTATTTCATTCCGTACGCTATATACCACTTTACGTCATTGATTTGAGTCCGGGAAATGGCACATTACAGGCCAAGGCCGGGAAGTGTTGCTTAGCAGCCCTTCCCGGACTGCTTGGAGAAAAATTCAAAATTAACCTTTTTAACTGATTTTTATTTATTCAAATCAATACAAAAACCTAAAAGATAAAAAATAGGTAACTTAAACTTTATGAATATTAATTGTAATTATACAACTTGAGTTCCCTTCCACGCTAATATTAGGCGTATATAAAGTGGATGATGTGATTTAAAATGAAATACCAACAGCGACTGTTTAATTTGACAGATTATAAATTTCAAGAATGACGTTTTCATAAAAAGAAAATATTCAAATAAAAAATGGTTTTGACAGTAATGAAATAAAATTTTGTACGATACACGTCCGTCAAGTGATTATTAAAGCATTCGTTTAGAAATTTCGGACTCGGCTCATCGCCTCGTCCACAAACATCTAAACTCATACTTTAATATGTCACTTCCCGGACCAGTGACGTAAATAACTATTTTGCACGTCGAGCATTTTCATGCATTTACTCGCTCTGTTTCCAAGGCAGTAAGTTGTTTTTATTATACAAGCTTTGTTGCTAAGCAACCAAGCAGACAGTAAACCACACAAAAAGCCCATGGGCGGTGAGTAAAAAATAGTAGGTAACAATACCCTTCAAATAACACAAACTTTTCTAATTAAATTTTAGGATAAGTAAAAATAATAATTTGTTAATAAAAAAAGACGTACATAGAAATCTTTATTTATGAATATGAAAATTAAAAGTACAATTATTACAGTTATTGATAGAAATGTTATATATATTACGCAATTTTTGATGGCCAACTTCCAAACGTGTTTTTGCCCACTACTTGATTGGTGCATTTTCCATTGCAAAACCCCAAAAACAATCGTTAAGACTTTGCATTTTCAGATCGAAGATTAGCGTATTTACAATAAATTTCCAGGTAGTTGATTTTTTCGTCTTAAAGTTCTTTGAATATTAGTTTCATTAATGCTCATGTTGTACAAATCTTCTCTTCTGCATAGCC
Source organism: Ctenicera cuprea (assembly GCA_958336395.1). Lineage (NCBI taxonomy): Eukaryota > Metazoa > Arthropoda > Insecta > Coleoptera > Elateridae > Ctenicera > Ctenicera cuprea. Next base: position 64,487,126 of record OY284487.1, on the reverse strand, counting down.
ACCTAATAAAAAAAAATAATATTTAGTAGGTGTTTCACAATACACGGATCTAAACCTACCTTTTGGATTAAAAATTTGCCATCTGATGCCTCAGTCAAAAACCTGCACGACTTCTTTTGTAAAAACTTTGGATTTTTTGGTCGGTACCCAATATTTTTCCTCCGGCATTGTTTTTGTTTATACAACTTCATACAACCACAATTTTAGAAAATTCAGTTGTCTTCTTCTTCTTCTACTTAGTTTAGGACTTAGTCCTGTTTTATCCAATGATTCTCTAAGCGTTGTCATTTTCCTGGGATGCAGATGTCCAACTTTCGCGCCATCGCTTTGGTGGACGTCCTGGCGGCCTTCTGTTTAAGGGTTTATGTATGTTCACTATCTTCGCCATTCTGTTCTCGTCCATCCTATCCACGTGATCTCTCCACTGCCTACGTCTTCCTCTCACCCATCGTACTATATCCTCGATCCTACATGTCTCTCTTATGTTGCTACTCCTTACTCTATCTCTTAGTGTTACTCCAGCTATGCTACACAGGGTTTTCATTTCGGTGCTTCTTATTATTTGTTTTGTTTTAGAGGTTTCAGCCCGTGTTTCAGCGGCGTAGGTCAAAATTGGCCTGACACACGATTTATACATGCGTGTTTTACTGTCAGTCGTCATAAATTTGTTCCTCCATACAATATCTCGCAAGCAACCCGACACGGATGATGCTTTCGTAGCTTGAGTACGTACTTCCTGTTTAATATCTCTACTGCTGGATATATGTGCGCCGAGATAATTGAAATTCATCACCTGAGTGATTATTTGGTCGTCTATTGCTAGTTTACAGCGTAACGGTTCTTTAGATATTGTCATTGATTGCGTTTTGCTGGTAGATATTTCCATGTTATACTTTTCCGATGTTGTCTTGAATTTGAGTAGAAGACGTTGCAAATCGTCTTCATTTTCTGCCATGATTACGGCATCATCAGCGTAACACATTATCTTTAAGATCTTGTTTCCTATTCTATATCCGGCATTGACCGTTTTCACACCTTCAATGATTTTGTCCATGACAATATTAAACAGCGTAGGGCTTAGACTGTCCCCTTGCCTTATTCCAGAGGAGACTGGTACCTCGTCAGTTAATTTCCCATTGCTTTTATCCTGGTAATACAGTTACAGTTTAGTTCTTTAATAACTTTAATTATTTTTGGATGGATATGGTTTTGTTCCAGTATGTTAAGAGGATCCTCTAGTTTGACCCGATCAAATGCTTGCGTTAAGTCAATAAAACAAAGATATATTGGTTTATCGTATTCGATGGATTTTTCTATAAGCTGGCGTAAAATGTATATAGCATCTATAGTTGATCTGTTTTGGCGAAAGCCTTGCTGCTCCTCGCTCCCTTTTAATATCGAAACTACCTTTTCTGATAATATTTTTGTTAGTAATTTTAGAATGCTGCTTAGTAGACATATACCTCTGTAATTTTGTGGATTGATTTTCGTTCCTTTTTTGAAAATTGGTATGGTAATGCTCGAGCGCCATTGGTTTGGTATAGTCCCTGTGTCAAATATTTTGTTATAAAAGATGGTTAATTGGAGGGTAAGTGCGTTTCCTCCGTGCTTGATCATTTCGTTTGTGATTTGATCGAGACCGGGGGATTTTCGATTTTTTTGTTTTCTAATCGCTGATGCTATTTCATCTCCAGTAATTTCAAATGGGTCATCCATCTCGTCGTCATGGTTCAATATAACTTCTTCTTCTGCATTTATAGGGTGAGTCTTGTATAGACTTTTGAAGTGGTTGGTCCATTGCTCAGGTGTTATACTTTTTGTTTCTATGTATTCGTTAATTGGTTTTTTTCTGTTTCGTAGCATGTTCCATACTTTTTTTGTCCGCCATACAAATCATATTCCATATCCTTAGAGAATTTTTCCCAGAACTCCTTTTTTATTTCTCGAATTCTTTCATTTACTTGATTTCTCTTTTGTATATATGCATTACGTTCTTCTGGTGTTTTATTACTTCTAAATTTTAAATATAATTCAGTTGTAATTCTCCAAAATAATTATTCTTGACCGGCAAACCGCACTTATCGCCTCCCAGGAATGTCTGTATTTATGTTGATGCAAATGGCGTTTTGATTGGTTGCTCATGGAAGCGTGTGCGTTTAATGTTGTTGTGAGCGAAGAACAATTATTATAAAATGTTTGTAAACATATTAACACAGTGGGCTAGGGTACTATGGCAATTTTACTTGACGTAATTTTGATAAATAATTATAATAAATATAAATATGATAATTTTTGAAGTGGGATAACAGCTTAAAAATATTTTTACGTGATGTCACATAAATATAGTCGGTTAAAATGTTTTAATGGTTCCATTAAAATAACGACATCACACTATCAAAATCGTTTTTATCAAAATAAATGCGAGAACGGGATATCAGCTTCAGCCTTATTTTTACAATTATTTGTTAATATTAATGAAAACGCCTAGATTTTGATAATGATGCTAGGAATTCCTTAGGAATTTTAGGAATTATTTGATAATTCATCGGGAATTAGCTCAGAATTAGAGAATTATTAGGATTTTGGAAATTGTTCAGGAATTACGGGAGTTATCATGGAATTTAGGAATTCTACAGGAATTGAAATTTTGAAGAAACGATTATATGGGCAACATTTAATATTGTGACTTTTAATGGTGTTGTTACTTATGTCGTTTTGATTGTTTAATGTTTAAAATTGAATTTAAATAAAAACATATTTCAAGTGACCTTTTTTCAAACTAATCATCAAGATTGACATGCCGGTCTTGTTTCATAGTCAACTGGGAGGTTTTTTCGTATCACCTTGTAGAATTGTATTCACTTAATGTTTGCAGTATTAAAATAAATTAGTTTAAAGCAAAGTCTAAGGATAAATAAAAATACTTAATTAGGTATTAAAATATTTGTACTATTATTACTGACATTTAGAAAGGTATTTTTTATTAATATTTGTCCATGGCACATTATGATATCCGTCATTAATTGCTTTCTTATTCAATATATTCTAAGTTTAAAAAAATAAGTACATTAACCCTTATTATATTATTATTATTATTATTATCGTTAAAAAGAGGAAAAATAAGTTTTTTAATAGTATAAAGTTAACCAGGATTGCCAAAGATATTGCAATGTAAAAAATCCAAAAATCTCCCATTAGACACCCTGTATAGTTAAGCTTTAAAAATTTCTAAGGAATATCTTTCAAAAGAACAAGAAACAAAGCTTTAGATGTTTAGGTGAAGGTTGGCTTTTATATGAACCTGGAAATTGGTATCAGGGAGAATGGTATGAAAATAAAAGACAAGGTGTAGGCTTGCGACAATATAGCACCAGTGTAAAATACAAAGGCAAATGGTATCAGGGTGAACGGCACGGAAAGGGCACCATTGTATGGGCAAATAATGATGTAAGTGGCACAAAACTGATGATTATAACAAGAAAAGTTCTGGACTACTAATTCGTGCTCTTACTCACTCAGTTTTTGTAAATTTTAGTTTTTATAATTAATTGTTATTTGTATTATCATCAGACAAAACACGTCTTTCTATAGTTTTTCACTTTTCTACTTTTAACAAATTTATTTTACAGTTCTATACAGGGGAATGGGTTAATGGTAAGATGCATGGTTATGGGGAATATACGTGGAATGGTTTCTTAAACGAAACATTTACATTCCCCGTAGAAAACACATATCAAGGTAATTGGATTAACGGAATGCGAAATGGTGTAGGTAAGTAAAGCGACTTCAAAACGTAAAAAAATTATTAATCAGTTTTATTTGGTAGGTATCATGAATTTTGGCACAGAAGGTGGGGCAAAATTAGCAGGAATATGGGAAAACAACAAAAAACATGGAGCTGGTGTTATGTTGTGTGGAAATGGTACAACTGTCGAAAGAAACCCTCTGTTTTGGATTGACAATCCTATCCATTTAGAAACTGAAGCCAATTCTGGTTATGCAGTCACAACAGTTTGTGACTGCGACAAATCTTGTACTGAAATCCAAGGGACCGTTTCGGTTGAAAATCATATTGAAAACAATAAGTCAACTCTTCAATTAATTGCACAACAGGTTCACACCAAACATGGGAGCAAACATTTTGGATCTCAAATTTTAGAAAGTATTGCAGGAAATGGGAAAAAAATTAAAAGCAGTGGAAGTTTTCCAAAACCTCCTCCGGTAGTAGGCGAATGGCCTATTACTGGTAAAGTTGAATGTAGTCCTATACATATTCCGATACATTTACCTCCTGAACAAATTGATTTTTCATATTACACTAATTTAGCTGTTCAAAAGTATACAGCATGGCTGTACAAAATCGAGTGTACAATGAAAGAAGCTGAAAATATGAAGTAAGTCATAATTTTTTAAAGTGCATATTGTTAAACTTGCAAATTGGGTCGTTTACTACTTTTTTAAATATCCAAAAAAAAAACTTACGTATTTCACAAAAATATATTGCATATCCATTATACTCTCAAGTGATGTTAAATTACCGGTTATTTATTTTTTGGAAAAATTGCCGGTAATTTTAGAAACATAAAAGCAGCCATAGAAGGGTTACATTGTTAAGGTCATAAGTTAAGCTTTCTTTTGATACCAAACACGGACTAAAAAAATCGCTAAACAAAAAGGTTACCGTTTTCATTCTTTTTAATTTGTTATAAAATATTTCCAAACAAGACATTGCAAGACACAAACTTTCCCTATTTTCACTCAATTTCTACATTTCACTATTTATTTAACTTCGAAAACTACAAAAGGTTTGCGTTTGAGGTTATGCTACCAACGTTTCTCTTGCTAAAAATGGCGGATAATGCTTTATTTCAATGGTAGCATAATTACATTACCGGTAGTCATTTTACCACCGCTCACAACACTGTACTAATCGTATTACTAAAGATAATCTGTTAATTAATAATTGCAAAATTTAGTTTAATTTATAATACTAATTTGAAAATAAATTTTTGGTGGGAATACGACGTCATTAAGAGGTAAATTGGCAGCACTGATATATACTTACAAATATTAAAACTTAACCTATTGCAATATAATCCAAAAAGTGAATTAATAATTACTTTAGACTGCTTATAAGCGGAAAGAAAAAAAATAGTAAACGACCCCATTGCAAATTAGCGCAAACTTTATTTCTTTAATATGCACCTTCAATTTTAAACCTGTTTCTTTTTTCAGTATTTGTGGTGGAATCAGAGCTACCGAAGGATTTCCATCTACAGTATCAAAATTTTCCAAATGGAACATATTAGGACACAATTCTGACTTAAAATCCTCGAAAGTGTCTCAAAATTCATCAAAGGATACAACACGAAATTCTACCGAGCTGGAATCTAAACTTCTTGCCTATCAACAAGTACAAACTCAAATTGAAGAAAAGCACTTACGTAATACTATCCTTGCACATTTGCCTCAGCTACGCAAAGTATATGATAAATATGCCACTATAGCATGTCCATATGTATTGAGTTTTAAACCAATAATAATTCGATACTTTTTGTGGCAAATGCTACGTGATTTGAATATCGTTAGTAAAACATACACACTTTTCGATATGGATAGAATTTTAATAGAATATCCTGGAAGCGGCTTAGAATCGGAACATTACCCTTTCGAAAAAATTTATTTTTGGCAATTTTTGCAAATTTTACTTACATTAGCTTGGCTTCTGCATTCTCCAAGTGATGTAACAGAAGAGTGCAAAAGATTTGGAATTTTGTCAGCCATTTTCACAAAATTCCTAACAGAAACTGTTTATGAAAATGTTGTAATCACTTTTGGTAATACAAATGTCTATCTTGGTCGGTTTAAATTTTTCATTACAACTTTTACAGCTGGTTCGCTTTTTGCATACCGTGATTTGCTCCCAATCAATAGTGTTTATTTATGGTATCAAAAACTAGGCGAACCCCACACTGCCAGAAAATTTCTTTACCGTACCTGCACCAAGAAACATGAACAACCTCCTTGTTATTTAAAAATATTTCCAGATGAAAAAACGCCTAAACCAAGAACAGGAATCAATGCGGTACCTGTTGGTGAAAACATTGTTTTTTTGCCAGGTATTTTTTATGTCTATCTACACATATAGTAAACCCGGATCCCTTCAACATTTAGCGGTGAGGGTACCCCAATACTAGAACCTACATATTTACGCGTCTACTATCTTTGTACAGTAGACCGCTACAGTTTTTAATACATATAAATTTAGTTGTGCTGTGCAGAATGCGTAATTTAGTAATATGTCATAAGTCAATGTGTCATATAAACACATATGAGAACATCACGATAATACATCGCTGACATGTTTAACTAATATAAAACGTAGAGGCGCACCCAAACATGTTTTCAGGTTAATAAAACAAGTCAAAATAATTTTTTACTACCTATTATAAAAAATATAAAACAGTCCGAGTCGAGTGGTCCAGTGGTAAGAGGATCAGGCTCTCAATGCGAGATTCTTCGGTTCTAATCCTGGACGAAGCAGAAAATTTTTCTGTAATTCTGTGGATCGGTATCGAATTCGGTAACCATTCGACGTTGCGTTACAATTAACGGCGCTTGCCTTGATTTACTGGCTGACCTTGGCAAGTAACAATAGCCCCACATACATATATTACATACAATTAAACACATGTGTGTGAATGACATTGAATGAATGTGTATGAATGGTGGCATACGCTTCAGGAGCATAGCGGTTTAAAGGCCAAACGGCCCCACTACCTCCTACTGCACAAGCAAATAGCCTACCCAGAGTGAAAGAACTCGACACCTTTGGGTATAAGAGGTGAAAGATTAAGAAAAAAATATAAAAGTGTAACAACGTTCAATAAAACAGAACATTGATACGTTTCAAGTAATTTAGGTTGATATTAAGTTTTCTTCGTTTTGCGTCTATTTTATCTAAAATATAATAAGCGACTGCTGTAATCATGGCCCTGTATAAATGAAAGGTTAAAACATTTAAGCTGCTCTTCGATGATAAACTGCTTAAGCAACTTTTCAACCGGCGGAATGTGGAAAAAGATCTTTCGTTCTCTGCCGTAGAGAGAGGTAGTATCGCTAATATATGCAGTACCGTTGTGAAATTTGGTAGCAATAATGTATATTGATTAACTTATGGGGGGAGGGGTTTGACCCCCCAAAACCGCCTCATGGGTGTGCCACTGAAACAATCAACTCCCTTTATTGAGTATAATGGGCTCTTGCATAAGTAGTCTTATTATTAGACAGTGGGGTTTCCGGCTCGAAAGTCATATCTGTGCAGGTTGTGTGATAGCAAGGATAGTAAACAATTAAAGGATGCCTCGATTATACCTGCAAGTATATTGCAGACTATATGGCGTCACTGGTGCCCTGTCAAATAAATTGAAAATTTTCATTAAGTGTCATATTACGTGTTTCTATATAGTTTTTGTAACTGTAAGTTATTGTATTAAAATTAAATATGTCTGGAGTACGCTGTGTAGTGTCTACTACCTGTAATAACCGCCACCTAAAAACAAGTAAAGATCCTCCAAGCGATAGAATTTTGTATCATAGATTTTCACAAGATAAAGCTTTACGTAGTCAATGGGTGCATTTGTGTCGGCTTCCTGTAGAGTTGAATTCCAATCTCTACCGCGTGTGTTCTGTTCATCTTCAAGAAGAAGATTTTGAAAGAAATCTGAAAGCAGAATTGTTAAAACTAAGCAGTAAAAATATACTGACTCTAGGTGCCATTTTAACAAAAAATTCACAAAAAAATAGCAGTACGTTCAAACAGGTTGAACAGGAAAAACAAAGATGCCAGAGGGTCTAAAAGCGTACAGATTCATAATAAATATACATAATTTAGTTTTAAGTTGTATCAGCTACCATTTTCAAGTTACGCAAACTGATACATTAATACAAGTTTTGGCACCAGTGACGTCACCAATCTTGTACCATGGCTGGCTAGACATAACCCTTGGTTTTCATGAACGAGGCATCCTTTAATTGTCTACTATCCTTGTTGATAGGTTGTTTGCGCATGTGTCTCACGCAAGTTAGTAGGTGTGTCCGGGCAGGTTGTAGGTGTCCAGGTAGGTTGTAGGCGTGTCTGCGCAGGGTACTTCGTTTGCGCAGGTTGGAGGCGAAGGGGGGTTAGGGGTTCGTGTCTGTGTTGGCGCAGATGAGCCTGTAGTCAAACAGTGGGATTTCTGTCTCAAAAGTCGTCTCTGTGCAGGGCTTCTGCGCAGGTTGTGTGTTAGATTGTTTGCAAATGTGTTTACCCAAGTTGATGGGTGTGTCTGTGCAGGTTTTGGGAATGTCTGCGCAGGGTAGTTCATTTGCACAAGTTGGTGGTGGGGTGTGTGTATGGGGGTGCGTGTCTGCGCTGGCGCAGGGGTGGCCGTGTCCGCCCTGGCGCAGGTGTGGGGGATTCGTGTCTGCACTGGGTGGCGAGTGTATGTGTAGTGGGCGTGTCTGCACAGATGTAAAGTATTGCTGAACGCATTAAAAAGATGTTTAGCACCTCAACACAGTGTATTTATTATTTTATTTTTAAAAATATACAAAAAAACATTGGAACATAGTTTCATGGGTTTCACTAGTCTTTATTTACTTCTCTACTTTCTGCGACATGTACCACTGCTTTGGGTTATATTTCTATTAAAAGTTATAATAATATAGTTGATTGGATAAAAATACATATTTTTGTAGAGGATCCTCCAGACTTTGGAGAAAAATCAAAGGAACCATATCCAGACCTCTTTATGGACGATCCCTTTCGTAAAGATTTATTTGCTTTGCGTTCTTTAGGACCCAAGAAAGTGGTGGCATGTTTAATAAATGTGTGCCCTCAAATTTCAAATGAAGGTGTAATAGTGAACATGGATTATCCATTACTGTTCATAGAATTTTATGAAACTCTTTTGATGTGTGCATTTTTGATAGTGGACAGAATTAAAAAACGTGAAGAACAGATAAGATTACGAGAAGAAAGAAACGGAGCAAATAGTAGTCTAACAAGTAAAACTACAACTGACACTAAAACGGGAAAAAATAATAAGGACAAGAAAAAATCAAAGACTAAGTAATTTTTGTTGTTAAATATTATAGAATTGCCTGTTTTTTTTAAAATAGATGTTTAATAAAACAATAAGTTTTATTTGTGTGATTTTTTTATAACATGTATTACGAGGGCGTCAACTACCAGAGTTATTAGTCCCCCACCTAATAAACACATACTCAGACATTTATGTCTAACCCGGAATTTGAACTCGGGACCAGATGCCTTCTTATTTAGTAAATGGGGGAAAAACCAAAACGCGCCTGAAACTGTTATAAATGTATTTTTATTCTTTATAAAATATTTTCATGTAAATTGTACATAATAACTGATCATGCACTATAAAAAAATACAAAATAAGACCAACAAAGAAAACAATAAATTTGCAAGAATATTACTAATTAAAAACAATAAACAGCTTTTACTAGCTATGAACCCCAACATCGGTGTTTTAAAAAACAAATAAAACACGATTGCCACATCGTGCCAAAACAGACTTGATATCGGTACCATAGTTTTTTTTAAAACTACAAATTACATGATCACGTATGTACATTTCAAATACAAAATATACTTTTGAAATTTGTTTACAATTATTCAACCCTGATGCTAGTTTGAGTGCATGTTTTAATATCTGCTTCCGTACCAATAGGTTTACTTTCCCGCCACAACCACTCCTTGGCTTCCAACTGACCTTGCTGGTCTAAAATAGGTCCTACGATGTCCCTACATTTCTGATGATATGCATTCAAGTAATCAATTTCATCCCTTGTAAGCAAATCAACTTTAATCAGTTTTGTTTGCTTGGGTACCAACGTGATTGTATCGAACGTCAAATAACCACGATTATTAAAATTGTATGGTCGAGTTGCAGGTACAATCTGCACAATATCCTCGATGCGTATTCCAAATTTACCGTCTTCATAATAACCAGGTTCGTTCGAAATGAACATTCCAGCTTCTAAACCCGGATCATCAGGGATATTTCTCCAAGACACGCCCATTGGACCCTCGTGCACATTCAGATAAGAGCCAATTCCATGACCTGTACCGTGGGCATAATCAAGCCCTACATCCCACAAATATTGACGAGCAAATGAATCCAAACAGTTGCCTTTAATTTTTGTGGGAAACACAGAAGTAGCTAGTTTCATCTGACCTTTCAAAACACGTGTGTAACATTCCTTTTCGAAATCAGTTGGAGTTCCAAAATGAATTGTGCGGGTTACATCAGTAGTACCATCACGATACTGTCCACCTGAGTCACAAAGGTAGAGGGCATTTGTGGTTATGGGAACATCGGTGGATTTTTCCGGTGTATAATGTATTATAGCACCATGAGGACCTACCGAGCTAATGGTTGTAAAGCTTGGACCTATATAATCGGCTTGCAGTTTACGAAATTCGTTCAATTTTTCTGCTCCGGATATTTCAGTTACTTCTTCTTTCAAAATTGTTTTTTCCAACCAAGCAAAATAGCAACAAAGTGCCGCAGCGTCTTTAATATGTGCATTCTTCATGCCTTTGATTTCCACGGCATTCTTAACGGCTTTCATTAAAGCTATGGGTGTAATTTCTGTTCGTAACCTTCTCACAGGTACAACACTGGTCAAGGAATAACTTGCGGAGTCTGATAGCCATACGAAACCTTCTGTACGTTCAACTGCCTGCTTTAAAACTTCCTGAATTTGATCATACTTTGGATATATTTTTGCATTTGAATCTACAGCTTCATTCTTCAAATGTTCTTCTATTTCGGATGTTATCTGGTTAGAATTAAGCAACAAAATAAATGAATCAAACAGTACGATTACAAAAGAGAAAAACACAGGGTTGTATTCAATATCGCTTCCTCGCAGGTTTAAAAACCATGCAATTTCATCCAAAGCTGTTAAAACAAGGACGCTTGCATTTTTATCCATCATATGTTGTCGAATCTCTTCCAGTTTCTGGCTGATGGGTTTCCCTGAAAACTGTAATGGTAACGGCTTGACAGGCTTGCTGCTTACTGGGGGTTGGTCTTCCCATATAAGATCTACCAAATTAGTTGTAACGGGAATCAATTTATGACCAGAAGCTTCAAGTTGTGTTTGAAGAGGCATCCATGTGCTGTAGGGCATTAGTTTTGGATCAACTCCCACACAGGATGACGCAGGAAGATTTTTGGTTAACCATGTTCCTAAATAGGAAAAATGTGTGCATATAAAAATGTCTTTGTAAAGAATATTTTGGCAATTGTCTTTTGTTTCCTAGTAACACGGTGGAGAGCCAAGCATACAAGCCATACAAGGCGACTTTTTGGTTGCAAATGACAAGGCGATGCAGTGACCATGTGATCGGGACATGAAAAGGAACATGTTTGTGCTGCTTTAAAAACAGGAGTGCAAACTGAAGATAGGCGCTTGCCTCGGTTGTTATGTTACTGATTGAAGGAGGGGGGGGGGAGCATAATTATTAAACAGTACTAGATGTTTTTCAATTTTTCGCCAATAAATTGATTTGATTGGTAGTTGACATGGAAATCGAGCACTCTGATTAGCTATGACGAATGTGTGTGATATAAACATTGATATTCTGAATTTAACTCACGTCAAAATTCCAATATCGGGAAATAAATTATTGACGTCAAATATTATTTATTTAGGTCAAAAAACATTTTATGCTGATGAAAGTAGTTTCCCTATCGGTCAATTTTGCAGTGTGGTCACAGTATACTTATTTACACAGTAGCCAAAGCGCCCATATAACGCCTGGTAAGCTGTAACTAGTGGCGCTCCAAGCGGTGGACAAGTTAAACTATCGTTTAAATTATGGCGGGTTTTAAATTCCAATCCAGTTCGTTGTTGTTACCATATTTTTAATAAGTAAAACAGAAAAATTACGAGTTACATTATATAATGGTTTTTAAATAATACAAAGATAATGTCAGTAATATGATTTATTAACATTTTTTTTTTTTATAAGAATCATGAAGCCGTGCGTGAGCACGACCCCATGATTCCCATCCCACCCCCTTACCCGGGCTCAGCACACTCAGTGCTATACACCGGTCTAACATGCACCCCACCCCTGAAGACCCAACATACACACCTACATACACCATCCATGGACCCGTCGGATTTAACTTGTTCAGAAAAATTACCGACGAGCAGTGGACTCGAACCAACTGCCATTGGGAGTCTAGTTTCAAAGCCTGGGACTTTAACCACTTGACCACCCGCTGGCCCATTAACATTTATAAACTGCAAATCTTCAAAATGCAGCGTACACAAAGTACAGTTTTTATTCAAATATCCCACCTCCTTTTCACGTAAATCTTCACGTCTACAGTTTACAAACCACTGTTTTGATCTAGAACGACAAGAAAGTCAAACTTTAATGTATTAATATTTATCAGAATTTATTACCTTTTTGGATCTTTGGGAAATGTAAAAAAACTAAGGTTAGGATTCTTTCCTTTGTTGTTTTCGCAGTTTACGGCGGAACATGCGCTCCCTTTCGAGACTCTCATAATAGATTGGTATATCACTAATCAAATTTTTATAAAAACACTGGCAAACAACTTGAAAATTGTTCTTATAACGTTCAAAAAGCAGAGAAACACTACTACCGTTAGCTGTCAAACTTTAGTGTAACTTGTTCGCCGCTTGGTGCTATAATTACCATAAATGACCTTTACTTTCGCTACTGTATGAATAAGTATACTGTGGTGTGGTTCTAGCTTGCATTACTACCACTAGAACCCATTAGGTGGCAGTATTTCCTGAAGTTAGGAAATCAAAAATCCATTTTTTTGATGTCAAAGAATTATCTATCAACGTCTGAAAATAATTATTTTGGACTTTGCAGATAACTTTTTCGTTCTATTATTATTTCATTTTAAATTGCCTGAATAATTTTCAGACTTTTAGAACAGATCTTTTAAATAAAACAATTATTAATACAGGATTTTTTTTTTGTCATACGTAAATTCAACATGCTTACATGTGGAAATATGTATAAGGCTAAAAATAAAAACCTGTTGAAGTTAATAATTGTTTCATTTACAGTATATTAATATGAACTTCAACGAAGTAAACCAAAACCTTAATAATAAAGTATACTTTATAGGCTTATAAAGTTTAAAAAAGATTGCTTGGAAAAAAATATATATATAATGCAAACAGGTATTAACTCGGTATTAACAAACTAAAAATTATAATGTATTTGCAATTTACTACATTTCAATGGGTGGGTTATATCGTTACATAAATTCCAAAAAACATTTTGCAGATACGATAAAATGTCTTTAGATTATACACCGCCCTATATATTATGCTCCCACCTGTTCTAGATTTACACTTACTTCATGCTTTGCTATAAAATAATCTTTTTTTTATATAACTCTTAATTACTCCTATTACCTATTTTAAAATCTAATAAAAATCTTAGTTTATAAAAGTAGTACAACTATTTTACTCAATTCTGTAATCACTTGCAAAAGCATAAAGCAAACGTATTTATAAAAAAAAATATTGTGTAAGTGATAACACTAAATAATAGGTATGGGTACTACCAAGGACTAAAACACAATTTTTCATGTATAAGCTTGAAACTAAAGTATAAGGAATAATATCAAAAATATACTCTTTATTTACTGCTTCCACATATATTTAAATTATTCCTAACTTAGTTATAATCATTCTCTTGCCCTTCTTATCTCTTGTATTATTAACTTTGAAGCAAAAAAATTAGTTAACAAAGCATAATTGAACTGATAACGGTTGCTAAACCATTTATCATATTAGGTCAATATCCAAACCACCTGTTTTATCAACAACATCAAATAACAAACGTAAGTACTCAATCAATCAATAAGGTCAGATTTTTACTTTAGATTAAAAAATAAGTATAACCTAATTACCTTGTGAGGGTGTTGAAGGGACCCCTTCTTTCATAAGTGTCCAGTTGGAATCCATTTCTTGCGAGGCCTGTAAGAAATAACGACCGTCCGTCCATATACAAGCATGTTGATGTGTAATAATAGCAGTTCCAGCCGACCCCGTAAAACCTGATACAAATGACCTTCGTTTGTCATGTTCCGCTAAGTATTCGCTATTGTGTGCATCACACGATGGAACGATGTAAGCATTTAATGGTTCGTTGACATATTTTGTGTTTTGCATCAAAACCCGTAGCTGCTTCAAAAGAGCACCTGTTGGTTTTTGTTGCGGCATATTTGCTGGTCAAAAGCAATCTATAAAAGTAGCAAAAAATTAGTGACATAAAAAATTTGGTTGAGGTTATGATTCGTACTTACAAAGATTCACGCAGGATGTAAAATGCGAGAAGCACTTAAAAATGTTGTAAACCGCACGTAAAGCACTTATTAGAACTGTTCACAAGCAAACGATCATTTTGTTCTGAAGTAAAACCAAGCTTTTGCCGGTTTTTAATTAAAAAAATTATCTACACACGACATCACCAGGTGTGCCAATCTTAATTTAGAAATTCACCATGTCTAGCTCCACGTTACCGTGGAGCATTAATTTATAGTATATTAAAGTATAAGTGGATAAATAGTATATTAAAAAACAAGTTTCATAAGACATGATTTTAGAGCACGCGTCCAAGTTAGAAAACGAGCCGCTTGCGGCGAGTGGACAAGTGCGCTTAAATGTCTTATGAAACGTGTATTTTAGACTGTTTTTTCTATTTTGGTCCCAAAAAGTTAAAAATTACCTTATTTTATATTTTAATTTAAAAATAGGAAAATTTTTTGTTTTTGTTATGTGGCTGCTGGTAACATTTGAAACAATTTCAATTAATTCAAACTACTGTCAAATTAAAATTTAGACAAACTGTGTTTGAAAGTGATTTAATTTTTAAAATACCTGAGATTTGAAGATAAGATGGAAGAAGAATTATCTTGCACTCCACCCGAGCTACGCAAAGTAGCGGAAAATTCGCTAAATAATCTTAATTTTTAGATCTTACAATTTGAGGTTATGTTTATAACGCGTGAAGGTTTTGTTGTACATGGTTGTCACCAACCCAACAAAATAAAATTTCGAATTCTTTAAAGAGTTGCTTTATGAAATCCAAATGAGTTTCATAAAGTAGTCAGTAAAGAACCAAAATAGAAAAAAGGTCTTTAAAACACGCGCGATTTTTCGAGCACGACGGCGCAGCCGGAGTGCTCGAAATAGAGCAAGTGTTTTAAAGACCAGTTATCCACGAATACTTTACGCTATTTTTTTTATTGGTGCACTTTGAAATCATAAATACTGGTATTATTACTACAAAAAATGGAAATAATAACTAATAATGTAAAATGGTTGAATTCGTGATGTGACATCAGTATACCTTTCGTTGTCATGGAAATGAGAAAAACAGAAATTAATTTGCATTTTGTCACCAAAGATTAATTGTTGTCACCGCACTGATTAAAAATGAATTCTAATATCGATTTTTTAAATAGGTAGTAAAGCAGAATCGCGGTTAATACCGCAAAAATCTAATGATGCGTATAAAAAAGAATATGACAAGTTCATCAAATGGATGGAAGAGCAAAAGGTAACAGATATAAATGAACGAGTTGTGCTTGCTTACTTTCAGAAAATGTCAGAGCAGTACAAGGCGTCGACTATGTGGGCTATCCATTCGAAATTACAATGTTTATTGAGGATAAACAAAGGAGTCGATATAAAATCATTTGTAAACGTGCATGCATTCATGAAGGCAATTAGTACGAATGACGTAACCAAGAAGGCATATGTATTCAATGAAGATGATTTGCGGAAGTTTTGCATAGATGCACCGTACATTACGTATTTATTTTTGAAGGTGGTAGCCATTTGCGGTATCTTTGGGTCTTGTAGAAGATGTGAATTATGCGATTTATAACCGTACCCTCAGATTCGAACACCTGAAATACTCAAGTTTCCCCTAACAACTCAGATGCACAACCTGAAAACGTCGATTAACCAAGACAGGCTTTTATTAACCCCATTAAAAACCTGAATTGGATTTTATTAAGCACAAGATCTGCTTGTATTATCCTATTTATAATTTAATATGTTTATCCCTGAAATAAATATTAAACTGGAAGAAATGTATGAATAATAACACCAAATATCCAACAATCAATATATTAATAAATTAATAAAAATCCAACAAACACAAACAATTACACAAAAATTACAATGTAAAAATATCCTCTAAGTTACTTACTTGTAAGTTTGATCACAAGATTATTAATGAACACTTCTAATATTATTGATACAACTTTTGATTGAAATTAACAAGAAATTATTTTCCTGTTATAAATTACTTTGACAAAGCTCAGAGCTTTTCAACTTAAAGCTCTGAGATGTTTCTAGCCCGTAGCTAGAGAACAACTCTAAACTTTGTGGTGTTCTAGCCCGTAGCTAGAGAACAACTAACTTCCATGAGGAACTAAGCTTTTCCAAATCAATTTTGCATATAAAGTTTTGATGATTGATGTGAATACGTTTTGCCTTGAAAAACAATTTAAAAAGATAATTTCTGACAAAAGTTAATTCCTCGTGCAAATTTGCAATATAGCAATTTATAAAAGAATTTATATATCTTCACAATTTGTTGCACATACTTCTAACCCACTTTACCAAAGATTCAAAAAGATTCAGCAAAATTGGTAAACTTAATTACACCATTAAGCTGACTCCAAATACCTAAGCAAGCATGTTGAAATATATGAAATGAACTATGCTATTGCACAATAATAAAGTATGTAAATTATTTAAATACTAGTTAAAGAAATGATTTTAAAATTTCCAATAATATATCAAAATACTCTAATTAAGGGCTAGGGTTACAGATTTGCGCTTACATGATATCAAAGAAGAAGGAAGCGTATTGGTTATTACTATCCGACCGTCTAAGACAGTGAAGGGTCGACGCTTTACGGTAGCCGACAGTGAAGCAATTAGTTACGTGCGTTTGGTGAAGCAGTATTTATCATTGCGCCCCCAAAATTTAAGTACAGACCGAGTTATTATTTGACGTTACAAGGTACTCCTGTCAGATCAATAATCAAAAAATTGTCATTTAGACTTCACGTTTCTCGAGTTGTTGATGTTGCCATGGTAACTTTAAAAAACGCGCGTTTTTGAAAGTTCGTTTTAAACACGCTGAGGCGTGCTTTAAATAGGTAAAATGGGGCACCAATAAAACAAATATTTTTTTCTATTTTGGTTCTTTATAGACTACTCTGTGAAACTCATTTGGGTTTCATAAAGCAACTCCTTAAAGAATTCGAAATTTTATTTTGCAAGGTTGGTGACAACCATGTGACAACAAAACCTTCACGCTTTATAAACATAACCTTCAAATTGTAAGTTTTAAAAATTAAGATTATTTAGCGTATTTTCCGCTACTTTGCGTAGCTCGGGTGGGGTGCAAGATAATTCTTCTTCCATCTTATCTTCAAATCTTAGGTATTTTAAAAATTAAATCACTTTCAAACACAGTTTGTCTCAATTTTAATTTGACAGTAGTTTGAATTGTTTGAAATTGTTTTAAATGTCACCAACAGCAAAGAATATCAAAATACCCCAGAAGCGTCACTTGTGTCGGTTCCTTTGATGTTTTGAGCACAATTTGGGTGACCTTCGCCATATTGAAAATGGTTAACGTCAAAATCATGCGTGTGCAACTCCACAGGCAAAAATCAAGAAATGTTTAGTTCTAACACCGTTTACCGCGGGCGCTGCTTCGGTATCAATCGTATGTGTTCGGATTAAATCGCCGTTAAAAATTTGCAGAAAATTTGAATTCGCTTCTATCTGTCAAATTTACTTTTATGTGCGTCATATTTTTAGATTTTCCGACTACCTATATAATACGTATACTTGTTGTGTACCGCAATGTTTAAATACAAACGCAATAAAATACAGATTTCCCATTTTAAATGCGCAGGTTAGTATTTCGTTTCGTTTGACTAAATTATTATCGAAGTTTCAAAATCCACGGTGGCCACACATTAGGAGAGTAGCAACTTCTATATATTTTTTTTAATGTTGTCTACTTACATATAATCAAAAATCACCAACAATAGTTTGTTCGCAATCGCAACTGAGACTTACACCTACTTACGCATTTACCAAATATTTTAGGTTATGAAATAATAATAGCAAGAAGTGCGACAAATTAATTAATTATGTAATGTGTATTATTGCTTAGTGCCTTGGTGCACGACTTCGAAGGCCGAACGATGAGCATCTTGCCACTAGAACGCGAATATTAAATTTTTAGCAGCAAATTAAAAAAAATTACTACCTACGTTTTTTAATTTGAACCACCAGACAATAAAAGTTAGGTTCTGTATTTTTTTAAATAAATGTTTTCGCATTTCCTTTTGATTTTTCTGGTAGCTTTTAAAAATATTCGCCATAATTTTAAATTTCCCCCTCTTTTCATTAGTGCTTACACCGTTGTACATTGTCGCTAGTGTATACATTTATTTTAAAATTTTGTATAACAGTTGCATATCTATATACGTATATATATTTCTAATCTGTGGTCAAAATTAAATGGCGCCAATTTTAAATATAACTTGTAGACATACAACACAAAGAACTAAATAATATTGCTAAAGGTAATTCGCAGGAAACCGAAGCACGCATTAAATAAAGTAATAAGTAAAAATAATTCTGTAGATCGAGTAGGATTTTTATTAGGTACATGAAATGCAAATTAAATTACATTGTTCAATATTTTGTAGTAGGTATACCTACCGCGTATTGTTATGTCCAAATGGTACGAGTATTTACCAACGTTTGACTAAAACTGATTACTTTAAGTAAAATTCACAGAACACAATTTACTGCTAAGTCAACCAAAATTCAAATCAGCGTCAGAAAAGGGTACGTCAAGTCGCGAACCACATCTGTCAGAACTTGACAGTTAAACCATTTACAATATGGCCGACTAAAGTACAAAAAAATATCGAAGTGACGCTTCTGGGCGTTTTGATGTTCTTTGCCAACAGCCACAAACCCAAGATGCATGGATAGCTAATATATATATATTGGTGTTTTCACTTTTTAATATTTACATTGTTTTGCGAGGGACCCACAAATGTATTGCCGCAAGAGGGCAGCAGTGACGGTAGATTTCTCTGACAGCGTCCCTGAATTTTAACCTAATCCTCCTGAAATGTTCTGACAGTTGACGAGACAATTCGATTCCTTCAAAAAGTAAAATAATAAC
Source organism: Ctenicera cuprea (assembly GCA_958336395.1). Taxonomy (NCBI): domain Eukaryota; kingdom Metazoa; phylum Arthropoda; class Insecta; order Coleoptera; family Elateridae; genus Ctenicera; species Ctenicera cuprea. The sequence goes on along the minus strand of OY284487.1, from coordinate 64,467,805 downwards.
GAATAAAAGCATACTTCGGTGATTTATTAATTAACACACCAATGTAATTCACAAAACTCAATTTAGTAGAAGCTTCAGCTTAGTAAAAAGACAGACTACCAGCAGAAAATTAAAGAGGAGTAAGTACTGTTTTAATTTTAATCAAATATGTATGTAGAATAACAATTAACTAGTAAAAACACAGTTAAGAAGTTGAGAAATACTTAAATTAATTATTTTCAGGCAGTTAAAAGAATTGTACTTCCGATCACTGTTGATAATAATCACAGCATATAAAAATTTCCTTTTGCTGTAATTTAAACAATCAACATCCTTTGTATTTTAGTAGGCAGCTACATGTTACAATGGAAAAAGCTGGTTTAATTTAAAATTACACTAATGCTAAATTAACTACAATTTAGCATACTCTACAATTCCTAAATAGTTAGGTATATCTATTTAATTATGTTTCTCATAATGATTGCAATATTTTTTAGGATTCATAACAACACGAATAATGGAAAAGTTAAAAGAGCCCCTTTACTTCATTTAAATGAAGTCTGCACAATTTTCGTTTGCCAAAGCAATGGTATACAGTGTGATTCATAACATGTGGAACGAATTTTCAGGATAGATTCATAATCTAAATATAATCGAAAGAATTCTCATAAACATGGGCCTGAAAACCCTTCATTATAGGGTTACAGTTTCTTGAAAATAAACCAGGCTAATCACTTTTTGTAGATAACTTTTGCAGTAATTGCACTCAAATTTTAAAATTTCATATGTGAGCATTATTCACGTAATTAGTTATTCATGTATTTGTAATAATTTTGGTTTGAATAAGAACAGCAGAGGTGTCTCGTACGGGGGGGGGGGGTCACGTAATTATGTTCTACATATTTTAGATTTTAGCATTTTTTTGAAAAATCTTATTCTCCATACAAAATTGCCCAAAAGCATGTTCTCATGTTGAAAATTTCTAAATCTAACAATTTTCGAGATAATATGCTTTTCAAAAATTAAATTACCATGAAGGTCTAATAAGTGTTTTCTTAATACGATAGAATAGAATAGTTTACACAAAACTTTGAGAGTAAATTCTATAAACATGTGTCCATAAAAGCTGCTTATGAAATTAAATCTATGGAAGAGAATACTGTTCCCACTTCTGTAGACTGCAACTTGCCCGGTAATGAAGAGTTTTTGGGCACATATTTATAGGAACTTTTTATTATTTTCAGATTCTTAATCTGTACTGAAAGTACATCCCAACATATTATCAATCATCCTGTGTGCATCGCCACATATAACCACAAAAATATGCGTTGATTCCTCAACTGCAACTGGTATGTCACCATCCCAGTGGCAGAATTACCAGGTCCAGAACCCCATGTTATGATTACCTTGTCGACGTGCCATCATAGTAGGACAACGACAAATATAATAGTGACTACTTGTTCAGTGAAAGCTGCATTTGTATTTATTCAAAGCGTACAGACATGCAGTCATGTATGGTTTATGGTTTAATTATAATTTTTTGCAGACTTGCAAAACGCATTAATTATTTTATAATTTAAAAGATTTTTTTAATGAATTTATGTTTATATCAAGTATATGTTATTGGAATGCTTGTCTAGTGCTTAAGTTAACATGCTAAAAAAGTACTAAATTAGTTAACGAAGATTTTAATGTTTTCATGTTTTTTTATGTATTTTATGTGTTTTAATCCTGGTTTATACAAGCTACCCTTTGATATTTAAATCTTACGTTTGAGATGAATATTATACAATGTTTATTGTGATCTGTATAATAGGCAGGAGCCCTTCTGAAATTTTGTAAAATAATCGCTATCCGCACACAAGTACATAATAAACTTTTGAAGTACTTAAAATACTTGTTTTTATTACTAATTATAATGTTAAAGAGATGCACTATGTCTAGAGTGACTGTCCGCATAGATTTTGTCAATACAGTACAATTTTAATGTATTATTATGTACTGATTTTTGTTTCTGTTCTATTTTTCATGTTTTAAATTACGTTTATCATTTTGTGCTTATGCGGTTTGTATGTTACACAATTATAATATGTGCAGGTAGATGGTACCCTCGTAGGCAACTGTTAACCGAAATGACATTAATGCACTGCATTAATTCTACGATAAAATTGCGCAGTTACTTCGTTGTCTTCTAATTCGATTACATCTTTATACTTTACTACTGCTATTGCCTACTTTCACTAATTAATTGCAATAAAAATTAGTACTCTATAGTGTTTAAGGAAATATGTAGAGTAAGCAATAAAGTATGATTCATATGGGTCAATTATCAATTTTTTTCATGTTTCTTTTTTTAATTACAATGCCTTACAGTCATTCCATTCTATAACTACATAAACTGTAGCATTCCACCGTGACCCATGCACATAATAAACATCAAATCGGGCGCATCAAATTGCTGTATAGAACCAATTTTGTTTTCGATTTTTTTTTCTTCGTATTTTTGCTTTGCAATAAGCGTTTTGGAGTCTTATCGATGTCAAAACTGAGTGCATTGAAATGTTTTTTTTTAGAATTTCCCAAAAAAATCAAAACCAATTTTACCGCCTCCTCGCATTAACAATCGTTTTCCCGAAGTTGATATACTAGTTGAATAACTACAGTGATAATCAGTATGAAGATATAAATTTTCAGGCTATATTAAATATTAACCTTTTCAATATTGCAATAAATAATGAATTATAGGAAAATATGATCGAGAATAGTTGTCACTATAATGTTCTTATAATTCTTGAATTATGACAGTATAATATCACAGTATGAACAAAGTCAGGTTAGAATAGTATTGCGTGCGGATTTCAAATTTGACGCGCAAACGTCTTTTTAGTACCTACTGCGCCATCTCTCCGCAAAACATTTCGTGACGCCCATATCAAACTCAAGTGACAACACCATACCACAGTATACTTATATATACAGTAGCGAAAGTAAAGGTCATTTATGGTAATTATAGCACCAAGCGGCGAACAAGTTACACTAAAATCTGACAGCTGACGGTAGTAGTGTTTCTCTGCTTTTTGAACGTTATAAGAACAATTTTCAAGTTGTTTGCCAGTGTTTTTATAAAAATGTGATTAGTGATATACCAATCTATTATGAGAGTCTCAAAAGGGATCGCATGTTCCGCCGTAAACTGCGAAACCAACGAAGAAAAGAATCCTAACCTTAGTTTTTTACATTTCCCAAAGATCCAAAAAGGTAATAAATTCTGATAAATATTAATACATTAAAGTTTAACTTTCTCGTCATTTTAGATCAAAACAGGGGGTTGTAAACTGTAGACGTGAAGATTAACGTGAAAAGGAGGTTGGATACTTGAATAAAAACTGAACTTTGTGCACGCTGCATTTTGAAGATTCGCAGTTTATAAATGTTAATAAATCAGATTACTGGCATTATCTTTGTATTATTTAAAAACCATTAGATAATGTAGCTCGTAATTGTTCTGTTTTGCTTATTAAAAATGTGGTAACAACAACGAACTGGATTAGAATCTAAAACCCGCCATAATTTAAACGATAGTTTAACTTGTCGACCGCTTGGAGCGCCACTAGTTATAGCTTACCAGGCGTTATATGGGCGCTTTCGCTACTGTATATATAAGTATACTGTGACCATACCTTCCAGTCATCTTGCACAAACCCAAAACAAAATATAAAAAATTTTCCTAATCGATTATATTTTTAAATTAAAATATAAAATAAGGTAATTTTTAACTTTTTTGGACCAAAATAGAAAAAATAGTATAAAATACACGTATCCAGGTCCATTAGAAAACTCGCCGCAAGCGGCTCGTTTTCTAATATGGACGCGTGCTCTAAAATCATGTCTTATCTATTAGATCCACGCGATGACGTCACAATCCAGTACTAGTGCGAAAAATATGTTTTCAAACATTAGTGCGACACTAATCTGAAACTGAAGAAAGTTGTAATTTCTCTTCGCTTTTGACAAGCGTGTAGAAAACATAGCGTATACAAAACGTGCCAAAAAGCTTTTGCACTCGTGTGATTGTAGACCTCGCCTATCGGCTCGGGTCTAAAACGTTCGCATTCGTGCAAAAAATTGCTTTTTTGACATTTGTTAAATATACTATTCAGTGCAGTAGAATATAATAATTATTATACTTATATGAAATTGGTAGGTCTACTTGAAAAATAAATGAAACTTTTCAAATGTTCTGCATTTTGAGTTTACACATTTGGCAAAATTTTTTTGTCTAGTATCGTGGCTTGGGTAAAAACTAAACTATTAATAATGATTTACAAATTTTCCTAACAATATTTATAGATTACTTCGTTTTGCATTGTTTGATAGTAACGGTTTAAATTTGAAAAAGAAATTTGGGTAATTCGTAAAGCTTGCATCAATTTCGTTGATGAATTCTAACGTCAAAAATATTTAATACATTGACAAAGATAAACTGAAAAACATTCTCATTACTTTTGTTTCTATCAACTATGATAACGAATGCTAACAGATAGTAAACGCCTTTGGAATAATCTCCAATAAGAATGCATTTCATTTCAGTTTTGTTACCAGCGAAATCAATTAATAGGATTCATTATTAATTTATAAAGATGTACTCTTTGTAACACTAAAAATAAATTATTATTATTATTATTATTAAGTTCTAGCTTTCCTTCGTTGAAGTTCATTTTAATGGAATTAAAACAATTCTTAACTTTAACAGATTTTTCATTTTAGGCTTATACGTATTCGACATGTGGACATATCATTTTCAGAGACAAGATTAAAAGTAAATAGTTGGTGTTACTATAGAAACAATAAATCTTCATAAGTTGATCTTGGTTTTCTATATCTGCGTCCAGATGAATTGATTTCTTATTCAAAAACGTCTAATAACGGTGATTTTAAAAGACCAAGTGCTTGCTTGCTTATTGTAGATACTTGTTTTTACTGACTTTAATCTTGTCTGATGATGGCGTAGGGCCGAAACATGTAAAATATATCCATATCAATTCAAGAAAATTTTCAATAAATATTATATGGGGAAGACTTAAATTAGATTATGTATCTTATTCCACCATCGCTCATAAGCAATTTAGTTTAAACAGAAATGTTTTATCATTCCCTGTTTGATAAATAAAAGGACATAAATTTTTGATTTTTAAAAACTCGCAGTATGTGTCGGAGAAGAATAACGCGCTGGGACACGAACCAAATTGTAGCTTATCCCCCAGCTCCAAGAGCTTTTAAATTTAAAAATAAATCGTCCGACTACATTTTGAACAATATTATTTTGAACATTTCCTAAATTATGAAAGAAATTTAAACTTCGCTGTTTTAATTTGTACAAAAATTCCCACGGGTAATACCACAAAGGTGAAGACGGAACAGGCGTGAAATGACTAATCCATGAAGTGAAGAAGAAGAAGAAGTAATGCCACAAGTGTCGAAAATTCTTTTAAAATGATTTTTTTTCCATGGAAATTGTTGCGTCAAAATTTCACTCAACAAAATCAGCTGAAAAAAAATCCAAGAAGCCGTTAGGCGAGTTGGATTTCAAAGTAATTTTGTTGAGGGAACTTTGCAAGCATTTGTATGGAAATGAGAAATCATTCTCTAAAGAAATTCTTGTCACAAGGGGTATTTGGTAAGATTATTCAACAATTTATCTTTATTTATTAACTTTATAGTTATTTATTATACAAGACGATAAAGAGATATTTTATCGACAAGTGAAAGATGTTAGTTCACGAGCGACGAAGGAGCGAGTGGGCTATCTTTCACGAGTCGATAAAGACTTTATTTACAAAATAATAATTCCACTTTATTATAGCTTTGACGTTTTACGAACAACTGCCAGTAGCCGACAAGGGCTTGCTTAATTATTTAATAGTGAACATTCTACAGGTTGAATTTTCGATTACAGATTTTTTGGATTGGTCAAATGTAGAAAATGGAAGCATCTTATTGGCTGCTGTAATATAGCGTTGAATAATCTTACAAATTGAAATTGTGTTTCCGTATTGCTTAATTTAAAATTTCTTCGCGATCTGTCAACTAATTTTTACTTTGCCATACTTCTACTGAAGCATGGAAAGTTATGATTTCATGCAAATTTGCGAATTTCAGATTTTAACGGAAGTACGCGTTTTGGGGTCCAGTAAACCCAAAAAAGTTGTTTTCTTTACATTTCTGTCTGTAGGTGAGTTGGTGAGTGCGTGCGTTCTCCTATATCTTCGTAACCCCTTGACCGATTTTTATCAAATTTAGTTATTTCTTTGTAAGGTTTCTAACTGAAACCGGAAATTAAACATGTTTTCTTGGTATAGATTGGTTTGTAAAAATTTATTTTAAATTGTAAAACAATACCGTTGTAGTGCATCTAAAAACAAACCAAACGCCTGAAAAATTTCATGCAACAAAGAATAAGCTGTCTCTTTCTGAGTCGTATACATGCTGCCATCTATCAATGCTATGAATTAATACTAATCAGTCCCTGACTTGCGTATTACCAAAGACTATAACTTTGGTATTACCAGAACCTTCTCTAAGTAGAGAAGCTGGTATTACAGTTACTACCCCCTGCAGGCAAACCTTCAACACCATGTCTAGCACCACGTTAACGTGGAGCATTAAAATATTTTTAGATCCACGCGATGAGGTCACAATCCTGCGCACTAATTTATCAGTGAGTGAAGGCAACTTTGTTTTCGTATTTTTTCTTTAACCACAATCTCGGGCATACAGTAAAGACCAACAACATTGTTTTAAAAAAAGTTTGGGCCCAACCGAGATTCGACCCATCAACTGTAAAACGCTGTACAGCCGCATGTCCACCTAAGCCACTACAAAGTTGCAAGTAGTCGCTAAAACACGTAATATAAACCTCAAACAGTCAGACCGTGCAGATGACGTTTCGCGTGGATCTAAAAATATTTTAATAGCTGGAATCCCAGTACACGAAAACGAAGACCCCGTTAAAATGGTCGAGACAATATTTAAAGAAATCAACTATAACGCCAATCCACAGGAAATCCAGACCGCAAAGCGAAGTTTTCCCCGGGAAAAAATTACCAACAACCCAATCAGGGTAACATTACAAGACCGCACCACAACACTAGCAATTATTTCAGCAAAAAGATGCTACACCAAGAAAGGCCAGCTATCAACGAAAAACGTCAACATCGAAGGCCCAGACACCCCAATCTATATAAGTGAAGAACTAACTCCGCATAACAAATACCTACTTAGCAAAGCCAAAAAACTAAAACAAATAAACATAAAATATATCTGGACTAAGGAAGGAAAAATCTTTGCCAGAGAAAACGACGGAACAAAACCGATACGAATCGCCTCAGAGGAAGATATTGAAGAAATCGAAAGAACAATAGGCAAAAACATCAAATAACCAACACAAAAATTATAATAATAATAATCGTACAATATCAACAACCAATCAATGAACCTTACCACCGAAAACCAATATGACTCCATATTTCATTACAACAACAGACACACTAAAGAATTGACAACAAAAATTTTGTACATTAATGCCAGAAGTGTAAAAGCAGGATCCAAAATCGAAGAAATAGAAGAACTAATTAATAATTTGCAAACCGAGATTCATTTCATAGTGATTACAGAAACATGGTTAACAGAGGGAGACGAAAAATACTACAACATTGAAGGTTACCAAGCAGCCTTTGAATCCAGAAACAACAAGAGAGGGGGAGGAGTAGCAATATACATTAAAAATCATATCCTGTACAATGTAATTCAAAGCAACACAATACAAAACACTTCGACACTACAGGTGAAGATAAATATCACGAACTTCACATCTTTTAACCTAATAGCTATATACAGACCGCAAACTAATCAATTCGACTCCTTCAAGGAAGAACTTGAACAGCTAATCAATAAGAGCAAAAACACAATTATTGTGGGAGACATAAATATAGACACTCTACAAGAGAACGCTGAAACTTGGGAGTACAAAACACTATTAGCAAATCACAATTACAAAGTCAGGAACACCGTATATCCCACAAGAATAGACGAAAACAATGGTAAGCGTTCACTCATAGACCACATAACAACAAATATGCACCACACAGCTAACTACATATCCACAATAAACAATGACATTAGCGATCATGAAATAATCATCTATGAAACAAAATTTCCAAGTGCTAAAGGTCTGAGGCACAATGTAGAAATAAACTATAAAAAAACCAACCTAGATGAGGTATATACAATGCTGCAAAATACATCTACGCACGAGAACAGCACGGATCCCAACGTAAGGTACAATAAACTGGCGAGAAAAATATGCGAAGCAATAGCAGCAAGCACAACAGAAAAACACCTGAAGATCAAAAGGCAACTTCCAAACTGCCAATGGGTCACCCCAAGACTAATTAACCTCATAAAAGCCAGAGACGCAACAAACAGCAAGATGAAAACAAACACGAACGAAGACCTAAAAAGACAAAGAAATGCAATAAGAAACGAAATCACAAGTCTTAGGCGAAAACAGAAGAGAGAATTCTACATCAACAAGTTTCAGACAGCCAGCGATAACACCGGAAAAACATGGAAACTCATTAATCAGCTAGTTAATAATACTACAAAAAACAACCAACCACAGATAATAAAAGAAATAATCTACAAAGGAACACACAACATTGAACAAAAAGACATAGCCAACGCTCTAAACAACCATTTTATAGAAATTGCAGAAAAAATCACTGAAGAGACAATCATTAATACACCAACAAACCCAATTAGCCAAAGCCCTATACCAGCCAACACCATATTTATCAAGCCAACATCCACAGAGGAAGTTGAATCGTTAATAAAAAACATGCCAAACAAATCCAGCTCAGGTCCTGAAGGTATCTCACCACAACAACTAAAGAAAATATACCCCACTATTTTAGAAGAAATAACAGAAATATTCAACCTATCTCTGAAGCATGGAACAGAACCCACACAGATGAAATCAGGTAAAGTTACACCACTCTACAAGGCAGGCGACAAAAAGGACCCGGGAAATTACCGTCCAATAACAAACACACCGGTACTCGCAAAACTACTAGAAAAAATAGTGCAAATACGAATAATGGAGTTTTTAGAACAGGCCAATTTCTTCTACACCAACCAGCACGGATTTAGAACAAATACCAGCACAAAAATAGCAGCAGCCGATATAATAAGCAGAGCACAAGAAAGCTTGGACAAAAAACAACAATGTGCAATGCTACTGCTAGATCTCAAAAAAGCCTTTGACACAGTAAATCATAAAGAACTATTAAATGCCTGTGAAAATGCAGGTCTGCGAGGAATAATGAATAGTTGGATTAGCTGCTTTCTGACGGATAGGCAACAACACGTTTGCATAAGCAACGAAAAAAGCTCCGAAAGAATAATAAAATGTGGGGTTCCACAAGGATCGGTGCTTTCCCCAACTTTATTTTTGGTATACATAAACGACTTTGGGAACCTAAGTTTGAAGGGGACGCTTACATTATTCGCCGACGACGCAACGATACTGTACACAGGAAACCATCAAGAGTCAATAAAAACCGATATGCAACAAGACCTAACAACCATTGAGAAATACCTTCAAAGAAAAAAGCTAACATTAAATACATCCAAAACAGTATACATCAACTTCTGCACCAATCACCCATTCAACACGGCACTACGCTACAAGGGTCATGAAATAAAAAGAGTCGACCAAGCAAAATTCCTAGGACTTAATATAAATTCTAACTTGAGCTGGAATAATCACATACAAACAATAAGGAAAAAAATTACACCATTAATCGGTCTCTTCAGAAGAATTGCTCACTACATTCCACAAAATCAAAAACGAGACATCTACTTCGCGCTAGCTCATCCACACCTGAACTACCTGTCAGCAATTTGGGGACACGCCCCCCAAAAACAATTGCAACAACTGCAAATAGCACAAAACAGAATAATAAAAGCACTCTACAACCTACCCTTCAGATACAACACAAAAGCACTGTACTCCGAAAATAGAATAACCCCATTAAAAGACATCATCAACATAGAAACAGCCACATACGTCTTTGAGTTAACCCAGGAAAAAATTAGAAGTAACCAGACGTTAACTAGGAACAAGCACGTTCACAAACACAACACAAGAAAAGCAAATGACATACAAACACAAAGGGTGGAATCAACCACCTTTGGCCTAAGGACAACAAAATACATTGGAACCAAGTTATACAACAGCTTGCCGGAAACTATCAAGAATGCAAGAAGCGTGCGTATGTTCAAGAAGAAGATGCAGAAGCACATTCGTGTCCATCCAGATTCTTAAGCGATTCTCCAAACGTTATAATAGTGCAATCTTATCAGTGCAATAAATCGTAACAAACAAGACTGAGATTAAACAGTATTATAGGAGAACTTAGAATAGTAGAAATAATACCTATACAAGTTACCATAGTCATTAATTTAATTGTAACAACCATAAGATAAGTTTAAGTAAGATAAGGTTAAGTCTGTAATATCTCTAGATTGAGCTTCAAACAAGAAGCTATTTGAGATAAATTTCAAAAATAAATAAATAAATAAATAAATAAATAAATAATGCTCCACGTTAACGTGGAGCTACACATGGTGAAAATTCAAATGACTTGTTTATTATTGAATACAGTTCTTATTGAATCTAAATTCTATTTTGTGAATTAGTTTTTCATAATTTTTAAGTTTGTGTTTTAGCTAAACACATGAGAATGCTCTTTAGTTTAAAACTAATTTTCATTTTAAATATCTAAAACTTTAGACCAAAAAAATTGTAACGCGTATTAACGCAGTCTTTGCTTAAATAGAAATACCAAGACCAGATAAGAAATTTGTTTTATGATACTGATGATTAAGAGTAATTAAATATGATAACCGCACGTGGGAACAGCAACAGATAAATTACACATTACGCATTTCATTATCAGAAATTCCTATCTCGGTTTCCAAAATGATTCGTAAGCGGTATTAATTAGTAATAATGCTCGTTTTTTTAAGGAAAATATGTCATGCTTAACCGGTATTCGGGGCTGTTTGTATTTTTTGGTTAGGACTGCGCTTTTTATGTGCTAAATTATTAACAGTGATAAGTGAACGAAAATTATCTATTTGAAAATTTCTGGTATTCTAAGAATTGTGCAAAATAACAATTTAAATCAGCTGTTTGCTGTCAATCTGACAGCAAGCAAAAAATGCATTAAAACTAAAAATTCTTAATATTCTCAACATGAACGTTAACTGCTTCTATTAATAACAGTTTCACAACCCATAAAGCTATAAGTTCTAAATAATGTCAAGAAATGTTAAGTTATGGAACACAACTGACAGTGTCGAAGTAACCGGTGAACTTACCGAAAGCATTATTAAAATAGCCGACATCAATAAACACCTGTATTTGCTCACAATAAATCATCACCTTTACCATGGAGTTGTAGAATTGGTAGAAAATCAACAGCATCTACAACTAGTGCAACATCAAGGCGCAAAGTTTCGTGATATCGATTCATGTGGTCACTATTTATATGCGGTAGATTTGGAGGGAAGAGTTTTTAAACACAATGAAGATTTAAATGTGCTTCATGAAATTACGTTAACAGAAGAATCAAAAACATGCAGTCACGGACACAGTTCAATAAAATTCAAAATGAAAGTGGAAAAACTTGCAGTAGGAGAATTCGGGGCTTTATTTGTTACGGATACTGGCCAACTATGGGCCTCGGGAATCATGCCACAAATAGGTATTAATAGTACAAATCCAAAACGAGTAACTTTTTTTGACAGCAGATATACACACAATGTAAATATTGGTAATGATTTTGCCGTTGTAATTGTTAGTAAACAAGTTAAAAGTGAAGATACTGACAGTGATGAATGCGACGAGGATGTTTTTGTATCGAGCTGTCCGCATTGCATGTCAGTGTCTCCCAATCTTCAAAACTATAATTCTTGTCCCTTAGGTATAGCAATTAAAAGTGATAACACAGACTCTACATCTACCTGTAGTAAAAACGATAGTACAAGTACAACTTCAAACGACCGCAGTAAATGCATACATTACGATCACACTCCGGAATTAACAGAATTAAGCGAGTGCAGTGAAAAAGTGGAAAAAAACATAATTTTTCGTAATACAGAAGCAGCGAGGGACTTTTTAACACGACAATTTTCCTGGATGTCTTCAGCAGGGGAAGAATATTTGGCAGAATGTACAGAAAAACCAACACGAATTATAAAAGAAAATGTAACAAACATGGCAAGTTTCGTATACGAAGGTGTGAAAACTGTAGGGGACAAAGTTGTGACTTTATCCAGACATGTTAGTGGAAGTTCGGATAATTGTGATGTACTAGAAATGGCAGAGGATGTGTCGTTACCTCGGATTACCTCAAAGGATGAATTTATGTGGTCTCTTAGTCAGGCAACTTCTGAAAGAGACCTTTCAGAACACGGAATTCAGGAACGCTGCAATATTGTAATTCGAAATGGATCTAATATTTTGAATTGTGAAGTGTGGACTTGGGGAAATGTCACGCATGGGCAGTTAGGTTTGTGGTTTTATTTAGTTTTAATAAAAGAATTTATTGCATATCTAATTGATAAACATTACAAGGTTGATTTTGGTACGTGTGCGTATTCAAATAAACACTTATTGTGATGGTAGTGAACAGAATGAATTTTAAATGGATAATTTTATGTTACGGTTGAAGAAATTTATAAATGGCATGTTCAAGTTTAATAATTACCTACCTGTCCTACTAAGCATAATTATAATAATGATTTCTATATCCCATTTTAAATTTTAATGGCGGATGTTTTCTAGTTATTTTGTTTTAAAATTTTCATTATTCTTTGTTAGAAATTAGAGGCAGAATAGAAAAACTGGAGAAAAACTCACCTATGCGAAAAATTTGAAACTTTTCTTTTAGATATACAAAGCGCGTTAAAAGTATGGAGACATCGATTTTCTGTCGTTAATATTCATTTTACAAAAAAATGTTTCTAATAAAAGTTGTTTGTGAATTTTTTATCTGCATATTGACATACAAAAAAAAATTTTTGTTCAATTGTTTTTGAGTTACGACGCCATGCGATATTTTTATTAATACATACCTATTAATTTTTTTCTACTATTTGATAAAGAATTTTTTTCTCTTTATGATGGCATAAAATTATTTTGGGGTTACATAACAATTTTTTTGGAAAAATTACGGTTAAAATATCTACAATTAATCAACTTCGCCATTCGTAAACCATACAGCGGCATAATAAACAAAAGCCGCGCGGGAAACAAAAACCGCGCGCTATAAACAAAAGAAATTTATGAATTTGTGTTTACGTACTATTTTTCAATTTTGTGCAATGTGTATTAGCATAGGCGAAGAAGTTTACAATATATTTGTAATTTATTTAATAATGCCCATTCAAATAGAAATCCAATTTCAAAATCCATTGTTGGAATAACTTTGAAACGTTTTGAACAAACAGGTAGGGTCAAAGATTTACCAAAGAGTGGTAGACCTAGAACTTTCGAGGTTGAGGTTTTATTAGTTATATCCGAAGATCCCTATTTACCACCAAGGCAATTACCGGAGGCAGTTACAAATTGAAAAAAAAGCAGCACCATGCAATCACCAATTTTTGTCTATTGCAAAAAAATATATAAAATTATAATTAAAAAAAAAACAACATATTGTAACAAAAGTGATAAATATATTTTATAATTCTTTTATTTTTTTTTGCAGGAATAGGAGACAGCATAAAAAGAGAACGTCCAATGATTATAACTAAATTATCAAATGTAGGAGCCAAAAAGGCATCTGTCCAAGGTAGTCACGCCGCAGTATTAACATTAGATGGCCGAGCTTACCTTTGGGGACGAAACGACTACAATCAAGTCACTGTGGACACAATTATTGACCAAAGTTCTCCCAGGTTATTCACTGTGAATTCTGAAGAACGTATACGAGATATAGCTTGTGGAACCTTCCAAACTGTACTGATTTGTAGCAAATTAGATTTGTTATATATTGGAAAGCAAGAGCTGCCACAAGATGACAAAACTGTTAAACTTTATTCTTGTAGATTGGATGATATTAACGTAAATAATGATATTGAACTGTACACGTTACCAAATAGAAATGTAAAAATCAAATCGGAGGTTTTGGTAACATCCCAGTTTGTTTTGTTAAATAAAAGTTGTTGGAGCAACGATTCCGTATTAGAATTTACTGTTAACGAACAGCAATTTTTGGATGAAATGCTTGTTGCACATTCAAATGTAATCAAGACAATGTTGAAAAAGAATTTTTCCAACACAGATTCATTGGTGTATGAACAATTAACGGAATCCTATACGGAATTATTATACTTTACAGCAGCTAACGTATACTCCTTATTAGACTTTACCAATGGATTAATTTTAGAAATGGATATTATTATGTTTAAATATATTGAAGAACATTTATTTATATACAAAAAATATTTAAGCGCAATAAATGATATTATTAGTTTAGGAGCGTTTAGTCATATATCGAAACTCATTGACATATCAGCATCAATATACAAAATGAAATCAGATGGAAATTCAAAAAGAGACAGAAATAATATAGAACAAGCAGTTTATGGTGCGTTAACACTTCCACTACAAAGACTGAATTCATATTCTACATTAATACGTAACCTCTTGCCACTATTAAAAAGAGACCACCAACGGGTTCAGGAAATTCTAAACAGGTGGACGTCAATCATTGAAGAACAACAACATAAACAAAACGAAGCGGAAAAAACAAAAGAATTTTGGTTAAATTCTGGCAAAACAATTGAACAGCTTCGTACACCCAACAGAAGATTAATAAGAGACAGTCACAAGCATCCGATTCAACTGCAAACTGCTGGTCGATTTTCATCGCATTGGTTTATTTTATTGACAGATATTTTAGTTCATATGAATGGTTCGACTCTGCATATGCATGATTTATCGACAGTGTGGGTTGAACCCCCCACTGATGATTCTTATAGTCAAAATCAAATATGTCTGAGGATGCCCGAAGAAGTTTTAGTGCTGTGCACTGTTGAACCGGAACAAAAAGCCGAATGGCTGCAAGCTTTACAAAATGCCATTAAAGTGGCTTTAAATAAAATAAACGGAAATCAACCGCCTACTGTCAGAAGTGCAGTATATACTTTTTATAAGACTGGTTTTTATAAAGATGCCAAATATAAAGGACGGTGGTCTAATGGCAAAATGCATGGGTCAGGAAGATTGGAATGGAGCGACGGTAGGGTGTATACGGGACAGTTTAGTAATAATCAGATTCACGGGTTTGGGCGAATGGAAATACCAAATGTTGGTAAGTACATTACTTAAATTTCATTTAGCCTTTTTCATTTTATTAGGAACCGGTTATTAATTAAAATTTAATTTATTACTTCCATTCTTACCGATTTTTTAAACCAACACTTATGTATTTTAGGTGTCTATGAAGGATTGTGGAAAGATAATCAACAAAATAGTTTTGGGATACTGAAATACTCAAATGGTGATGTATACAAAGGTTGCTTTAAAGATGGTTTGCCGCATGGGCACGGTTCCTTGAAGCATGGAAATTTCATGGCATCTGCTGCTTCCATTTACATTGGAGATTGGGTGTTGGGCAGCAAAAGCGGCTACGGTGTAATGGACGATATTGTTACTGGAGAAAAATATTTAGGAACTTGGTCTGACAACAAAAAGCATGGAAACGGATTAATTGTTACTTCAGATGGTATTTATTATGAAGGAACTTTTAATCAAGACGTGCTTACAGTAAGTAGAAATTTTTTGTTATTATTATTAGTGCAATTGTTTTTCCGCAGGAAAATGGCCGTGAAATCAATGTTTAAGCTAGCAAATTTTAACAAATAGGCGAAAGAGTACCAGTGTTGTCTCATACGGGGGGGGAGGACTATATCTTTTACATGTTTACAATTTTAAGTTTTGTCTATAAAATCTTAATCTCCATAATAATATAAATTTAAAAAGAAAATATAAACATATATTACTTATTACACCCTTATACATACACCTATAATATACATATACACAATGTACCGGGTATAGCAGAGAACCGGTTCGGTTCACGCCTGTTTTTTTTGTTATTTATTAAGATAATAAATTCAAATTTGGTAAAGCTTGTTTTATGTTCATACTAGATTTTGGGATTGACAATTTATAATTTTGGTATCCCGGTTATAATCCCGAGTTGACAAATTTCTAAGGGATTTCGGGATCCTGGGATTGGATCTCTTAAACAAACATTTTGAAAGACATCTGCCCACTTTGGCACATGTATGTGTTTCAAAACGGTTATAATTAAAACTAAATTTTGACTTTGGCGGTCATTTTGAAAGACATCTGGCCACTTCTGGTCAAAAAATCATTGTAGATCTTCTCCTTTTTCCTCTTATTATAGGCCAATGGCCTGTTTAATACCCACAACTAGTGCGGGTTCTGTGAGCCCTCATCGCACGTATGTCGGGCAGGAGGCTGGCCTTGCCCATCGAAAGGAGAAAAAGTTAAACTAAATAATTTACAATTGCCAAAGATGTTAGTACAACAACCGGGCCCAACGGCTTAACGTGCCCTCCGAAGTACGGTTGTTTGCAGATATACCCCTCTATATTGGTCACCCATCCGAGTGGGGACCACAGCGGACGGTGCTTACTTGGAATACTATGTGACCAGCATCCGCAGTTCCCCACCATGCAACCATATTTGTAGATTATTGGAGATAATTCAGTTTCCCATTGATTCTGATATTAAAATTCAAAATACGATCATTTTTGACCGAGATTAATTTTCTATGAGATCCCCGTAAATGGAAACTACTGCCCCCCCTTTTTTGGTTTCAGGCTTTATTCTTTAATTTCATTTTTTTTTATAAGGAACCGATCTTCAAAATTTCGAATCGGTCTACAGTTCCCCAAATCTTATGTCTTGTCTTCTATGAATTTTTAAAAATTTAAGTTTTAACGCCTATTTACTCAAGAAGGAGTTATCAGTTCGAGATGAAATTTGTTGTTGGTAATACCTTAAGGGTACACAATGTTACAAGGTACTAGAACTTTTGGAACAAATAAAACTGTGAAATGAAAAAAATATAAAAAATTTGGACTTTTTCAAAAAGATACTGCTCAAAAACTGGCAACACAACTTTTTGTAAATTTTGGATGCTTATAAAGCTATAGATCAGCTACAATTTTATTTGTATCCCAATCGGCTAACTTGTTTGTGACACCTTCTATGAATTTTTGAAAATCGAAAATTTATGCCTCTCTCTTTAATAAACGGGAACGATAAAAATTTTCTGTTTAATCTAAGTTGCTCATGAGTAATAGTAGAATCAGATTCAAAACTTAATGTTTAGGTACAGCATTATTTATTGAGGTTAATTCTCCCCTCCGCCTAATTTTGGAAAACGAATCTATTTCCAAAACATCTGAAAATGATTTTTTTTTTCTAAAAAAAGGTTACTAAAAATTGCTAACTTAATCACGCTGTTATGGCCATAATCCTGCAAGACAGCAATTGCATTTTTGTCCATTTCCCGTCAAACCGGAAGTGCTAAATAAACGACTTAAATATAAAAAAAAACAAAATTAAACATCCCCGCATTTTAGTTGATTAAAAATGTGAAAAAAATAGTGATGTGTCTAGTTTTGTTCACAACCGTTATATTAATATAGAATGAAATTTTAAAAAGCTTTTAGAAAGCCTAAAATTGAAAATAAAAACTGTAAAATGCTAGTTCAGGACATAAACTGGTTTAAACAATGTTTTAACAAATATTTATTAACAACAGGGTCACGGCTTGATGATATTGGAAGACGGTACTCATTACGAAGGTGACTTCAAAGGAACGGGTAATCTTAATGGTAAAGGAACATTAACCTTAAATTCTGGCCATACTATAGAAGGAAATTTGAGTGGATCCTTAAGTGACGGCATAAAAATTTCAAGCGGAATTCTGAATCTCACCAAAATTCCCAACATGGATTTATGTATTAGACCGAGCTCATTTGGAAAACTATGCACCCCTGTTGGGCATAAATGGAAGGCATTGTTTCGACAGTGCTATCAATTACTGGGTGTTCCCGAAAATAATGCCAAAGCAAACATTAAACCTCCAGATAGTCAGAAAATATGGCAAAACGTTGCCGTATTGATTTCTAATTCGCATCAGGGCAGTTTGAAGAAGAAAAAGGGAGATAGAAGTTTAGAGAATTCAATAAATAACTTAGATACAATTCCGAAATTTGGAAGAAACAAAATCGATGCCAGTACTTACACGGAAGTTAAACAGTATTTGTTAAAAGTACGTTTTTTTTTAATGCAAAGATTGTAATAAATTTGTGTTTATGATAAATTTTTTTAGGCATTTGAAAGTCCCCACCATCCTCTGGGTTCCTTACTATCAGATGTAACTGTAGGTTATACTACAACATATGGAGGTCTTCATGCACATCCTTTATTATTGACCCATGCAGTAGCCGAGTTGCACTCAATTACAAAACGCTTGTATGATATTATCAAGTTATTGTTTCCCGCTTTACCTTCGTACGAAAAGGAAATTCCTCTTGAAAATGACGATGAAAGGTAAAGTATGATAAATCGGAAAGAAATTGCTAAAATTATAAATAAAACAAATAAATATAAAGTAAGTTTTAAAAAATCTAAAAACATTTTAAACACTTTGTTTAATGCAAAATCAAAAACAGATGGTTTGCTAAAATCGGGTATTTACAAATTAAATTGTTCACATTGTAATTCGGTTTATATAGGCCAGACAATTAGAAATTTTGATATTAGGTATAAAGAACATGTACATTGTTACAAATACAAACACCCACATAAATCCAATTACGCCAAACACTTACTAGAACACCATCATTCAATGACATATAATAACACTGTAAAATGTTTACACTTTTGTGATGATAAACGTAAATTAGATATACTAGAAGCACTATTGGACATTTTGGAATAAGAAATCAAGTCATCTGCAGACGATTACCGAGATCAAGTCACCAAGTTCTATTGTTGCTGTAACAACACTAACTGTTTACTTTTTAATACAACCTTTGACAATGGCATGTAAACATGTTGAAATACCCAGAAGGTTAAAATAAATAAATATTGTTGAAGTAATAAAGTATTTTATGCATCATCAATAAATATGGACTTCAA
The DNA here is from genome assembly GCA_958336395.1 of Ctenicera cuprea. Classification (NCBI taxonomy): domain Eukaryota; kingdom Metazoa; phylum Arthropoda; class Insecta; order Coleoptera; family Elateridae; genus Ctenicera; species Ctenicera cuprea. Next base: position 64,448,511 of record OY284487.1, on the reverse strand, counting down.
TGAAGAAAAGCTCGAACTTATAAATAAACTTTGATAATGAGCTGTAAACATGTTGAACTATCTATAAGATTAAAATAAATGTCTATTGAAGTTATTAATTATTTTATTTATAGTAAAATAAAAAGTTGACTTAATTTAGATACGAATAAATATTTTCTTTTACAGCGAGGTGATGAGTTATCAAAATCTGCTTTATCCGATAATTTTACCAAAAGTTCATTCGCCTTTATTCATACTATACACCTTACACAACAAACCGCAAGATCTCCAATATTGGAAAAGACTGATTGAATGGAATAAACATTCCGATTTTACCCTAATGGCATTTTTATCAGTTGATCAGTAAGTTTTAGCTGCTCACATTATTTTAATATTTTCCACTGCATTATTATTGTTTTGTTTTTTAGGAAATTTTTAGCAAATCAAGGACAAGACCAAGCATTCCTTCCATCACCAGTAAAAGACCAAACTTTTCTAGAAGCCATCGAAACGTTACAGCTACTCAAGACAACTTTCTCGCCACTAGAAAAATTGCTGATAATTCGGCAAACTTTTGAGAAAATGACCCAAGTCGTCCAAGGTCAATTGGGGCATGACTACAAATGGAGTATGGATGATCTTTTTCCGGCCTTTTTGTATGTTGTGGTTCGGGCACGGATTTTACAACTAGGTTCAGAAATTCATTTTATTGAGGATTTTATGGAACCAAGTTTGGAAAATGGAGAATTAGGGATAATGTTTACTACGCTTAAAGTAAGTATAACGAAAAAAAATGATCTAAGGATCAATTCAAAAAATACCTTCTTTATTTAAAATGTACTGTATTCTTCTTATTAATTGCATTTTCTGAATTGAAAGAAAACAAAGAACAGTACTTCCAATTTGGTATCCAAGAAAAAATCTATTTTTGATGAAAATTTTAATTAAAGTAAGAAATCAATGAAACACCGTTTTACTTTTTATTAAACATTTATCCACGCCAAGAAATATTTGTGACGTCAAGAAATAAGATTTTGGCGGCAAAGAATGTTTTTCGAGGTCATAATAAGTTTTATTTGCGTCGCAAAAAATTGATGACCCTCAAAAAATGTGATGTTTTTATAAGTCTAAATTTAAAAAAAAATGTTTTAAAATGTTTTTGTATGAATTACTGAAAAAAAATTGTTTGAAATTTGATCATGGGATCTGAGACAAGCACTTAAGGCAAATCGAAAACTTTTTTAGCTTCAAAACGAAGACCGGTATGATTTTTAAAAAATCTCTAATTTAACACCCATTCACTCAAAAAGTAGTTATCTGATCAGGATCAACAATTTCAACTTGTTTGAGAGCCCTTTGTGGGTAGTATACGATGAAACGAAAATATTGAAAATGTTCAGAAAAATATTTATCAATAACTGCCCACACGATTTTCTCTAAACTTTGTAGGCTGCTAGAACCGAAGATTGACTACAATTTGGTTTTTTGTTGATAGCTATAATTTCACTGTGGCGCTTTTTATGAATTTTTGAAAATAAAAATGGGTCAGAAAAAAGTTTTTTTTTAAACTTTGTAGTCTTATAGAAGCGAACATGGTCTACAATTTGGTTCTTTGCTAAATACCATAATTCCATTGTAGCAACCCCTATGAACTTATAAAAAACAAAAATTGGTGCCCCTTTATTTATTAAACGGATAACAATAAATAACTTCTGCTTAAGAAGAATTACTCATCTTGACTAGTAGAACTAATGTTAGTTTTTAGAAAATTTTATATTTAATGGAGCTACACTCCCCCCCCCCCCCCCCCCTCTAATGTTTTGGCTGATGAATTGAAGATTTGGTTGGTCTGTATTGCAATTAATTGTAATTAAAAAAAAATTCTAACACACAAAGGTTTTTGGACTTGTACAAGTTATGGTCCGAGCATGATTACTAAGCCGCAGCATCATTATTGCCGACGTAACGAACTGACAGTTGTAATAAAGTTTGAAGTATGAATGGAACGGAGGGTTGCCTGTATAATTTGTTTTCTTAGAAATCTAACAGTCGCTGAACTGTACAACGTTGTAATTATTAAAAGTTACACTTTTGCAAATACGCCAGGTATTAATATCTAGTATGGGAAAGTCCACTCGAAGTTAACACTTCAGCTTTAGCTAAAAATCAATGGCACTTGTGCTTGAGGTTCCACTATTAATAATCTTATTTTTTAGGCATGTTATCAACAAATTTTACAAGAAAAAACTTCCATTAATTAATAAGTATTTTGTGGTATTCAAGAGCCCGGATGTGTGACTCGGAAGTAATTGGAAGTAGATTGTGTTGTGTGTTTAGTTAATACAGCCGTACTTGTGCTCGATATAAGTATATATCCAAGTAATATTAAGAATTAAGTTAGTAAAATTTTGTTACCAATAACAAAACTTAGAAATATTTTTGTAAGACTGCAATAAGTAATCAGTATTTTTGTGCAAGTTACGTATACTTTAAGTCCTTTAATAGGCAACTAATACCATATCAAATTTTGTGATTATATTGTACATTCCAATTGTAGATAATTTTATCTTATTGTTATATTATTCAAAGTTTTTAAATACAGTTGCAGTTAAATTTAATAAATGAGTGCGTACAAGATGTCCAACTGTTTCTTTTTTTAATAATAAAATTACAAACATATTTGATTATAATTTGACATCCATATGTGGTGATTATTTGAATCAACTGCCTAAATTTGCGGTCATGATATTTTTAATATAAAAAAAATTAAATTGTAATTATCATACAAGATAAATGGTTGAATATCTTTGGTGTGCTACACAATTATTTTTCCTTTATTTATTTTAATAAATCTGAGTTTTGCTCAATTCTTTAAATATATAAACGACAATCTGAAATTAAATATGTTTTAAAATGACAGTGAACTTGTTTTAAATACAGGTGTTAAGTAACGTTTTCAGCAATAAAAAGGGGTCCTCTTGTACCGGCTACTGCCAGTGTCAAGGATTTGATTTCTTGTTACTTTTCCTCTATTTTCTTCTTCCATACTTTTCTTTCCCTTGCCATTTCTTCTGCCCGGGTCCAGTCCAATCCCATCTGCTTCAGGTGTCTTCCTATTTCATCGTTCCATTTCATTCTCGGTCTGCCTCTACCTCTCTTCCTTGGTCCTCCCATTTTCCATGTTTTCTTTGCTAACCTTGATATTGGCATTCTTACCATGTGTCCGAACCAACGCATGGAATTAACTCTTATTCTCTGTTCGACCAACTTAAAAGGAGTTCATATTTTCAAATATTTTCCGTAAAAATCTTCGGTTTTTCAACAATCTGACCAAACCTCGCCAGACCGTTTTTCAATCTTAAACAAATTTATACCACACATGTAGAACATCATACTTAGAAGCAGTCCACAGCCCAAATACCTTTGAACCGCAGAGAACATTTTAAGCGCTGAAATACTGAAAACCGTTAGTTCCGATAAGCACACATCCATTCAAATGGACCTCAAAAAAAAGATCGTGTCTGATCCTAATTAAATCTTTAAATTACACTAACAAAACATGCTTCTAAAGAGTGTTCCGAAAATAAGTCTCCATAAAAAAACAACTAAAATTGATCAAAAGCAGGTATTGTGATGACATTGCAAAAATGCTTGTGACTGGAAAAAAATTATCGTTTTTTAGTGTGATTTTTTCGTTTAATTTCAAATTTCGAAACTTCATAAAATTGTCCAAAAATTCAACACTATAATGAAATTAAATTATTATCCACAAATTTGTTTTTTTACTAATATCCAAAATTTCACTCTGATGCCCTCCAGGAATCATTTTAAAATGTAAAATTGATTAATGGTTTATTTAAAAACGCAAACGTCAATCGTATAAACTTTAAACAGTTCAATAGACTATTTGAAGTAGTTTATTAGGATAAAAAATAATTTAAAAAAATTAAAAGAAAATTCGATACTGTTTAATATCAACAATCTGATTTAAACTGTGCCTATCAATTAGCTCTGGTTACAAAATATATTTTTCATTCTTTGCATTTGCATATTTTTGGTAACTCTTTAAATAAATTATATCTAACGATTTTTGGTCCAAAGTCTGCAGCGCAATATCTAGCCCTTTAACGTGAGTAGGTATCAATTATTGAAAGAGCCCTGAGCCAAGCAACTCGCGGATATAACGAAAGACTATCTCAGACCGTCTGCAGTTGCTGCTCCTAACGGCGCTACAATTACCGATGGTTAATAGAACTTAGTACAGTATATTTTCAGTTTATTGTTTTTAATTATTCTAGAATAGGATTTTCAGGAATATGTAACCGTTTATTTCTGGCAATACCTGATGAATATTTTTTTAAATCCCAGGGAGCGCAAACAGCAGCAGGCCACCATGTACACAATAAAAAAATATAGTATTCGACAAAAATAATTAAGGATTGAACGTAGGACCTTTCCCATGCTAAAAGGCGGTCCATGCAGCTAAACTGCTGAGATTCGTTGCATAAATGCCTTTGAAATGCGTACACATACTAAAATACATTTATAGTTGCGAGAATCCGGAAACATGCAACTGTTACTCCTATCTACAAAAAAGGAACTCGCTTAGAACCCATCAATTATCGTCCTATCAGTCTTACTTCTGTTGTCTGTAAATGTATGGAAAGAATTAACAGTATGGTCCCCTTCCTTCTTGCGCATAATATAATTCCAGATGAGCAACATGGCTTTATACTGGGTAGATCAATCACAACGAACTTATTAAGTTGCCTAAATGTGTGGACTAGATTAATTGATCAGAGTGAACCCATTGATGTAGTATACCTTGACTTTGAAAAAGCTTTTGATTGCGTTCCCCATGACCGACTTATCTTGAAACTAGAACATCTTGGCATTCGAGGGCCATTACTGGCATGGATAAAGGCATTTCTTACCAAAAGAACCTACCAAGTTAAAATAGGAGAGATAGTATCTGACACTTATAACGTCGTGAGTGGAGTCCCACAGGGCTCTGTTCTTGGTCCCCTCTTATCTATGTTGCAGACCTCAGACAGTTGATAATATCCACAGTGAGTGTATTCGCAGATTATACAAAATTCTTTGCAAACCCATTAATCGAGAGTGACATCATTCAAGAAGATCTGCAGAGAATCCTCAAGTGGACTGAGGAATGGCTACTAACGCTAAACAAAGAAAAGTGTACAGTGCTTCACATAGGAAAAAACAACCCACATCTTCAGTACAGGTTGGGAAACCAACTCGTTAAAAACGTCACACCACAAAAGGACTTGGGCATTGAAATAACACATAATCTCAAGTGGGAATCACATATAACCAACATTGTTAAAAAAGCAAACTCACTGCTATATTTGAAACGTAGAGCTTTTTCAGTACTAACTCCAGAATTGTTCATAAAAATCTATAAAACCTATGTTCGGCCTGTGCTGGAATTTGAATTTGCAATATGGTCTCCCTATTTCGAAAAGGATATTACCCTACTGGAAAATGTACAGCGACGGGCAACAAAATTTCCAGTTGGCTTCCACCGTTTGCCATATGAAGAAAGGCTTAATAGGCTCAGCCTAACCTCCCTGAAGTGCAGACGTGAACGTGGTGATCTAATTGAAACATACAAGATTATAACCGGACAGTACAATTGCAGTGGTTTAAGAGATATGTTTACACTCAGTGAGAAACCATCAACTACGTGGACATGATTTCAAGTTACGCAAAGACTGCTTCGCTTCAAATACGCGCAAACATTTCCTAACGAACCGAGTAGTAGACTCGTGGAACCGACTTCCGCAAGAAATTGTAAGTGCTAGGACTTTGAACACTTAAAAATAAACTAGACAATTTTCTGTGATGCAAACAGTAGCTATATTATCATTATTTTATACTAGATACCATCTGTTGTAGTCATCATGTAGTCATGTTGTGAGAGTTCACCTCTTGAGATCTTATTACAAATTTACAGGGAAAGGTAAGGTAAGTAGAGTAGATAATTTTTTACAGGTAGATTAAGAATAAAAGACATTATATTTAAATAATGAAATATTTAAGTTTGTTACCTTAATAGGTTAATTCATTCCACGATATGATTGGTAATTATAATAGTTTATAACAATTTACACACGTATATTCACACATGCGTGGGAATGCACGTGTTATTTTCTGTTATGTAAAAGGTCTGGAAATAATTTAGTTTAATCCCCTTTACGACTGCATAGATCATATTTCATTTGAGGATGTGTGTCGTTGCAGAAATAGCGCAAGAGCCCAAGTTGCAGAGCTCACATTAGCAGGGATTAAGTTGTCAGAGAACAGGTACCGCGTTTGAAGAAATTGAAATACTAGGAAATGCCGAAGCTTCACGCATTAACATAAATTAGGGTGGCTTTAGCATAATAATTAAATTCGGATTCAGGAAACTCAAGAGTGGGAATTTTAGAGTGTGGGGATTTTGTAGTGTTGCACCAATGAAATTAACTTTTACAACCGGATTGAAATTTGATTGGAAAACTTGATGCACGGCCGAGTCTTGGGGGCAGGATTTGCAATTTTGATAAAAACGTTACCCGTACTTGAGTGGGGAGGATTTTGGTATCTGACTGGTCACGAAGAGCAGCATAGAGAACTTGAATAGATTACTGTTGAGCGTACGAGGAAAATCGAGGCTTCCGTTTTATTTAGACGTCTGCAGAAGAGGGATAAGCAAGTCCGAACTCCGAATTGCCTTCAGTCAAGTGAGCAAGGTGTATGCGTCCTCTGGAAGCGCAAATATCTTTTAGATTTATGCGAATTCATTGAGAGCGCAATTGCTGAGCAATCTTGATTGAGTAATTCATGCATTACGAGTACTGATTTGGAGCGCGAACTACGCGATCAAGGGAGTAAGGTGTATGCGTCCTCTGGAAGCGCAAATATCTGTTAGATTTATGCGAATTCATTGAGAGCGCAATTGCTGTGAAATCTTGATTGAGTAATTCATGCATTACGAGTACTGATTTGGAGCGCGAACTACGCGATCAAGGGAGTAAGGTGTATGCGTCCTCTGGAAGCGCAAATATCTTTTAGATTTATGCGAATTCATTGAGAGCGCAATTGCTGAGCAATCTTGATTGGGTAATTTCTGCATTAGGAGTACTGGATTGGAGCGCGAATTACGCGATCAAGGGAGTAAGGTGTATGCGTCCTCTGGAAGCGCAAATATCTTTTAGATTTATGCGAATTCATTGAGAGCGCAATTGCTGTGAAATCTTGATTGAGTAATTCAAGCATTACGAGTACTGATTTGGAGCGCGAACTACGCGGTCAAGGGAGTAAGGTGTATGCGTCCTCTGGAAGCGCAAATATCTTTTAGATTTATGCGAATTCATTGAGAGCGCAATTGCTGTGAAATCTTGATTGAGTAATTCATGCATTACGAGTACTGATTTGGAGCGCGAACTACGCGATCAAGGGAGTAAGGTGTATGCGTCCTCTGGAAGCGCAAATATCTTTTAGATTTATGCGAATTCATTGAGAGCGCAATTGCTGAGCAATCTTGATTGGGTAATTTCTGCATTAGGAGTACTGGATTGGAGCGCGAATTACGCGATCAAGGGAGTAAGGTGTATGCGTCCTCTGGAAGCGCAAATATCTTTTAGATTTATGCGAATTCATTGAGAGCGCAATTGCTGTGAAATCTTGATTGAGTAATTCAAGCATTACGAGTACTGGATTGGAGCGCGAGTTACGCGATCAAGGGAGTAAGGTGTATGCGTCCTCTGGAAGCGCAAATATCTTTTAGATTTATGCGAATTCATTGAGAGCGCAATTGCTGTGAAATCTTGATTGAGTAATTCATGCATTACGAGTACTGGATTGGAGCGCGAACTACGCGATCAAGGGAGTAAGGTGTATGCGTCCTCTGGAAGCGCAAATATCTTTTAGATTTATGCGAATTCATTGAGAGCGCAATTGCTGTGAAATCTTGATTGAGTAATTCATGCATTACGAGTACTGATTTGGAGCGCGAACTACGCGGTCAAGGGAGTAAGGTGTATGCGTCCTCTGGAAGCGCAAATATCTTTTTGACTTGTGCGAATTCGTGAGAGCACAATTGCTGTGAGATCTTTATTGAAATCCATTGTTAAAACGTAGGGGAATGTTTCTGACAACTTATTGCCTGATATAAGCGACAGTTTATGTACACTTTACATAGCCAACGCACTTAATTCTTTTTGAATAATAAATAAAATCAAAGGTTTATCATTGTTTTATTTAAAGCTGATTCTCAACCCTTTTGCCCTTGTAAGAGTGGGTTTACTTTGAAGAAGTTAATAAAATTATTTGCAAGCAAAAATAAAACACAACGTAGGGTTATAATTAATAAAGGTGGCAAATAAAAAAATTATAATAGTGCATCAGAGAAGCCACGCAACTAAAAGCTGTACCCAGTGTGACGTAAGGAAACCATCTTCAAAGACAACTCGACTAATCATGAGCGATTAGGTCGAGCACAGGTAATTGATTTGAGTTGCACAGCTACAGAAAAGTGGCGCCTAGTGACCAGGATTACGAGGTTTTAAGCAAAGGGGACGAGAAAAAACAGTTTAAAAAAAAGGGTTATAAAACAGATCCATAATGAACACAAACAAAGACAGCATAGCGACCGCACCTGAAAGTTCAGCAGAACAAAATAATGTGTTACTACACGTGAACGAGGCGGACAATGGGCAGGTGATCCTCGGAAACCAGATCGATGAAAACGACAACGGGGGCAACGGCGACCAACACGATGGGGAAGATCACGATGATGAACTACCAACCCTTTTTGTACCAGACTGGTTTTTCCAGTGGGAAAGAGCACAAGAGATTCGAGAGCAAGAACGCGCCACAAGTCTCAAAGATTTTATGAACGGGGTCATAGATAGGATAAACAAGTTAAGCACTCCGGTGCCACCAGTAAAGGCAACTATTAAATTAACAGAATCAATGTCAAATTGCGGGAGACTTACCTCCAGTGAATCTGCGTCATCTAAAATCCACGAGATGGCCTCAACCGCGAGCGTCGCGATGCCTTCAACATCATCTTTAGTAAACCAGCAAACTGGGGAAGGAACTCCTATTTATCCATGGGAAAAGACAGTGCTGCTGGCAACGCTCCCGGAAAAGCCAAGTTTCTCAAACAGCGACTCGAAAAATCCAATTGATTTTCTGAATGACGTCACTACGTATTCACGAAGATTAAAACTTAATTCAGAGCAAAAATTGGAACTTGTTCTTCAATTTCTGAAAGATGAGGCAAAAAGCTGGAAATCCATATATCAAGACGGATGGACAACGTATGAACATTTTGAAAAAGATTTCCTTAAAACGTTCTGGGGAAAGGCCTCGCAGCAAAAAACTGCGTTATGAGATCAGCAACACGCATTGGAGTGTAAGTTCAAAACAAACGATGCTGGACCACTTTGCATTTTACATCAGCAAGGCACGTCGTCTATCACCGGCGATTCCAGAAGCAATGTTAATCAGCGATTTATTGCGGCATTTCCCAGAGCACGTCCGCGAATTATTCCAACTGCAAAACGACCGAAGCATAACAGGCACAGCAGACTTCCTTCGCAGACTTGATATGATACGAGGTGATCGAAAAGCCTCACGTAATAAAACTGAAACATTGCCACAGACAAGGGCACTTAATTTTGAAAGTAGGCCTGCGACGGAACTTTCTGCAAATAACCACAGAAAAAACTACGAATGGAGAGATACGCGCTTCTCGAATGATAGACACAAGTGGCAAAACGGCCGACAAAACAATCATTATAAAAATAAACACTATAATGTCGCGAACAGAAGCAATTTTAAAAAACACAATAATCAGCCGTCGGGAAATGCGAGAGAGGTGAACACCGGGCTCGCGAATTCACCTCAAAGTACAAAATAAATGAGCCGACCCGAACAATTGCAAACCATCCAGTTACGCACATAAAATTAACGTTAGCAAAAGGAACAACAAACTACACAAAAATAAAATCACGTACACAAATGTCATAAACACCGCCAATCAATGCAAAACAGGTGAACAAGAATTAAAACGCAAAATTAACAGCGCACCATCACTTCCACCATGTGAAAATTTAGGGAATACAGCCGATTATAATGCACCTGCAAGCAAAATACCGAGACAAAATGCTGTACCTACGACGAATACTGCTAAACGGCAAAACATAACGGGATCTCAAGTTGAGCCGCACGTGCGTAGGACGAGGGTGAAGAAACCGCGCAACCCTCACAATAGGACAGGCAACAGCTGTGAGGAACCAGGGCCACACGAAATAGCTGGGGCTTGCAATGGGGAAGAAATGCAAATAGGAAATAGTGCAGAGCCGGACCGACCCATTGTGTCCACAATTTTAAAATATACAACTTTGAACTGGCATCCTGTTCGTCCCGATAGGGAATTGAAAATTTTATCTGTACGAAAAAACTTTTACGGAGCGGAAGACGCTAACGTATCAAAGTTACGAATTTTACCAGAAATAAAAATACGATTACATAGTGGCTGGATTAACGCGTTACTGGATTCGGGAAGCGAGGTCAGCTGCCTTTCGGAGGACGAGTGGGATCGATTAATTGCGATTAGTAGCAATATCGAGTATTTACCAGTTCCTGGAATCCAACTACGAGGGGCTGTCGGAAAACCTACGGCGCGAATTAGAGTACAAGCTCTAATTCCATTAGAAATTCAAGATCACGTATTCCGAGTTCCTTGCCTTGTCGTAAAAAAAAATTTGGTTAAGCCAATAATATTAGGAACTGACTTTTTGGAACGACAACGTTCTATCATAAATTATGAAAATCAAGTACTTCAAATATACGACGAAGAACAAAATCGTCTTACAATACCGCTATTGAAAAACAATATATGTGCAGTGGAAGATGTGAAGGAAAATTTTTCGATAACTTTAACGACGAAAATGTATGAAGATGAAGCCCTGGAAACAAAGGAAACATCGCAGAACAAAAAAAAAAAAAAAAAAAAAAAAACAGATTTGAACACAGAGTAGAAGGATGAACTCTGCAAACTGCTTTTGGATTTTCGAAAAATCTTCTCGAAACGTCCCGGCCTCACGGAGATTTATCAACACGAGATAAAATTGCATGAAGAAAAGGCGTTTGTGAAGATAAAGCAACAGGTCAACCAAGGGAAGGAAGTGAAGGGTCCAATTCCGGAGCAACCAACAAAGAGGATCCAGGATAAGGAGACAGTAATATGGAGAACCGGATTACAACCAGCCAAGAGGCCACCCACCAGAGAAAAACCGCCGGCAACGACGCCACCACCACGGAGGTTGCAGAAAATGGTCCCGCACCAAAAAGGCAATCTCCGTCGAGGAGGTGAAGAACTGGGGAAGAATAAAGAAGGCGCGAGTGAATCCAGGACCACAGCTGAAGCAGGTGCGAGCTCAAGGAGGAGGCGCCGTCTCAGGAAGGGCCGTGGACGAGGCTCCATATGTAAATTTGCTGCACGCCACATACAGTGCGACACAGTGCAGTGAGGTAGAGTATTGTGTAACGCGAGAAGTGCTGAAAGTGCCTCAATAGGAACGTGTGAGACTTCTAATTTTGTTTTGTTTAGAAAAAAAAAATTGATAAGTTCTCAGGGGAAGAATGTGAGAGTTCACCTCTTGAGATCTTATTACAAATTTACAGGGAAAGGTAAGGTAAGTAGAGTAGATAATTTTTTACAGGTAGATTAAGAATAAAAGACATTATATTTAAATAATGAAATATTTAAGTTTGTTACCTTAATAGGTTAATTCATTCCACGATATTATTGGTAATTATAATAGTTTATAACAATTTACACACGTATATTCACACATGCGTGGGAATGCACGTGTTATTTTCTGTTATGTAAAAGGTCTGGAAATAATTTAGTTTAATCCCCTTTACGACTGCATAGATCATATTTCATTTGAGGATGTGTGTCGTTGCAGAAATAGCGCAAGAGCCCAAGTTGCAGAGCTCACATTAGCAGGGATTAAGTTGTCAGAGAACAGGTACCGCGTTTGCAGAAATTGAAATACTAGGAAATGCCGAAGCTTCACGCATTAACATAAATTAGGGTGGCTTTAGCATAATAATTAAATTCGGATTCAGGAAACTCAAGAGTGGGAATTTTAGAGTGTGGGGATTTTGTAGTGTTGCACCAATGAAATTAACTTTTACAACCGGATTGAAATTTGATTGGAAAACTTGATGCACGGCCGAGTCTTGGGGGCAGGATTTGCAATTTTGATAAAAACGTTACCCGTACTTGAGTGGGGAGGATTTTGGTATCTGACTGGTCACGAAGAGCAGCATAGAGAACTTGAATAGATTACTGTTGAGCGTACGAGGAAAATCGAGGCTTCCGTTTTATTTAGACGTCTGCAGAAGAGGGATAAGCAAGTCCGAACTCCGAATTGCCTTCAGTCAAGTGAGCAAGGTGTATGCGTCCTCTGGAAGCGCAAATATCTTTTAGATTTATGCGAATTCATTGAGAGCGCAATTGCTGAGCAATCTTGATTGAGTAATTCATGCATTACGAGTACTGATTTGGAGCGCGAACTACGCGATCAAGGGAGTAAGGTGTATGCGTCCTCTGGAAGCGCAAATATCTGTTAGATTTATGCGAATTCATTGAGAGCGCAATTGCTGTGAAATCTTGATTGAGTAATTCATGCATTACGAGTACTGATTTGGAGCGCGAACTACGCGATCAAGGGAGTAAGGTGTATGCGTCCTCTGGAAGCGCAAATATCTTTTAGATTTATGCGAATTCATTGAGAGCGCAATTGCTGAGCAATCTTGATTGGGTAATTTCTGCATTAGGAGTACTGGATTGGAGCGCGAATTACGCGATCAAGGGAGTAAGGTGTATGCGTCCTCTGGAAGCGCAAATATCTTTTAGATTTATGCGAATTCATTGAGAGCGCAATTGCTGTGAAATCTTGATTGAGTAATTCATGCATTACGAGTACTGATTTGGAGCGCGAACTACGCGATCAAGGGAGTAAGGTGTATGCGTCCTCTGGAAGCGCAAATATCTTTTAGATTTATGCGAATTCATTGAGAGCGCAATTGCTGAGCAATCTTGATTGGGTAATTTCTGCATTAGGAGTACTGGATTGGAGCGCGAATTACGCGATCAAGGGAGTAAGGTGTATGCGTCCTCTGGAAGCGCAAATATCTTTTAGATTTATGCGAATTCATTGAGAGCGCAATTGCTGTGAAATCTTGATTGAGTAATTCAAGCATTACGAGTACTGGATTGGAGCGCGAGTTACGCGATCAAGGGAGTAAGGTGTATGCGTCCTCTGGAAGCGCAAATATCTTTTAGATTTATGCGAATTCATTGAGAGCGCAATTGCTGTGAAATCTTGATTGAGTAATTCATGCATTACGAGTACTGGATTGGAGCGCGAACTACGCGATCAAGGGAGTAAGGTGTATGCGTCCTCTGGAAGCGCAAATATCTTTTAGATTTATGCGAATTCATTGAGAGCGCAATTGCTGTGAAATCTTGATTGAGTAATTCATGCATTACGAGTACTGATTTGGAGCGCGAACTACGCGATCAAGGGAGTAAGGTGTATGCGTCCTCTGGAAGCGCAAATATCTTTTAGATTTATGCGAATTCATTGAGAGCGCAATTGCTGTGAAATCTTGATTGAGTAATTCATGCATTACGAGTACTGATTTGGAGCGCGAACTACGCGGTCAAGGGAGTAAGGTGTATGCGTCCTCTGGAAGCGCAAATATCTTTTTGACTTGTGCGAATTCGTGAGAGCACAATTGCTGTGAGATCTTTATTGAAATCCATTGTTAAAACGTAGGGGAATGTTTCTGACAACTTATTGCCTGATATAAGCGACAGTTTATGTACACTTTACATAGCCAACGCACTTAATTCTTTTTGAATAATAAATAAAATCAAAGGTTTATCATTGTTTTATTTAAAGCTGATTCTCAACCCTTTTGCCCTTGTAAGAGTGGGTTTACTTTGAAGAAGTTAATAAAATTATTTGCAAGCAAAAATAAAACACAACGTAGGGTTATAATTAATAAAGGTGGCAAATAAAAAAATTATAATAGTGCATCAGAGAAGCCACGCAACTAAAAGCTGTACCCAGTGTGACGTAAGGAAACCATCTTCAAAGACAACTCGACTAATCATGAGCGATTAGGTCGAGCACAGGTAATTGATTTGAGTTGCACAGCTACAATGTGTCATGTAGTCATGTACAACCAAATACATGTATAGAGGTATAAGCAGCTGACAGCTGACTGCCTTCAATATGTAATAAATAAATAAATAATTTAAATGTACAAAGGATGGGAAAATACCAACGATGTGTTTTGCCCATTTTGTAAAAGAATGTTGATTTCCTTTGGGCTTGTAGGGGTAATATATTCCCAGCCAACTGGGGCTGGGTGGGAATGCTATGCTATCTGATCGACATCTGTTGCAAACCAAGTATGATCGTCTTTAGGTGATGTAAACATCTTCAAGGGCAAAGGTATTGCATTTTTCGATCATTGAAGCAGTAATCATGAATAAATTGAAGGGACAGAAAGCATATATTGATCATGATCTTGTAGGAAAAGAGAGAGCGAACGAGAAAAGAAAGAAGGGCAAAATGGTTAAAGTGGCATACCAAAATTTAATTGTAGAAGGTAGAACATAGATCTGGAATCCAGAAGAGGAAGGCTTGGTAAGATCAGGAAACGAGGATAACGTAGGAGGCGAAGTCCCCCTAAAAAACTAGAAAAGAAAAGGGACAAGCGCATACAACAGTACAAACAGAGCAAGATAACGGACATGAGTAAGGATATAAAGAACACCTTAGAGAACTGGGAAGCCAAAAAGACAAGAAGAAAATCGCAGAAAAGGAGTAAAGAGTAAAAAAATGTACAGACAAAAAGATGAAGGAAAACTCCTGTTACCAACATGGAATGTGAGGGGAACTTTTGAAGGAAGATCAATGAAGAATTTAATAAATAAAATGAAGAAATATAAAATCGACATAGCAGCGCTACACGGAACCAAACAGAAAGGGAATGGAATAGAATATATGCGGGATTACACATTTTTAAAGAACTGAGGAGAACACAGAATGCTAGGAATGGTATTTATATTGTATAGAAACAATTAAAACACACTGTAATAGGATTCAAACGAATAAACGAGAGAATTTACAGCATAAGTTTACGTAGAAGATACAGCAAAATTACAATAATAAATGTGCATGCACACACCGAAGAAAAAGACAACAGGAAAAGGAGAAATATTATAAAAAACTGGGAAGATAATTTGACAAAATAACAAATTACGACATTATAATAATACTCGGAGATTTCAATGCAAAAGTGGGAAGAGAGGAAATATATACAGATCCACTGCAGAAGTTTGATTTGGAAACCAATTAATTTTGCAAAACACAAAATTATATTTTTTCTGAATCGACGCCATCTAGAGAACTCGGGATATATTTTGGCTGATTGGGGATTTAACATGAAAAAAAAAAACGGTGACGATAACAAGAAAAGTGTGGTAAAAAGTATGTGGAACGTGGTAGCCAAAAGAATCCAGGAAAAGTATTACCACGAATTTAATTGTTAATTGGATCCATGTAGCGACATAAAATTCAAAGGGGCACGAGATGCTAAAGGAAAAGAGCTTCAATCTAAACCACATAAAAGAAAAGAAAGTTCACTGAGAAAACAAAATATGGTGATGGGCAAAAAATGGAACCAATAAACAGAGCTAAGTTGGACATCAATCTCGATGATGGAAGATTTAAAATAGAAAGTGTCAAAGGTAGTATTGCTGGGCTGCCTCATAACTGAAGAAGGCTGTAATACAGAAGAAATAAGTGCAAGGTTAGTGAAGGGGGACAGGTGTGCGCGTATGTGCAGTGTTAATTTCAAAGGAGGTATCACGGGAACCAAACGCAAGAATTTATAACATGGTTATACAGCCTATAGTTACTTTTGCATGTGAAACGTGGGTGCAAAATAAAAGTGAACAAAGTAAGCTAAGTGTTTGGGAACACAAGATCCTGAGAAAAATTTACAGAGGGAAGAAAGAGGGAGAAATATGAGGACAAAGAAGTGTGACCCTGTACAAAGACACGATCATTCAGTTTTTCAAAGCACAAAAAGTGAGGTGGCTGAGAAAACATATGGAAAGACTACCAGAAACAAGAATAACAAAGCGAGTTCTGAACGAAGCGCAGAGAAGCAAAACAAGATGAAGAGGAAGACCTCCAAGAAGATGGCTAGAAGCAGTGAAAGAGGATTTAGAAGAGAAGGGCATAAAAAAGTAGAAAGAAAAGGTTGAGGACAGGAAGAATTGGACGGAAATCGTAAAGCAACAGTCCTGAAGGGACTGTAGAAGCTAATTATACCATCTGTCTATAAAGTAACCCTCCCCTAACTAACTTTTGAACGACTTGATATTTTACCACAACATTTGGTGTGCTTTAATGGGAAATAAAATACTATTTTTTAGCCAAAAATTAAATTTTGTATCATTCAAAATGGCGACTGGTCGCCATTTTAAAATTTTTTTAAATAGAAAGGGGGGTCGAGTGACACCTCATTTAAAAGGTCTTTTAGTTCTGCGTCTGCTCCTAGAGTTTCAAAGAAAAATGGCGGATTTTAAACAAATGGACTCACTCAATTCAAAATTGTTTTAATTTTTTTATCCGGTGGTCCACTCTTTCATTTGCAGGACAAAATTTTCCCAGAAATATTTTAGGTGGCTGGAAATAATATTGACAACGTTATGTTCCAACAAGACGGTGCGCCGTCTTATTATTATAGACCTGTTTCTCCCTTTCTCAACGGACATTTTCTTGAAAGATGGATTAATAGGCGGGGGCCTGTAGCATAGCCGGCTCGCTCACCAGATTTAACTTCCTTAGATTTTTTTCTATGGGAATATTGAAATCGAAAATGTACAGAACCTGTCCAGAAACAATTGAAGAACTGGAGCAACGCATTACAGAAGTTTGCAAAAATATCACTCCAGAAACTTATGAAAATGTAAGGCAGAAATTTTATGACCGAATTTTTATGTGCCAATAAGTGAATGGTAAACATTTCGAACACTTAATTTAATTTCTTTTTGCTTTAATTGTTAGTTTTTCTAAATAGACTTCTTTATCTTCAAACATTGTCATTTTGTTATGGCTGAATATTTTTCTTTGAAACTCTAGGATCAGACGCAGAACTAAAAGACCTTTCCAATGAGGTGTCACTCGACCCCCTTTCCATTAAAAAAAAAATTCAAAATGGCGCCCAATCACCATTTTGGATGATACAAAATTTTAACATGGGCTGAAAAATTGTATTTAATATCCCATTATAGCACACAAAATTTTGTGGTAAAATATCAAGTCGTTCAAAAGTTAGTTGGGGGGGGGGGGTTACTTTATAGACACAGTGTATATATGCAGAAACAGATACAGTGGCAGTAGTAAAGGCAACAAAAAATCAGATGGTATGGAACATAATACAAATGGAGGTGAACAGAACAAGCACTCGGAGGGAAGGGTGGGGAGCGACAGAGCAAGAGGAAGACCAAAAAGAAGATGGACTACACCGCTTACCACAAGACCTCATTGTCGTGAACTTGACTGTAGATTATTTCTTTTAAGCTTTTGCCATTAAAAGCAAACAACATCATAACAAGATAAGAGTACAATTCTCAATAATTTTCATTTTTTCGGTAAAACTGCGTATTCTTTAAGGATGTTGTTTGCCCATGACAAAGTTGCAAATGAAATTAGTTTTTTTTAATACACTTTTATTTGTCTATACTAGACACTAACAAAAAATTCTTGTTATATAATACAATGTGCAGATAATAATACATTTAGAGCTGTTACACATATTATCCTCTTATAAATAACACAGTGAAAATTATACAAAACTTGAGAACAATGAAATGGCCGTTTACAAGCATAAATAATATACTATGTATATGATAAAAGAATAGATAGATTGTGATGATAAGAACCATGAAATTACTACTCATATTAACTCAGAAGGTTTTTTATTTTAGTAAAATTACAATTAACATATCACTATCTATATACAAAAAAAAAACCATTAAAGAAGTTCCTCTAACGTAATAAAAATAATATTTGCTACTTTTAATACAAAACTTTTTATTCTTACATACTTTGAACACCACAGTTAAAAGAATGTTTATGCCCGCTTTCCAGTTGGTAATAACAGCTGTGAAGCTGTCATAGCATCTGGGAAAAGCGAGTGGTAATTTAGAAGAGGGACGTAAGCTGCTGTGATGACTCGTCCAGCAAACCACCTTCCATGAAGGGAATTAACTGAAGCAACAGCTGTTGCAATGGATGGACACTTTACATACACATTACCCTGTGGTGAGCCTTGGTCAACGTATACATGTAGAACTCCTCCGTGCTTATTACATTCCTCTATAACGTCATCTCGAATTTCTGTGTCCCAACTATGAGCAGATTCACTGGAAAACAAATTTTTAAGAGCATATTCTCGAAAAGCGAGAAAGTTACAATTATACTTACGATGAAGGATCAAACATATTACTAAGCATAAAACATTGAGTTGCAATGGGTGGTGTTGTATTGGTCTGTACTTGTGGTACAACGGGTTGTCCTGTTGCCATACTCAGGGCATTTGCTGCTGCCTGTGGTACCTGCAAACCAGCACCCTCTGCAAGTTTAAACATCAATTGTAAACGGCCTGTGGCGCCCAAGTCGATTCCTGATCGATCTAATTCATCCGAGTCTAGTATCGAGGGACCCTGCGATTGGAGATCAAGCCTCTCCGTTACATTTCCTACTTTCATGGGTCGTCCCGCTAATTCAAACCCATTCAGCTGCTCCAAAGCTTTTTTGGCATCCTCACAATTATGGAACTAGAAATTTAAAAAATGTCAAAATTACACAACCCATTAATCTTGATGAAATTTTGCTTACAGTTATGAACCCATAACCTTTAGACCGTCCCGTTTCAGGATCCATAATGAGTTGAATGTTATCAATTTTTCCAAACGGTTCAAAAATGCCCCTTAACATATCTTCTGTGATGTTAAAGTGTAGAGAGCCAACATAGAGACGCATGGGCCCCGTCATTGTTTTAGGCATTAGATTAGGCATGGAGTTGCCCATTCGGTTTTTCTCGGCTTGAGTGTGTTGGACGATAATCGGTATGCCTGATAGTTTTTGTCCTGATAATCCTAAGGCCTAGAAATAGTAACATTTTTTTAATTATTCTCTTTTTTTAAATTAAATGTAAAATTAGTTTAATACAGGGTGAGCCATTTAAGTGTCGTCCCACTTTCATTTCCTGAACTATTAAAAATATAAATTTTTTTTCGTAATAAAAGTTGTTGATCATCAACTGCTGCATAACCTAAAATTATTACCAATTATACAGGGTGTTAAGTTATGCCTGTATAAGACATTATTTGGATATTTTAAATATTATTATCGCATCTTTAGCTTCTACATTAAATTTTAGATATTAAAGTACAATTATCTTAAAAAAAGTAGTTTTTGATTTATTTCACTTTTTTCCAAAATTTTGACATTGTCGACTAATATTACAACATTAATAATTCAGATACCACAAACTTCACCTATTGGTATTTTGTACACACTATTAACACATTATAAAGCATTCAGCAGTGTTGTATACCAAATATTACTATTTCTCTGATTACATACAATATGTGCCCACAAAATTTTTGATAAAAGTCAAATAACTAATTGTACTTTGACACTTTAATATCTAGAAATCAATGTAGAATCTAAAGTTACGATAATATACAGAGTGTTCCATTTAAAATAACCAAATGATGTCTTCTACAGGCATAACCCTGTATAATTGGTAATAATTTTAGGTAATGCAACAGTTAATGATCAACAACTTTTATAAAGAAAAAAATTTGATATTCTCAATAGTTTAAGAGAAAAAAGTGGCGTGACACCATGATACCTACAACTAACTTAGGTATAACCGCAGCGCAACTATAATGCGTTGAAGTCATCCGGTACACATTTAGTATATGGGCTTACAGAACATGCTAGCATGACTGAATCTGCGCGGTTATACGTAAGTTAGTTGTATCATGAAATGACACTTCAATGACACCACCCTATACATTTATTAAATTTTAAAACGTGCAATTAGTTTCAAATAAAATCTAAACTATTAATACTTACTAATGCAACGCTCTCTGGGTCACGGAACTCAATATAAGCGATGCCTTTAAATCTCCTGGTTTTATTACAAGTGATTAATCTCACGTCTCGTACTTTACCAACAGAACTGAAAAATTCCTCGAGGTCACGAGCACGCACCCTCTGTGAAAGTTGCATAACAAACACAGTGCGGGCGTCCCTCTCTTCAGGACTGAGCTCTTCAAGTGGCGAGCCACCCCTGTTATATCCCAATCCAATAGGCGATCTAGATTTCTTTGGAAAGGGCAGTCGAACAGAAGGTGGGGATGGTGAACGTCGACGAGGTTTTGTTGCATCTTTGATAGGGCTTTTTTTATCTTTACTACGGCTTCGTTTATCCCTAGTGTGGCTTCCACTTCTTTTTGGTCTTAAAAATTTTTTAAAACAGGTTACTTTCCATTAGACAGGATGACCCAGGACTTTAACCCCCTCCCCCCTACTAACTATATTTAAATTTTTTAATCCAGGATTCAATTCCGAGTGTAATAGTATTAAAAACTTGCATTACAAAGCAAATAAAATTTTTCAAAGTATAGAGCAGGTTTTCGTTAGTGAGGGCGCCAAACTGGCTGAAATTTTAAGCAGACTCGGCTCAGAGATTCAAAAAATCACAAGTATTCAATTGAATAAACTAAACGTTTGAAAATGACTGAGAGACTGTTTGCGACAATCCAGGAAGAGGAGGTTCAACTGCAACAATACATACCGAAAATATGTATAATAAACGCTATTAAAATTAAATTGTTCCTGTTGTTGGTTTTCTCCACTATTTCACAGAAAGTTACTCGGCGATTTGCATTGATCCTGTAACACATTTAATGACAAAAGAAATGACAAGATTTTTTTTGCCGTGATTATTTAAAAAACTGAGTCTATTTGACACTTTTAACAATGGAAGACTTAAAACTGTGTAAATATAGAACTAAACATTGTAAACTCCCCCAGAATAGAATGTCATAAGGCTTTAAGTCAATGCACTCCCAAGATAAAAAATTAGTTTTGTAATACAAATTTTTTATTACTCAAAAATGCAAGTTGTTGATACCAAAAAGTTTGGATCATTTGGAAGCAATAATTTAAAGACAAAAAGTTCTAACAATGACTTTTTGTGACTACTATAATTCATAAATAATTCCGTTTATATCAGTTAAAAATTAAAAAACGTAGTAGGATAAAAACATTTACCTGCGGTCTTTAGAACGACTGCGTTTGTCCCTAGAACGTGATCTGCGTTCTTTTGATTTTGATCGCTTCTTATCCCTAGATCGAGATCTTCTATCCTTAGTCTTCTTGTCTCTGCTTCTGCTTCGCTTGCGCTCGCCATCACGACTACGTCTCTTGTCTCGCTTGTCACGTGATTTGCTTTGACTGCGACTCCTGCGGTTTGATCTTCTGTAATTTAAGGTACTTTTGTTAATTTGAAGCTCAGAATTTAATTAAAATTACTTACTCGGGGGTTCTGCGTCTTCCAGAGTCACCATTCTCCTTGGTTTTTCCATTAACCTCGTCCTACGAACAGCAACAAAGTGAAGAGGGCCGCGCAGGTGGCGAAAACAAATAGCATTAATGATTGAATATTAACAATTATCACCTACCAAGGATGTGCCGCACATCAAAATCCACACTGATAGTTTACAAGCTTGTGTCTGATCTTACCACATGACCAATTATGAAAATTTCTATAACGTGGTTGGGTAAAAGCAGGAACAAGTGAAAACTTTTAGTTGCGACAAATGTAACTTTATTAAAAACCTAAAACTATTAAGGCTGTCGATGATTGTAGAGGCCGGTAGCTGAAACGTTAGGTGTCGTCTAGCCGGGACTAGACTTACCGTATCAGAGTCTAACAAAGGTACGTGTGCTGGTAAACTTGATCCAGATCAATACTTCTGAAAAAATAGACCCAATAAGACCAAAATCCCTTTTTACAATCTCATGTTTGACGCTCATGCAATTCTTTTTTATAAATCTTGAATAGATTAATTTAGAATGTAAATTGTTTAATGCCAAACCATCGAGACAACAAAATAATTTGATATCTAAAGAGCTTAAAATTCCAATGAATGTAAGCAACTTTATTTACAGATAAGTACTTTTACAATTAGATCCTAGTTCCACCTTAGTTGGACATTATAATTGAGTGGTTTCACCAATCGGGTGATTGGTAGTTGAAAGGGGCCCTGAAACCACCCTGGAAGACCGTCCACAGCTGTCCTAGGGTGAAAAAGTTACCATCAGCGATACCATACAAATAAAATTCCATAAATATTTCAAATCGACCCAAACAAAATTTTAATTTTAAGCAACATATGATTACTTAATCAAATTTTCAGAAAAACCTGTAGGTACATAAAGCAACCATTCGCACAAAAGGTTGAAAAATCAACCCGAGTCGACAAAGCAACTCGCACAATAATTATTGTACCTACCACTCCTACAAAAAACCTAACTAATTATATACTTAGATGAGAATGGGGTCAGTACCTGTGTTGAACGCTTGAAGGTGGCGTAAACCCGATATATACCTCACACGTCTAAAATAACAAAATCAGGGAATGATATAAAACAGTACGAAACTTAGAAATGTGTGTGAAAACGCTTAGGCTCTCTGTTACATAAGTGAAATTACTACTTGTCCTCGAAGCGGGACAATAAATGTATAATTAGTGTTGAACTTTTGCAAACACAAAAAAAGCGCAAAAGAATCGAGTGCTTGAGCGTTTTCAATTTATATACAATAGTCAAATTAATATAAGCATTATATGAATTAAATATTCATTGCGGTGTAAACTTACATCTTTTTTGTAAGGCGCTTCGAGCATCGCTTCTACGTCAATATCCTCCGCCATGTTTTGATGACCTGGATTACACACAACGCAAAATACAAATCACAATTATATTTATACCAATGTATTCACCTTTTGATTCAGTAACTGTTTAAGAACTTAATAATTCTATATTATAAATATTATGACGACACTTTTTACAACAATCAGTCTAACTTTACGCGAAAATAGAAAGAAAAACACCCTGCCAACTAGAAAAGACCATAAAATACAAAATGTGGCTAAAAGTGGGAGTTTGTTAATTAACGATTGTATACGATCTTAAACGATTTCCGTGAATGTTAACCAATATAACAAAAATAATTCCCCAGACAAAATTACCCAATGGTTCCAGTGAGAAACATTTACGTCCAACCCACCCAGCATAAAAAAGATGCCGTTTGCTTATTGGTTGCGAAACGGTGCCGTTATTTAAAAATCACGTGTACGCCAATATCTCGCTCCTTCGCCATAACATACACAGGAATCAGAATATATAACAAAATACGCAATAGAATCAAAGAAATAAGAGGCCTAAGAAAATTCTAGACCGAGTTACAGAAATTTTTAGTTATAAATCAATTTACATAGGCATGATAAAAGAAATTAGGAAAATTGTATAATTATTAAGAAGTACTTAATGTTGTATTAGATTGTAAGTGGTGATACTGGTTAACGGTAGATTAGGTAATATTATGTAGGATAGAACCTTAGATCCAGAACCATTAGGCACATAAGTTAAATGAATCTGTAAAGGTGTAACGAACATTAAATTAAATTAGACTAAAAAAAAAAATTAAATAACCATTCTATTAAAAAAACATCCCATGGAGCATAAGCAGTATCATAAACGATTTCCGTAAGGATTAACCAATATAACAAAAATAATTCTCGAACTACAATTAACGCAGTGGTTCCGGTGAGAAACATCAACAACATGCTGAAAAGCAATTTTATCTAAAAAAAAAAGTCGATATATGTTAAAAGTCCTCACAAGCCCCCCAACCACGGTATCGAATTTGACTGTTTTTTATTTAAAAAAACATGGATAGAGGAAGTAGGGGCAAGCAGAGGAAAAACATTAAATGAAAAGGAAGAAGTGAATTAAGGAAGCTGGGAGTATGGGACCCAATCTGACGCCCTAAAGGGCAAACGGATATACGAAGAAGAAGAAGAAAAGGATGAGACTTTTACACAGTTCAAGAAATTTGTTGAAATCTTTAGCAGTACCTTGAAGGTAATTTAAAGTTATTAGTAATATTTTGCACTTTAAATTTCGAATTGTGAGTTCACAGTAGTGGCTTTCATTGTCTCGTGCCAGCATTGCACCTAGCACCAAATACGTTATACCCTGATATGTTCCTAAGCTGTTTGCAAAGGTAGAATGACACCATTTCCATACGGCCGAAACGTACAATTTTTAAGTCCGACCCTGCAAAAAACTAGTTTTTGGTATACAGGGTGTTGCCAAAGGCTTACAACTTTGACTTATCGCATCCAGAGTTGTAGATCTCAACAAGCTCTAACTAGCTGTGCAAACCCCATCTTGCTAGCCAGCCTGACTTCGGAGTTACGGTGTACAAAAGAATGCTTGGCGCTCTCTGGCGGCAAAAATCAGAACTTCTTTAAAGTGGTTTGCTACATCCGGATAGATTTTGACAAGCTTTTTCGTTTGGTGAAAACCGCATGCGGCTATCGTTGCTTCTTCCCAATATAAGCAAAACACAAGCTAGACTTGATCCACCTTTCTTTACCTCCATTGTACGCGAACTATAGCTTTTATGGCAATAACGCATATGAACTGTTTTGTTTGAAATTTTATTACCTAGTTCTATACCAATAACATTTGTTATTCCATGCCCTGTTTACAAGATAATTGCGAAAAACCCGTTCTTGGTCACTTAGGGGATGAAGCCACCCTCGGATGGAGGGGCACTCTTTAGGTATTTATTTGCACAGTATTCAAAAATACGAATGCAAAGTTCAAACTCTTTATAAATTATCTTCCCTAACAAGTCTAATTTGACTGAACTAAATTCGAAAACGGGTAAAATATATCAAACCAGTCTCATCAGTCATATTTTGACGATATTTAAATGTCAACAACGCATTCCCTATGGCTTTATACCCACAAAAATCAGAATCTTAGACTTTGCCTGAAAGAACAAAAATTCATCAACAACCAATAACATCACTATTTGATTATAGTGTCAATTTTGATTTTTTTTTATCAAACTTCAACAAAATGTGCTCAAACCAAAAACCTCCATTTCGAGTAACTAAAATTTATATAGAAAACTTCTAATTAACATCTTTCTGTTGCAGTTAGAATTACCTAAGAAACAAGTATTCAAAAGCAAGCAAAAACTCTTTTATACTAAAAATGAATACCAGCCGGCTGTAAAAATAACAGATTGGGAAAAGAAGTCGGAAAGCAACCCTATAGATAATGACCCATATTGTCCAGGCAGTTTAAATTTTTTTCTATCTCATTATGATCGAATTGGAAATGATCCTGACAAACCGTGGACAACTACGACAGGCAGTGTACTGGAACAAATTTATTTAAAAGATCAACTAGATGCGGTAAACCGTAATACACAGAAATATTTGGTAAACTATTTTACCTACAAAGAGTAAGTATGTTACATGAATTTCTGGTTAGTATCGACATTATTTGAAACCAAGTTAAGACTGTGTTAAGAAAAATTATCATTTTAACAGCACTTTAGCGTGTGAAACCGATTTAATTGACAGAACATGTCTTCCGTTATGTGCCGAAACTTATCTGTCGACAATGCATAAAAGTTATCGCCCACCATACCCATATCCTATGCAACGAGTAAGTTCATGTTAAAACATACACCGGTAAAGTTTTTGGTTTTTTATTTAATTGTAGTTTTCTTTCCCAACAATTCCATTTTTACAAAATCGAAGATTTAGATGGACGAACAATCCAGCACTTTCCCCACACAAGTTTTATGATGAGGGATATTGCCAGGAAGTCAAGCAAATCCAGAAAATAAAAGGATTTCGTGCAAAATCTTATGAGCCCTCGCTTGCAATAAACACAGATGGAACCTTACCATCGGAACGTAAACAAAAATGCTTTGAGCTGGGATTTTAAAAAGACAATTTAAGAAAAAAATATATATTAAAAATTAATTGCTACAAATAAACGTAATTAAAGCCACATAATTTAGAGTTTATACTATCAAGAGAACACATCTTCATGAAATTTTGACTTACTAATTTTTTTTGCTTCAGTAGCTTTATCTAACAAACTACCAGATGCATAATTATGAAATACTAACATTAAAAGCTACTGAATAAATGTTCCGTACCTAGCTTATGACAATATAAATAAGGTAAAAAAAGTAATAAGGTGTACATAATTCAAATTTTAATAAAAATAATTATAGTTATTGGAGCCTCCACATAACGTACACAAAAAATTATGTTTGGCAGTAACGTTACTTCAGATTACAAACTTTAATGTTTCATCGTTAAACATTTCAGTTATTTGTAGAATTTTAATCGAGTACTTTCGGTATATTTGAGCTGAAGAAAATGATCAGTTATACAGGGTAGTTGATTTTTCATTATACACTAAATATTTTCTTTATAATCGAGCTATTCAACAATTTCCTTGTTGCCTTGTGCTCTGTACAACCTTTATTTTTTCGTTTTTGTTTCCTGTATTATTATGTATTTTCAAAAAAAAGTAACATGCGTTCAAAAAAAATCAAGTCTGCCTTGGATGCCAGATTTGCGCCTATTTGTTTTGTTTTTTCCTTACAGTTTCACGGCCAACTTGACTCAACACCTTTTGATATTATGAATTTATTTATTAAACAAACAAAAAAAAAACAAAAGATGTTGCATTCACAGTTTAATAAGCTTTCAACTTTAGTAAAAAAATACAGGGTGTTCTATTAAAATAATTATTTGTGCTATCGCTGCTCGTTTGTTTTTCAATTGACAATTTTTTTAAGTGAAGGGTTAAATAGAGCACAAGAAACTATGCAAGACAACATAAAGAAATTTTTGTAATGACTAAATTCTAAAGGAAATATTTACTGTATAATAAAAAATCACCCACCCTGTATACATAGGGTGAGTCATTTAAACGTTAGCCCACTATTATTTCCCAAAATATTGAGAATATCAAATTTTTTTCTAAATAAAAGTTGTTGGTTATTAACTGCTGCAAAACTAAAAATTATTACCAATTATACTGGGGGTTTGGGTATGCCTGTACAGCACATGACTTTATTTTAAATAGAACATTCTGTATATTATTGCATTTTTAGATACTACAGTTAATTTACCTATAAAAGTGTTCTTCTTAATATCATCTTAATATTTGTGGTTTTTGACATTACAAAACTTTTTATACCATTAAAACAAACAAAAAAATCTATCCACCTATACAGTGTTTAATAAAAGTTTTTTAATACCCTATATTAAATTGAAAAAAAAATGTAATTCTACATTTGATGGTGTTAAAAATACTGGGTGTTCCATTTGAAAAACAATAGTTATTGAAATTTTGCAAAATGAACATTAAATTAAGAACACCCTATGTAATAATCTGCTGTTTTTAACACAGTGTTGTATACTGTTTAATGTGCTGATAGTCTGTGCACACTAGCGATGGGTTAACGTGTTTGGTATGTAAAATATTAATTTTATATTAGTCAAATTTTTTTAAAAACCAATAACTCAAAACTGCTAATTTTAAGATCATAGAACCTTAACATTTTTATATCTAGAATTAAATTTAAAATCTAAAAATGCAATAATATACAAGGTATTCTATTAAAAATAACAAAGTAGTGTCTATACAGGCACAACTAAACACCCAGTATAATTAAAAAATAATTTTAGGTTACGCAGCAGTTGATTACCAACAATTATAATTAAGAAAAACGTTTTATATTTCCAATAGTTGATGAATTAAAAGTGAGGTGACACTCAAACGTCTCGTCCTATATTTCCCGTTTATAATAAATAATTGCCATTGAAATTATTTTAGCTATTAATAAGAAGCTCCATTACTTAATAAATACAACGTAATATGTAAAACTAATATTTAATCAATAAAAACAATAACATATGGCAAATGGGCAATGAACAGTTAATGATAGAGGTAACTCCTACTTTATACACTCGAGATTGCAATTGTCATGGAAAACAAATGAAAACACTCTATAGGGTGTATCAAATTATCTCAGCACTATTGATAGCATTCATATTAGTAGCGCTACTGATTTGGTTAAACTAGAACTGGGAAAGAAATGTAACTTTTTATGCTGATTAAAACGACTTATAAAAAAAAACAACTGAACAACGCATTTTCGAATTAATTCATAAAATAGCCGTTTCTTAAATGGAACATATATATTTTTGATAATTCAGAAAGAAAATTAAATTCTGAATATTAAAGGTGCAATGCGGTAGTGGCCCTATGAGTAATAAAAAAGTTATTCATAATTATTTATGTTGTTTAACAACAAATTTTGTGTAACTATAGCTGCGTTGGTTTAAATGTTCGGTGCACTCCATGTTCTTTTGTTAACGAACACAAGAGTAAAAACAATACATGGAGTGCATAAATTGAACGCAACTTATGAAGCAAAAGTATTACTTTCATCGACAACTTTTTTATGATAAACTTTAAATTATGATTACATTTTATTCAGAATTTAATTTTCTTTCAAAATATGCACAAATATACAGGATGTTCCATTTTAAGTGAAACTATTTTATGGAATAACTTAAAAGCACAGATTTCGATTTAGGTTTAGTAGATACACAACTCCAGCTTCAGAACAATCATGTGAAGCCAGGCGGCCATTTTGTAGTAGGTCAAAATAAGTTGTAATGTAATGTATCCTGCAATTATTGACAGCCCTATGAAAGTGCTCATTTCTAAGACATGGAACACTGGTTCCGGGTTGTTGTAAAACAATTGCTAAAAATATCCATATATATTGGGTTGGTTCTATTTCTGATGCAACAGGTTCAATCGGGAATGAAGTTCAAAATATTTTGATTTCAGTTTTTGTGTAAGAACCACTAAAATTGCGAGACTGTGTTAAAATATTTGGTATTAATTGCAGTATTCACAAAGTACTATTTTTGTATTGTCATAAAAACTGAGTCAACAAAAATAGTAAAAGATATGAATGGAGGGGAGCATCATATTTTACTGAATTTTTCCAATATTTTTTGGGATTATAAAACTGGTAACGTATCTTGCTTTCTGTATAATTTTTGTAAGGTATATGACAATACAGCTGGAAATGCGTTATAAACAATTGTTGGGTGTAAAATTATTGCTGCAAGTAACCGTATATTGTGTAGGTTTAAAATTTCTGTTTACAGCTTCACCTTCCTTCGTTTGACAAGGAAAATCTGCAAAATAATGTTTGAGTATTTGTAATGTCACAGGACTAACTTTGACCTTCAACAAAATGGCGTCTGGCTTAATTATTGTATCGTTCGTGCTTATTGTTGCAAATAACGGTATATTGTGTAGGTTCAAAATTTGTTTACAGCTCACCGTTCTTTTGACAAGCTAAATATGCAAAATACTGTTAGAGTATTTGTAATGTCACAAAACTCACTTTGACCTTCAACAAAATGGCGTCTGACAAAATTTTTAGTATCAGGCGAATATCTACAACCTATATAAAATTTTTCTTTTTATAAACAGCATCTTAATGAACATAAAAAGTTACACTTCTTTCCTAATTTAACCAAGTCTGTAGCTCTAATAATAAGAAAGTTAACAATAGTGTTGAGATAATTAAATACCCGCAAGTTGTATTAAATTTGAATTAAACATACAATCCTTATTGGTTTATTAAACAACAACAAATTAATATAAAAATTACCTATCGCCAAAGACAAAACAAAATTTCATAAAAAAAAATGAATAATAAAAACATAACTTCGTATTTTCTCAAGTTAGGTATCATATTTGGCGCACCTCTAGAATAACTTTTGGCCACATTTTATGTAACAACAGAGCTGCATCACCATGACACAAACCGTTCAATTTGAAATACTTAAAAATAGTTTGTGATGTAAAGAAATGCAGCTCTTCCACTTTTGGAGCAAAAATAATTCGTTTTAACAAATACAACCATTGTATAAAATGGTAGTAATTTTCATAAAAGCAAAACTAACTCTGTTAAAATTTGCAACACTAAAAATGTAACACAACAACAACAATGGTTACAATTTCAACAAAGCTAGAGTCACTCGAAATAAATACTAATGTTAAAACTGTTAAAGATAATTGAAATTTTTAACATTATGTAAAAATATTTCAGTCTATTTGAGTAGACAGTTTCATTTCACAGACGATTATAAACACAAAAAT
Source organism: Ctenicera cuprea (assembly GCA_958336395.1). Taxonomy (NCBI): domain Eukaryota; kingdom Metazoa; phylum Arthropoda; class Insecta; order Coleoptera; family Elateridae; genus Ctenicera; species Ctenicera cuprea. Next base: position 64,418,032 of record OY284487.1, on the reverse strand, counting down.
GTAACGAATAGTAAAAAAACAGCGAGTCCAAACCACATATCAAAATTTTTATAATACTAACATAAAAAAACACATATATACTAAACACTAATATTTGGCCTGAACTGAACGCTTTGCATTTAAGATTTAAAACTACATTAGAAAAATATCTGGCCATAAATTTTTGATAACAATGCTTTTGTTCATGACTTTGTAGTTTGTACTAAAGACTTATTTTAATGCAGAGCGTCAGTTTAGATCCGAGATACACAAAATTGACTTATAAGTCACGTTTAAAAATTAAGCAATATTATTGAATAATACCTAATTTTAAAACCCCACCTAAAAATCAATACAATTTTGAATTTTGACATACTAATCAAATTCATAATGATTGGTTACCAGAGGCAACTGGGGTTTTAAGCTCTGATTTCAAAGGTAAAAAATAGTGCATTTATTTAATAAACATTGGCTTAACGAAAATAATTTCTAGTTATTTTCGCAAAATTAAAACAAACAGATTCTGTTGTAAAAATCGCACATTTTTCGTCTTACAAGAAACTGGAAACACCCTGTATTAATATGCAATAAATTAGATTTGCCAATATTTATTTCACAAAAGCACTTTACCAAAGCAAAAGTTGTACGTCGTTGCAAAAAGTGTTATCAATGGAAGCGCTTCCTTTTGTAATTCTTTTTGCCTTTTGATTTAAACGGTCGTTTGCGTTTGTTAGTTTTACCACCCGAAGAGGTATTTCCAAAATTGGTAACTTCTTCCCCTAACGTTCCAAGAGTTGTTAACTGCCTCCTTACGTGTTTTTCAGCCTTAGTTAACGGAAGCCTTGTTAGATATTCTTCTTCATACTCCTGTCGTTCCTGCTGTTGTTTCGTGACCATCTGTTGTGCACGACTGCCTTGAGAAACCTCTACGGGCGTATCTAAATATTCTTCGCGTAAATCTTGCATTATTGACGATGACAATGCAAGCTTTTTACTTCGTTCTTGTGCTCGTTTGTTGCGTTCTTGTGCAGATTCATCTAATGAAAAAACAATAACAGTTTTGTGTATTATATATTAATTAAGGACAAATAAATTATTTTAACTTATTAAAAAACATCAAATTGATATTAAAAGTTGCCTACCTGTAAAATGTACAGCCGACAATTTAGGAGGCACATAAAGCCCCGTTTTGCTCTTCTCTTTCGTGTCCTTTTCCGATTCTTCACTTTCTTCACCTGAACTTTCATCTAACTTTCCTATTAAATTTTCGGGGTTTGCTTTAAATGAAGCAGGATCACCTGCATTTGTGCCTGTAACAGCCGTTTTAACCAATTTATCAATTTGATATTTTAATTTGTGATCGATGGGCCTAATTTTTTCCAAAACAGTTCGTATTTCGACCAAACGATCTATACACGGATCGCCTTCAATTTTTTCACCCGAGCACTTCCGTAATACAACATACGTTAGGTTGATGAGGTAACTTAATAACATGTTGTATTTCATTTCAAGAAAACTTAAACCTTGGTCAGTGGTAATTTCGCCCTTACGAACCCTCTGGATCATATTATCAACAAGTGATGCTACGTGTTGTGCGCTAACATTCATTTCTCCAAGAAGGACAAGAGCTTGGGGAAGATCTGGGTGACCGATGACTTCATCCGTTGCCTGCAATAAAATTAAAACTGTTTTTGAAATTTTATCTTCATATTTAAATCAAACTAAAAATGAAATAAAAACAGAAATTGTTATCAACATTATCTTGTTTTAGGTTAGAAATGATTTTCTATTAAAATTTGCGAATTTTTTCGCGAAGTAAATAAACTCCTATAAATAACCCTTATTTGCATAAAAATCTGTACGCCATATTTGAAATAAATGGGGCGATAGAAAAAATCAGGGGTGGTTTTTAAGTTCGTAAATTTTGTGGTTACAATCCCTGTGCAACGTGCTTTATTAAATGGAAATATTAATACATACCTGCACCATGATTTTGCATAAGTTTTACGTTGAATTAAGGCATAACAAGTGTTTAAAAACGATGAATTAAGCACAACACGTGCAGCACTTTTATATCAAAACGAGCTTTTTTGATCGGCTACATCGAAAAAGTGGGGATGAAAAGATCGGAGTTTTAAAAATTTAGCGGGAATATTCAAATTTTCTTTATTAACTAAAATGGCTTATAATTATACTTAGGATACGCAGGAACTCAATAATAAACTCTAGGCAGAAATTATATCATTGCAGTTGACATTTGATAGTTTTTTAAATTACAGTGTACTGTGTTGGAAAATAGGGTTACTTGCTTTTATAATTTTTGAGCTTTATAGTTTCATATACGATATTGTAACTATGATCTTTGTAGGAGATTTGGCACACAATTCGCGAGGCCTATTTCTGCAATTTGAGAAAAAAATTCTTAAATTTTGCCAGTACCTATAGTTAAGTAGAGTAGTTATAAAATTAATACCTTTAGAAAAAAAAACATTTTTCAATACGGCAAAGTACGTCTTGTAGAATCAGGTTTTCCCTACGTCCCCCATAGCAAGATTCATGAGACCCATTTCTGTAATTTGAAAAGAAATTCTTATCTTCGTCAATTGTTAATTTTTTTCAAGTATGTAGAGCAAAGTTAAAAAAATATCAACTTTTTTCAAAAATGACAAAGTAAGACTCGTAGAGGAAGGGAAACCTTCTTCTACGTCCCCCATAGCAAGATGCGCAAGGCCTATTCCTGTAATTTGAGAAAAAAAATTCTCAACTTTGCCAATTTTTAATTTTTTTTCTAGTATAAACCTTGATCAATGACCTCGAAACTTAAGGTTTGCTGGGAGTAGGGGGGAGGGGTGCTTGACCATGATATGCGGCCCCAACCTTGAACAATAATTTCTTACCTTGCCCCTAAATAGAATGTTGTCATTATGGAACCTGGCATCATCAAAATGCAATATAGATCAATTTTTCATGCACGACAGATATATGTCAGAGTGGTATTGAGACAAATTAGGTTTATTTTATATTTTATATTTAATTTTACTGATATGCCCAGATCCATGTAACTGGTACAAATTGTATGGCAAATATTTTTTTTTATTTATTTAAAGATAATAACGATAGTATAATACGAACTACTGTAACTAACATCATTCAATTAGAGACTGTCTTTTGTTTCAATTTCAATTTTTTTTAAATACAGTTTCTTACAATTTTCTTTTATCACTGAAAATAGCAGAGATCTTTGCATGATCCTATAAAATTCACCAGCCGGGTATAATATTACAAAAATAAAAAATTGGTAAATTAATGAAACTATTTATAATATATTGTTTCTTTATTATCACATTTTTTCAGATAAGTCTTAATATAGTAGTTGTGAATACATAGCTTATTTCAAATTATGCAAAAACTATTAAACGACCTATCCCGTACATAACGTGTCCACAATAAAACGTACCATTTTAAATACATTGCCACTTAGTAAATGTTTTGTATATTATAAGAACATAATAACAAACTGGTGTAGGTAACACATATTTAAGCAAAAATTAAAATTTCACGGAATTTTTAAAATTGTATAAGGAAACAATAACTGCCATTTTCGTAATAATATTCACATCTTAACTTAAAAACTTAATTCAAAATAATGTAACATGAAAATCTTTTCTATATCGCATGTACATTATAGCATTAATCACAAGAAATTTGCCCATCTATGCAAAAAGCTAAGTACATTTGAATTTTCTGCAGTCTCATTTTGTATGGAAGTATTATCATGTCTGATATGAAAATTGACAATATATTCTGCATTTGTTCGTTGTACCGATATTGCAAATGGATCTGTTGGGTGAAATGTAAATGCAACTAAACGTCTTGTAGGTGGTGTCGCTGTTCTTGCTGAACCGCCCGCATATATTCGGAATTTTAAAAATCCTGAATCTCTTGCATAAAATCTGTAATAAAAATTATAGTTGGAAAAATAACTTTAAAAGAGCGTAAAGTCGCACCTTATGGGATGTTCTCCGCAAGTTTTGGGTCGTTCCATAACCGATACCCATTTGTCATCATAACTAAATAAAGATAGGTCTAAATAAGGTGAACTACTGTAAGATTGTGCACTTATCGGTAATTGAGCAAGAAGTCTTTTAGTTGCTTCGGTTTTTCCTCCAAATTTGGCACTTACAATGGTTTGCTTAAATCTAAAAATGATTTCACTATGTACATTTCTTAAAAATTAAAAAAAACTCAACGCTTACCTATGTTGCAAAAGTCTCGCATAGAGATTATTAGAAGGACTACAAGTAAATTGAGTTTCAGTATAAACACTAGCGTTCCTAAACGAATCACAGAAATTTTCAAATAGATCCAACAGTTCCTTAGAAGTGTTTTCATAAATAGCCAACACTTTACTTTCTAAAATATTGTACACAACAAAAAACGAATATTGACTGTTTGCATCATTTGATTTTAAGGTCACGACCTCCTCACTAGCATATTTTATAAGCAAATGGTTCTCGTCTAGTAGCTGCATTTTCCACAAACGAAGAGCTTCGAAATTGTCAAAGTATTGATAGAACTTTCGGAGTTCATATGGACTTTGATTTACTTTGCTTATGCAGGCAGCACGTTTGTATAAAAATGTCAAGAGTCTATGTTTCAATGAATTTATAAAGGGGTCTTTGAATGCACGTTCTGCTGGAAAAACCGAGTTGAAGAAATATGAATCGTCTTCAAAACAAAATCGCCCTATTTTTCTAACATCCACAAACATTCCGTCCAATATCTGGAATATGTGTATAACTTGATGTTGAACTGACAATACAGCTAATGTATCTTTGTATAAGTAGAGGCCTTGATTATGTGAAAGAAATATTTTGTCGACTTTGAATTGCCGAATGTCGCACAGCTTTCCGATCTGAAGGTCCACCAAATGTAACGTATAATCTTCCAGCGGCGACCTATAAAAATCAATTGTGCTTAAATTAGAAAAACATCTAAATTTACCAAATTACCTTGGATTAGGTGAAACCGATTCATTGTTCGTATAAATTTCATAAAAATGTGGTCTTAATTCGTCAGGAATGTAAGATGCTGAACCAATTATTACATATTTGCCATCATCACTAAATAAGCTACATTCACGATTCAACTGCTCTGAACTTTGTAAAACGTTTACTACAAATTTAAGCTGAAAACACATATTAAAGAGAAAATAGGAATATTGAATTCAAAAATTGTTTATTACTTTAAAAAATCTCTCAAAGATTTTGCTTTTTACTTCAAAGTTTTGTTTATCATTTTTATCTTTTGTGGAAATCTTCTGTAATAAATCTCCAGCGGCTGCAGGCCCCATATACATGTACACTTCTAATGAAGTTTGATCTGCTGAAAATGCAATGAAATGTTTTCCATCGGGACTAAATTTTCGCAGAAAGCAAGGCGGCTTTTCCACATTTATCACAGTGAAATTAGGAAAAACGTTTTGATAAAACTGTCTTGCTGTGTGGAAATGTGTTCCGGGTTTTCGGTATCCAAATGTCTGTCTTTGATTCAATCGAATAATTATGTTCTGCGGGGGTACTTTCCTAGGTTTAATAAATGGATCCATTTCTTCATCATTTATTGCAAATAACTTCTTTTAATATTTTATTGAGAAAGATTCTGGAAATGATTTGTTCACATAGATGTATACTCACAGCCAAAAGTTGCTATTTAAACCCAAAGGGATATAATTAGGGATAAATTAATACAAATTTAACTTCTTGCCAAACACACAGATAAAGGTTATGTTGACGTTTCCTTAAATTTCTTATTATTGGAAACCTTTGACCTGAATGAATATTTATAAATCTAGATTTATAAATTGTGCTCAATCATTCTCCTTTAGATATTGTTATTTCTGGATAAAATAATAATTAAAGCAAACCGAATTTCATAAAGTATAACCTCAAGATGGCTCTACATGGTATAAAAGTGGTTGAACTGGCCGGGTTAGCCCCTGCACCCTTTTGCGGCATGATTTTATCAGATTTTGGTGCAACGGTATTGAGAGTGGATAAGGTAAACTGTACAAGTTAAAAGACATGTTTAAATTATTATTTACTTTCAGATTGGTGCAAATGTTCGCATGGATTGTGTCGCTAACGGAAAGAAGTCTGTAGCATTAAATCTTAAACATGTTGAAGGATTAGGAGTCCTCAGACGTCTTTGTAAAGAGTCTGATATTTTAATAGAGCCATTTCGTGAAGGTGTAATGGAGTCTTTAGGTATTGGACCCGGCGTTTTATTAAAAGATAATCCAAAATTGATATATGCTCGCCTTACGGGGTTTGGTCAGAGTGGGCTATACAGCCGTAGAGCTGGCCATGATATTAATTATGTTGGATTGTCTGGGTTGTTATCTTTGTTTGGACGATTTGGGGAAAAGCCAATTTTTCCCATAAATACTATAGCAGATTTTGCTGGTGGGGGTTTAACATGCGCCTTAGGTATTATTTTAGCATTGTTTGAGCGCCATTCTTCTGGCTTAGGGCAAGTAGTTGATTGTAGTATGGTAGAAGGTAGTGCTTATTTAGGTAGCTGGTTGTATCGTTCACAAAATCTGCCCATTTGGGGCAATCCAAAAGGTAAAAATATACTTGATACAGGCGCACATTTTTATGAAACGTATGAAACTAAAGATGGAAAATTTATGGCAGTGGGCGCAATTGAACCTCAGTTTTATGATCACTTGTTAAAAGGTCTTGGATTAACTGAGGAAAATGCTCCGCAGTACTTCGATTTCGAAGAAATAAAAAAATTATTTGCTTCGAAATTTTTAGAAAAGACCCAGGATGAGTGGTGCAAAATTTTTGATGGTCGAGATGCATGTGTAACGCCCATTTTGTCATTAGATGAGGCTCCTAGACATGAACATAACGTTCAGCAAAATTCATTTGTTCAACGTTGTGAGGATGGTAGATACGTGCCGAATCCTGCTCCTAAATTGAGTCGAACCCCTGGACAGTCGCAGAGTGTTAATCCAGCACCTCGTAGAGGGCAACATACTGAGAGTGTACTAAAAGATTTGGGTTATAGTAAAAATGAAATTGAAAAGCTAGAAGGTGATGGTGCTATCGAAACGAATAAAGCTTCAAAATTATAGGTATTAAATAAATAAAATTTAATAGCAACTTAAAATACTTATACATTTTTATTTTTTTAATCCATTTACTAAGGTATTTTGTATATTTATTAATAAGTTCTAGCTTTACTTCGTTAAAGTTTATATTACTTTATTGTAAATAAAACAATTCTTCACTTCAACAGGTTTTTTATTTTAGCCTAATACCGAGTGCAAACGAAACATGGTTCACCCCCCCTTTTTTTTTTTATTTATTAAGATAAATGAATGAAATTTGATAGTATTAGAAATTTTTAACACCTGGTTTCACCAGAAGTGACCATAAATTTCTTATTTTAAATGCCACACCATGTATATTTGTACATATTTGGACTCCGTGGGAAATTCTGCATACGATTGTGTACTTCAATTGTTTTTTTAACAACTTAAAAATTTTTCCTTATTTTTGTTTTGTTTTGCATCTAGAGTGCCATGACGGGTATAAAACTGTTTCTATGGAGCCAGGCGTTACCATAAAACTGCTTATTATCGCCGATCCCGGGCGCTTTAAAAATTCGTCAAACTGTTTTTTGAGAAAAAGTCAGAAATTTCAAATGGAACAATATTGGTTCATATTGTTTTTCGGAAAGAGCACTTCCTAACAGTTGTAGCGATACCCATAACTCGATACTTTATTACATTTTGAACCAGCAAAATTAGGTTTTAATGAGTTGTTTAACAAGGAGGTAACTACGGTCAACTACAGTCGTTATACTTTTAAACAAAAGAAAATCACAACATTCAAAACAAAAGAGGAAAGCAGTTTATTAACAACAACAAATACAAATAAAGTAGACAGTTAATAAACAGCCATTGAGAACGTTTTATTTATAATAATGTAGAGTTGAATTTTAAATTTAGAGCGCGAATAAGTTTAATACATTTCTGTTACTTTAATAGGAATTGATTGTTTGTAATAGTCTCAATGCACACAAACTATTTTTTGTCTTTTGTTCGTTCAAATGTTTTAAGCTGATTCGCGCGCTAAATTTAAAATTCAATTCATTATTATAAATAAAACGTTCTCAATTGCTATTTATTACTGTCTACTTGATTTGTATTTGTTAATAAACTGCTTTCCTCTTTTGTTTTAAGTGTTGTGATGATTTTTTGTTTAAAAGTATAACGACTGCAGTTGACAGTAGTTACCTCCTTATTTAACAACTTAGTAGAACCTAATTTTACTGGTTAAAAATGTACCAAAGTATAAAGTTATGGGAATCGTTGCAACTGTTAGGAAGTGCTCTTTCCGAAAAATAATGTGAACCAATATTGTTCCATTTGAAACTACTGACTTTTCATAGAACTCTATAGACGCAAACCAAAAAAAAATTAAGAAAATTATAAAGTTGTCAATAAAAAACAATTGAAGTAGACAATCGAATGCAGAATTTCCTCCAGACTGCTAATATGTAGAAATATACAAGGTGTTGCATTTACAATAAGAAAGTTATGGTCACTTCCAGCGAAACCAAAAGTGTTAAAAAATTGCTAATAGGTACCATCAAATAATTAAATTTAATGGATATATTACCCATACCAAATTTCATTCGTTTATCTTAATAAATAAAGAAAAAAAGGGGGGGGTGAACCATGTTTCGTTTACACCCGGTACAAGGCTAAAGTAAAAAACCTGTTGATGTGAAAAATTGTTTTATTTACAATAAATTTTCTATATTACTTAATAAATTCACAGGTTGAAGTTCTAAGTTTTTCAAACTACTCAATTTTTCTAAATCTTCATGTTCGATAAATAACAATAGCGTATTTTTTATAGAACACAAATCAAATGTGGCATGGTTTTTACCAAGTTTCCGATTTTCCGGTAAAACAATCACAGTTTCGTTATTTAATAAGTTTATTCTTTTATAAGCAATATATAAAATAAAATCGTAAAAGTTTGCAAAATCCATGCCAAACGAGGCACGCAACATAACTTGACAATGATCTAGAAAATTCTCCATATCTTCACAATCTTTAATTTCATCTTTGACTTCTGACAAATTCTTCACGATTGTACACCAAATACTCTTCAAGTTGCATCCATTAATCCAATTGTGATTTATAGATATCGTGTCTTTGATATTCCACACCTGGTGGTGCCAATTTGATGGAACAAATATTGCATCCCCTGGGTTTTGAATGACTTCAAAACAAATTCGTTCATGTTTTAGGTTGGTTATATCATGCGGTAGATTTCCCAAATTATCACGAAGATGATCTTCTTCGTTAGGAGGAAACAACACCCACCGTTTTTGACCACATATATTAGTTGACCAACTGTATGAGGTCATTACATCCACGTGAAATGGTGACCTAAAAAGTAAAGCTTTCAGAATTATTTTCCTTTTTTTGCTGGGAGATTGGCACAGTGGTTAACACCACTGCCGCAACACTCTCGGACATAAGTTCAAAATTTGAGCGGGGGCAGAATTTACCAAAAATTCTAGGCCGTCCAAGTTGAGAATTCGTTGGGATAAATGGGATGGGGAAAGATCTGTGACTCTATGATCCTTTTATAAAAAAAAGGTTTTTTATATTTCAGATACACATATCTGTATAGTAACTGTGTATAATATTTGTTAATAATATTAATCAAACTACATTATTGCATTTATTTATAATTACCATGTTCCTTTAACTCCCATATATATAAACCTATAATCATCGTTTGAATTTTCAACGAGGTATTCATTAAGCCAGTCCGAAGCAAAGTGTATTGGTACTTCATAAAAATTATCATTGGGCAGTTCATTCTTTAAGTGCCAGTCCTTTAAATAATATAAAGGTTTATCTTTGGGATATTCACTTTTTATACACTCTTCCCAATATTTTAAGTAATCCTGAAACTTCCATTTAGCATTATTTTGTGAATGATACTGTTTTTCGTCACAGTCTTGAACATTAACACTAATACTCCCATAACACGACTCGATATGAGAAAAATTTGGTAAATCGTTTTTTACCCACAGTTTAGCGGAGTTCCAATTATGGGAAACGTTTTTCATTAAGCAAGCTTGATTTTTCATTAGAAATTTTTTAAAAAATTCACTATACGTAATACTGCAGTCAATAACAGGAAATTCATTATAATGTTCCAATTTGCAGCTTTCTTCGAATTTCACGTCGTCATCCAATTCAATTTCCATTTTTGAATTTGCCGCCAAAATTGGAGTAGTGATATATCATTACACACGATGGCAGGTCGTCTGAAACGTATGATGTATTACTAAATTTATGCGATAGCTATGAACCTAAAATAGCTAGAACCATTTTTGAAATAAAAATAATAATTTAGAAATTAGAAGTGCCCCCTGAATTAATACCGATTTCGAGCCGTCCAAGGCATAGAAAATGCGCCGCGTCTAGCTCCACGTTAACGTGAAGCATTCAAATATTTTTAGATCCACGCGGTGACGTCACAATCCTGCGCACTAATTTATCAGTGAATGATCGAGATACTGATCAGTTAACATTGAATTGTGATTGAATGTTGTTTTGTAACAATTCTAAGTACATCTCTCTAGGAATCCTAGATGCCATTGATAATGACCGGTTTGTTATATGAGAGGGTTAGGACAACTTTAATTTCCTATCTTCTTTTTGTTCAAAGTGGTTTTATTTTACATGGTTTCCTATACTGTAAGCAGCTGATAATTTCAAACAAATTTAAAACTGAAAGATCAGTGGCGTGTCATGAATTTAACAGTTTATAAATACTAGAACTAAAATTTTCGATGTACCGCTTGATTTAAAATTTTATCAAAATCGGTCCAGTACTTTCGCCTTTAGAGGAGTCACATTGCATGTGCAAAGTTCAATCAACATTTTAACACAGTATACTAAATTGTTCTTGTAACGTTCAAAAAGCAGAGAAACACTACTACCGTTAGCTGTCAAACTTTAGTGTAACTTGTTCGCCGCTTGGTGCTACAATTACCACAAATGACCTTTACTTTCGCTACTGTATGAATAAGTATACTGTCATTTTAATATAAGACAATCAATTCGCTTCCTAAAAAGCAAGCACATGACTAACGCTATAACCTACAAACTTGACATAAACGTATTATATTTTTTATCTATGCTTGACATTGAGAAATATCTATTAAGAAACACTAAATTGGTAAAAGAGGGAACGATATACCCATCTCATAAAGTACATTTTGGAAGTTAGAGTGAGAGAAAACGACAACGTGTCCTACCCTCTCATATAACAAATCTGTCATTATCAATGGCATCTAGGATTCCTAATCTCTCCAGTCAAATTATCAGGTAAGAAAAGAAGAGCCAACGAAACGATCACCAAAAATTTCAGCACAAACATTGAATTTTTGAGGGTATTAAGTATGTGTTTTGTAAAATATCCTTGGATTAGAATCTGACCAATAGCGACAATCACTCCGGAAATGCCCCAGAATGTGCAACGACGTTTTGAGCAGTACAGTTTTTTTAGACTGCATTTTCGCGAGAACTAATACTCGGAATCCAAAACTAAAACTACTGCTTCAAAGCACATTTATCGGGCTTTCATGTCTGTATGTCTTTTGATACCCCTTGCCATTTAAAATTTTTGCGGTGAAAATTTTGGGGTTGAAGGTAGCGAATGGAAATAGCCGTATACATGATGTCCCCCTTGCAAATTAATTTGACCCATCCGGGCGTTTTTAGAAAAACTGCGGTTTAGTGTCACGAAACACGCTATTTCGTTTTCGGTGGGCCACCCTGTATATAACCTACTACAAGTGTATTTTTTATGTTGTCAGCTGTGTTTGTCAGTTGCCTTTTTTTATTTAATCACGTTTTGTGGTGCAAAACCGGGCACGTCAAATGTGGTATTACTAAATGTTTACTTTTATGTTTTTTGCGATAAGAACAATTAATTTAGTACCCAATTTATATTAACAGACTACAAAGCAACCATTTATATAGTTTTTAAAAATTTGTAAAAAATGAAACTCATTTTTAATTTATTATTGGCGTGTTTTATCACCTTCGTCTCAACTAGTGATGTAATTTCATGGAATAATGTTTTACCAAGTAGTCGACATAGAAGAGACCTGGGAAAAACCATAGCTGAAGAAGAGAAGTGTGTGGAAGTAAGAAGACTTTGTCATGATGTACGTGAAAACAGCGACATGTTATTTCTGGAGTGTTTATATTCCTTGGACCCGAATGCACTCACTAGATTAGACAAGGATTGCCAGCACATTGTGTGGCAGCACACCAATATGTTAATCGATAATAATAATGTAAGAGATACTTTATTGCAACCGTGTCAAAATGATCTATCAAAATTCAATTGTCCAATTGTCGGGGCACCCGGCTCATATTTGAAATGCGTTGTAAATAATAAAGATGATGTGGCTAATGCTGAATGTATAAATTTAATTGAACGCTTTGAAAATGTAGCATTTTATGACTATCAGTGGATAACGTCATTTTTACAAAGTTGTAATGATGATATTAAACGCTTGAAATGTGGACGCATTGACAACAATGGCTTGTCTCAATCACAAACTGTTACTTGTCTTCAAAACAGTATAGCCGATGTACCGGAAACATGCCGCAAAGAAGTTTTCAGACTAGCCGAAATTCAGTCGGATAATATTAAGTTTGATCATCAATTATACTTAGCTTGTAGCGAGGATTACATGAGGTACTGCCGACAATTTGTCCCGGGTAGTGGTAGAATTTTTAAGTGTTTAATGCAGCATCGTAACGATAAATTAACAGCTCAATGTCACAACCATTTAGTGCGACGACAGAAACTAATCTCACAAGATTATAAAGTTAGCAAGGGACTTATGCGAGCTTGTAGAGATGATATCAAAAGGAGCCATTGCCGCAAACAAACTTCGGAAGACAGAGGGATTCGTTTAGCTCAAGTTTTGTTATGTCTTGAAAATGTAATAAGGAATGGCACCAAAGTAGATCCTGATTGCGAAGTTGAAATGGTTGAACATCGCAAGATTCTGATGGAGGACTATAGGTTATCTCCAGAAATTGTTGATGGTTGTTCGCCGGAAATTTCCAAGTTTTGTTCAGGTTTGGAAGTAGGTGGAAAAACTATTCACTGTTTAATGGACCATGCACGATTGAAAAATAAGAATAAAAGAATTGGAGATCTTTGTCAGCGTGCAGTAAGTAAAAGTAGAGATAATTATGATTGTCTTATTTATTATTGAATTAAATAATACTTATTCTATGCCCCTATACCTTTTCAGGTGTCGGGTATTTACTCTTAACTTGTTTCCATGTTTGTCACAGTTACATTTCATGTTTGTCTTGTTCTTTCTCTCCGCCCTTATTCGTTTTTTTTTGCTTTCGCAAACTCTTTTCGGTGACCTTTCCTCCCCCATTGTGTTAATTTAATTTTTACAAAATTTTTATGTAATGCATTTGTATTTCTGGCTTAAGTATATTTTCCAAGCTTATTTTTTCTGTGCCACTTTCGTTTTGTATTAAACTTAAATATAAATACTGTAACGATTAAGTTATATATTCTTGTAGCTAGAAGATCTTGTAAAGGAGACGGATATCGGCGAAGATTGGCGAGTTGATCCGGTGCTTCATGAAGCTTGCAATCCCGTGGTAAAGGCAGCTTGTAGAGACATACGTGGGGGAAATGCAAGAGTAATGTCATGTCTGATGGATAACATCGGAGCTGATCACATGACAGAAGAATGTGAAGATGCTTTGATGCAAATTCAATATTTTGTGGCACGTGATTTCAAATTAGATCCTCAATTGTATCGAGCTTGTCGTGAAGATGCAACACGTTTGTGTCATGCTAGCAGAGATTGGGAGGATAATAAAATTAATTATAATCCCAATAATGCGCCACTTGTGTTGCCTTGTTTGTATCGGTAAGACTTGATTTATTGATAATTATGCATAGGGAAATTTAGTTATTTTTAAAATTAAAATGTTGAGCAGTTTTTAAATTTTATCTGAATTATTGTCATTATTTCGTAAAATATTTCATACAAATTGATCTGGTCCTGTCTTATTGTTTGATAGAAAACGTTTAACAAGCGTTTTAATATAATTCAAATTCTTTTCTTGCTCTGTATGAAAATAGTGATTCAGCTAAATTAGGGCAAAGTTAGTAATTTTGAACTGATTAATAATAATCTAAAAATAAAAATTTGTCTAATTGGTCTGGTGTTGCAGATATGGGCAAACAACAAAAAAGGCGATACTTATTTTTTTTTACTTATCTCGTGTATTTAAATAAATTTTTAAAATTTAAAATCGCTTTTCTACAGCAATGTTTTCCTCTGTATATTGTCGTCTATTCAAAATTTGTTATCAATGTTTTGTATTTTTGCAACTATCCACAAGTTCATTTTTTGAAATGTTAACATTCTTTTGTTTTGGCACTATTTTTTGGCATTTTTATTCTAAATTTAGTTGTGTACGGCATTTTGCATTTTGTTTTTATACAGGAATAAGCAAATTAGTAAATGATTATTGAAGATCGAGGTGGTGTAACTTTAGGAAAAGAAAATTCGTAGCTCTAAAACAAAACATAATTGTAACCAGTGGCGGCTTCTAAAATTTGAATATGAGAGGGCAACACAAATTAAAAAAGAAGTATCTTACTTTTTAATCAAGAGTTCTATAAATTAAATCCATACGTCTTTTTTTTTCACCTTTACAAAATGGTCAATCACTAAGGCATTAAAATTGTCGGTGTTTTACAAAAGTTTTGTATGTGTTATCTTGTTTGCTTCCGCAAATAAAAATTTTTAAACGAGACCAAAGCTATGTGCTACGGTCACATTTTAAAAGCAACGGTGCCTACCTGGGACGTGCATAGCTGAAGTTTTGCCACCTCACTATAAAAGCATCACTGTCTTGTAGTAAAATTAAAACGGCAATATACGTTTTAGTAAAGTGGAGTATGTTATATGTAATATTCTTTGCTAGGAAGGGCATAGCCCATATTGTCTCTCTTACGAGCTGCCACTGATTGTCACATAGTCTATATTGTTAATACGTACTGTTTTGGATAATGTCTATATGACATGTCTTTATCTAAGATAGAATGTTGCAGCTGCTCGGCATAATGTCATGGGTCCTGTTCGCAGTACTTAAAGCCGCCCCCTTGGTTACCACGAGCTGCTTATGGGCATGTCTTATTGTATTTAGAAACCTAACATTTTTCTAAGTATTTTTTTGAGAAAGAAAAAAATCGATTTTTTGGTAATTTTACTTTCCTATACTTTCAGTATAGAAAAGTAAGGATTTCATGCAAATTTTAGAAATTGAGATTTTCAAAGAAATGCATGTTTTGTACCTCCAGGAACCCAAAAAAGTGTGTGGGTGGGTATGTGCGCTCCGTAACTCCCAAACGGCTGCTCCAATTTTGATAAACTTTGAAATGTAAAGGCAGATCAATAATTCATTGGGAAAATAAACTTTTAAGAAAATCCGGAAGCAGAAGTTGAAAGACGTGTTTTTTTTAGTAGCATTTTTTTCGAAAAACCAATTTTTCAAATCTGAAATGAAAATCTTATAGACGACTTTAGGGCAAATTTAACGCTTTTTTTCCGAACTTTCTAGCATGAAAATGGCGACCGCTACGATTTTTAAAAAATTTTTACTTTGGCGTCTTATTACTCAAAAACAAGTTGACAGATTGCGTTCAAATATTTTATTGGAAAAACCCCTATAGAGACACAATGTTACTGTCTACAAAAATTTTCGAAAAGTTAAAAGTTATAAATTGAAAGAAATTTTTAAAATTGTGGAAATTTTCAAAAAAATATTGCTCAAAAACTTATAAAACGATTTTTTTTTAATTTTGTAAGCTAATAGAGCTAAGGATCAGCCACAATTTGGCTCGTGTCCCAGCTCGTTAATTTCTTTTTGACGCCTTCTACGAATTTCTGAAAATTTGAGTTTTAACGCCTATTTACTCTAAAACGAGTTATCAGATCGGGATGAAATTTGATATGGGAAATGCCCTAAGGGTACATAATGTTACAAGATACTAGAATTTGTGGAACTACTAGAACTGTGAAATGAAAAGAATATCAAAGTTTTGACTTTTTCAGAAACTTAAAAACTGACAACACGATTTTTTTTTTAATTTTGTGTATTTATAACGCTATGGATCTGCTACAATTTGGGTTGTGTCCCAGTCTGCCAAGTTTTTTGTGATACTTTCTATGAATTTTTGAAAATCGAAAATTCCAACCTTTTATTTAATAAACGCGAATCAAAAAAAATTTCTGTTCACGCTTAATTACTCATGAGTGATGGTAGAATAAAGTTCTTCACTCCATTTTTACATACGGAAATGTTTGGGGGGTGGGGGTTAATCCCCCCACCCCCACTCAATTTTTGGTAAACGAATTTGTCCTTCCGTTTTTGGATTTATTTAATTTTGCTCATGCCACTCATTGAGGTGGGGGTCCTAGACAGTCCGACCTGATAGTGACATACAGAAGTGAAAGGGTTGTAGACTTGTGTAGATTTTGAAAGTTTTTGTTAATAAAGATGATGAAGTCAAACACGAATATTGACTTGTTTTTCTCTTTTTTACCCACATCTCTGAAACCTGACCAATTCAGTTAATTTAATTTTAGTTTTAAAATTTTTCCAACATAATTTAATCGAATCTCTATTGTCTTTTTGTCAAAAATTCTTTTTTTAAATTTCAGATATGTATACCACCCAGACAAAGCAATGCAGCTAAAACCAATATGTATAGAACAAATCCGAAGAGTGATGAGGCAGCGAGCAGTTAACGT
This sequence comes from Ctenicera cuprea, assembly GCA_958336395.1. Taxonomy (NCBI): domain Eukaryota; kingdom Metazoa; phylum Arthropoda; class Insecta; order Coleoptera; family Elateridae; genus Ctenicera; species Ctenicera cuprea. The sequence continues at coordinate 64,401,127 of OY284487.1, read as the reverse complement.
AGATCTTCAGCCAGAAGTTGAAGAAGTCTGCCTGGAGGAACTGTCTCTCTTCTGCTTCGATAAAACGGCAAAGGGTGAAGAAATGCAGTGCCTTCAGAAGAATCTTGATGACCTGAAGGATAAATGCAAAGAAGCCATTATTAATTTTACAGAAATTGAGGCTCAATATATAGGTTTGAATCCCTACATCATGGCGCACTGTAAGAAAGCTATGGAAACTCACTGTGCCTCTGAAGTGAAAAATGACGACGGGGATATGATGGACTGTTTAATTGCTCATAAAAATGATCCAGATGTAAAGTCGAATAGTAAGTGTCGTGTCAGCATCGAACACTTTCAGATCATTTCGCTAAAGGATTATCATTTCTCGTACAAATTTAAAATGGCCTGCAAAAGTTTTGCGGTGAGATTTTGTCGAGAGGCTAGAACAAAAGCAGCTGTTGTCATGTGCTTAAGTGAGAAAGTGCGTAACGATACTGTTAATGGACTTAAGAGTGATGTCCAAAAGGAGTGCAGGCAGCAACTTAAGGCACAGTTGTTTCAGCAAAGGGAAAATATCGATTTTGATCCTAAATTGAAACAGGCATGTGAAGAGGACATCAAAAATTTTTGTAAAGATGTGGAACATGGAACCGCTCAGGTATTATGATTGTTATTGCAGTCATCAGGTACTTTTGTAGGGAAATAACTCAGAAATGGAAGTTTTGCTTAAACTCTTCATTTGGGCGTTCAAAAAAAGACCCTGGGTTTGTGAATTAATTAAATAACTCGGTCGGGTTAAAAGTAGTCCTATGAAATAAAAAACTGATGAAATACTGCGTAAAATTTAAAATAAACGATGTTTTAGCCCTAATAGTTTCCAAAATACGCCCTTCCAAAGAACTCCAATTTTTTTAAATGTTTGGCACAAAAGTCCTACTTTTCTGATTTCTTGAAATACCGTTGTCCCTGATGATCATATGTAAAAGTGGTCTTGAATTAAAGTACACTCAATATCTTGTAAATCTAAAGCAAAAACAACTCTCTAATCCTAATAATAATGACCCTTTTAAAAACGTGATTTTGTTGTTTATAAATGTAATATTCCATTTTTTCGAAATAGTTTTTTTTTCTGATCATTTCACAGAAAGTTTTATTGGGAACAATTATAGGTGACTTCATTCTGCCTAAATGGAACAAAAAAAAACTTAATTTTTCATTTTTGTACAACAAAATCTGGTTTTTTGAAAGGTCATATTTTGGAAACTATTAGGGCAAGAACATTCTTTCTTTTTTAGTTTTACGCAGAATTTTATCCTCTTTCATTTTAGTTTAGCCTATTTTTACATTTTAAACGGAGCTATTTTCGAAAAACTGTAACCCTACAAAACAGGCTCAAAAAACGGACAAAAATGTTTTACTTTGAGTGGTTATAGCTCCTATTAGGGTAAGCGTTAGAGGATTGTTTTTTTTTTGATTTACAGGAAATTGAGTATACTTTAACTCATCTTTGGACCACTTTTACGTATGATCATCAGGGACAACTATATTTCAAGAAATCGGAAAAGAACGATTTGGGGTCGAAAATTAAAAAAAATTGGGGTTCTTTGGAAGTCTTTTTTTAACGCATAAATAAACGGTTTAAGCAAAAGAATTACACCCCCTATTTTTTTGACGTGATGACTGGACTAGTGATAATGATGATTGTCTTTTATTTTCTGCAAACCAAATTTTAACCAGATAAATAGATTGGAATGTTTTTAATATTTGTCAAATTAAAATTATTTTTATACAGATAAGCTGTCTTCAAAATGTGGTTCATATCATGTGTAATGTAGAAAATTTCTAGGTTCTGGAATGTCTGCAGTCAACAACAGGAAAACTAAGTGATTCCTGTAAAAAAGAAATATTCAAAGTTAAGAAACAGGAAATTACAGACAACTCTGTGGATTATGCTCTTATTACAATGTGCGCCGAAAGCATCCAACAGTTTTGCCCTCATGCTGAACAAGAACACGTCCTGGAGTGTTTAAAGGTTTGTACAATTAACGTCAGCTTTATGTAATATTTTCACTTTTTACACTTAGAACTTCAGTATTTTGAAAAAAATTCATGTTCATCTAAAAGTCTGTTTGAACATTTTTAAATTATTGCATTTTATACAGGGTGAGTCAACAAGACCATGGTGATTAATATCTATCTTACTATTTAAAATACAGACACATTTTTTAAAAGAAAGTTGTAGGTGACCCACAGGAACATATTTTAAAATTATTTTCAATTATACAGGGGATTCCATGTAAGTGTGGCATACCGAACTTAGTTTTCTGAATAGAATACCCAGTGTATTTTTGCATATTTTTATTAGCCTCTTAACCAGTTCATGCCTGCTGCTGCTAATTAATTGCCTTTCTGAATATGTATTATTTTTGAAATTTCGTTGTGGCATAGATAAGTTAATTCAACCTTTTTCGAAAAGTTTGACATTTGCAGACCTCACCAATAAAATTGTACGAATCATATTTCTCCTGACTAAACAAATGTTTTCTGTTAAATCTTATTAGTCAAGACCATCTACTATCCTGCCGATATTTTAAAGTTGAATTTCGTTATATAGGGTGTTAGTTGCATTATCAAAGGTATCTTATATTGTCTTTGTTAATGACACGTAACCACATTGAAATATGTATGAGGTTAAAATAAACATCTGTTGGAAGTTATTAAAATTATTATTTTACGTACATTTTTTAGTAGACGGTGTTTAATATGTTCTCATTTTTCTCGCACACACAATCTTAGATGGCTGAAAAAAGGCTGGCTAACGTTTCATAATGTTTGGTCATGATTTTTCGTAAAATGTAGTTCTAATTCTTTCTTTCATAACTTCAGATGGAGTTGGAGTTTGATAAACTCTTTCATTTACATAACCTTACAAAAACAAATCTAGTTTTATTAGGTCTGAAGACCTAGGCGGCCAATTAATTGGTCCAGCTTTAACAGTCCAGTTAACAAATCTGAAAGACTTAAAAAATCTAGTTAAGTATCTCGTCTTAACGCTGCCATCAAAAAATTTGGGCCCTTGTCTAAGCTTGGAAGCTTTTGGTGGCCTCAGAGCGGTTGCCGTGACTGCAATGTAGTGGTGGTATTTCAAACAGTCTTTCTACAGCAATTATAATATACCAACCTCTGTTAAAGTATTTTTTATTTTTGGATGATTTTTAAATGTAGTTATACAGGGTGGTCCAGCACTCCAGCCCTATTAATTTTAAAATGGATCAAGATAGAGCAAAAAATGTTAATAAATGTCTTTTGGTATGGTTTCACCTACCTTTCTGCACACTTTAAAACGGTTTTTAACCAATGCTGTAAGCCCTGTGCTCATTCGATAAAGAATTTTTTTCTGTATTTAACGGTATAAAACTAGTAGATCGTTACATAACAGTTTTTACGGTAAACGCGAAATTTCTATTCTTTACAATCAAGTACACTTGGAAACAAATGATAATATCAAAGATCGGCATCATTTTTCAAACTATTTCGTAACATGTCAGGTCGTATAGAGAAGTCAGTCATCGATATTAGTCCAGGCACTCTTGCGAATAACTTCAGTTGTTTTTGATTACAAAGAGGAATAAATTGAATTTCAAAGTACACTACTGCGATTGTGGTAGGTTGCTGTTGAAATTGGAGCTTTATAATACGAAGAAGTTTTTCACGTTTTTCTCGAAAATTTTGTTCTGTAAAGGAAAACAAGTTTTATATCGTTGAATAGAGAAAAAAATTCTGTATCGAATAAGCGCAAAAAACAGCAAGGGTGCTATTTTAAAAAATGACAATCGCGTCACAGTGTTTACAGCTTTTGGTTAAAAACCTTTTTAAAAAGTATGCAGAAAGGTTGGTGAAACATTACCATGTGTAAGGTTAAAGTAATAAATATTGTTGAAGTAAGAAAGTATTTTATTCATACATTATAGTGATGCTTCAGAATTCCATTAAATTGGTGCCCACGCCTGCATCACAGTATATAGATTGAAATACGCAAGATGCAACTGTTTGCGTTAGGGTAGTGTAGTGGTTAAAAGGCGAAAAGAATATGCAAAAGTATACAGGGTGTTCTGCAACAAAAAACAACTTTGGTATGCTACTCGTATATGGATGAAACCCCACCTATAATTGAAAACAATTTTGAAACGTCTCCCTCTTCGTTCCCCTACAACTTTTACATAAAGAAATTTTCTATATTTTAAATAGTAGAGAAGATAACGACCACCGCAACTTTATTGACTCGCTTTGTATACACGGTGAGAAATTTAAGTATCATCTCCTAAATTATTGGGAATAATACATTTTTTTCTTAACCCTGTATGTGAGTACCATATTTTTGTTACTTTTAAATCTATAAAGATTAAGCAAAAGCAAACTGTATTTATTCATTTATTATTTATAAGTAACAAAATTAAATACAATTTTTTTCTGAAATCTCTTTCAGAAACATAAAGACGAAATGGGTTTCAATAAAAAATGCCGTCTAGTTGTAATTCACCGCATGATTGAACAACACTCGGACTACCGTCTCAATCCATCGCTCCAAGAGAACTGCAAGCCGGATATAAAAAAATTCTGCTATGACAAAATCCTGCATGCAAAACCCGACCAAGAACTAAATGGAGAAGTAATCAAGTGCCTAAAAGTTTCCTTTAAGCAATCTAGACTTTCTAATAAATGTGAGAAAGAAATGGCCAACATTTTAAGAGATCAAGCCTTGGATGTAAGATTGAATCCTCTCTTGAAAGCATTGTGTAAAATGGAATTAGAAACAGTATGTAAGGAAGATGACGACGAAGACACCGGAGATGTTGAGGAGTGTCTTAAAACTGCTCTCATCAATCATAAAATACCCACACCCGCTTGCCAGGTTGAAGTTGCAAGCATGATAGAAGAATCACAGGCAGATATTCAAGTTGATCCTCTTTTACAACGTGCCTGCGCTTTAGATTTGATGAAATTTTGCGATGATGTGCCACAGGGTGGTGGAAGACGTAAGTGTTCGGTAATTTTATGTTTTGATTGTTTGCAATTAGGATTTTTTTGTAGATGTTAAGTGTTTGAAGATTATTATGGCTGACAGAACTAAGCAACTAGTACCTGAATGTAAGAGTATGCTTACAAAGCGATTGGAGATGTACAGAAATGCCGCTGAGGTAAGTTAACACTTTAGGGCTTCAAATGGGAAGGTTATTGTACTTGTTCCAATAATTGGATTTCAACTGCAGAAATCTTAGTTATTATAAATATTTCTATTAATGCTGAAAATAAAAAAAATAGATTGTAATGAAAAAATTGTATCTTTTTCAGCTCGAATAAAAAGAATTTTTAAGGATTATTTATTTTGTTGCAACATGAATTCTTGATCATTTACTTTTTTCCAACAATTATTTGTTTTTTATTGTAGGTGGTGCCGCCAGCAGATCTTCAAGAATTGTACACCCAAGTTATAGCGTCTCCAGCAAAACATTATTTCTTCATGGTTGTCATGATGGCATTAGGCGCATTCTTTGTTGTTGGTATGTTTTGTGGACGGGCTTCGAGGAGACACACCATGAGTAAAAACAAATGATCTTTGGTGTAATTTGGTAGAGATAGATAACACATGAAGATAAATCCAATTTGTGATAGGCATTTTTATTTTAAGTCGGTTAACAATAGTTCGGAGAAAAGTGATTTGTACATTTTTGTACATGAATGTTGATTTGGTATATAAAAATAACTATCAAAAATATTCCTTTTTTGTTACAATGTTACTTTTTTGTTCTGTGATAGTTTGGTTTCAAAATTAGATTCAGATATTTTCGCTCTTTATGAAACTATTTGTTTGTAAATCTTGCAGCGGCACCTTTTTGACTATTTTTTTCATATTTTATGAAGTGATAATGCAGGTTAAAGTATTTGTTCAAATATATTTGACTAATAAAATAGGGGAAGCTTTCTTCCTGTAAGAAAATAAATGATTTAAAAATAATACAAATTTATAACTTGGAAAACATAAAACTAAAATTTAATAAAGCTAAATTACGTAAAATTGAACGTTAATCTGATTAGAATAAACTTATATACATAATGTACAAAGATATTTATATTTACATTTTCATTGACGTTGGGTATTATTTATTTCTGTTCTACGAAATGTCCACGACGTGTCCACGTAATTTTAAAATTAATTTTTTAAATTCCAGTTACAATTTTAAATAGAAGCATGAAATACAAATTATTGTAAACATTTTAAACATTCTGAATAGGGCAGTGCAAAAATTTGATTAATCAATGTAATGATTATTCTTAACAAAATATCGATTATTTGATTCATCGATTATTCCATTGATTTTTTGATAATGGATTATTTCATTAATCCATTGTTTCATTAATCGACCATTTGATTAATCAATTATTTGCTTGATTATTCATTATTTAATCGATTGTTTGATTAATTTATTATTTTTTTCTATAGCAACTGTTAAAACGTGCTATTATTAACTAAAATTAGAGGGAAAAGTAGCACTTTACCATCAAGGGTAGATAAAGTAGTACTTTAACAGCAAGGATAGATAAAGTATTTTTTCTGTGACGGGAAAAAAGTTTAACATTTTGTCTCTCTTGACAGGTACTAAAGTATCACTCTTTATGAAATTACTTTTTTCCTTTTATCCTGGGAAAAAAGTAATTACTTTTTTCCCGCTACAACAGCTTACTAGTTTAAAAATTCAAATTCCACGTTGACCAATTTTCCGACTTTATTATATATGTTTTTCAATATATTACATTTTTTCCCGTCACAGAAAAAAATAGTGTATTATGCACAGGAAAAAAGTAAGATTTTAGCTCTCGGTGTGAATGTCCCCCTCCGCTTCGCGTCGGGAGACAAACAGACACCTCGAGCTAAAATCTATTACTTTTTTCCCTTGTATAATAAATATCTATTTATTTTTTGGTTTATTCTATAGCAACCAAAAAGTTATTAAAGCCACCTACTCATTTTTTCGTGAAACTGTTTTTTTCCTGACACTTTTAAATTAAATTTATCATTGATTTTTCTTCATTTTTTGGTCTTCTTTAACAATTGCTAGAGAAAAAAATGTTGTATTCCACACGACAATAAAATTTCATTATCTTCTCGATGCTTATTAGCGTCTCGGCTGACGCCTCGACGCTAAAATCGCTCTCGAAAATAAAGTGGAATTTTATCATCTTGTACAATAAATAACTATTATTAATCGATTATTCTACTATGGATTATTTGACTAACGATTAGTTGATTGCTTTATTATTTGCTATTTGATTAGTTGATTATTTTATTTATTGAGTATTTTAATTTTTGATTAACCATTTATTAGAATAATCAATTATTTTGTTAATGTATTACTTTATTAATTGATTGCTTATTAAGTAATCGAGTAATTGATTGGTTGTTAATGGAATATTTTATTAATCCATAATTTCATTAACCACCCAATTGATTAATCAATTATTTGATTAAGGGAATGCTTCAATAATCGACTATTAAATTAATTGATATTCAATGATTCAATTAATAAATTATTTGATTAATTCAATTATTTTTTAATTGAGGTTTTAATAATCGATTATTTAATTACTTGATTAATTGATTGCTTAATTAGCCATTATTTGAATAATCGATTAGTTGATTGTTTGATTAATTAATTATTTAACTATTAATTGATTGCACTTAATTGTTTATTGTTTGTGTAATCAATTAATTGATTGTTGGATTATTTTATGAATTGATTGTTATTTTTATTTGATTATTCGATTGCTTAATTATTCAACGAAATAGTTATTTTATTAATCTACTGTTTAATTATTCAAATTCATTGATTGATCAATACAATCGTTTATTTTTTTACAATCGATCATCGGTTATTAATTTTGATAATCGCAAAGCCCTACTTCTGAACAATCAATATATTTATTTTTAAAATTTAAATATAAATTTTATAAGATGCTCAAAAAAATTTTTTCTTTGCTTTTTGGTTGATCTTGTTTAACTTTTATAGAATTTTTAAATGAACTATTTTTGATTTGGTTTTTTAAAAATATAATTTTGTTTCATGAGAACTTAACCAATTGAAGCTGTTCAAATTAAATTTTATTTTTGCAAAGTTGTACCAAATAAAGGACATTTTTACATGTAAATAAATATAGACAACAAATATGAATTTTGATTTGCCATTATGTCATTCGGTGTAAAGCAAGAAATAGAAGATTTTTTTTATAAATAACCTGCATTTGCAAATAAAAGTAAAAACAGTTTTTTCAGCAGAATTTTGGAATTCTCCAAAGATTTAAATTTTTTTTAAATTTGACATTTATGCCATGACCGCTTCATTCGTCTTAAAACCCTCCTTAAAGTTTTGTTACGATTGTGGGTTGTTTTTATAATACTAAAATAGTGAGTATACTTCCTTGTGCTCGGCTAATGTTTTATTTGTAAGGTAGTCTCAATAAGTAGAAATTTCTTAAACATTACGTACAAGCAATTTGTGTTTTTTTTATCTGTAACATAAGCAAGAGCATATTTCTTATAGATTAGTATAATTGACAAATTGTATATCAACACTTCCTGTTAGTTCAATTTTGTATAATTCAATTAAAAGTTTCAATGGACTTATAATTATGAAATTACATCACATTAAAATTATTGTTTATTGTAAGATGAAAATTATCCTGTATTAAACTGACCAATCAAAGAAAATAATCAAATAAAATTAGTGCCAGAGTTTTTCCTATTTCTATTAAACTAATTTGCAAGATATATTTTTAAACTTACACCACTAAACATAAAGCATTTGTACAGAGTGGGTCATTTTTGATGCAAACTTGTGGTATCTCAGTATCCGTCAGTGCCAGAGCAAAACTGATGAAAAGTTCTCTTTTGAGACAAATTTGGTGGTCAAGACGGAAATCCAATATCTTCTTTTGTTTTCCACTTATTGGTCATATTTGACATTTACAAAATTTTGAAGGGTTGCTGTAGCGTCGTTATTTGAAGAGATATAGAGAAACCATACATATATTTTTGATGAGCAGTTGTGTGTAGATGACGATAGTGTAAGAAAATATTTTCTATATTTAATTGTTTTCAAGGTATGACCCAAACCTACATTTTCGATTTTTTTTCAAATGGATACAATAGTTGGCTATATGTATGTATTAAGGAAATCTACAGCTGACGCTGCCTTCCTTCTCTTAGCCTTAGATTCCATTCTTGTCTGTCTTCCCAGTCTCCATCTTCCAGTCCTCTACTCTCCATCGCCTCATCCACGTCATCCCTCCATGATCTCCTGGGTCTTCCTCTTTTTCTTCTTCCCACTGGACTCCATTCTGTTATTTTCTTAATCCATCTGTTATCATCACTTCTTCTTACGTGCCCGTACCACTTTAATTCTATTCCTTATCTCCTCGTTAGGTATTCTGTCCGTTCGTACCACTCTGCAGCATCTTCTCCAACACTCCATTTCTGTCGCATTAATCTTGGATTTGTTTCTTTTGTTTACAGTCCAGGCTATAACATCATTAAAATGCATACTTTCTTCTCATTTAGTAAATATATGGTTTGATATATTTATTTGTAAAAGTGACAATTACAACTGATTTTCATTTTTTTATTAAGAAACGAGTATGCCTTGATAATTTAACAAATGACAAATGACCAACAAAAGAAACATTGTTTTAAATCAACAATATTATAATAGATGGTTAGGCACCACTTATGAGCTATTTGTGAGGCCGGCTCGATCGCCAGACCTGACATTATATTTGTTAATATTAAAGTCATTTGTCATTTATTATATTATCAAGGCACACTCGGTTCTTAATAAAAAGAGAAAATTAGAATAGATTTTGTTGCATATCATAACCTACACAAGAATGTATTTACAGTTTCTTCAAAATTTCGAAAATGTCAAACATCACCAATAACTGGAAAACAGAAGATGATTATTAATTTCTGTTTAGACCATTGAATTTGTTGCGAAAAACTGTCCTGAAAACGTGCTACCAGTTTTGCTCAAGCACTGACGGATATCGAAAATGACCCACCCTAACAGTGGTAACTTGGTTTAGTGTTCAAATAATTAATTTACTGTCTAGAAATTAACAACAGACTAACTTTCTAATTCAGTTCGTAGTGGTACAATTACTCGATAAGCAAAATTTTATAACTTTACTAATTTTAGCATTTCCCAAGTACAATATTAAATTATGTAATAATAAGAAGGGTACATTGATGAAAAATTGCCAATTAGAAGTATTAAGAATTGTTATCGTTCCACATTGTATAGTAAATAAGCCAACGTAAAATTATTTACTAATATCGACGATAACAAGAAGTATTTAATAGATGTCCTGTGAATGCTTACATTTTATTGTATATTATATTGTTTTCAGATTAAAGAATAATTTACACGTAATTTTATTCTAATATTGTACTTGTACATAATACCTGAACTACTAAAGGTAGCTTTTAAATGTTAAAATATATAATGCGTCGTTTGGTACTAATTCAATTAAATATAAAAGTTTACAAATATCAATTTTATAAGGTTTTTAAATATAGTTCCAGTTGTTATATTGTATATAAGTAAATATAATACAATGCTTAAACAAAAACGTTTGTCATTTGAAAAGTCTTTTCCCTATTACGCCTTCTCATTGTTTCAGTCTTTATGCTTCGTTTATTGTAAATAAAACAATTTTTAACTTTAACAGCTTTTTTATTTTAACCTTATACGTATTTTGACATCTTATTTTCAGAGGCAATATTAAAAGAAACAGTTGATGTTGCTATAGGAACAATAAATCTTTATAACATGATCTTGGTTTTCTATATCTGCATCCAGATGACTTGATTTCTTATTCCAAAATGTCTAATAGAGAGAATTTAAGAAATCAATTTGCTCATCCATTAAAGGTACAGATTTCTAATGTTTGTGAATTTCAAATGCTTGTAGTATATCTAACTTACGTTGAACTACATAAAAGACGAAAATAAAAAACCTGTTAGGAATTGTTTTATTTACAATAAATTAAAATGAACTTCAACGAAGTAAAGCTACAAGTTATTAATAAGATTTATGCTTCTTACTTTTTTGTTGCACAATTTTCTGGTAGCGATTTGCACTGTCAGGCGCAATTTTTTTGGCTTCGACAACTATACCGCGTGTCAACCTATTTTTTAGAGTTTTTGAGATATGGCAATTAAACTTAGCATAGGTAATAATATGTACTCAAATAGGTAAATTTTGACATATTTGACACATTTTTTTGACTTCTGGTTTTACCGGAAATGACTCCAACTTTATAATTTCAAATGGGACACCCTGTATATTTTGACATTTTTGGAATCCTGTGTACACCTGCACTATTTTTGAGCCTACTTGATTTTTGTAAAGTCAGTTTTTATTTTAAATTTAAAGTGCTATGACCGAGCGCAAATCATTCTAGTGGACGAAGATGGTATCCAAAAAATACGAACATGATTTTTTTACGAATTTATTATAAATAAATTGATAAATGAGCCATGTACTTTGCCTTGACTTTCCTATACTTTAAATATTCTTACTTATCATATATTCAAAAGTATCTTGTTATTAATGTGTTACGCCCCAACATTGAGCAGTAACATCTCTTCACTCTTACCACCGAGAGCATAGCTGGATAATGGTAATAATAAAATAACATACTACATATTACTAAAGCTTTCATATAAAAATAACAGCATAAACTTAGTGAAAATCTTTTCATTTATTCAACTACTAACTACAATGACAGAATAGTGAAAGGTCGACAGGTAGCTGTGTGTGTGTGTGTGTGTGTGTGTGTGTATCTGTACTTCGGTCACACATTGAAGGACCGATCAACGCATGGGAGTCAGTTGGAGAGAGAGCAAGTGATATTGTTTTTTGTGAAAAATTTCGATTTTTTGGCGAAACATTCCATGAAATTAAAGAAACCTAAAAACGGAAGGACATTTCTCCACCAAGAATGGGGTGGGAGGGGGAAAATTAAACACTCAAATATTGCTGTACTTAAAAATTAAGCTGTAAACTTTATTTTACTATCACTCATGAGCAATTAAGCCTCAGTAGAAATTTTTATCTGTTTGCAATTATTAAATAAAAGGGTAGGTTTTTAAAAACTTATAGAAGGTGTCACCTAGAAGTTGATGGACTAGGACACGAGTCAAATTATAACTGATCCATAGCTCCAATAAGTCTACAAAGTTAAAAAAAAAATTGTAGGGCCAGTTTTTGAGTAGTGTTTTTGAAAGAATTAATTTTGATTTTTTGTTAATTTCAGTTTTAATAGTTACAAAAGTTTTAGTAGCTTGTAACATTGTGTACTTCTAGGGTATTTCTATTATAAAGTTCAATCCTGATCTGGTAACTCTTTTTTGAGTAAATAGGCAATAAAACTTAAATTTTCAAAAATTTATAGAAGGCGTTGGGGAGAAATTTACGAGCTGGGACAACCAAATTGTAGCTCTATGAGCTTACAAAATTCAAAAAAATTGTGTGACCAGTTTTTGAGTAATATTTTTTGAAAATTTCCAAAATTTTGCAATTTTTTTCACTTTACAGTTTTTAACTTTTCGAAAATTTTTGTGCACAATAACGTTGTGTCTCTATAGGGCTATTACGATCTAACATTTAAACGCGATTTGTCAATCTGTTTTTGAGTAATAATAGGCGCTAAAGTCCAAATTTTCAAAAATTCGTAGCGGCCGCCATTTTGAAGCTAAAAAGTTCAGAAGAAAGCGTTGGATTTGCCTTAAAGTCTTCTATCAGATTGAAATGTATAAAATTTGGTTTAGGATAAAAATGCTACCAAAAAAACATGTTAACTTCCGCTTCCGGTTTTGGATTTTTAAAAAACTTACTTTGTATGTGAATTTGTGATATACTTCTAGATTTCAAACTCATTGAAATCCGACCATCGCATCGATTTGAAAGTTATGATGCACCACACACCCACATACATACATACATTTCGAAAATTTTCCTGAAATCAATACTTCCTGGATGGGTGATGTGTGGGTGTGCGCGCTGTACATATATTCCCAAAACAAATGATCAGATTTTAAAAAGCTTTGGAATGTCAGGGTGTATTAAAAATTCATCAGAGATAAAAGCTTTTAAATAATATCCGAAACCAGAAGCGGAAGTAAGACATGTTTTTTCTGGTAGCATTTTTATTCGAAACCAAATTTTACAAATTTGAAAACGGAATCCGATAGAAGACTTTAGGGCAAATCTGATGCTTTTTTTCTCTCTTTGAATTTAACGCCCTTTACTCAAAAGCAAGTTGACAGATCGTCTTCAAATATTTTATCGTAATAGCCTTATAGAAACACAATGTTACTGTCCTCAAACATTTTTAAAAAGTCGAAAGCTATGAAATGAAGAGAAATCCAAACTTAGAAAATTTTAGAAAAATATTGCTCAAAATCTGACCACATGATTTAAAAAAATTGGGTTTGGGTTTCTTTAATTCCGAGGAATATTTTTCCAATAAATCTAAAAATCGTTTTTTTACAAACACTTGGAAAAAATCTAGCGTACTATCAATTTACTTTACAATATACTCGCTCTCTCTCTATCTGACGCCCATGCGTTAACCGAAGTCTTTCGGTGCATGACTGAAGTACACACACCCGGCTACCTGTCCACCCTTGCTTCACTATTCTGTCTTTGTAGTCAGTAGTTGAATAAATGAAAAGATTCTCACTAAACTTATACTATTATTTTTATTATCATGTAGTATGTTCTTATATTATTATTATTATTATTATCCAGCTATGGAGGGATGTTATTGTAGTCAATGTTGGGGCGTAACACATTAATAATAAGATATTGTTGAATATATAATAAGTAACGATATTATAGGAAAATCCAGGCAAAGTGATTTTTCTAGTCTAAACATTAGACACTCAACGCATCGCTAATAATAATTTTAAATTTTAATTTGGCGCCAAAATGTAGTAACTTTTTTGTGGTCGATAGCGCAGGTTTCTAACAAAGTTAGTGTTTCAGTATGGTGCGTAAAAGTAAAAACAGCCTCTGCCATTTTGCAAAAGTGGTTTAACATTTTGTTTTTATAGTGTGTGTTTTATGTTTCGCAGGGCAGTACATAACGATAAACAAAAGACGGAATAAACAAATGATTAAATGGACGCATCGTCCATTATCACACAAGTGTCACGGGATGACGAACAATTGAACAGTTATCCGCCCGAAAAAGGTAAATAACAAATGACAGATTCCATTAGGCAGATTGGATCCTGCACCTGTTAATAATCGGCCTAAAAATGCTCACGGCTCGATGGGCACTTCCAATACCTCATGTCCGCTTGATATCCGGTGGGGCCCTTTAAAGACCATTAAGAATGCGGCCACCCAGAATCGCGCCGCAAAGTAGGCGTGTATCATATGCAAAGGTAAACACGGTAAACAGGCTGTCAGGACCAGCTAACCTTGAGTTCGACCATGGGATTGGGCAAAGTCTTAAAATTCTCTATAAATTCGCTCCTTAATAAACAGTTTTTTCTACACAGAAATGCCCCAACTCGCTATGCAAATTACATCGCATTCCACACCTGTATGACCTCTTTAGGATCAAACCAGCCATGTGTCATTTCATTTGTTTATTGGAGGCTTTAACACAATTATAACATCTTCCGTGTGTGTAACATCGATTATGTCTTATCTACTTGACATAAACAGCATTGCTTGTTTATCATTTATTATCGCTTATGACCTTCAATCTAATATCTTGTGTCTGTATCCGCAGGATCACTTACTAGGACTGAAAATGACATATCAGAAGTCAGGACGTCGCAGCCAGGGAACAACAAGAAAGTTAAAAGGGGGTTCTTACGCACCCTTCTGTGTTGTCTGGGACGTAACCGAAGCAAAACACCAAGTCAAAATCAGTATGTGTTTGGCAGAGGATCACCCACAAGTCCATCGGACTCGCCTAGGTTCCTTTTACCGCCCGTCCGACATCAGGACATGCACAAGATGTGCATGGTTATAGACTTAGATGAAACCCTTGTTCATAGCAGTTTTAAGGTGTGTGAGAGTGTTGTAAAATTGGTGAAAACAAATTTCCTCTTGTATTTTGCCATTAATTTACTGTTTGTGAAACAAAGACGTAAACAATTTCCATTGTGTAAATTTCATTAATTACGTATTTCCTTTTAAAAATTTTTAAAGCAAACGTAAATGATAAGGAAAGTAATGGCAGAGAAAATGTTAGTGTTATGTTTAAGAAATTTTTTTTTCGTTTCAAGAGCTCGTATAAACAAATTTTATAAAAAATGAAAACTGCAATAAATAGCAAAAACAATACAGTTTACGTAACTTTTCAAGGCAATCAACAATATGTCACCTCATTAATTGTTTTATTTTAGTTCAGTTAGTCATAAGGTTCTTTTGTAGGCAAATAATTCGGGAATGCAATTTTTTTGTATAAACCCTTTATTTGGGCGTCAAAAAAAGACCCTCAGTTTGTAAATTCTAACTTGGTCGGGAACCCAGAAAATGTTTTTGAAATAGGTGCGAAAAATCACAGAATCGTAGATTGTTCATTTCCATTGCATCCTGCGTTAAAAGTAGTTCTAACAAAAGAAAGGCTAATAAAATTCTGCATAAAACTATAAAAAATAATGTTCTAGTCCTAATAGTTTCCAAAATACGCTCTTCTAAAGAACCCAATTGTTTTTTAATTTTTGACTAAAATCGTACTTTTCTGATTTCTTGAAATACCATTGTCCTTGATAATAATCATACGTAAAAGTGGTCTAGAGATGAGTTAAAGTACACTCAATTTCCTGTAAATCACAAAAAAAAACAAAATCAAGCCTCTAACCGTAATAGGTAGCGAGGTGTAACCTCTCAAAGTAGCGCAATTTCGACGGTCATTCGAGCCTGCTTTGCAGGGTTGTGGTTTTTAAAAAATAGCCCCTTTTGGGTACATCCAATGTAAAAATGAGCTAAACTAAAATGAGAGAGGATATAATTCTACGTAAAACTAATAAAGAAAGAATGTTCTAGCGCTAATACTTTCCGAAATATGTTCTTTCAAAAAAACAGATTTTGTTGTATTAAAATGTAAAATTTCGTTTTTTCCAAATAGTTTTTTTTCTGATCATTTCTCATTCACAGGAAAGTTTTATTGGGAAAAACCATAGAGGACTCCATTCTGCATAAATGTCACAAAAGAAAACGGAATTTTATATTTTATACTACAAAATTGGGTTTTGAAAGATAATATTTCGGTAACTATTAGGGCTAGAACATCAAACAACAAACAATCCACAATTTTGTGAATATTTGCATGTTTTTCAAACAAAATTTCTGGGCTTCTGACCGCGTTAGAATTAACAAAATTAGGGTCTTTTTTTGGGCCTCCAAATCAAGGGTTTAAGCAAAAAAATTCCATTACTGAATTATTTCCCCATACCCTCTATTTTTCCGACATAGTGACTGGACTATTTTGGATACCTTGTAAATGAAAATATAAATATACTTTATGTTTATTATTTTAAAGATTTTGAGTCATTGCTTAAAAATACATCGTGTTCTGTGCATCATCAAAAATACTGGGTTTAAAACAGCCCCATACACATCATCAAAGGATTAAAAATAGATCGTCTGCTCACTATTTTAAATTAAGTAACTGTTTTAATAATTAATACCAAACTTATACGAATTTTGTACTCATTTTTTTTCTTTTTTTTTCCAGCCCATAAGCAATGCAGATTTTGTAGTACCAGTAGAAATAGATGGCACGGTACATCAGGTGTATGTATTGAAGAGGCCACACGTAGATGATTTTCTTAAGCGAATGGGGGAGCTGTACGAGTGTGTGCTGTTTACAGCATCCTTAGCCAAATATGCAGACCCAGTCGCCGATCTTTTAGATAAGTGGGGGGTGTTTAGAGCTCGACTTTTCCGAGAAAGCTGTGTCTTCCATAGGGGTAACTACGTCAAAGACCTTAATAAATTAGGAAGGGAGTTGCAACAAATTGTTATTGTTGATAATTCGCCTGCGTCGTACATATTCCATCCTGATAATGCTGTAAGTATTTTTTGTTTAACTTTTACTGATAAGAAAAATAAATCGATTTATCTTTCTAAGAATTAACGATTTTGTTGCAAATTTTGATATTATGTCCTTGGTATGATTATTTCCTGTTTGCAAATTTGATTTTTGTGGGAACAAAATACAAAACCTTTTTTGTGCAAGTGAGAATTTACATTACTTTAGGTTAAATTCTAATAAATTAGGAGAGCAAAAACTAAATTGGCGCTTTCAAACAGCTAAAATAAGTGAATTTAGGGCTGCCAAATGGTACTTCTACTCTCGGTCCAATCCAAATCTTGTATCTGCCTGTGGTCACAGACTTGTAAAAATGCGGCTGAAAGGGTGCGTTGAAACCAAAATAATTAGGTTTTAACCTAATTGCACTGCGTAAAAACACCTTGCAGAATTGCGGTGTTCTTGATAAAAGCCAAGCAGTAATAAATAATATGCAATGGGTTACAACCTATTATGGTATGCACCAACATCGGCATAATAACGCTGGCGTAGTGTTTATAGAAACCATTACTTTAAATGCTTTTTTTTCTAAGCACAATGATATATCATTACATGTGACCAAATAAAAAAAAAATAAAATATGCATTAAAAATAATTGTTTGTTTTGTTCACATCTAGCATATCATTGTACTAACATACAATTAGTTCTTCAAAACACGCACACAAAAAATAATGCTATTTAGTTAGTTAAGTGGAAAAGGGAAATTAAACGGCATTTACATGTGTCCCGATAAACCGTATGCCATGCATACATACTTTGGGCGCCATTTACTATGGGGAGCCCTTACGATGACAATTGTTTAGGCAGGATGTCATTTAAATGTCACCCCACTTTTTTTCCGAAACCATTACGAATATCAAATGTTTTTCTTAATAAAAGTTGTGATAAGTAACTGCTACATAATCTAAAATTATTACTAATTATACTGGGTGGTTAGTTATACCTGTATAGCAAATAAATTTATATTTACCTATATATTATTGCATTTTTAGATTCTACATTTATTTCTAGACATAAAAGTATTAAGGTTCCATTATGAAATTAGTGGTTTTCGAGATATTTGACTTTTTTTTAAATTTTGGCATTTGTGGATTAATATTACAAAATTAAGATTTTAGATACCAAAACGTTCACTCATTGCTAGTTTGCACAGTCTATTAACACTGCACATTACAAAGTATTCACTGGTATATTGAAAACAGTGGTATTTTCTAACACCATGAAATGTAGAATTAATAGCTATTTGTGCAAAAAGTAAGGATAAGTTAATTTTTTCTGCACCAGGCGTTAGATTTTTAATCTTGAATTTCTTGAAATAATTTATTAAAATGTCAGTGGCAAGTCTGCCATGAATATTAATTGCAATGGCGCTGCTTCAAAATTTTGAAAATTTTCAAAAAAAAATTTTTTAAGTACTGTCCACACGATTTCGATTTTTTAAACTTTCTGAGCCGATATAACTTGCAGTGAACTACAAATTTGTCATTTACTAATCTCCCAAATTTTACTCTGACGCCTTCCAGGAATTTTTGAAAAATTGAAATTGATTAAGTATTTATTCAAAAACGCAAACGCCGATTGTTATAAACTTTTATCAGTTTCATAGACTATTTGAAGTACTTTATTAGGATGAGCAAGAATTTTCAACTATTTTAAAAATTAAGAAAAAAAAAACGATACTTTTTATATCAACAACGCGTTTTCCAGTAAGGTGATTTTAATTATGCGTATCCATCAGCTCCAGTTAATAAATATATTTTTCAATCTTTGCATATTTTTAATAACTCTTTAAGTAAACTATTTATACCAACTTTTAGTTCAAAATCCGAAGCGCATCTAATCAGCTGTAGGGCATGCTGTTCCATTCTTACTATTCTTATACGGTCTTATAGGGTTGCCTGTATAAATTGTTTTCTTAGAAATCTAACATACGGTGAAATGAGAGAAGAGCTAAGGCAAATCTAAAACGTTTTTACCCTAACCTTCTAGCTTCAAAATGGCGGCCTCTGCAACGTTTTGGAAATCTCGACTTTAACGCCCATTTACTCAAAAAGCAAATACGACAAGTATTAATATCTAGTATGGGAAAGTTAACACTTCAGCTTTTATAAATACTATAATGTGTAATGTTATGTACTCGAACAAAAATGAATTATTTACTTTTTCTTATTACATTGGGAGGCCACTGACCAGGCAATTGACCTAATAGAGAACCCCCCACTGCTCATTAGTTGCCCATGTTTCCAGTAAAACAGTGAGAATCTGTGCAGTACCTTTATAATATTCTAATCCTTCTAATATTTTTTAAGAATATCTTTTATTAATAATTTTATTGTGATCCCCCCTCTTTACATCCAGGTCCCGACATAACATTTTTTAGTAGTTCCTCTGTTGGCAGCCCTATGTAATGGCCAGTTGGCAAAAATGTTTTAGCATTAAATATTTACACGGCTAAAGTTTGCAGCTTTAGTTAGTTAAAGGCATTGTTATTTCATGTTATTAGGTACCAGTGGCATCGTGGTTTGACGACATGACAGACTCAGAACTCCTAGACCTTATACCTTTCTTTGAAAAACTGAGTAAAATGGATAACGTGTATACAGTGCTGTGCAATTCAAATCATCCGTACAATAATGGTGTGCCCCAGTTAAAAGGTCCGTCGGGTCCCTCCACAGCAGCCCAATCGCCAAGAGAGCCGCCCAGTTCGTAGCATTACGCCACACTCGGAAGAATTAATAAGGTGATCGTGTTCGTCATCCGAGCATTCATCTTGGGAGATTTTGACTTGCGGTCCACCTGGTAATGTAATTACTTGATTTGAGTTCCAACCCAATTGGTGTATGTATGTATGTATGTAGGTACGTAATTGTAGCATTTACTTGTGTTTGTCTACATTTAACATTTTGTTTAACGTAACCTCACTTTTTAAATCGATGTGTTTATCAACATTATTATTCATTAATTGTGTTTGGTTTTGTTTGAATCTGTAAAAAAAATTATGTCAAAATATTCATGTTTTTATGTACGATTGTAATGGAAAATGTTTAAAGTAATTCGTGCCAGATGGTAACTTCCCTTATGCACACTTCAAAATTGGCGTTACGAAAACCTTTCAAGATTCATAGCCATTTCAAGCTGTAATAATGTTTTGTTCTAAAAACGGCACAGCTATTTTGACCACACGAATTGTTAAATTTAGTTTATATACAGCGCGCGCTTTTTATTCATCTTTTTTTATGTCATCCCTGTGCCAGTTTTGCCTTCAGGTTTATCATATTCATACATAAAATGGTTCAAAATGACAGTTATTTTCTTCATAATAAAAAGTTGTTCATAAACGAAATAACAACCTTTAAATTTTTATTTGATTGTGTTTATAACAAACATTTGAACCAAAAGAAAAATAACACGCGTCATGTAAAAATTTTCAGGTAACATTTCTGTGATAAATTATTTATTTTTGCAAAACTGAACTGTTCGTTTATGAACGCCTTTTTATTGTTTTTTGTTGTGAATAGCAATAAGCTAATTGTTTTAATCGCAGGTACCAAATAATCAAATTAAAAGCAAATTAAATGCAAATTTTTTTAAGAATTAGTGGATTACCCTTGCCCTGGTTATCCCGACCCAGCATACTAAGTCCTATTCACGCTTCTAACATGCCCCACCCCAAAAACCTTAACTACCAGGGTCGTGTTCATTCCAAATTTATAATTATCCGGTTACAGCAAGGTACGAACTCGAGTCTACCTAGCAACATTGCAAGTCGTTAACTTACAGAGCCATCATGATCGCCTGACCAAACCTTAACTTCATAGTACATTTTTGTTTTTTTTTCCGAATAATACTCATTTTGAAATTTGTAATTAAGCACAGTAACCATTTTGTTAGGTTAGGTAAATTCTTTTTTATATTTAGGATGATTTGTAAGTAATTTTATTTTTAGGATATAGAAAAACGACAAAAGAAATAGAACCAACTTAGGTTGACCTATAGGGTGATCAAATTGATTTATATACAGAGCAACAACAATAAATCAACTAAAACCAATAATTCATTACAAAATTATTATGATTATTACATATTGTGTTAGAGATTCGGACACTATGCCCACCTGTCGCAACGTCCACTTTGCATATTGGCTGCAATGGCCACCACTGAAAGTGGACGTTGTGTCCATGGTGGGCGATATGGATCTACAAAATACGTAGTCAACGTTGTGAGGCTTTGCGTCCTGTACCATTGTGTTACATTCTAGAGCAACTAAGACGGACAACTTTTTCACTTTCCTATACCTGAAGTGTGGAATATGCTTTCATGCAAATTTTCGAATTTACGACAAATACACGTTTTGGGAGTGGTGGTAGCTCAGAGGTTAGGCGCTTAGCGTCTATGCTAAAGGTCTAGGGTTCGATTCCCCGCCGAAGCCATGCAGCAATAAAAATCTATGCCGCAACCCGCCACTTGCATTCCCCAATCCGGTGTAAGCAGCCGTGGAGTCTTAATGCCTGAAACCTTCTCTGGTATTTAGTCGTTCGGATTCGACGTTAAACTGTAGGTCCCCCGTACTCCACCTTAGTGCTAAGGAGAGTACGTGGCAGAGAAGAGTGCCGGTGCCCACAAGTGGGACGTAAAGGCTGATTACGATTGCGACACGTTTTGGGTATAAAAGTGTTTTTTTTTAATGTCTGTCTGTGGGTGCATTCATTCCCCTATATCTTCGGAACATCTCGACAGATTTTTATCAAATTGGCAGGTATATCTTTGTAAGGTTTTTAAATGGAAACGGAAATTAAAAATTTTTTTTGGTATAGGTTTTTTTTGTAAACAGCGTTGTATTGTACTTGTAGTGCATCTAATAAAGGCAAATTTTTTTTTTCGAACATTTAGTCATATTGCGTTTATGAGTAACACAAAAAATCAGCTGACATCTTCAGCCAATCAGATTTTTTTTATATATAGGGTGAAATATTAGTGCAAGATTGTTTTCTAACGTCTTTATTATAGCAGTTTAGCAAAAATTGTTAAGAAAAAAATTGTTTGTTAGGTTACTGCGCATAACAGTTAAATTATTACCAGTTATACTGGGTGTTTAGTTATGTCTACACAGCACATTACTTTGTTATTTTAAATTAAACACTCTGTATATTATTGCATTTTTAGATTTTACATTTAATTTTAGATAGAAAAGTATAAAGGTAGTACGATCTTAAAATTAGCGCTTTTCGAATTATTTTTAAATTTTGACATTTGTGGGCTAATAACGTTCACCCGTTGCTGTTTTGCACAGATTATTAACACATTATAAAGTATTCAGCGGTATGTTAAAAACAGGAGGTTGTTAGATAGGGTGTTCATAATTTAATGTTCATTTTGCAAAACTTCAAATATCGATAACACCATCATATGCAGATTTAAACTCTCTTTGAATATGATATAAGGTTTTGTATACCAAATATTAAAATAAATATGTTTTTTTTGCGTTTTTTGATTTATTTTTTTAAAATTGCAAATTGAAATAGGTGTGCTATGAAAATAAAACAAATAACCAATTTTTTAACGTTAATTAAGTGCCCTTCTTCCTACTGTTTCCTAAATTATTAGGAATATCAAATATTTTTCTTAATAAAAGTTGTTTATTGCCTAATAGGCTACTTTAGATGTTAGAAAACAATCTTGCACTAATAACTTACCCTGTATAGTGACGCTGTCCAAAGAAATATTATGATGTGTAAGGACACTATGGGTGCAGCTATATAGTAACCCTATAAGACAGACCACTGCTGCAGCAGTAGCGATTCCATGAGAATTCAAAAGGAGCACTGCTATGACAGTGATGTTCATGTATATAACTTTGAAAATACTGCTATAGCTGTCCGCATTTTTTATTCAATCTTTTAAATGAACAAAATTATTTGTAAAACACGCTTTGGTGCAGCACCCTATATAATCCATTATAATTTTTGATCATTTAACCTATTTATTCCAACCATTTTAATCCTCTTTTATAGTCCTTGCTTTTATACAGGGTGAGTAAAAAGTAACAAATGTGTGTAACTTTGTAAATATTGATTCTATGACAAAATAGCATTAATAAAAGTTGCTTATTAAGTTTTCGCACATAATTTGTTGATGGTTAATAATTTATACGTTCAGTCATTTTGGTTGCTATGGCAACCAACTTTTGTTTTTTAAATGATAAACAAATTGAAATTGAACAAACAAAATTAACAAACTACTTTTATTAGAGCTGATTTTTAACAGAATTAATATTTACGAAGTTAGACTTACATATAAACTTTTTACACATTCTGTATAATTAAACATATTAAGTTCAATGTGAAGAGGGCTCACAGAACCCGCAATAATTGCGGGTATTAAACAGGCCATTGGGCTATAATAACAGGACGAAGAAGAAGTTTAATGTTTTACCTTTTCTTAACATTTGCTATTTGAATGTTGCTTTTGATTTGACTATTTGATACATTGTGGACTGTATATTTGTACTTCACTTGTCAGCAATTATTAGTGGCTTGGTAAATCCAAAATTATAATATAGTTTTTTTATTAGTTTTTAGTAGTACCAATTTTTTTTTTATAATGAGCAAAAGAATATTTCACATGTGTTGCATTCAATGCTCAAAAATCCTTTTAAACTTGCAATTTTCGCTTGTGACATTCTAACAATCATATCTCGTTTGAGGTGATCATTTGATAATGGGAACAATAGTTCCGATACAACCGTGGCCTTAAAATTAATATCACTGATGTTTTTAAGCTTTTGATTGGGAAAATTTACTGTAGATATGGTAAGTATACCTGTCTTGTGGTGGGAGCAAAGGTGTACTATAAGATGAACTTTGCCGTTAGTAAATATTATCTTAGTGATCGGAAAAATAAAAGGTGAAATATAGAAGTCATGGTCAGATGGGAAGTATTTTGATTAATGTCACTGTAAATGAAAATTATTAATGTTTGTTTTACAAGCTATGTGGAAAAGTAATATCAAAGAAGCTTGAAATTACACGTGCAGCTATTTTGCTATTGCTACAAATAACAACCTATTATTGACTCGATGTTCGTTAACCACCAATACAGGGAGAATTTATTAATTTTTGTTCTCAAATTTAAAACCAGATTCTGTTTGACTGCAGCATCGTGCATAAGTATGGTTGCATTCATTGCACGTAGCAGCTGCTTTTATAGCTCAATTTTTGCGCATGTGGCTGCTGGCATGTTACTGAATTGAATTGGCACAATCATACTGAGACAGTGCAGTAGGTGCTGCAGCGTTACATACATACGCTGCATAACTTTGCCAACTGCTGCCAGTGCAAACGAAAACAGTGATATGTTGCCAGTAGCCGCATGCATTGTCGCATAAGAAAACCATAGATCGAACAGAATGATTGAATTTCTGCATAAAATAATAAAAGGTTGATGAAAAATGATCAACCGCGACATAAGTTTTAAAAAAATGTTTTGTTTTCTTTCTTCAAACTTACTCTTTCTATTGGCTTCCAAAAAAGTGAAAGTTCAGTTAGGTTAGCCAAGATCATCATAATGTGTTCCTAATACTATTGTGTTTAAAACTTGTAAAACAAGTATTAATTTTTTTAATGTTAAAAGGAACTGACCATGGCTTAAACTGTGACGATAGTTTTTATCATGCAGTACGATGCGCTTCATTTATTGTTACCCTTTAAGCCTTAATAATTTGAGATTATATTTGCAAAATAAAAATGTGCCCAGTAGCTGTTCGAAATTATTGGGGCATTGCTATCTTCGTTGTTATTGGAGCTACAAAGTCGGTTAAATTAGCAAAGTTTTACAGTTTTTTTATTATCCACTCTAGGTTACTACCGCATAGAAACTTTTATATTCAGAATTTAATTTCATGATATTCAAAAATATATAGGGTGTTCCATTAAAAAAAAAATCTTTTTATGATTAACTGGTAAACGCGACGTTCAATTGTTTTTTTGATTACTCTATCGTAATCAGCGCAAAAAACTGTAATACTTTGCTAATTATACCGATTTCGTGTTCTAATAATAACGAAGTTAACAATGATGCCTTGATAATTTCGAACATCCTACAGGGTGAGGCAACAACGTTGCGGTTTGTCAATATCTCCGTTACTGTTTAAAATATAGAAAAAGTTTTCAAAAAAAATTGTACGGGACTAAGACAACCACATTTTAACATAATTTTTAATTATACAGGGGGTTCCATGTAAGAGTGGCACAACAAACTCAGTTTTTTTTTTAATGGAACCAGTATTTTTTTGCGTATTCTTATTGGTCTTTTAAATACTTTTCTGAAAAAGTTTTGTTTTTGAAATTCCATCAAGCTAATCATTTTTTTTTTTGAAAAATTTGACTTTTGCAGAGATCGCTAATAAATTCACAGATTTCTATATAGGTTTACTAGATACACGACTCCAGCTTCTGAACAATGATATAGTGAAGCCGGGCGGCCATTTTGTAGAAGGTCAAAATGTCAAATTAAAATGCGTCTATCTATTTGTTTAAATGTTCTACATTTGACAAGGAAAATCTCTGTTAAGAAGTACCATAATGAAATTACAATAATCAACAGTAGTAATACTAGTATTACATATTTAATACAAAATATGCTATTATGGGTATTAATCGCATACATAACCTATTTTTTTTGACACTTAAAAACTGCAAATGGTTTCATACAGCTTTTGGCGCTCTATGAATTTTATTAACCTAAAACCGACGGTTTTTGAGTAAATTAGATGCTAAGGAAGATATTCCGAAAAAAGTTGAATAACTTGACAACACCGCAACGGAATTTCAAAAACAAAACATATTCAGAAAAACAATGATGAGGCATATGGAATATGCAAAAATAGACAGATTGTTGTATTTAAAAAAAACATAAGTTTAGTGTGCCACTCTTATATGGAATCCACTGTATTGTCGAAATTAATTTTAAAATGCGATCCTCTGGTTCCCTACAACTATTATTTGAAAAATCTTGCAATATTTTAAATTACCCTGTATGTGTTTAAAAAAATTACAATGTAATTTTTTTTGGGGTATATTTTTTATACCACTGTGCTTTTAAAATTTATTATCTCAGTTTTTAAGGCATAAAGGTGTATAAGTTTGTAGTGTTATGTTTATAATTTGAAATGTTTATGTGCAGATAATCTTTTAAAAATTTTTTATTGAGGATTCAGGTTTAGTTGTATAATTTTTTGTGTAATTATTTATAATTGTATTTTTTATTTTAGTACAAATATTTTAACACCCCTGCAAAAAATTATTATATATTTTAAGTTCTAATACATTGTACAGATATTTAGAAATAATGATTTTAGGTAAAATATATATGTTTGGTTTATTATGTGTAATAATTATATTTTATTTGTAAAAAAATCAGCATTGCACCATGATAAAGATAAATTTAACAAAAAAAAAAAAAAATAACGCATGTACAGTGTACCTCACATCATAATGAAATCACTAAATGTTTAACCTCGATAACCCGGCCCTGTTTATACAGGATGTCTCATAACAATTTGGCGAGCAAAACCAACTGTTGCTATTTTGTTTTATCAATAACATGTGTTTGTAGTTTCAATAATAATGATAATAAAAAAAATTATTGTTGATTTTTTGAAAACAAGATTATTATCACAGGCATAACTTAGTTTTACAATATACAGGGTATTTTATAATGATAGTTTCAGCTAATTTAGCAAAGTAACGAGTAACGAATTCTTTATTATGGGACCTAATTGATATATCAACAAGACATCCTGTATAAAAATGATTATCGTATCCCCATTTAAAACATTTCTATGTGACAAAACAACTGACCATCATGTCTACAGGGTGACTTGTAAATCTATTATCTGATTTTACATATCGCCCTGAAACCGAAACTCAATATTTCTGAAAATGCAAATTCGTAAACAAATTTGATAAAAGTGAACGGAGTGCCTGTTTATTAAGAAAAAAGGAAAACAATAAAGGATATATGATATTTCGGCTAATTTGTTTATGAATGTTGGAAAAAAAACGTAATTTATACTTACCTTTTGTATTACAGTGTATTTTATACCAGTTGTATACTTCTATTCCAAGAACTTAACATGTATGTAAAAGCGAACAAATGGAACCACAATTAAGTCATTTCAGACATATACAAGACTTAAAAAATAATAATGAGCTTTATTGATTTGTACTCAATATTTTATAAAAGTAGTTCGTAGAAGCTTCTGTTTTTGGACCCTTCTCAAAATTTCATGCGTGTACTGTATGTTGTTTCGATTCGTAATGGCAAGACGTAATTGGATGAAAATATTTGCCATAATAAATGTAGGATTTGTTCTAAAATTTTTTTTCAATTGTCTTACACCTAAGTTTTATTGGAAACAAAACGTTAGCGTGTTAATGGATTGCATCTCCGTGTAATTTCTTTAATATTGAATATACATGAGAGATATAACTTGGAGATTGTGTATTTCTCGAAATTCCTTAATTATTAGGAAATATTTTACAACGGGGAAGTAATTCATTTTCACATATCATGTATTATTAAAGTTGCAATATTTTAATGTGGGGTGAAATGATGTAAATTAACTTAGGTTTAGTTAATATAATTTTACAAATTAACTCCTTTTGTTGTTATAGAGTAATATATAATTGTTTATGTTGAGAGATTAGAAGTACTGTACATTTGAAACTTGTACAAATTCACTGTTTCATAATTGTCATGTGAATACATAATATGCCTTGATTTGTAAATAAAGCCTGTCATTTATATTTGTGATTTTTTGTGCGAGCCTCTGTACTTATTCTGTAATAGTGCTACATATTCCATATAGCTTTTAACTTAAATTAAAAGCGTTCAGGTGTTCAAGGGTAACTATTTGCGCCTCTCAATGTCTTAATAACTGTAATGTGAACATTATCACATACTAGAGAACTGCATGGCCACTAGAGTGGTTCCTAACTATAGATGTGGTAATTTTTTTCTTTAAATTCGATTCTTCCACCCACTCATTTTGTTATGGTACAAGAAAAGATTATATGAAATTTTGCGTGGCTAGCTCAACCCCTTCCCGTACCTGTCAAGGGTTGAATTTTAACAAAATTCTTAATTTTTAGGGTTTTTGAAAGTTATCTTGCAAATTATCGCATAAATCAAAGAAATGTATTGAATATAATTTATTCATCGATTAACGATGTATAAAAATGATCTAATGCAATTTTATCGTAAGATGCACCAATTCCCGGAAAATTGCATAAATGCCGTCAATTTAACATTCAAGCAACTTTTGCTTATTTAAAAAAAATATCTTATTACTCGTTTAATTTAGCAAAAACATGCGTCTTAGCTAAATTTTAGGGCTTGAACTGCTCTGCAAAAAAGGTCTTGTACAATTTTACGGAAAATAATTTATTATTTGCAAAATATTTCAATATACGATATTTTAATATTAAATACGCAAATTATTAAAAATCTCAAAACGTTGAAAGAATCTGATGGTTTTTTATTGACAAAAAGCTTAAGTTTTGAGATTGCAACTATGTTTCTGTGTTGTCCGGCTTTATTATGCTGCACCATTTTGCAATTTCTTCCGTGTTATTTTCCATCGGGGGAACCCCATCAAGACCAAAGACCCCAAAAGAAATCAAATAACAAAATTCGTAATCAATCCTAAGTCTATTTATTAAATAATAGGCATTAAGTTAACTATTTGTGTTAGGCTCCTTTTTTGCTATCTGAGCCTTAATTTTGTAACGATAATAAGAAATAACTTTGACTACCCTAAATATAAAAATCCTAAACGAGTTTATTTAAAAATAACATGCAATCAAAAATAAAATTAATTAGAGCAGGCCTTGACCAGCATGCCTCATATCTAGAAAACTACAGTTAAAATTGACATTTATAATTATTGTATTCTGAATATTGCTAAGACATAAGGAATGCTGATCAAGGCCTATTTTAATTGATTTTTTTTATTGCACGTTATAATAGTTTGAAATTTTGTTTAAGGCAGTATTTTGGCAAGTATATAATTCAAAAGTATCGATGGTGGAAATGAGCAAAAGTCAAAAGAATATGTTTACGTTTATCATCACAAATTAGATATACTAGAAGCTTTTGAAATTCACAAACATTTAAAACCTGTACCGTTAATGAATGAGCAAATTGATCTCTTAAATTCTCCTCTATTGGATATTTTGGAATAAGAAATCAAGTCATCTGCAGACGATTACCAAGATCAAGTTGCCAAGTTCTATTGCTATAACAACTATAAATGTATTATATTTTTTATGTATGATAACAACACTAACTGTTTACTTTTTCATATAACCTTTGACAATGGCATGTAAACATGCCAAAATGCGTATAAGGTTAAAATAAATAAATATTGTTGAAGTAATTAAGTATTTTATATACCTATAATCAATAAATATGGACTTCAATGAGGTAAAGCTAGAATTTATAAATACATTTTTATACAATATTGGTGATAAGTTGTAGCTTGATTCGTGCTGATTCCGATGATGTAAATTACATAATTTTGCAAAGTGTAGTAATCACACAAATATTATAAATAAAGAGAGTTGCAAATAATTCTAATCTACAGCATAGCTGCTACCGCATGTATTAGTCACGAGTTTTTGTTGCTTTCCCCTTGCTGCACTGACCCTGTGCTGACACCAGGCAGTAGACGAGCTACTTTAAATTTGAGAAAATTGTAGATTTGAACCATATCTTGAAAACAATAGAATCTAGAAAATATCTTGTTGCACTATCATAATCTACACAAAAATGGACATCATCAAAATGATGTACAATTTTCCCACACTCTTCAAAAAACAGAGCTACAGCAACCCTTCAAAATTTCATAAATTTCAATTTTGGCCAATAACTCGAAAACAAAAGATGATATTCGATTTCTGCCTTGACCTTTTTTCTCAGAAAAATGTTTTGAGAGCGTGCTATCAGTTTTGCTCTAGCACTGACGGAAACTGAGATACCCTGTGTTTGCATCGAAAATGCCCCACCCTGTACATCTCAGCCGGTAGACTTAAATTTTTGATAATTGTTTTTAAAACGATACTTTACTGTATAGAAATCATTTCGTGAAGGTCATGACACTAGATAAAAAAATTATTTTTGCACCCAAAAATTTCTATGGCACCAAATATTTAGTTAAATAACACCATCATATGCAGAATTTCATCCCGTATTCAAAACGTAAAAATATACAGGGTGTTCTATTTAAAATAAGAAAGTTGGTGTCACTTCCGGCGAAACCGTATGTGTGATATATTGTAAATAGAAAAATAACTTTTTTAGAAGAAAAGTAGTTACTTAAACTTGTCATACATGACATTCTTGAAAATTTTTACAGTTTTGTGATTTTTCCAATCTTTTATTTACTTTAATGTCATCCAGTCGACCATTCAAGTATTGCAGTAAAAAGGAATGCTGACTTTGGGTAAAAAGTACCTGGCCTCCTGGTAAAAATAGTAGTTTATTTGTCATCAACTTATTTGGTCAACTGCTTAATCAATGGGGTTGTTTCCTACTACTTTACATATACAAAAACCTTGTATGTCTCACAAATGTAGTGCATATCCGTTATACTTATCGTATTACTAAAGATTATTAATTAATTAATTAATAACAAAATTAGTTGAATTTATAATACTAATTTGAAAGTAAAATTTTGGAGGGAATATGACGTACGTCATTAAGCTGTACTAGTAGTAGTAGTACTGATATATACTTATAAATATTAAAACGTAACCTACTATTGCAATATATTCCAACAATTTATTAATACGTACTTTACACAGTTTATAAAGGGGAAAACTGCTTATTATGACGACCATGATGATGATAATAATAAAGGGTGCGTTATCAGTCCAAACGTTCACCCCAGTGTAGTGCAGTGATAGCAGCAGGTAATGATACGATACCAACAGCAGCAACCCAAAAATAAACAGCATGTGTGTATTTACCGCTAAATGATGTCATATTTTGGCGCCTTCCAAAATACAAATTTAAACACCTTAAAAATTAGGAATTTTTTCATGTATATGCCAACAAAAATATGTTAGCAAATAGGCTATAAGCGAATTTGAATTTTGTTTTTAAAATCTTGCTTAGGTATTTATATTGATCCTACTCAACATAGCGAAGAGGTTATAACGCTATTTTCTGATGATTGGTAGCTGTCGCCTCTAATCCGCGATCGCCAACAAAGTGGCCGACGTCTAACAGTGAAATTTGGAACCACAATAAGAAGGAAGACAAAGTGTTTAGCAATTAGATGCAACACACTTGTTTTAAGTGAAAATTCAAAAATAAATACAATTTAAATGACTCCTAACTCAAAAAGACTTTGTTTGGCATTACATTGTAACGCCTATTGCAGTAAAGAAATTTCATTGCACTTATTTCCGCATAAAAATCCAGAGTTGTAGAGGGCCATTGCAGCGAGCAGAATTTCCGGCTTTGCAGATACACTTTAAAGTGTTAATACTCCCACTTGGCGGCTGTTGAATTACTTTAAATGATATTATTTCTATGGGGAGGTGAATAAAGTGCCTAAGTTTGTAAAATAAGCCGAAAATTTCATTTAATGTTTCCAATTTTCGATTTATTTTTTAATAAGAATACTCGCAATAAAATGTATACAAAACTATTTCCTACTAGTATACTAACATTCACTAAAGATGCAAAAACTCCTGTGCATGCGGATGGTA
Organism: Ctenicera cuprea; assembly: GCA_958336395.1. NCBI lineage: Eukaryota > Metazoa > Arthropoda > Insecta > Coleoptera > Elateridae > Ctenicera > Ctenicera cuprea. The sequence goes on along the minus strand of OY284487.1, from coordinate 64,369,198 downwards.
GTTCTAAGTTTGATTAATATATTTCATTGTCCGCTTTTATTTTCACAACCACACATTATTAAGTGGGCTGCCATAAAAAGTGCCTCTCCTTCTTCAATTAATCGCCGCCGTTTTTGATATATAAATATTCAAAAATATCCATCAGGGACACTTTTCTGTGAGCTGTGAGAGTTCACCTCTTGAGACCTTATTAAAAATTTACAGGGAAAGGTGAAGAGTAGGTAATTTTTACAGGTAGATTAAGAATAAAAGACATTAGATTTAAATAATGAAATACTTAAGTTTGTTACCCTAATGGGTTAATTCGTTCCACGATATTATTGGTAATTATAATAGTTAACAATTTACACACGTATATTCACACATGCGTGGGAATGCACGTGCTATTTTCTGTTACGTAAAAAAGGTCTGGAAATAAATTAGTTTAATCCCCTTTACGACTGCATAGATCACATTTTATTTGAGGGTGTGTGTCGTTGCAAAAATAGCTCAAGAACCCAAGTTGCAGGGCTCACATTAGCAGGGATTAAGTTGTCAGAGAACAGGTACCGCGTTTGAAGAAATTGAAATACTAGGAAATGCCGAAGCTTCACGCATTAACATAAATTAGGGTGGCTTTAGCATAATAATTAAATTAAGATTCAGGAAACTCAAGAGTGGGAATTTTTAGAGTGTGGGGATTTTGTAGTGTTGCACCAATGAAATTAACTTTAACAACCGGACTGAAATTTGATTGGAAAACTTGATGCACAGCCGAGTCTTGGAGGCAGGATTTGCAATTTTGATAAAAAGGTTACCCGTATACTTGAGCGGAGGGATTTTTGTTAATCTGACTGGTCACGAAGAGCAGCACAGAGAACTTGAACAGATTACTGTTGAGCGTACGAAGAAAATCGAGACTTCTGTTGTATTTAGACGTCTTCAGAAAAGGGTTAAGCGAGTCCGAATTGCTTTCAGTCAAGTGAGCAAAGTGTATGCGTCCTCTGGAAGCGCAAATATCTTTTTGATTTATGCGAATTCATTGAGAGCGCAATTGCTGAGCAATCTTGATTGGGTAATTTCTGCATTAGGAGTACTGGATTGGAGCGCGAATTACGCGATCAAGGGAGTAAGGTGTATGCGTCCTCTGGAAGCGTAAATATCTTTTTGATTTATGCGAATTCATTGAGAGCGCAATTGCTGAGCAATCTTGATTGGGTAATTTCTGCATTAGGAGTACTGGATTGGAGCGCGAATTACGCGATCAAGGGAGTAGGTGTATACGTCCTCTGGAAGCGCAAATATCTTTTTGATTTATGCGAATTCATTGAGAGCGCAATTGCTGAGCAATCTTGATTGGGTAATTTCTGCATTCGGAGTATTGGATTGTAGCGCGAATTATGCGATCAAGGGAGTAAGGTGTATGCGTCCTCTGGATGCGTAAATATCTTTTTGATTTATGCGAATTCATTGAGAGCGCAATTGCTGAGCAATCTTGATTGGGTAATTTCTGCATTAGGAGTACTGGATTGGAGCGCGAATTACGCGATCAAGGGAGTAGGTGTATACGTCCTCTGGAAGCGCAAATATCTTTTTGATTTATGCGAATTCATTGAGAACGCAATTGCTGTGAAATCTTCATTTAGTAATTTCTGCATTAATAGTATTGTATTGGAACGCGAATTACGCGATCAAGGGAGTAAGGTGTATGCGTCCTCTGGAAGCGCAAATATCTTTTTGATTTATGCGAATTCATTGAGAACGCAATTGCTGTGAAATCTTGATTTAGTAATTTCTGCATTAATAGTATTGTATTGGAACGCGAATTACGCGATCAAGGGAGTAAGGTGTATGCGTCCTCTGGAAGCGCAAATATCTTTTGATTTATACGAATTCATGAGAGCGCAATTGCTGAGCAATCTTGATTGGGTAATTTCTGCATTACGAGTACTGGATTGGAGCGCGAATTATGCGATCAAGAGAGTAAGGTGTATGCGTCCTCTGGAAGCGCAAATATCTTTTTGATTTATGCGAATTCATTGAGAGCGCAATTGCTGAGCAATCTTGCTTGGGTAATTTCTGCATTAGGAGTACTGGATTGGAGCGCGAATTACGCGATCAAGGGAGTAAGGTGTATGCGTCCTCTGGAAGCGTAAATATCTTTTTGATTTATGCGAATTCATTGAGAGCGCAATTGCTGAGCAATCTTGATTGGGTAATTTCTGCATTAGGAGTACTGGATTGGAGCGCGAATTACGCGATCAAGGGAGTAAGGTGTATGCGTCCTCTGGAAGCGTAAATATCTTTTTGATTTATGCGAATTCATTGAGAGCGCAATTGCTGAGCAATCTTGATTGGGTAATTTCTGCATTAGGAGTACTGGATTGGAGCGCGAATTACGCGATCAAGGGAGTAGGTGTATACGTCCTCTGGAAGCGCAAATATCTTTTTGATTTATGCGAATTCATTGAGAGCGCAATTGCTGAGCAATCTTGATTGGGTAATTTCTGCATTCGGAGTATTGGATTGTAGCGCGAATTATGCGATCAAGGGAGTAAGGTGTATGCGTCCTCTGGATGCGTAAATATCTTTTTGATTTATGCGAATTCATTGAGAGCGCAATTGCTGAGCAATCTTGATTGGGTAATTTCTGCATTAGGAGTACTGGATTGGAGCGCGAATTACGCGATCAAGGGAGTAGGTGTATACGTCCTCTGGAAGCGCAAATATCTTTTTGATTTATGCGAATTCATTGAGAACGCAATTGCTGTGAAATCTTCATTTAGTAATTTCTGCATTAATAGTATTGTATTGGAACGCGAATTACGCGATCAAGGGAGTAAGGTGTATGCGTCCTCTGGAAGCGCAAATATCTTTTTGATTTATGCGAATTCATTGAGAACGCAATTGCTGTGAAATCTTGATTTAGTAATTTCTGCATTAATAGTATTGTATTGGAACGCGAATTACGCGATCAAGGGAGTAAGGTGTATGCGTCTTCTGGAAGCGCAAATATCTTTTGATTTATGCGAATTCATGAGAGCGCAATTGCTGAGCAATCTTGATTGGGTAATTTCTGCATTACGAGTACTGGATTGGAGCGCGAATTATGCGATCAAGAGAGTAAGGTGTATGCGTCCTCTGGAAGCGCAAATATCTTTTTGATTTATGCGAATTCATTGAGAGCGCAATTGCTGAGCAATCTTGATTGGGTAATTTCTGCATTAGGAGTACTGGATTGGAGCGCGAATTACGCGATCAAGGGAGTAAGGTGTATGCGTCCTCTGGAAGCGTAAATATCTTTTTGATTTATGCGAATTCATTGAGAGCGCAATTGCTGAGCAATCTTGATTGGGTAATTTCTGCATTAGGAGTACTGGATTGGAGCGCGAATTACGCGATCAAGGGAGTAGGTGTATACGTCCTCTGGAAGCGCAAATATCTTTTTGATTTATGCGAATTCATTGAGAACGCAATTGCTGTGTAATCTTGATTTAGTAATTTCTGCATTAATAGTATTGTATTGTAACGCGAATTACGCGATCAAGGGAGTAAGGTGTATGCGTCCTTTGGAAGCGCAAATATCTTTTGATTTATGCGAATTCATGAGAGCGCAATTGCTGAGCAATCTTGATTGGGTAATTTCTGCATTAGGAGTACTGGATTGGAGCGCGAATTATGCGATCAAGAGAGTAAGGTGTATGCGTCCTCTGGAAGCGCAAATATCTTTTTGATTTATGCGAATTCATTGAGAGCGCAATTGCTGAGCAATCTTGATTGGGTAATTTCTGCATTAGGAGTACTGGATTGGAGCGCGAATTATGCGATCAAGAGAGTAAGGTGTATGCGTCCTCTGGAAGCGCAAATATCTTTTTGATTTATGCGAATTCATTGAGAGCGCAATTGCTGAGCAATCTTGATTGGGTAATTTCTGCATTAGGAGTACTGGATTGGAGCGCGAATTACGCGATCAAGGGAGTAGGTGTATACGTCCTCTGGAAGCGCAAATATCTTTTTGATTTATGCGAATTCATTGAGAACGCAATTGCTGTGAAATCTTGATTTAGTAATTTCTGCATTAATAGTATTGTATTGTAACGCGAATTACGCGATCAAGGGAGTAAGGTGTATGCGTCCTTTGGAAGCGCAAATATCTTTTGATTTATGCGAATTCATGAGAGCGCAATTGCTGAGCAATCGTGATTGGGTAATTTCTGCATTAGGAGTACTGGATTGGAGCGCGAATTATGCGATCAAGAGAGTAAGGTGTATGCGTCCTCTGGAAGCGCAAATATCTTTTTGATTTATGCGAATTCATTGAGAGCGCAATTGCTGAGCAATCTTGATTGGGTAATTTCTGCATTAGGAGTACTGGATTGGAGCGCGAATTATGCGATCAAGAGAGTAAGGTGTATGCGTCCTCTGGAAGCGCAAATATCTTTTTGATTTATGCGAATTCATTGAGAGCGCAATTGCTGAGCAATCTTGATTGGGTAATTTCTGCATTCGGAGTACTGGATTGGAGCGCGAATTATGCGATCAAGAGAGTAAGGTGTATGCGTCCTCTGGAAGCGCAAATATCTTTTTGATTTATGCGAATTCATTGAGAGCGCAATTGCTGAGCAATCTTGATTGGGTAATTTCTGCATTAGGAGTACTGGATTGGAGCGCGAATTATGCGATCAAGAGAGTAAGGTGTATGCGTCCTCTGGAAGCGCAAATATCTTTTTGATTTACGCGAATTCATTGAGAGCGCAATTGCTGAGCAATCTTGATTGGGTAATTTCTGCATTCGGAGTACTGGATTGGAGCGCGAATTACGCGATCAAGGGAGTAAGGTGTATGCGTCCTCTGGAAGCGCAAATATCTTTTTGATTTATGCGAATTCATTGAGAGCGCAATTGCTGAGCAATCTTGATTGGGTAATTTCTGCATTCGGAGTACTGGATTGGAGCGCGAATTACGCGATCAAGGGAGTAAGGTGTATGCGTCCTCTGGAAGCGCAAATATCTTTTTGATTTATGCGAATTCATTGAGAGCGCAATTGCTGAGCAATCTTGATTGGGTAATTTCTGCATTCGGAGTACTGGATTGGAGCGGGAATTACGCGATCAAGGGAGTAAGGTGTATGCGTCCTCTGGAATCGCAAATATCTTTTGATTTATGCGAATTCATGAGAGCGCAATTGCTGAGCAATCTTGATTGGGTAATTTCTGCATTAGGAGTACTGGATTGGAGCGAGAATTATGCGATCAAGAGAGTAAGGTGTATGCGTCCTCTGGAAGCGCAAATATCTTTTTGATTTATGCGAATTCATTGAGAGCGCAATTGCTGAGCAATCTTGATTGGGTAATTTCTGCATTAGGAGTACTGGATTGGAGCGCGAATTATGCGATCAAGAGAGTAAGGTGTATGCGTCCTCTGGAAGCGCAAATATCTTTTTGATTTATGCGAATTCATTGAGAGCGCAATTGCTGAGCAATCTTGATTGGGTAATTTCTGCATTCGGAGTACTGGATTGGAGCGCGAATTACGCGATCAAGGGAGTAAGGTGTATGCGTCCTCTGGAAGCGCAAATATCTTTTTGATTTATGCGAATTCATTGAGAGCGCAATTGCTGAGCAATCTTGATTGGGTAATTTCTGCATTCGGAGTACTGGATTGGAGCGCGAATTACGCGATCAAGGGAGTAAGGTGTATGCGTCCTCTGGAAGCGCAAATATCTTTTTGATTTATGCGAATTCATTGAGAGCGCAATTGCTGAGCAATCTTGATTGGGTAATTTCTGCATTCGGAGTACTGGATTTGAGCGGGAATTACGCGATCAAGGGAGTAAGGTGTATGCGTCCTCTGGAATCGCAAATATCTTTTGATTTATGCGAATTCATGAGAGCGCAATTGCTGAGCAATCTTGATTGGGTAATTTCTGCATTAGGAGTACTGGATTGGAGCGCGAATTATGCGATCAAGAGAGTAAGGTGTATGCGTCCTCTGGAAGCGCAAATATCTTTTTGATTTATGCGAGTTCATTGAGAGCGCAATTGCTGAGCAATCTTGATTGGGTAATTTCTGCATTCGGAGTACTGGATTGGAGCGCGAATTACGCGATCAAGGGAGTAAGGTGTATGCGTCCTTTGGAAGCGCAAATATCTTTTTGATTTATGCGAATTCATTGAGAGCGCAATTGCTGAGTAATCTTGATTGGGTAATTTCTGCATTCGGAGTACTGGATTGGAGCGCGAATTACGCGATCAAGGGAGAAGGTGTATGCGTCCTCTGGAAGCGTAAATATCTTTTTGATTTATGCGAATTCATTGAGAGCGCAATTGCTGAGCAATCTTGATTGGGTAATTTCTGCATTAGGAGTACTGGATTGGAGCGCGAATTACGCGATCAAGGGAGTAAGGTGTATGCGTCCTCTGGAAGCGCAAATATCTTTTTGATTTATGCGAATTCATTGAGAGCGCAATTGCTGAGTAATCTTGATTGGGTAATTTCTGCATTCGGAGTACTGGATTGGAGCGGGAATTACGCGATCAAGGGAGTAAGGTGTATGCGTCCTCTGGAAGCGTAAATATCTTTTTGATTTATGCGAATTCATTGAGAGCGCAATTGCTGAGCAATCTTGATTGGGTAATTTCTGCATTAGGAGTACTGGATTGGAGCGCGAATTACGCGATCAAGGGAGTAGGTGTATACGTCCTCTGGAAGCGCAAATATCTTTTTGATTTATGCGAATTCATTGAGAACGCAATTGCTGTGAAATCTTGATTTAGTAATTTCTGCATTAATAGTATTGTATTGGAACGCGAATTACGCGATCAAGGGAGTAAGGTGTATGCGTCCTCTGGAAGCGCAAATATCTTTTGATTTATGCGAATTCATGAGAGCGCAATTGCTGTGAAATCTTGATTTAGTAATTTCTGCATTGATAGTATTGTATTGGAACGCGAATTACGCGATCAAGGGAGTAAGGTGTATGCGTCCTCTGGAAACGCAAATATCTTTTGATTTATGCGAATTCATGAGAGCGCAATTGCTGAGCAATCTTGGTTGGGTAATAGCAATTATAGAATCCATTGCTAAAACGTAGGGGAATGTTTCTGACAACTTATTGCCTGATATAAACGACCGTTTATGTACACTTTACATAGCCAACGCACTTAATTCTTTTTGAACAATAAATAAAATCAAAGGTTTATGATTGTTTTATTTAAAGCTGATTCTCAACCCTTTTGCCCTTGTAAGAGTGGGTTTACTTTGAAGAAGCTAATAAAATTATTTGCAAGCAAAAATAAAACACAACGTAGGGTTATAATTAATAAAGGTGGCAAATAAAAAAATATAATAGTGCATCAGAGAAGCCACGCAACTAAAAGCTGTATCTGGTGTGACGTAAGGAAACCATCTTCCAAGACAACTCGACTAATCATGAGCGATTAGGTCGAGCACAGGTAATTGATTTGAGTTGCACAGCTACAGAGCAATACTAATTTTGATTCTTTAAATTTTAAATAACAACAAATTAACACATTATACATAAAAGAGAAAATAGGTGTAATTCAAAAAAGACTGTTGGAGCACTCATTGGATAGGCAACAATCAGTTTTAAAGCAGCAGTTCGCAATTTTTTTAAATTATTAACAAATAATTTTTTTAATGTATGATATAGCTACACCAGATTTTTATGGTAGTCGATTTCCATCTTGAACAGGTAAACCAGATTTTTATAATTTAAAATTTACATCTTGAAAAGGTAAACCAGATTTTTAAAGCGGCTTGAGTATAGTTAGATAAGTGTTACGTTCTAGATTCACTATGAAAATATTTTTTTTGTTTCATCTGTAAATTCAACCACGAATAGCTAGACCAGATTTTTCAGACTGAATGGTTTTGGGGTGGTTTTGAGAGTTGTTAATAAAAAAAAATAGTTTTTTCTATAGCAATTAACTGTTAAAACGTGCTATTATTAACTAAAATTAGAGGGAAAAGTAGCACTTTACCATCAAGGGTAGATAAAGTAGTACCACAGTATACTTATATACAGGGTGTTCATTTGAAAACTTCCCACCCCCAATATCTCGGTGTACAAGGCTTTCTGAAAAAATCGCCGAGACACGTCAACAGTATTAGCGAGGGGGACATATTTTTACATAATAGTGACATAAATCGTTTCATCCCCCTACCCCCCAGAGCCGCCCCCTTAAAAATTTTAAATGGCAAGGGGGGTTATGTGATACCTCATTTGAAAGGTCTTCGTATTGCCTACATTTTGGCGTTTTGTTTTTTAAAATCGGTCGATTCGTTTTTGAGATTTTAAGGGAAAAGTGTTTGAGTTTATTAAAACAGAAAGGAGCTTGTAAAACGCATAGTAGGCTGTTGTCATAATGCACTATTGGATGTTTTTCTTGTCAGTACTTGTCAAAGTGTTTGGCATTAATAGTTGATAAGAAAAGATTTGCTTAGCAGGTTCCGATCGCAACTTTGCCGGTTTGTTGCTTTGCAACTTTTTCTCGCCGCACATAATAGAGGGCGTTATTAGTTTAATTCCCCGTTAGATTAATAGTTGATGTTTGTTTAAACTGCTTAATTAGTGTGGCGCGTATTGATATTTAGTAAATTTGTAAAGTTCTCTTGATAATTATTAAAAATGGGATACACTTTGGGTGAAAAAGTTGAAATTGTGTTAATTTATGGGGCTGAAAATCAATGTGCTCGACAAACCGCAGCTACGTTTAATGAACGGCATCCAGATAATTCCACGTCCCATAGGTATGTCCTAGACCTTATAGCAAAATTTACTGAGACTGGATCTGTTTCGAATAGAAAACGTACTGAACCCAGAGTTTTAAATCAGGCCACTCAAATTGAGATATTAGGACATTTTGGTATAAACCCCAGAAGTTCGCTCCGCCAAATTGCCGCCGCAACTGACATTTCATTAGGTTCAGTTCATAAAGTAGCAAAACTTCATAAATTTCATCCCTACCAAATGCAAATCTGCCATGAGCTAAATGAAGACGATTTTGACAGGAGAATTGAATTTTGCGAACAAATGACTGGCATGATTAATAATAATAATGAAATATTGAAGAATACTTGCTTCAGTGATGAATGCACATTTTATTTAAATGTATTTGTAAATAGACATAACAGTAGATATTGGAGTAACGAAAATCCACACATTTTTACAGAAGGACATACTCAGTATCCCGAAAAACTTAATGTGTGGGCAGGTATTTTAGGAGATCAAGTGATTGGACCTTTGTTCATCGAAGGAAATTTGAATGGTGCAGTCTATTTGGACATGTTGGAAAATGCTATTAATCCACTAATAACTGAAGCAGTTGAAAATCAACGTGATGCAGATGGTAATTTACTACTTGATGAGGAACAACTATACTTTCAGCAGGACGGTGCCCCTCCTCATTATGTCTTACCGGTTCGGCAGTGGTTGCAGAATACATTTCCCGGTAAATGGATAGGTCGAAGAGGAGCTATAGAGTGGCCAGCTAGGTCCCCCGACTTAACTCCCTTAGATTTTTTTCTGTGGGGCCATTTAAAATCGGTTGTTTATACGCCTCAACCGCAAAGTATAGCCGAGCTCCGTCAACGAATAATTGAAGAATGTCGATCAATTCCAAGACATGTTTTCCAAAACGTCAGGGAACACGTTGAACAACGGTTATATTGTTGTTTAGCCAACAATGGACAACATTTTGAGCAGTTATTAAGATAATAACATTCCAAATAATTTTTTACTTCCAATAATTATTTGTATTTTTAATACTGATTATAAATAAAAATGTTATCAATAAGTATACACGCTCCTTTTTGTTTTAACAAACTCAAACACTTTTCCCTTAATATCTCAAAAACGAATCGACCGATTTTAAAAAACAAAACTCCAAAATGTAGGCAATATGAATACCTTTCAAATGAGGTATCACATAACCCCCCTTGCCATTTAAAATTTTTAAGGGGGCGGCTCTGGTGGGTAGGGGGATGAAACGATTTATGTCACTATTATGTAAAAATATGTCCCCCTCGCTAATACTGTTGACGTGTCTCGGCGATTTTTTCAGAAAGCCTTGTGCACCGAGATATTGGGGGTGGGAAGTTTCCAAATGAACACCCTGTATACAGTAGCGAAAGTAAAGGTCATTTATGGTAATTACAGCACCAAGCGGCAAACAAGTTAAACTAAAATCTGACAGCTAACGGTAGTAGTGTTTCTCTGCTTTTTGAACGTTATAAGAACAATTTTCAAGTTGTTTGCCAGTGTTTTTATAAAAATGTGATTAGTGATATACCAATCTATTATGAGAGTCTCGAAAGGGAGCGCATGTTCCGCCGTAAACTGCGAAAACAACAAAGGAAAGAATCCTAACCTTAGTTGTTTTACATTTCCCAAAGATCCAAAAAGGTAATAAATTCTAATAAATATTAATACATTAAAGTTTGACTTTCTCGTCGTTCTAGATCAAAACAGTGGGTTGTAAACTGTAGACGTGAAGATTTACGTGAAAAGGAGGTACGATATTTGAATAAAAACTGCACTTTGTGTACGCTGCATTTTGAAGATTCGCAGTTTATAAATGTTAATAAATCATACTACTGGCATTATCTTTGTATTATTTAAAAACCATTATATAATGTAGCCCGTAATTTTTCTGTTTTGCTCATTAAAAATATGGTAACAACAACGAACTGGATTAGAATCTAAAACCCGCCATAATTTAAACGATAGTTTAACTTGTCGACCGCTTGGAACGCCACTAGTTATAGCTTACCAGGCGTTATATGGGCGCTTTCGCTACTGTATATATAAGTATACTGTGGTAGTACTTTAACAGCAAGGATAGATAAAGTATTTTATTTTTTTTAACCGACTTCAAAAATAGGAGGAGGTTCTCAATTCGTCTGTATATATGTTTTTTTTTTTTATGTATGTTCGGGCATAACTTTTTGGTTTATGAACCGATTTTAATGATTTTTTGGTGTTGGGTTCAGTATAGTTCCAAGGTGGTCCCATTATAATTTCATTGGTATTGGAGCTTGAACTTCGAAGATACTTCTCAAAATCTATTTTTTTAACCGACTTTTTTAGTGTTTCCGTATTTCATCTTCCGTTTCAACTAGCAATCAGAAGTACCCTTACTAAGTCTGCCCATCACTTAAAATTGTAAAATAAATAACTTTAAAAAAAAAAGAAAACCGAATTCAAATAAAAACACAAAAGTGACATAAGTTAACTAAAAAGCAAAAAATAAATGTTTTTTATGCAACAGTTTAATACTTATTTGTTGTTCCGTTTAATGTAATTAAGAAATTGTTGTTTATTATATAATTATTAATTGTTTTATAATTTTTAAGTCGGTGCCAATTATAACATAGATATAACATTAGATTCGAATTTTTATGTTTTACTTGGCACCGACTTAAAAATTATAAAACAATTAATAATTATATAATAAACAACAATTTCTTAATTACATTAAACGGAACAACAAATAAGTATTAAACTGTTGTATAAAAAACATTTATTTTTTGCTTTTTAGTTAACTTATGTCACTTTTGTGTTTTTATTTGAAGTCGGTTTACTTTTTTTTTAAAGTTATTTATTCTACATTAAATTTTCTAAATTAAACTCTATAGCAACCAAAAAGTTATTAAAGCCACCTACTCATTTTTTCGTGAAACTGTTTTTTTCCTGACACTTTTAAATTAAATTTATCATTGATTTTTCTTCATTTTTTGGTCTTCTTTAACAATTGCTATAGAAAAAAATGTTGTATTCCACACGACGATAAAATTTCATTATCTTCTCGATGCTTATTAGCGTCTCGGCTGACGCCTCGACGCTAAAATCGCTCTCGAAGACAAAGTGCAATTTTATCATCTTGTACAATAAATAACTATTTACTTCTAAAAACCCGGAAATCGGCCCATTTTTACCAAAAATTCACTGTTTCAAAAAAAATCTGGTTAGCTATACAAGACAAAGTAGCTGTTTTTATAGTGATTTTGCCAAAAAACGCTTCTTTTGGGAAGATTGGTATGAAAATGGTTCTATTTTGTCTTAATAATTGCAATTAAAAAATCTTACTACTTACTGATATTTTTAAATCTATTTTTCCAATTAAAAAAGGTACTAAAATTGATTTTGGAGTATAATTTGGTATACAGACGTAACAATTAAATAATTAAAGTAGATCCGTGAGTTTTGCAGAAAGTATACTTTCTAGTTACGTCAGTGCGACTGCGTGGAAGTGCAAAAAGCAGCTGTACTAGTTGCGCCTCAATTTTATAAATTTCGAAACTTTGACGAGGTATTATGTGTTTATAATTACCACAAAATGATACATAGTAACGCTTTTAGTTCACACATTTATTTTTATGTGTTGATAAACTTTAAGAGGTTATCTTTTGGTGTCGAGTGTTTTTACCATGAGTCACCACACTTTTTGTCAAATCAACACTGTTAACACTTTGTTGCTTTTTTAGGACGACAGTCTTTGTCACAAACGACCATGTCTTTGGGAATTTCTGCGAGATTGAAATATCCAAAGAAACATGAGCTTGTCAAATCGCACAGTCAATCTCAGATTTTGGCTAACAAGTTGCGGCAGGATGGCGTTATGGGCACAGGTATTTTAGACCGAAAGTATTCTCTTCAGTTTTTCAGTACTTTACGTTTTATTTGCAGTTGAAAATGTAATGCAGGCCGTAGATCAAGTTGCCGCACTTTTAGTCTCGAAACATATCGATCCAAACATCCCGTACAAAGATAGCATTATAAATTTATGCCAACATCTAAAGGTACGTCTTTGTGCCTTCCACTTGACTGTCTTTGATATGATATTTTTGCTAGGTATACGGAGCGTACCTTGAATTGCTCTTCGAAGATCAATTAAACCGGGCATTCATAGTATTTCGCAACAGTTCCCAGGACGATGAACGACTCGATTATTTATCTCGATTACATTTACTCGAACTCATTGAATTACGAGCCAAGGGTTGGAAAGGCACTGACGTGATGAACCAGTATTATAGAAAGAAAGCAAATCAATGTGTGCAGGTAATTTTTTTTTTACTTTTGTTAAAATGCCAATAATTTAAAATTTTTATTTCAAGAAGATCGAAGCATCGGAATCTGCAAGTAGCTTAACGGAATCCATGACATCTGTTACAACTGCTCCACCACTTCTAGCACCTGGAGAGATCATTAAGCCTTCGGGAAAGTTCTCGAAACCCACAAGAATTCCAGGAAAGAATTATTGTAAAGATGAAGTTGTTATACGTAACGCTGATTCTGGAAAAGGTCTGTCATTATTTTGTCATTTTCCTTAATATGTTACGTTATATAATATGGAATAATTATATAGTTGTCTTTGTTTCTAATAACATGTGAAAAAAATTGGGCACACGATAAATATTTAGAATGTACCTACAGTGTATATATTTCTTATAGTGATGGGAATCAAAGGTCGAAGAGTGCACATGATTGAAGAGCTCAGTGAAACAATTATATCGTTTCAAAGAGGTAAACCGTGCACCCGTTTGAATGTTGTTTGCTTACTATAACGATACTACAGTGCACTAAGTTGTCATTTTTATTTCTAAGCACCCTCATCCTCTAAGTTTAATATTTTTGCAATTTGTTTGTAATCAATTCTTAACATGGAGTGTGAATTTGTTTTTCCTCTACCTACTGCAGCAGCAGCAGCAGCAACACCAAGCTTGCCCGGTTGAAGTTTGTGCTTAAATTTTTATTCATTATTAATGAGAATTTTTAAATGACTGAATTGTTAACTTACATCATGTGACATTTATTTGTTTTTATTTGCTGATTCTTAACATCGCACCCTATTCTTCTTCCTTAGTTTAATGTAATTTACACATATGTTTATGGATTTCTATCATGCAAACAAAATGTTAGCGACAGAAATTGTAACCAATCTATTGTTCACAGTAAACCCAGGTGCAAAGGAACGTCTAGTCCAAATTACCGGTGCAAACGAGGAAAGCATCAAGTATAAATCATCCAAATTGCAAGCATTATACCGTACTACAAATTAAATTTTTTGTTTATCACAGTCACGCAAAACAGCTGATTGAAGATACAATTCGTCGAAATGCTTCACCAGTGAGAGAACATGGTATTGCAGTTGGCGGTCCACTCACAGGATCCAGTTCCAGTATAAACTCTTCCGCTTCAGAAGACAGTGCCTTGCCTCACTCAGCACGTGCTTCCCGCACTCTTATCCATAGTTTGAGCACAAATGATGCCACTATTGGCGAATTTAAATATACTGTCGTGGTAGGAGGCTGCACCATCAAAATTACAGGGGACAATCTTGATTTAGTTAGAGTAAGTAAAACAATTTGTGTAATAGTGTTTAACATAATTAATACGTTCACTGTCCCGCGATTTATGCATGGGTTACAGACGCGATCACTCACGACCCATATGTGGGTCGCATGAAGCATTTATACACTTTCAAGTGTAAAACATTCTCATTGACTTGGGGTTGTTATTCATATGGTTTGTAAGACCACAATGGAGAGTCATACAACCCATATTTGGGGCTTTAAAATCTTACAGAAAATTCACATAGATGTCAGGATTATCCACATTGTTCACTATGGTCGACAGTGAACGTATTGAATTTTGAATCATCAGTATTATCAGTATCTATTTTATTGTTTTTACTGCATTACTTATTGTGTTTTATTTATTATATTTTTCAGACTAGCAAGTTAGTATTGGATGAATATTTCTCTGGTGAGCCCCTCCAAGATGTGGGGCAGTTTTACAGCTTTGACAGTCTACCGCAACCGATTGTGACGCATGATTTGGCGGGATCGCCGCTCTCACCTCCAGAGTCATTACCGTCACCCGGTCTTGCGAATGGACAAGCGGATGATTCTGGTCCAGGTAGATTTGAACTTGCTACTCGGTATTTTTGTAGTCTTAAATTAGCTGTAGTATATCAGCACTTGTGTTCATTTCCCTCTTAAACTCTTTTATTGTTTTTATTTACTTTCCTCGTTATATGGAATATAGCTATAGGAGGATTGTAATCGTCATGTATGATTTGGAGTAAATCATTCACTAAATCATAAAATCGATTTTAGAATTCAACAAATAAAATAGTATTGTTTGCAGTTAGAAAATAATAAAAATACGAAGATTTAAACATTTTTATATTTTTATAAATTTGAGAAATATTCAAAATTTAAGACATATTAAAAAATTTTAGGCATTAAAATTTTCTTAAAATATTTAATTTATATTCAAAATTTTCAAGGTTTTTTCTTTTTTAATTTTTTTTTCAAAATTATTAATAATTCCAGAAAATTTTCTAATTTCTAAATAACCTACATTTCATAATTTTCAAAAAATTTGTCAATTTTCAATATATTTCAAAATTTACAAAATATTAGGATTTCAAAGTATTTTAAAAAACTTCAGAAAAGGCGAGGAAGGTCCCGTGGCGGTTGCGGGTCTGCTTTTTTTTTAGTACAGGGTGTGCGAGATAAGGGGTTCATGCATGGGGATCTCGTAAACGTTAAGAGATATATAGATCATAATTTGGGAAGATAAACTGATCAACCGTAAATGAAAACAAATGCAGCCTTTTGTTTTTTTGTTGATTTTTAGCCTACTACAAAAAAACAGTTTCTCACAGCCTACTATGACAAAACAGTTTTTCGCTTATAACTCTGTTATTTGTGGAACTAAACCTATCGAAAAAATAGCTGTATCTAGCAGGGACGTGTACAGTAACCAAAACGAAGACCGAGATTAAAAATTCCTTGAACCTTAACCGAAAACCGAAACGATAATTATTGTAAGAATATACCGGTATTCGTTTCGACAAAAGGACCGACATTAGTATTTACTATGTAATAGCTGCATTCCGCATGTTTAGCCTTTTTGGTTACCCTTAAGGTTGTAGCCAAAACAATAATTAGAGTTATTGTTTCCCAAACGCCAATGCAAAATTTCTGCTGGTATGACGTCATCGTATAACATGAAATGAATACTTTACCAGCAGGATACATTATTTTTTTTTACCGACAAGTACTTAATTTTTGTGTTATTGGCAGCTAGTGTGCCTGCGGTGCTGCCATTATCCTCAAAGATTTCAGACATCAGAAGCAGTAGCATGTCATCATTTACACAACAACAAACAATAATAATAATTTATGTACCTCGATTTCAAAAAGTAGTCAAATTAAAATTTTAAAATTGTAACCCGCACGAGATTCGAAGACTCAACCAACCTATGCCTTACAAAGCTGTACACGCATTTTAGCACCGAGACACGGCGTCTGTTGATAACAAACGTTAAAAAATGAAACACATACATAAATGGCAAGTCATCCGCCAGCCAAATTTAGTTTGGCGATAATGTTGCCAGCCGGCACTGGTCGGTTAGTGACCGCGATATGTCATAGGGAGATAGTTAATTAACCATTTCATGACGAGCCCTGGCATGGTCTCGGTCACAGTAATTTACTTTTCATGACTTCTTTTAAGTTTTTTTTTTATATTTTGAAAACATTCATTCATTTCATGATCTGTCTGGGTATTTCGTGAAAAGACAGGTTTCACCAAAAGACTGTACGGCGGTCTGCTCTATGAAAAGAACCAAAATCCGTAGCTTCTTTATTTTTGATTTAACTCCCAATTTGTCAAAAAAAAATTTTTTTTGTTGCCATCTTTTCGTGACATCAATATTTTTTTTTGCATGGCATAATTTTTTCCACATAATCTTGCCGAGAATTTTCTTTGTTTTTTATAAAGAAAAGCCAAAAAGTACCGTTAACCGTAGCCGAAATTTTTAATAGCAGTAAACTATAACCGAAACTGAAATTTTTAGTAGCAGTAAACCGGATCCGAAAATGTAACCGAAATTTAAAAAATTTATAGTGTAAGCAAAAACCGAAACGTTATTTTTTTTCAGTTCACATCCCTGCTATACACTGGTGACATACCCGCCTTTGACACATATTAGCATAGAGCGAAAGTTGATGTCAACATCTTGAAAATTTAACTTATAAAAATTTTAATTTCAGATTTGAAATCTGTATAAAAAAGTGTCTTAATAAAAAACTGCTTTGCGCTATCTTTGATAATGGCCAAATTATACACAAAAAACGAAAACTGAAAATTTTAGTTTTTCCAGTTTGTGCTGAAAATTAAGCAAAACTTCGAGGGTTTGAATGTGGATCATAGTAGTACGTGAGATGCTGAATAATTCTTTTCATTTAAGTGAATCTCTATCTTGTACCGTTTACGAGATCCGTGGCGATTTATAGTTTCCTAACATAGAATAATTTGTTCACATTAATTTTATTTCTTTTTTAACTGTCAGTTTTTGTTGTATAGCACCACTTCGAAGACCTCATTTGGCTATTGAGGATATAATGAAGGGTAAGACCTCTCCAGACCCAACAACTGAAAAGATGGTAAATCATACATATTCCATTGAATATCTTGCTCGACTGGCTATGTCTCCGTTATGTCTAGTGCATCCAGATGATTGGGAACGTATATCTACCGATTACCCCAATCTTGTTCGCAAGGTAAATTTTGAATGTTTTGTAATCGTGTTTCAGCAGTTTATAACGAGGTATTCCAGTATATTACTTATTGAAAATACAGATTTTGGATAGTAGAAAAATTTCAGAACAATGTGAATGTTTTTGTGAATGTACCGGAACTATAACCGAAACTCTTAACGGGTCACTCAAAATTTCTCGTTTAGAAACATTTGAAATTCGTTCCAGCATTGAAAAATGCAGAAAAAAAAAAGTAGCTTTTCAATAATGTAGCTAAATTTGAGAGGTTAAGGTTACCAAAAACATTATTTTTTTAATTTTATTTTTTTTAATGGAACAATATCTGATTGTTATGTTCTTTAAAAAGAATGTATGTGTATATTAATTTCTCAAATATAATTTGTTTAAGTTATAATAAATAACGGTGAAAATGGGGTGAGCAATGTTTTGTTTCCATCCGATGTATAATACAGGGTGTCCAACATAAGGGCCCCATGCATGGGGAAAGCGTAAACGGCAAGGACAGAAATTCTGTTAAATGAGAAGAATTATTCAGCATCTGAAGTACTACTATGATCCACATTCTAATCCTAGAATTTTTGGCCTAATGTTCAGTACAGACTGAGTTTTCGCTTTTTGTGTGTAATTTGGTTATCAGCGATACCGCAAAGCGGTTTTGACATTATTAAGACACTTTTTACACAGATTTCGAATCTGAAATTAAATTTTTATAGGTCGCTTAATTTTCAAGATATTGACCCTCCATTTCCTTATTGGATAGAGCTCGTTTTCTGCTTTTCTCTGATACAAGATTTTTCACAAATAACGGAGTTATAGGCTAAATATTCTAAAGAAAAGGGGAAAAAGATCATTCTTTGATGCATATTGAACAAAGCACTTCACCTGGACTTTCCCACAATTTAAAGATTGTTACTTACTGTATTTACGCAAGTTTATTTGTATATACAGGGTAAGTCTTTTAAGTGTCGCCCCAACATAATTTTCTAAACTATTGGTAATGTCAAATTTTTTCACATTACTTTGTTATTTAAATGGGATAGCCTGTAGATTACTGTATTTTAAGCAAGAAATTTGATATTTCAACAGTATAGGAAATAATAATGGTGTGATACTTAAATGAATCACCTTGTATACTTATACCGTACAACTTACAATGGTGGTTAAGGTAACATTGGCAAGCGAGCGCAAAGCACATTAATAAACAGGGAAATGCCTGGGGCATTAGTCACCTGTGGCATTATACATGGCCAAGTTACAACTGAAATTTATTTTGAAAAAATAAGTGAATTACCAGGGATGATACAGCAAATTCATCAGCTAAGAATTGGTCGAGAGGAGGGAAATTAACCCACCTAAATATTGCCCCACCTAAAATTACGTTGTCATTCTTATTCTACTATCACTCATGAGCAATTTGGCTTAATTAGAAATGTATTATTATCCCCAGTGTATTAAATAAAGGGGTATAAATTTTTGATTGTTAAAAATTCATAGAAGCCACCTCAAGGAAATTAGCGAACTGGGACCTAATAGTATCTTATTCCTAGCTCTATGTGACCCTACAGAATTAAAAACAAATGCGTAGCTAGTTTTTGAGCGCTATTTTTTTGAAAATATAATTCTTAAAATTTTTCTACATCACTGTTACAGTAGTTCCAAAAATGCTCATTGTTTGTAACATTGGCCTTAGAGCATTTACAATATCAAATTTCATTCTGATTTAACGAATCCCTTCTAAGTAAATAGGTGTTAAAATCACAATTTGAAAAAAAATGTTTATGGAACTAATAAATACCCACTAAAAAATCAAGCTTCCAATAAGTTGAACATCATCTGCGAACCTGAATTTGCTTACCTGCATTGAAAAGTCCAATGTACAAACGAATTTGGGCATTATATAATGGACGTGTAAATATGTGGCTTCTAGTAGCGAAGGCCCCTCACCACTAAATGTTAAAACAGGTGGAAAAAATCCGGGTTTAATATACAGAATATTAAATTAATTTTTAAATTATCTCAGGATGGTAAAAAACTGAAAACCAAAAATAACTGCAACCAGTGGCGCAATTTTATTGTATAATTTTTATGGAGCTGACTGTGTCGTTTGATAGTTGCCGACAATTAAAAAATTTTTGCAGTGCGGTACGTTTGAAATTTTGAATAGAAAACAGGATAGTCACATGTCTCATAACATGCACACATGCATACATGCGTGTTTTTCTAGAATCTATCGCACATGTTTTACATATTCTAAATATTTTACATGCATAATATGTAGAAAAAGGTAGATATACCAGTTTTATTTAACATACCTGTTCTACACAGTTTTCTACGTGTAATGCAGAAAATAATATTTTACGTGTAAAGTTACAACCCAGACTTTACATATCTCGTTCTCTCTCTCTGCCTATTCTGAAGCCTGTGAGAGTCCCATATGTTGACCGAAGTATACAAGTCTTTCAGCTAAAACGAGACCCTTTCTTCACTACTGTCTCTCTTTGTAGTCAGCAGTTGAATAAATAAAGATTGTCAAAAAGTTTATACTGTTCATTTTATATGAAAGCTTCAGTAGCATGTAGTATGTTCTTATAGTATTGCTATTATGCAGCTATGCTCTCGGTAGAGTGGTATAAGTAGTGGGATGTTATTGTAGTCGGTGTTTGGGCGTAAGACGTTAATAATAGGATACTTTTGAACATACGACAAGTAACAATATCTAAAGTATAGGAAAGTCCAGGCGAAGTGCTTCGCACATTTTTATTGCTTATAATCGTTATACTTACAGTTAACAGTACTATGTAAAGGTAAAATACAACTGCTTAAGCATTTGAACCATGCTATCTGCTTTACTTACTGTAAGAGCGAGCGGGTTCAGCAGTTTCGTATCTTGACTGTGATAATGTACTGTATGTTCAGTATGTACTGAAAACTGAATAAAATATTTTAGGATTTTAATGTGGTAGAAGCAGTAGTTGAGATGCTGAATAATTCTACTTGTTTAACCGAAACTATATCTCGTAACCGTGCCAACCTGTATGTTGCGGTATCTGGTTGCAGCTACCACCGTTCCCTGCTTCCTTTGCGTCATTGTTCGTTAACTGCCAAACTCCTTACTGTAGATTTACGCTTCCCATTACCCACAGGAATTTTTTTATCAAGTTTTTTTTCAAACAAATAGTATAGCGGTGCAGCCAAAATGGCAAAAAGCCTTTAAATAATGGGTATTTATTATTGAAGATGGTTTTTAATTTGCATGTTTTTAATAAAAATTTAAATATTAATCGATAGTTCCGATTTGATCTGTACTAAAAAAAAAAGTTTTGTAACGATTTTTCCAATAACACATAATGTATATAATATTTTGTTTTTAAAGGAGGTGGAATTCTTTGACGCCAAACAATACTTATCAGATCGTTCCGGTGATCAATGTCAAACCATTTTGAGCGCCGATGAGGTAGAATCAGAAGAGGTGTGACACAGAAACATTAAATAATTTTGCAGAGGTTAACAATCGTTAATTTTTTTATCTCTAAAATAAAACACTGCTGCTAAATAAGAAGTTATACAAATCATTATTTGTACTTGATTTGTGTAAGTTTTCTCGAATTTATTGTTAAATTTGTAATGTGGTCATTGGTTTACCTTTGGAAACAGATTTGTAGAAAAGTCCTTGTATTTTTTTATTTTCTCGTTTAATGTTTAGAATAGACTGTTTTTTATTGCCAAAATGTATATATTATATACAATAATTAGTCTCGTATTTCTAAAAAAAAATACAAAATGACATGGACAGTTAAATAATCTTATAATATTTGGTTTCTAATATTTAGTTTAAAAAATATTTGAATTTATTTATTATAAAATAATTTTCACCTGTGGTTCCAAGTTTATTAAAACTTTAGTAACATAGTGCTAATGATAAAAGAAAAAAAAACTGAAGGAACAAAAAAATAATTGCTCGTGATGATTATTTTGCAATTTCTTCATTTTCAGTTACATTATTCGTTTTATGGAGTGGCTACAGGTTGTTTGTCTTTTAGTATAGTGCCTAACCGTATAATACTTTTGTATTTTTTAATGTGATTAACTTAGTGAGGTCATATATATTTATTATACTCATTTTCGTACATCTATCCTAGAATCTCAGTTTTTGTTTTTTAGTCGTTTAATTTTCTTAAAAGACTTGTTTTTCACTTTAGAATATGTATTGTTTGTTAACGCTATTTATTATTTGTTTAAATTTGTTTTACACTGTTGGCAAATTGAAAGATGCAACTTTCATATAACGTAAGTAGATCATAAAGAAACAACTGAAAACTAACCCAGTATTGCTCTTGAAATTTAGCCACAGTTTTGTTTGCGTTTTTTTTAGTCTAAGCTTTTTGCAACTATGTTCGTTTGTTTAGGTTAGTGATGCAACCGCAAAAAATGCTGCAATAAAATAATGAGGTTGCAATTTAAATAATGCTGTGAGTACGCTCTCTAGTTTAGTTGCTTTCTTTTTAGTCATTATAACAGTTAGGGGTGATGTTAATTATTGCTAAAAATATTTAGTGGTATATTTTGTATTTGTGAAGCATTTTGAGCTCACAATTATTTTAGGACTATTGCACAAATTCAGCAATAACTATAGCCCCTATTTGTGTATCTTTTATAATGATACCTACTGATTTGTTATACGTTTGACAATTTAATACAGAATTAAAATAATAAGTGGATTTTTTATTAGAATTAGAATTTTCCTTTTCTTTACCTGTCATTCCTCATTTTTCTATGTGCAAGAATTTATTGTTTATTAATTCTAACACTCTTCGATATTACGAAGTTCAGTTTTGCAGTGTGAGTAACGTAATGTTTAGTTACAAAAGTAACAGTTTCGGGTGTTCTTTAATCCCAAGGAACCTTTTTCCCAAAAATATAAAACCATTTTTTTTCTCATACTTTGTATCTTTCACCTTCTTCAGGGCATCTATAGCGAACTTGAAAACGACACTGTGTTCCAGCAAGTGTACAGAAAATTTCGTTGTGTACTGATACCTTTCATGGAGATGGTTGATACCGGATACACGGAAAATACTACCTACAGCCGACACATCAATGAATTCCAAATTGTTGCTGAAGCTTTTGAAATATTTGTCCAATATGTCTATGCTGAAAAATACCGTAAGGTCGTATTTGCTTCTTCAGCGGAACAACAATTAAGCAACATTAATTTCAACAGACACTTTACTCTTCCGAAGTACTGCTGAGTACCTGCATGCCATTCAACACTTCAGAATGCAAATACAAAGCGGATACAAAACTAGACGACTTTCCAGATCTTCCCAATAATATACCACAAGTGGTATGTTCCGTTGTTACAGAAGCAAATGGAAGCTCGGTAACTGTTACACTATTATACTAAGTTTGCCCACAAAACAATCCATACAACATGTGTTACTTACTATAAGTACTTCATGTACTGATATCTTACTCGATCCGATTTGAAGTCAGATGGGATATATTTAATAATAATTATTATCAGTATATTTAGCCAAATCCTAATAAGTTCGGATCACATCAGATAAGTAAGTTAGGTTCGGATACAAATTAAATTTTATCAGAGATCTGAAATTATTAAAAATCTGAAAGTATCCTAACTCCGAAGTTTATTTGAGATCTGTAACTAATCTGACATCCAAAAGTTATCCACGATCCTAAAGTGTTTTAAATCCAAAATTAGTTTGAGATCTGTACTTATCCAAGATCTAAAAGTTACCTGAGATCCAAAAGTATTTTGAGATCTAAAAGTTATCTGAGTTCCAAAAATTATTCAAGATTTAAAAGTATTTTAAATCCAAACTTTATTTGAGATCTGTAACTTATCCGAGATCCTACAGTATTTTAAATTCAAAATTTATTTGAGATCGTAACTTATCCGAGAACTAAAAGTTATTTAAAATCCAAAAGTACGTTAAATTCAAAATTTGATATCTGTAACTTATCCAAGATCCAAAAGTTATTTGTAATCAGAAAGTATTTTCATTTCAAACTTTATTTGAGATCTATAACTTATCTGAGATCCGAAAGTTATTTGTAATCTGAAAGTATTTTAAATCCAAACTTTATTTAAGATCTGTAACGTATCCAAGATCCATAAATATTTTAAATCCACAATTTATTTGAAATCTGCAACATATCCGAGATCCAAAAATTATTTGAAATCCGAAAGAAAGTATTTTAAATCAAAAATAATTTGAGATCCATAACTTATTCAAGATCCTAAAGTATTTTAAATTCAAAATTCATTTAAGATCCGTAACTTTTTTGAGATTCAAAAGTTATCCAAGTTCCAAAAGTCATCCTAGATCCGATAAAGTTTTAAATCCAAAATTTATTTGAAATCTGTAACTTGGTCAAGATCCAATAGTTATCCGAGTTCCAAAAGTTGTCTAAGATCCAAAAGTTATTCAATATCTGTAAATATCCTAAATCCAAAGTTTATTTTAGACCTGGAACTTATCTGAGACTCGAAATTCATCCAAGATTCTGAGTTCATCTGACGGATTAACAGTATATTCCATCTGACGGATTAACAGTATATTCAAAGTCTCCTAAGTGCAGAATTTTACCGAAATATTGTTAAAACTATTAAATATCAAAATTATAGCATTACAATTGATTAATTAATTTTTCTGTATTCACCGCATTTTCTGATTACCGGCGAGACAGTGTTTAAACAGCAATAACTTCATTCCAGCGGTTTAGGGTAATGAAGACATAACAAACAATTTCGAGTTTTAGACACGCGATTTGATTCCTGTTCTGGGGACATCTGATTGTTTTTTTCCCGGTTTCGGGTTTAATGAAAAATCACGAGTTTCCCGACAACGAATTTTTTTTATATTGTGAACAAATTAGTTCCAGTTGCATTAAACTGAATGTATAACAGAATTAATTTCTTTGACATATTTTTAATTCGGAATTTATTTGATGTTAAATCAATAATTTATACATTTTTGTCTTATGTATTTATTTTGTTGCAATAAATAAAGTTAATTGGCTAAAAGTGTTTGAATTTATTGGTTTGTATAAAGAATAAACTCAATTTCAAATGTGCCTTTAACATATTTTTAACTCCAAAATAATTTCACATATGTAAAATATAAATATTTTTATGTTAAGGGAATTTTTATTACGAATTAAATTCTTAGGCAAATTTTGGTGTATATTTATCGTTTACCCAACGAGAAAATAAAATTTAAATATATATTTGACATATTTGTATATCTGCATAAATAAATGAGTTTATTATTATATTTTTAATTTCGAACTAGTAATGCAAACGTTTGAATTTCTTCCGATATTTGGCAACATTGGGATGTGATTAAGATGCGCGGTCGTCAACTGTGCATCTCTGGCGGTCATAATAGCGAATCAAAAATAGCGCTGAGCAACAATAACGTCATTCAAAAATAGCGCCGTTAAATATGTTGCCGACCAATCATGTCGACATAAAAATCAGCACCGGTAAAAATGGTAACAGCAAAATGTGCCGGTACATAATGTCAAAACCAAAAGCAGCAAAATCAAAAATGTCGTCGGCCAAAAAGTGATACTGAAAATGTTTTTGCAGAAAATAGGGTTGATACGAGAAATGTTAAGAAACGGTTACAGAAAACAAATCAGTGTAATACAGATGGACAGTCTCTCAGTTCAGAATCAGACAGTATTATTATGCCTATTAAGACGCTATTGATGGGGTAGGAAACACGTGCGGGGTACAATAAGCGAATGAGCTTTAGTACAGTGGGATTCTGCACCACACCCGACGGCTAATAATAATAATAACAAAAAAGCAAAAGCTGGAAATTGTTAATAAAATAAAATTATATAACTTGCTTAATTTTTAGTCATGTTTGTATTTCTTTACATAATATATATTTTTTTAAAACTCCTTAATAGGGATGTAGCGAGCAGTACTTTTTAAAAATGCTGGATAACAGATATTCGGTATCCGGTTGCTCAGCCGGATACCGGATTATCCGGCATAGTTTTTACTTTCCAAGTTGTTTCAGTTTGAATGCAGTAAAATTTAGGTTTTATTGACAGAGCATAATATATACTTAGAGAGTATGCAATGCACGAACACTATTGTCTTATTCTGTACCGTTTTAGACAGAGAGCACCGAGACAAGGAAACTACTAAATGTACTATTTCAAGGATGTCCTGATTCGCTCTAATATTGTTTTTTGTTAACAATTAAGATTGGAAATTTGTCAACAAAATTGATTGTAATTACAAGAATTAATAATTTTCAACAATAATTTGTTAAAAGTAAAACGTGTTCTGTCCTGATAGATCCGACACCATCAAGAAATCAACTGACATAACCCAACATATATGGTTTTTATCGACATTTAAATAAAATATTGACGTTCGAGTGATTTTTATAGGTTCCTTGTCTCGGATCTCTCTGTAACATGTACTGCAAAATTGAGACCTGCATATCATAGCAACAAGCGGTTCATGCATCCTCCTTATGTTATACAGAGTGACTAGGAAAACCCCGGCCACTTTTCTTGCGGCGGTCAAGAAATGGCGCTTTAGTAAAGAAAAATTAAATTAAAATACTGGCAACAACGCAGAGACCAAAACGTTTTAGTTATTAAATACGCCCCATATTAAATCAAAACAACTAAAACGTCTTGGATTCTGCATTGTTGTCAGTATTTTAATTTAATTTTTCTTTACTAAAGCGCCATCTCTTGACCACTCTGTATATTACTTCGTGGTTTTAATAAATAATACTTATTTTTAACTCTCATAAATGCTGATCTCAATAATATAAATTTAGTAATTTTATGCAGATCTGTAAAATACTGGACTTATGGGGTTTCTGCTCATCAAATTGCATGCATAATCTCTTTTACTTGAAGAAAAATCTCCGGCCGGATATTTCATACTATCCAGCCAAACCGAATATTCGTTGCATCCCTACTCCTTAATGCATTCAATTGCATTTGTAAGTAAAACTATCCATACATATATAAAAACACAAAGGGTTTTTTTCTCCCCTTCCTCCAGCGGCTACCGCTTCACCAATTTGGACCATTTTTTTTTTAAATGAAAGGTTTCTATCCACAGATGGAACATGAAACATTTTTATTCTACGTCGATTTTTTAATAATAATTATTTTAATTTATAATATATATGACGGTCGGCTAGACGCGCGTCACTTGGGGCGTCCTCTACAGTAACGTCGCGTGTCATTATTTGAACTAATGCATCGCGTGACTTGACATTTCGCCGGTTTTGTCGACGCTGTCTGTCAGTACATTGTGTGCTGGGGTAACACTAGTTTGTTTTAACTATGCAATTGGTAATCGGTTATTGGATTAGATATAAGTTTTTCTAAAATTTGTACATCTGTTACTTACCTTGCCTATTTATGGAGATAATCGGGATATATAATTTTCAATAGGAATATAATTTATAGTAGTCAATATAATTTAAAAAAATATAACAGAAAGATTTTTTTAATTCTACAGTAATATTTACTTTCAGTATTATAATTATGGCACACAGTCATAAACATTCTATTAAAGAAAATTAGCTCAATATATTATCGTAATAGCTCTCTCTAAGAGTAAAAACAACACCATATTACATGAAATATGATAAAATAGAAACTAATCTACACTACTTATAAAACGCTAATAAACAAAAATAAAATAAAAAACATTCGTAAAATTTTACAAAAACTCCACTAATATTGTAATATTAACAGTATATTTTTGTACCAAACATTAGTCATCTCATTTTAACGATAACATCTTAAGTATTGCTACGTATCACACAATCAGGAAACTTAAGTAGAATATTATAAAAAACACAAAGCAAAAAGGTCTTTATGTATTTATGTACACATTCTCTTGTTCCCACCGGTATAATCCATAATAAAAAAGCTATTATTTGCTAGAAAATAATTGTAGAGGAGTTGCAGGCGATATATAATTATCATAAGCGAACGAAGAGACAAAGTAATAAAGCAGAGGTCAAGATTCATACAATAATCTTTGATAGTGTGGAAAGACTTCCCAAGTAGGAATGTGCAATCCAAATTCTAGAGCTACCAATACAGCAAATTCAGAATCGAATAATTCTTTACGATTTAATCTAAATACATTTTCAATTCTTTCAATGAGCGCCTTAAGGGCATCTCCCTTAATGTCATTTAGTTTGGCAGAAAGGAGCAAACTTGCAGCAGCACAAAGTTTGCGGTTTTGTTTATTGATCAGTCCACGCAGAATAAGTTTTTCAAAGTATACATATGCTTGGGCCACTGTAACCAGTTCGATGCCGCTTTCGGCTTTTGCTATTTTACGCATTTCTTTTTTTATGCTAAAAAATAAAAAATTGTAATTTAAAAATTATTCTTGAAAGCTTTTGGGTTGAATTTTTCTTACCTTCTTAGTTTACTTAACGTTAGCTGTATATGAGGAAATCTATCCTTAAATTTATCGTTGATTTCCTTTTTCAAATCGGATGGTCTCACATAATCGATCACCGACGTCATGTAAGAACTGAACGTCAATAATGTTCTGTGTTTGCCTGCAATTAGTTCAGGATCATCTAACAAGTTGGGAGTGTACACGAGCACAGACGACGACATATCTTCTTTTGTATCAGGTGGGGGCGAGGTTGTCATTACATGAGCGGTGCCTCTTTGTGCTCCTTGGTCGTATGAAAAACACCTGAAATGATGATTGAAAATTATATCGGAAATATATTTGTTTTGGATTTTAATTTTCTACACATGCAGTTTTCAGTAATTATAGAAGTGAAAAACAAATGCTAAAATTAACATGAGAAACCAGAATTCATGTTTTTGAAGAGATTAAAATTGTGGGTCTCCTTGTGATAAATATACAAGGTGTACTAAATTCTCTCGGCACTATCGTCTTTTATTAGAGCTACAAATTTAGGTAAATTAGGAAAGGAGTATAAAAAATCTTTTTATGCTGATTAAAAACCATATATAAAAAAACAATTGAACATTGCTTTTTCGAGTTATACCATAAAAGCAGTTTATTTAAACGAAACACTCTGTATTTTTTTAAATATTCCGAGCGAAAATTAAATTCTGAATAAAAAACATTTACTGCTATAATAACGTAAAGTGATTAAAAAAAACTTGTTCCTAATTATTTATGTCGTTTCCCATAAAAGTACTTCATCAATAACTTTTTTATTAACAACATAACGTTAATATTGCATTACAACTTTTTTATTCGGAACTTAATTTTCTTCCGGAATATGCAAAAATTCAAGTTTAAACAAACTATTTTGTGGAGTATCTCGTGAAGGGGGCGCTCAATTGTTTTTTTGTAAATGACATCTTAATCAGCATAAAAAGTTACACTTCTTTCCTAATTTAACCAAATCTATAGCTCTAATAATAAGAAAATTAACAATAGTGCCCGGTTAATTTGACACACCCTGTATGTTGGTACATTAAAGATCCCAATTGTGTAGGCAAAATTTCCAGCTGCTAGTGGTGGACCTTGTAGATTTGGTGATAAGACTTGGTAACGTAAATACGCTTACTATAAATAAATGTACAGGGTGATTGATTTTACAGAGCCAAACACATACAGGATGAATCATTTATGTGTTATCCCACTATTATTTCCTAAACTATTTAGAATATCAAATTTTCTTCTTAATAAGTTGTTGATAATTAACTGCTGCGTAACCTTAAATGATTATCAATTATGCTGGGTGTTTAGTAGTACAACATAATACTTTGTTATTTTAAATAGAACACCCTGTATTTTTTAACACGATCAAATGTAGAATTATATTCTCTTTCAATTTGATATAGGGTTTTGATAGGGATGCAACGGGTACTACTTTTTAAAAAGGCCTAATACTGGGCACTCGACCCCAGGGGATTTTTCTGAAAACCTTCAATAAGCAGCACTCGCTTAAGTTATTAGTTAATGGAGAATCCCATGAAGTCTGAAATCTGAATTAAAGTATATTGTGCCGAAATTTTGTACATATTTGACATAATCTATAAATTCTGTCCTCAGCCATCTTTTACCTCATATTCAACCATGTACAAATAAAAATTTGTTGACATTAAAGTGAAAGCAAAAATACAGGTCTCTCTGCCTTGTACGTCACTAAGCAATAGGCGATTTACGTTTCCTGATATGGTCGCAAGGCCTGCAAATCATTGTTTATTTTGCTATGTAACGACAGTCAATGTTTGTTTATTGCTATGCAACGACAGTCAAAAAGGGTATAAAAACGCCGCATTTTTGACGGAGAGTTTAGTTCGTTTTCAGAATCTAAACAGAGTTTAACCTCCAAATACAGTCCAAAAACGAAAACTATTAACTGCTGCCGTATTAGATTTTCAGGATCAAAAAACAGTTCAAAAACTAAAACTATTAAAAATAACTGCTGCTGGATCACATAGACTACGTCCTACTGCTGCCAACTCCTTCCAAAGCTGTGAAATAAATAACCTGGCTCCTCTACCAATCCCACAGCACACCCCACACCTTACCAGAGCACCGCAGCCCCAGATGAAAGCCGCCGGACCTGCCTGATGCTCCCTGGTCATACGACCTAGAAAGCCGCTGCTGCTTAACCAGTTTTGAAGTGTATGTGCGTTGATCCCTTAAAGGACGTGTTTCGTCTGTGCGTATTAACTAGCTACTTTGTGGTTTATTAATTGTACCTTTGATTATATACCTTTATAGATACGCAACCAATGTAATTCGTTTACGCTTAAGTTGAAGACGACTACACTAAGGGGCGCTGTGCGCCATGCGTCTAGTTTATACTAAGTTCTACGTCGCATACCTGCTACCGTTGGAAACGTACGTCATTTAGCATTCTTTGGGTAGGTACTTTAAACTCGACCTACAGTCAACAAAGCATAGAAACACATGTGTTAACACTTAAAATCAGGGCGGCGATGACAATTCTAGAAATGGGTAATTGTACATCTTTAGGTTTTAGTTTTATTTGTAAACTCCTGAAGATAACCGAGATTGTTGAAACTCGAGTCGAGTAAATAAAAACCAACAAATTGTGAAACAATTACCAAGTGTTTTATTTTATTAATAAACTAGTAATTTTTAATAGTTAAATATATATCTTCAGTTCGTTTAGAGCAATCTTTTCGTGCAATAGTAATTTTTAACATGTTTGTGTATCAACTTTTTAATTTTTTTAATTAACATGGGTATACATGGGAATAAATGTTCTTATCATGGATGCGAAAACTGCCAGCGTATCCATCCGAGCATAAAAATGTTTTCGTTTCCAGTGAAAAATGAAGAAAGATGTGAGCAGTGGGTATTAAACGCAGGTATGTGTTACCATTTGATTAATGGTATAATTATATTTGACGAATAAAAAATTCTTAAAACTAAATTTACTTCCCAAAAACTAATTATTAAACGAATTTTCCTCAATTAATCCACTTTTTTGGGAATTTTAAAGTAAAACTTACGCCACCGTCCTGCAGTTAAAAAATTGACTAGATATACTCGTAAAAATGAATTAAAATTGCAGGTAATTCATCGCTAGTGGGATTATCGCCGGAAAAGTTAAAAAATAAAACCATCTGTGTTCAACATTTTTCCGAAAAAAGTTTTATAAACGCAAATAAACACAGATTAGTTCATGACGCTGTTCCTTTGATATGTGCATCATCAACTGATATTTGAAGCCCGGCAGTCATCAATTGTCATGCGTCAACTTCATATTTACAGTTAGATTTAGAAACTACAGCCACCAATCAACCAACGGTCTTAGATGACCAAAATTGGCTTCCGGTTGCAAAGCAGGGAAGAACATATTCTCCTACAACTATGTGGATGCTCACTTCCAAACTCGAAAACACTAAACTTTCGGAGCTAATAAAAAACCAGGAACAAATCAATTTTGCAATACGTTCGTTCGCCCACTAAAATTAAGCCGCCCCCTAAAAAACAAAATCGAAAGCGGAGACGTGTTATTAAAAAAAATGCCTCAACATCTAGAGAATACAAGTTAATGGAAATTATAAAAAAACAAAGAAAAAACCTAAAATCAAAAAATGTTATAATACATAGGTTACGTAAAAATTTATCAACTGCGACAACAAAAAGCCCTCTATTTTTTCAGGATCATAAGAAGTGGAGCAAAGATACAAAAGAGGCTGCAATAGCTTTGTACTATACTTCACCTACAGCGTATAAAAATTTGAAACGCCAAAATGTAATTTTACCGGGTGTACGAACTATTCAACATTGGCTGAAAACAATTGATATATATCTGGGTTTTTCAGATATTATTTTTAATATTTTAAAACAAAAAACGATCGGTATGCCTTCCCTGTCAAAAAATTGTGTGCTTTTACTTGATGAAATGTCAATAAAAAAAGGTCTAGAGTACAATAAAAGTAAAGATATTATTAATTAAAGAGAGACTTGTATCATACCCTTTAAATTAGCAGACTGTCGGTTAGAAGGTATGAATTTTGGCAATTGAGGGTAACATGTAAATAAATAAAATAATTGTATACACGGCCCGGTAATAGGTACCCGGTCACACCGGGTATCAACAAAATTTGGCTGGGTAAGCCAGGTACCTGTTGCATACCTAGTTTAGAATACCAAATTTTAAAATTTCTATGGTTTTCCTGTTTTTTTTTTGATATGTTTTTTATAAATTGCAAATTAAAAAAAGTTGTCCTATGAAACAAAATAAAAACTCTTGTCGATCCTACCTAGGAGAACATATGCGGTATTTCATAACATTTAAAATGACATCTTTCAAATCAATTCGTAACATATTTTGATGTGTCAAAATTTATTATAATATAATAATTTTGCAATATTAGTTCACAAATGTCAATATTTTTTTTAAAAGTCCAATAACTCGAAAATCACTAATTTTAATATGGTAGTACCTCAACATTTTATACCTAGAATTAAATGTAGAATCTAAAAACGCAATAATATACAGGGCGTTCCATTTAAAATATCAAACTAATGTGCTGTACAGGCACAGCTAAACACTCAGTATAATTGGTAATGGTAATAATTTTGGGTTATGTAGAAGTTAATTACCCAAAACTTTTATTAAGAAAACAATTTGATACTTTCAGCAGTTTAGGAAATAGTAGTGGAGTGACACTTAAATGATTCACCCTGTATATCCAATATTTTAAGTAATAGAAAGAAAATTCAACAAAGAAACTTGCTCTACACTTAATTTTCAATTCAAATTATGTAATTTCTTTATTTTAATATTTATTTAATGTCGGTCTCTTTCTGTTGCTGCCAGGAAATAATTCCAACAGACTTGGAAATCTACGGAACCCCTGTATTCTACAGGAAAACAAAGAAACAGCAATTATTTCAATCATTTTGTAATACAACATATGAAATATTTTTAGATAATCTAAATAAAATTACGTGAAATTCTCGTAAATAATACGAGTGATTGCGAATTTTCGATAAAATTGTGGTGTGAGTTCACGAGTGCTAGTTAAGATGGTAATTCCTAAATGACCTAAATCTTAACTAACACGAGTTAACTTACACCACAATTTTATCACAGAAAAATCGTATCACGAGTCATATTCGTCTTGACTATTCACACATCACACATTAATTTTGAAGCATTTTTGGTAACACTGAATTAGTCAGAAATGCTCAGGTGTTTTCGGGAGTCGGCGCTCTTAACATATTGTTTGCTTGTTTTCAAATGTTTTGTAGTGGCGTCCTTTTGTACATTTAATTTTTTATTTTGACGTTCTTATTTACTGTTGCTGTGAAGTGTTGTTGTAAAAATGAATCGCTTTGGGAAAAAATAGTTAAGTGGCATTTCGTAAAATTTTTGAGGGGATGTACATTATTTTGGTCTAAGATTTTAGTTCATATAACCAGTCAAACGAGATACAATTTTAATATAAATATATATTTATGTTTTTTAATGCATATTAGCATGTTATTATTTTTTATTATAGGGGTACAATAAAATTGTTTTTCTGTTTTCACCAAGTTATAGCAAATAAAAGTACAGTAAATTTGTTTTCACGCTACCGGCAATGTAAGTAGGCCTTACATCCATAGCTACAGGGATCGTAAATGGCTGATAACATTCGTGTATTAGTTACCGTTGACGACGGAACTTAATAGTGTCACTTACATTCCTAGGAAAATAATATTGATTTTTCACGCTACCGGCAGTGTAAGTAGGCCTTACATCTATAGCTACAGGGATCGTAAGTGGCTTATAACATTCGTGTACTAGTTACCCTTGACGACGGAACTT
Source organism: Ctenicera cuprea (assembly GCA_958336395.1). NCBI lineage: Eukaryota > Metazoa > Arthropoda > Insecta > Coleoptera > Elateridae > Ctenicera > Ctenicera cuprea. The sequence goes on along the minus strand of OY284487.1, from coordinate 64,335,296 downwards.
AATAGTGTCACTTACATTCCTAGGAAAATAATGTGGATTTTAACTGTTCGTTGATATGGTAACAAACACAGACAACCTAGAATAATGGAGCTTTTAAAAAATAATTCCGATGACAGCTGTCAAAACGAAGTTTTAAAAATATGATTAAATTTCTACCTGTAGGCCTACTTACATTGCCGGTAGCGTGAAAAATTTAATAAGTAACACGGAATGTATCGACTAATAACACCCTCGGCAGGCGACAAGCTTCGGCTCCGCCTCAGCTCGTATTCGCCTACCTCGGATGTTATTACGTCCTTACATTCCTTGATACTTAAATAACTATTAACTGTTCATTGATATGGTAACAAGCACAGACAACTTAGAATAATGGGGCTTTTAAAAAATAATTCCGATGACAGCTGTCAAAACGAACTTTTAAAAATATGATTAAATTTCTACCTGTAGGCCTACTTACATTGCTGGTAGCGTGAAAAATTTAATAAGTAACACAGAACGTATCGACTAATAACATCCTCGACAGGCGACAAGCTTCGGCTCCGCCTCAGCTCGTATTCGCCTACCTTGGATGTTATTACGTCCTTACATTCCTTGATACTTAAATAACTATTTCTAAACTTTCGTACTAGCACTAAGATAGTCGCTTGGATCTATCAGAACAATCACCCTGTACATACTGACTGTTCAGCGAGGACTCTTAGAAGCAGATATTTAAACTCTCACTTAAAGTATTGTAAATTTCAGTGGAGAATATGAAATGGCAGCAAAGAGTGCACATTTTCTGAAGAAAAAATCGCCTTTGTCATACAACAACATAAACAAAGAGGATGGTTTTAGTCTCAGTAAACTACAGCTCTGCCCAACAGGCTCGAAGAGGCTTAAATACCTCCGCATCCCGGATTTGAAGTCAGTGCTCTGATCACTCTGAATATGTCTTGCGAAACGTTAGTTTGTATGGGTTCACAAACAGCTAACAGGCATAGCCGATTAAGTATTCTTGTCCTCACAAACATGATGCATTAAAATCAAATCCTTGTCGGCCCCAAGGTTGAAACAATCTAAGTACACAGCCCTGTTTAGGCAGGCAGGACAACTATGGCTAAAACTTTGAGCAAATGCTTGTAAAGGCAGACAAGCTACAGGCCGGTCTTTACCTGGTTATGCTGGGTGTAATTGCCAAATGACAACACGCTCTAAGCCGAAAGTAATTGTAAAATTGAAAGTTCGAGAAACCGCAAAAACCTCAAAGAATAAAAATTCTCAATAATTTTCTTTTTTAATTAACAATTTTTAAAAAAGCTGTTTAACAAAAACCTGTAATCTCCATTATTGTCTGGATTTTCTTCTACAGAATTTCTCTAAAATTCTACTCATGGTGGTTTGTAAAGGACTTTAGGAACCTTATGACTCACTATAGACGTACATAAAAGATTGGATAAATAAGGAAACACAACATCAACTGTAAGGTATCACAATTAAATCATTTGTATGTTGCCTGTAACTGAAGGAAATATGATAATATAAACGATAATTACTGAAAACTCCATTCATTTATCTCACTAAGGCAAAAACTACTAAAAGATTTTCATTTTATCTACAAGATGTTTTGAAAAGATGCAGCAAACTTAATGCAACAGATTTTAGATTTTAACTAAATCAAAAAGTGCATCGCTACGGCGTTACAGCCCTTCGAAAATGCGAAGAAATCTGAGAAATATTACGCCACTGTAATCTACACAAAAATTTATTAAAAAATCTTAATGTCATTTTTTAATATCTGTAGAAATAAATGAGCTGTAGGAATTTCACTTATTGACTCAAAAACAAAAGAAAATTTTGTATTTTTTACTTTCCCATACTTCTACTGAAGTAAGGCAAGTTATGATTTCATGCAAATTTTCGAATTTCAGATTTAAACAGAAATAGGCGTTTTGGGGTCGAAGGGTGGGTGTGTTCGTTTCCCTGCATCTCCGGAACCCCTTGCCTGATCTTTGATGAGTGGAAGTTTTTTAGTTGCAGGTACGGTCGTTAATCGGAACCGGAACTAAAAACGGAAATTCGACCTGTTTTTTTGGTATAGATTATTTCCTAAACACTTTTTAAAAATTTTGAATACATAGTGTTGTAGTGCATCTAAAGACGAATCAAATGCTTTTTTCAAATGCTGTATCTGCAAAATACAGGCAGCTACGAATTTTTTAAAATTTTAACTTAATTTTAATGCCTGATTACTCAAAAACAAAATATCCAATCATCAAAATTATGGACATTTTCAAAAAATTACTCCTCTAAAACTGCTCACACCATTTCTTTAAACTTTAATGGCCGATTGAGCTTGCAATGAACCACAAATTTAGTTTTTTACTAATCTCCCAAATTTTACTCTGACGCCCTCCAGGAATATTTGAAAATTTTGAAATTGACACGTTTTCCGGAAGTTACGTAATTTTAACTATGCCCATCAATTGCTCCAATAAAAAAAATATTTTTCATTCTTGGCATATTTTTGATAACTCTATAAACAAAGTTGTTACAGCCATCTTGATCCGAGGTCGTGAGCGTTACCTATCGACTTTACGTAGTCGGCGAGCGTACGTAACCAACGCCCTGGGTCTGGAGCGGACGGATTGTACCGACTGGAGATGACTACATGTAAATTTCAAACACTTTTTCACGCGAGAATATTTAAAACGTAAAAAGTATGGGAAAGTACCAGCAACCTGTTTCGCACATTTTGGTTTGCATCATTGAATTTTATAATCACCTTTTTGGGTCCATAGAGGTCCAAAACATATATTTCCGTTAAATTGTCAAAATCTAAAATTTTCGTGATCACAATACAAGTAAAGACAAGAGACAAAAAACAGGTATCATTTTTAAAGGGTTGTAAACTTGTAACTCCATAGCGATGCACTTTTTGACATAGGTAAATCGTCCTATTTTTGCTTCTAGTTTCTGCTGTATTTAGTTGGCTATATCTTTTCAAAAAAAAGCTGTGTATATACAGTGTTTTTAATTTACAAGTGACCATAGGCCAACTTCTTTTATTTGAACAGATAGACAAATAGCAAATGTGAACTAAGAAATATATCAAAAATAAATTCGATTTTCCATTTTCAAGATATTTTCCAGATATTTCTTTAATCGACAACATTTTTTTTTTAAGAATCGGATAGTCCTATTTTATCTATTCAAATAAAAATGTTAGTGTATAGCCACTTTTAAATTATGGTCACTGCAGAATATACAGCACATACGGTAACGATCTACAAACTAAAGAAAAAAATAAATATCTACTGTAAGTGTTGATTTAATTATTATATTAAATTAACAGCTTTAATCAGATTTTTCTTTTAAATATTTTTATAATTATAATTAATTAGGCAGCATAATTGTTTTGACAGAAAAAATGATTTTAGCTAAAACAAAAATTAGGAAAATAATGTCATAACATACCGGATGTGTAAAGAATATAATACTCGCCCCCCCTTTTTTTCTTTATTTTTTAATTTAAACAAATGAAATTTGCGAGTAGTACACACAAATATAAATTTCAATTTCAATACATCTTAGTTTTGTCAAAATTTTCAATATATTATTTATTTTTTCTGTCAATTTTAAAACATCTTTTGAGTAAAAAAGAATAATAGTACATTATACACTAAGGGAGAGAAACGTCTTATTTTTCCTGAGGTGTAATTTGAAGCCCGGGGGCTACAAATACATCAAGGAAAAAATGGCGGTCTCTCCCGAGGTGTATATACTATTTTTTCCACGATCGGGAGTAGAAACACTTAATTTCATAAATAAAGAATTATAATAAATCGAAGCGAAATTACAATATTTAGAAGCCTTTAGGATGTTTCCATGGAACATACCAGGACAACAGACATTTGTTTACAAAAATAAATATGAAATGAAATAAAAACTCCCCTGGGGAAATTGCTACCTTATTTCGTCCCTAGAGAGTAAATGCTTTACTTCTGTCACAATTTTGATGCCATAGAAACCGACTTCTACTCCCGGTCGTGGAGAAAATGAATTATTACAATATTAAAATAAAAAGAAAATATTTTTTTGGCGCACAAAAAACGTGTTTTAAATGTGTTATTTGCGTAAAAAATATATTTTTGAATTAATTAAATAAGTCTAGAAAAATTATTTTTGTTGACAAAGTTTCTACTTGTTCACGTGAGGTGGCGCGGTTGCGCTAGCATTTGACATAGTGGCAACGTACATGGACTTGAGGTGCAACAAAATATTGGCTAATACACGACTCGATGTCTAATGTCGTATTTTAACCACTGAAAATGCTTAAGTAGCATATAATCGTCTAGTGAAACTTGTGAATTACTCAATCGGTGAATATCAGCAAAGATTCAGGGCAGATCCCTCTACAGTGGACACAATCCACATTATGAGGCAGGTGTTTGAAAAAAGCTGTGAGTATGACATTCAATTGTACGATTTATTCATAGACTTTAGGCAGGCTTTTGATAGAGTAAACAGGGGGGAAATGCTAGAGGCTTTGTGTGACTTAGGGATTCCAACAAAGTTAATAAATCTTGTGAAGTCACTTTGAAAGAAAGCTGTGCAGTAGTGCGGACACAAGTTGGTGATACAGAGTTTATATTAGTAGAAGGGGGAGCGAGGCGGGGAGATGTGTTGTCACCGTTACCGTTTAATATGACTTAAGAAGTAATAATCAGAAAGGTTGATATTGATGGTTTTATTAACGTAAAATGCTCTCAAATACTTGCATATGCAGATGAACTTGTGATTACAAGCAGAACACGAGGAGAGCTAAATACTGTTTTTGAAAAGGTAGAAGAAATAGCACTAAGAAAAAAACAAAATCTACAAGTAGGAAATTACATCTTTGAATAAGTTAAAATTTTTAAATTACTTGGGATCAATGTTGCTACCTGATAACGATACAAAAGAGGAGATAAAGCGAAGAATTAACGTGGACTTCAATAGTTACCACATGTATAAAAACCTAATATGTAACAAACTGATTAGTCTGAGATCAAAATTGAAAGTTCATAGAACTATAATAAGGCCATCAATAGCATACGGTGCAGAGACGTGGTCTTTATCAAGTGCTAGTGAAGTCCAGTTAAGAATATGTGAACGAAAGCTACTCAAGAAAATACTAGGTCCAATAAATGATAATGGAGTAAAAAGGCCAAGGATGAATCATGAACTACTGACAGTTACAAATGGGGAAGATATCGTAAAACATGTAAAGGCACAAAGGCTGAGATGGTGAGGACATGTTAGGCGTATGGAGGATAAAAGGATAGTAAAGATGATGACAGACTGGAAGCTAATTGTAAACAGGGTAAGGGGAAGACCAAAGATACGGTGGGAGGACGAAGTAAGGAAATATTTAGAAGTTATGGGAGTAATCAAATAGCAGAGAAAGGTGGTGAACAGGTAAATGTGGCAGGGCATTAGGGAACAAGCTAAAACACACCCGCTCCTGTGAAGGAACTAAGCAAATAGGAGCGACAGGGACTAATCCACCTCGTGCTTCCCTGAACAAACAGAGGATTTTGAAATAAGCTAGAAGAAAGGCTGAAGAAGAAAAATTGATATCAGTAAAATTTATTTTTTAGGCCATAATTGAACAAAAATTTTGTTTTTAGCACACTTGAAAGAACTAATTCAAAATAATCGTTTTTCGTTAGGTTGCAATGGTTTGTTTCTAATAGCCATTACAATTTTTTAAAACTATTGCTGTGCCAGTATGAGCTCCATTCGCACATGCTAAGAATAAACAAACGCTATATTAAGCTCTGCACCAGCTCCAAACACACTGAAAAACGCAAAAAGGGATTTAAATACCGAATGCACCTTTTAATGACATACAACGGACACCAAAAGTGTGATAAGTTTTCTGCAGGTTTACACGCGCCACTTGACTTCTTGTGGATGAGTAGAAGCTTTACGTCCACACAAATAATTTTACTAGGCTACAAAATTGTTATTTCAACTTTACAAAATTATTGTTTCATATTAACCACTTTTCAAAAAAATTTCTCTTACTATAGAAAAAATGTTTTGAATTAAGAGAATAAAATAATTTTTATTTTTATTTAACTGACCCAAATCGCAGATCATATAATTATGTGTATGTGTTATAAAAATAAATGAAGAAAAACAAAAAAAATGAATACCTATCTACTAAATTTTTGACAAAAGAATAACATACAGATTCATTTGTTTTGTCACTACATCAATGTATGAATGTATTGGTGAAATCTACTTATTGTTAAATGAAATTTAGTTTACAAGAAAAATATCAAGCTATATGTACCACAATAAACGTAAAAAAGATCTTTTTCAGAGAACATAACAAGCCGATATCTCAGTAACTTTCACATAGTGAAGCACATAATGTTTTAAGTTACAATTTTCATTTTAAAATTAATACTTAACTTCATAGCAACCATTTTAAGCGAGTCTTATAACCCCAAAAAATTTTGAATCTTAAAAATTTATTTGAAAAATCCTATCATATGTAGAAATTTATTCTGATTCCAAAAAAACTGGAAACGCAAGAAAATTAAAATTTATATCAGATAACAGGAAAGTACCTGTAATTTATTCACTCCAAATTTCATTTATTTAAACTACATAAATAAAAAAAGGGGACGAGCCATGGTTAGTTAACACCTGGTATTTGTATACTAAATGATAACTACTTGAATTAATAAACCATTTCAAGATAAAAATAACTAAATAAAACATTGCATTAGAATTGAAGAAAGCCATTTTTCAAATGTGTACAGGATTAATTATTTCAAAGCCATCACCTCCTTTTGTAACAGTATTAATTCATCAAATCAACACTGTTTCTGAAAATATTTCTTACTCTAAATATAAATCCATATTTTTAAACACAACATAAAACCAACCAAGGCAAACCCAAATACTAGCTTTACGTGCAATATGTTAATGAACACACGATCACTTCCCAATACAAACACCAAACTGAATTAAAAGTTAAATCAACAGATTGTTATTATACATCAACATTATTCACAACTACATAATTTTATAATTTTACAAGAGTAAGATGGGTTTATCCAACTCCTTTCTTCCAATAACAATCTGTTGCTGAAACTTGCATAGACAACAACATTTACCATTTATAGCCTGGTTGCCACGTTAACACTTTTGTCCTGTAAAGTAAACAACGAATTTAACACCAAACAAAACTAAGAAAAACTTTTATATAGTATTTTTGAATTATGTGCAATCCCAATTGAAATAAAAATTTAAAAACAGCAAGTGTTCGATATTTGATTGTAGGTGAAACAAACAACACCACATAAATGAATATTGCGAAACAATGCATTAAAAACCATGACAAATATGAAAGAATAACATAACAGTTTCAAAATCTACCTAGCCACAACATGGCGCGGACGTCCTGGAACATGTGCGGGCAACTCGAGGGACTCGTCAAAGGTATTGTGACGTCTCTCACGAAACTCCTTCACAGATCGAGTTGGAACCAATAGCTTTCCATATGAAATTTCCTAAGCAAAGAGAAAAATTTTTTCATTAAAACATTAATTTATAAATACAGGATGTAACAAAAATGGTAGGCTGGTCATACATAGACGTATTGTACTCACTGAAACGATCAAATAAGTTCATGTAAACATCTGTCCTAAAATGTTTCCGAAGGGAGCTAGGGCCCCCTGAAAGAAGCGAATGAAATTTAAGTTTTAATTAATATTTCAGACACCCCTTACAACAAAATAATGAAATTTAGCATACGGTTTAGTACTAGTAAGTGCTACTATCTAACACCATCCAAATAAAATTATTTAAACCAGTGGCGTCCCAAACTGGGGGGGGGGGCATTTTTATTTATTAGTTGTAATCCTTGATTTCTTTACCAATTTGAGTCACTAATATGAATCTACATTGAAAATGCATAAAATTGGTACTCTTGAATTTTTTTACTTATTTATTAACTTTGGATACAGGAAACTTAAAGATAATGACTAACAACTAACTACTAACAAAATGCAATTCTTACAGTTCTTAAACAATAATGGTTCCCCAAATAAAAATCAAAATCAAATTGCTAACAAAAAAGTGACAACCATTATTGTTTAAGAACTGTAATAATTACGTTTTTTTTATTAGTTAGTAGTTAGTTGCTATTCAGTATTTTTGAGTTTTCTGAATCCAAAGTTAACAAATAAATACTAATAAAAAAAAAGTTTCATCTCATTCTGAAGAAGAAAAATGTTTAAATCAATTATTTCTGGAAAATGGCTGGTCGTACAAAAAAAAAATTAGAAGTACCATTTTTATGCATTTTTTAACGTAGAATCATATTACTGACACAAATTGGTAAGAAATCGAAGATTACAAAAATAATAAATGAAAATGACCCAGCCACCCCCCCCTCCAGTTTGAGACGCCACTGGTTTAAATAATTTGATTTGGATGGTGTTAGACAGTAGAACTTACTAGTAGTAAACCGTATGCAAAATGTTATTACTTTATACTAAAGGGTGTCTGAGATATTAATTAAAATTTAAATTTCATTCGCCCCCTTCAGGAGGCCCTAGCTCCCTTCAGAAGCACACATGCTTACATTTACTTTTTTAATCATTTCAAGAAATTATTGTACTACTAAATTTAGTAACACGCGCAGGACCACGGAAAATATTTTTAATTTTCCGAAAATTCTTAAACAAACAATTTTTAAAGCAGTTTGTTTAACCCATTAGGTCTCGCCATAATTCAACACAGACAGTTTAGCAAAACACAATTCGTCGCAGACAATATGGTGCTGTAATATTTATTTACTAAACTTTCATTTTTCTGCTTTAATATTATTTAATGAATTTAAAACTAGTGATCCCGTTTTTTTGGCAAACTTAGATTGACAATAAACGCAAGTTGTTTGTTCTTGTAATGACGATGTTGGTGTGAAACTCCAAAATCAGTTAATGTCGACAACCACCGCTTTATGTTACGACGGCATAGTAGGTAATTGGACATTGTGAACAATGCCTGAGCATATAATATCTATAGTAAATCCGAATCCCCTCCACCTGTCTCAATTTTTTGAAGACGGGACAAGGAACGCAATCTGCTGACTTTGTCAATATAAACCAAGCGCTCAGTCGCAGAGTCAGCTTGAACTACGTCTGGTTAGGAGGGGGAGACATATTAATATTACACTTACCTAAACTGCCCAGGAATAGTTTACGTTGACCTATTTTCAAACTTAGCCCATAAGGCCGTAACTATTGTCATAACAGCAACTTGTCTGCGACAAACAGTCTTGTGCTGAATTGTCGTACTGATTACGCGAAAAATGATTCAATTTTTTAGATGCTAACACGGTCGTCCAATATTTTTTTTTATATCAAGCATGCTATGCATTTAAAAAAAATCAAAAGCATCAACAATTGGCCTCATAAATGAGCATTTTTTTCCTATTTAACTAAAGTTGTATTTTCTACCATTTCAGAAAATTAACCAGTTAGCTTTGAATATTGTATACACGGTGTAAATGATAATGAATCCAATTGTAGATGTTTACCTGCCCATCCTGTCCTTTTTCAATGCCAAGCATTTCAAAAGGATCAAATCCATCACCAGCAGATGATATTGGACGAGACCCTGAAATGTGTCTCTTCCTATTTCCCTCTTTACGAAATTCAGATCTGAAATTGTTAGGTAAAAGATATTTTAATACAAAACATATTTAAATTTTACTATTTCTTTTTCTTAAACTGGTATTATTGAAGAAAGCAGTTTTTAATTACTCCGCTTCATCACATTAAGACTTTTTAATGTAAAAATTGGGTGGGGGTGAGATTAAAACATTTAATTCACAAAACTAACGGGGAATTAAACTAATAACGCCCTCTATTATGTGCGGCGAGAAAAAGTTGCAAAGCAACAAACCGGCAGATAAATTACTACTATTCATTAATGTACGTGGCTTTTTACAGAGACCACAATTTGAAAGGTTGTGAAAAATATCTTCCTCAATTGGCAGCCGATACTTGTAGCTATTCAGCTAATGCTCTGCCAACTGAGCTACCGAGGATGGTAGAAACAGCAGCAGAATGTTACACTTTAAAGTTCCAAACGATTAGATATTCTTCCTTAAATATACTGAGAATAATTCCCCAAGTATATGTAACACACACCATACGTCAATTTTTCAGCCAGCATATTAATTAGAATATTCAAGGAAAAATATCATTTGGAACTTGAAAGCGTGGCATCTACCGCTGTTTCTATTTTCCTCGGCAGATCAGTTGGTAAAGCACTAGCCTGGACAACTAGAGGTCTCTGGTTGGAATCCCGATTGAGGAATATATTTTATATTATATATAAAATTATATATTATATATAAAATTATTATATGTTATTATATTACAATTACAATAATTTTTATATTTGTCTAAATTACTAATTCATTTAAAAGAATTATATTGCAAATCAAATCTAATATACAAATTTAAGCAAAAACTACAATTTTATACACACCTAGACTTTTGGTTCCTCACATATGGTATAAAAGAGCACACCAAAAACGGTGTATGCTTATCAGTAACCATAACAATTCGTTCTCCTTTGAATCTGTGATTCTTCACAGACTTTATCAATTTCACTTCCCTTTCCCCGTTCACTTCAGGAATTGCTGCAGGAGGCGCCGGGCTTGTTTTATTTCGAGCTGCATATTAGAAAACAAACATTTATGTTCTGCCAAAAAAAGTTATAATAAATTATTATACCTGCAGTAATGGGACCGATGCTTTCAGAACTGCTACCAAATTGCTGTCGTTCTGAATCACTACAAGTGGATCCTTGTTGCATTCCTCTCTTTCGATAACCTATTCTTCTGTCTTGAATACCTGGCTCAGTCATTAACGTTGTACTTCTGCATAAAACAAAAAAATACTAAAGTGTTTTCACACGATACCAAACTTTTATTTTTAAACAAGGATAAGATAACATTATATAGAAGAATCAATGTTATTATCAGTGTCCGGATATTTAGTCAGCATTGAAAGTACAAGGCAATAAATTAACGTATAATTCCTGTAAATATATAGTTGTAGCTTCTTTGCAATTTTAAACAAAATATCTAGGGGATTATTACAGCATCACGACTATATGTTTGATCTTATGCGAGCTCGTTTAATTACGTATTATTTATTTGGTCAACTGCAATTGATGCTTGTCTAATAGTAAAATAAAATAAAAGGTTCATACGCGTAGAATATAAATGGTCACAGGTTTTAAAAGTACTACACAAAACAATTTTATGAATGTCATTTTAATCTATCTACTTTCTTCATCTAATACTACTTTTTTCTCCATCTCAAGATACAGAGTGCAGAACCTCTGGCCCAGCCCAATAATAAAGTAACACTGAACGAAACAATGTATCTCGAATATGGCAGTTGTAGTTATAGCGAAAGCTTGCAAAATTGTGCAACATGTTTCATGTATAACATAATGGATTTGAGTACGCCCATGCATTTTGTTTACTTATTGAATTTGAAAATGTTTCAGTAATTTCCGAGTATTATATAAATTACGTAATATATTACTGTAGTATAATTTATGCAGATAAACAAACAACTTACAGTAAATTATAGTATTGGAAAACAACGTAATTGCATAGTTACAGCAAATAGTTTTACTTACAAATACAATTGCATACGTAAAATAAAATACACATTACAGATTATTATTATTATGTAAAGAAATACAAAAAAAAAATTAAGCAAGTAGATAATTTCATTTTATTAACAAGTTCCAGCTTTGCTTTGTTCAGGTTCATATTAACGTATAAATAAAATAATTAATAACTTCAACAATTTTTATTTATTTGACTTTATACATATTTCGACATGTTTACTAGTCAGTATCAAAGGTAAGATTAAAAGTAAACAGTTAGTGTTGCTATAGGAACAGCTTGATAAATGTAATTTACATCTACCGAGAGCATTTGAAACTCACAAACATTTAAAAACTCTACATTTAATAAACGAGCAATGTCTTAAATTGGCCATTATTGGAAGTTTTGGAATAAGTTAATTTGCACAAACAGATAACCAAGAATAAGTCATCAAGCTCTATTGTTTCTGTAGCAACACCTACTGTTTACTTTTAATCTTACCTTTGATAATGACATGTAAACATGTCGAAATACATATTGTTGAAGTTATTAAATTATTTTATTTATTAATTCCAGCTTTACTTCGTTAAAGTCCATATTTAATGAGTATCTGTATATAAAATACTTAATCACTTTAACAATATCTATTTATTTAAACCTTTCGGCCGAAATACGTATAAGGTTTAAATAAATAGATATTGTTAAAGTGATGAAGTATTTTATATACAGATACTCATTAATTATTTTATTTATCCATTAGACAATTTCATACTTTTACATAATACACAAAATACCTGAAAAACACAGCACCCTTGCACACAAGTAACTTAATACCAGATACATATTTTGATAGGTACGCTATCATCAGCAGTGGTAAATTAACACTCAGCCAGTCTCTGATGATGATGCTAGCTTATCTATCGAACTACATGTCTGGTCTAGCATTAAGTTACATGTGTGGGAGGGCGCTGTGATTTTCAAGTATTTTTAGTTGCATAAAACAATTAAATAAATTTACTTCGTACCGATCTCTATACGGGGCTCCCATAGGTAGCGCATGTTTCTCTTCCAATAGCGTCTTAATAGGCATAATAATACTGTCTGATTCTGAACTAAGAGACTGTCCGTCTGCATTACACTGATTTTTCTGTAACCGTTTCTTAACGTATCTTGTGTCAATTCTATTTTCTGGAAAAACATTTTCGGTATCACTGAAGCACTCCTCTTGGACGTCCGATTCTTCAGCAAGCACCTCATCGGTTTTAGTTAACAACACAAGGTCATTTTTGTTTATCGCCCCATTTCTGGGCAGAAGAGCTAGCTTAGTGTCACGGTAAGTTCCATCGAGGGAAATATTGGACAGAAAACTTACAGCTGCGATTCGTCTACGTGAACGGTTTCTTCTCAGTGAATTTGCCATTATGTAATAAGATTATTGCTGAAAAAAGACGGGAAAAAAGAAAACAGGGCTTTGTCACAGAGTTATGTTAATAGTCTCTTTATTCATAATTTTACAGTTCATACACTTGTATTTGTTTAAGTGAAGCTCTTTGGTATTTAACGACGCTAATTCCCTCGAATGCAACATCGTTTTAACCTTTAATTCACTTAAATAAACACAGAACAACCACACACACACACAAGCAAATATTTCTATTCGACTTGACAGCGAACTGACGTTTGACATTTCATCTACTTGGATCTAGACCCAGCAAGCCACTAATGGTCATTGCTAATGCGCAAGTGCGAATCTTTTTAAAATTAATTTGACAGAAAATGGTTACCAAGACAGTAGCGTCGCTAGAAAATTTTGTTTGGGGAAGCTCAAAAGAGGCCAACTTAAAGTTAGGGGAGCACTTTAGAAGCAGATGTGTTATCAATTTTATAACTATTTTATTCATAAATACAACTTTCAGTAAAAAAATGTTTTTTAATAGACAATTTAAAATACCCTCGTTTCTGTAAATGAAATTAAAATTACCTTATAAAACGACAAGTTTAAGCACTACAACAGTTAGGCACTAGTTACGAACTATGCGCTTAGTTGAGGTAATTGCATCCACTACTTCATCTAAATTTACTTTTTTGGCTATTTATTTTTCAACAGATAAAATAGACAGGTTGCTACATGCAGATAAGTAGAGTAAGTTACAATGTTTCCGTTAAACAAACTTTAGAATCGTAAAAGAAAATAAAAATTGCGAATCTTGTAAAATAGAGTTAACATATGACCAAGAGTTGCTATATGAAAATAATGAAAAAACTTTGATATATTTAAAAGATTTGGATCGCAGTGGTCTAAAATTTCCAAAGCAGTGGATTGTGGATATACTGGTGATTATGTTAAAAATATTTACTGTAATAATAAGCGACATTTATGAACATACATTTTTAAGTGCTACACAACTAAAGACATATATTGTGTGATTTAAGTGTTACCTACTGGGAGGACTTTATTTTAAATACAACAGAGTGCACTAACGATAAAATATCATTCACAAAAAGTGCATTTTTAATTTTTCAAATATTTTATTAAATAAAAGGTTGAAACAGCGGGACTCCCTTAAAATGGAAAATGCTGATATACGTCATGGAAAGCTAACCCAACGGAAGGCAAATATAAGGAAGTTGAATAAATAAATAATTTACATTGCTATTTTTCTAGTTTTTGAAATTTTTCATATTTTTGCAAGAAAGAATTTTAAAGTACTTAGCGTTGTTAGGAGTATAATAATTTCTTACTTTTTCATATTATGTTAATTTGCCGTTTGATTATTGTACCTTTAATTAAAATTTTAATGAAAACTTTGATTTATTTAGAAGTTAAGAAATATGTTTAGTTTTAATTGTTTTATACTGCACTGGTTCAATTTCTGTTTGTTCAGAACATGTTTTTTAAATAATTGCTCATAATGTGATTTCTGCAGTTTAGTGTGTATTCTAACATGATTAACAATGAACACAATAACAAATTACAATATTATTTAAATTTATATATAATTATAAAAAGATGTTATGTAAAGGTGCACAACCACAACTAGAAACAAATATTCAAAAACTATTTTATTTGACGCTTAAATTTAATTTTTACAGGTGAATTTTATTTTTCAGATCTAATAATATTTTATTTTTCAGGTCAATCTTATTTTTCAGGTGTATTCATATTTTTCTTTTCAGGTAGATATTTTGATTAAAGACTATAAGTGCATTAAAGTGAAAAGTGGTTATCTTTATTGTAAGAAATGATATTTTGTACTTGTAACTAATTGTAATTGCTAATGAAATGTTGGATACGTGTGCTAACGCATTCGTGACAAACTGTACTTCCTGTGCCAAATGTAGATAAATTACATTTTATTACCCTCAGTAATGATGTAATAAAGACTGGTGTTTGCACTCTATTCAATTGTTTTCATCCTCAAACTTTGACAATCTCAGGGCTCTTTGTAAGTTTTATCAACAGATGGCGCAGCTGTAAACGTCATTTTTATTTTAAAATAAATTTGAAAAGTAAGAAGTGGTTTTATTTATTTATTATCACGGTAATATTCTAAGCAAAAAATGCCAAAATACTGTTGTTTGTGCGGCCTATCAAAGGGCGATAACAAAACCTTATCATTATTTGCTGTTCCCAAGGTGAATTTACCTATTTTGTTTACCTACGATTGCTAATTTTGATGGAATTACAGACTAAAACAGAACGCGAGAATTGGAGTCGCAATTTTTAAAAGAAAATTCCCGAAAATGGTTTTATTTGTAGTAGGCATTTTAATGACGCCATTCAAATTAAACATAAAAGGCGAATACTCCTTAATAAAGAAAATTTGTAAGACTTTCATCACCATCAGCATTCTTCTGTGATAAAACTAATTTACAAATAAATTTCAGCATGTTTACTGCAGATAAAACTAAGGCGTATGTATCCGACGATAATGAGAGAATATCAGTAAATCAATGGTTTGTATTAAAATTGTGCTTTGTACCAACTTAAGTTTATGCAGTCATTGGAAGTAAAGCGTTACATTTTTAAGTAACGATTCCAGTAACACGTTACCATGGAATACGCTTGTAAATGAGACCACTTTTTTCTAATCCCTGATAAAGAGCAACCATGTAAAGGTATATTTTTGATAAAATCACCACCCAACTGTTGCAACCAGTGTCCAATTTTAAGAAAATATGCTAGGCTAGCAAACCTACCTACCTACCTACAGTTGCACGACAATATGTTTGAACCGCCATTATTGTTAAAAATTAATAAAGATTTTTTTAAATAAATTAGTTTACATAGCTGTTCTTTGATTTATTTTAATAAACTAGGAAAAAAATTAACATAAAAAATAAAACGAAAAAGTATTGTAGTTACATTTTAAAAGTAACTATAAGTAGTTTATTGTAAATAAAACAATTCTTACAACGTTTTCAGTTAGTTATTAACCGTAGCCACACACAGTTCACAAATAAAGAAAAATTAAGAGATGGATGTTAAAAAGTGAAATTTTCCCGTGCAAATTTCCCCTGGCAATGGTCGGTCCACAGCTACAATAGAGAAGTCAGCGACTCAGAGATTTGTAGATAACATTAACGTTGAATTATTAGACATGTATGCAATCCCCTAAAATTTATTCACGGACGTGACCACATAAAAGTTGATAATTTTCAAAAGACCGGTACCCCTGTGAAGGGCGGGTCACACACTGAAACTTTCAGAATAAAAAATGAAAGAAAAATCAGACGATTCCCAGTACAACGATACAACAGGTTTTTTATTTTAGTCTTATAAGTATTTCAACATGTTTACAGGTCATTATCAAAATCAAGTTGACCACACTTTTCAATTAAAAAATATATATTCCAAACTACCTACACAATATTTAAAAGCGATACATTACTCTTTCTACAATATCTTGTACATTAAACTTGGTTGAATATTTAACAAAAGAGATGGGTTTTAAATATCTAATGACGACTAGAATACCTAAATCACTATAATTTAGAAGTAATATTTCAATTTGAGAATTTTAACCACATTAATTATAAATTATTTTAGCATTTTTTGGTATGATAAGAAGCGCAGGTGGATGCAATAGCCATCCTGAATCGTTACAAGTTGGGCAAATATTTAGATTAATGTCTATACACTCTTTGGTCAAACCGCCAAGGAGCAGCAATGTTTCTGTAGGCCACATGTTAAAAACATTGTTAAGTATGGAGAATATCTAACAGAATCCTGAAAAGAAAAAATTGGCATTAATTTTTAAAACTGTGGTGGACAATGACACAAATTTATTAACGGAAGCTTTTACAGACTGCAAAGAAGCGTTTGCTTACCTATGTGGATTTCTAGCAAAGAAATTCAAAAACATGAGCTGCCCAGACTGCAAAATGAACATCGTTGGACATGGTAGTGAGACTTTCAACAAAATCATAACTGACAAAAGCAGAGGCTTCTTAACATATCCATCAGAGCTCCTTTATAACTTTCTGATTGATGTAGAAGTGGTCGTCAGCCAGATATTTAAAAACGAACTGGAACAGAATGCTTTGATGGTGATTACTGAAGCCATAAACAATCATAAATTCAAATATTTATTGGGATGTCCTTTGCATTCTGAAAACCTCACCCAAGAAATGTTACATAATTTCATTATACTGTGTTTAACACTAACATGTCAAAAAGCTTACAAAACTGCAGTAGTAATTTTTCATAAATTGTTAAGCATCAATTATATAAATTTAATTTCACTTACCTATTATCATAAATTAAGAAGCTATTAGTCTATTAACTATTGTTAATACGGTTTCCTTTTGGGATTTGCACTATAAAACCAGCTTATTGTGATGACTTGTCTGTCCCGTGGATTATGCCTTTTTTTCAACTAAAACCCACCACAAAAATAACTACAATATAAACATTACTTATACATGCTGAATAAATGTTTCACTTACTTGCATATTTCTTAATAAAAGTAGGAACGAATTTATCTAGTTAACCTAACCTTAATAAATAAGTGTTGTGCACATGTTCAAAAAGCGCCAAATTTGAAATATACCTTAAATTTGAAGTTTTAAAAGCGCCATCTATGCGCAAATCTTATAAAGAGCCCTGAGATTGTCAAACTCGGAGGATGAATTTTTTATATGGGCAAACAGTGAAAGTTGAATCACCATACTCTTTATACATCACTCCCTCAGTCTATTGACTGGAAAAACACAGATGGTCAAGTCGGCTTTGACTGACAGGGGTTGAAGTGTCGTATGTCTGAGGATATTCAAGTCGTTTGCAAAGGTTGTCGAACGCCTTCCTAAGAAATTTATTTATGACACTCATTATCATAAATTGGGGTGATATTGACAAGTTGAGTAGGTCAATAACATAACAAGTGTTTGGTGGGAATCTTAAAGTTTGGGCAGTTCTATAATGAAACTTTGACCAACCAAAATTATGCAAAGAGTGGGGTTTCTAATGTAATTGGACGTTTGAGTATTGACAACCTTTAGGGTTGGTGTTAATAAAGTTGATAAAACCTCGAGCTAGAGGAAGAAGAGGGATTGATTTCTCAGAGAGCAAAACGATCAGATCAAACTGTGAAGACTGGAAGCTCTGCAACCATTAGCGTTGGCACGATTATTAGGTATTATCCACGTACAAGTCCGACAAGTTTGATTAATAACGCTACTCTGGCATTTTCTCTCCAATCGCTACTCTTTAGGGGAGTCCTGATTAGGCGTCTTGACGCTACTACAGGGCAAACCTGAACTAGGCGAGGTGCGGAGGGGAGGTGCTACTAGGCGGAATTGGACAAACTTGCAGCGGATAAAAAGCTGGACGTTGATTATTAACGCTACTCTGGTAATAGGTCTACCATCGCTACTCTTTGGGTTAGGCGTCTCGACGCTACTACGTAACTAACCTGAACTAGGCGAGACTTATTCCCACTAGGGGGGATTAAGAGACGTCTTGCAACGCTACTCTGGCATTTTCTCTCCAATCGCTACTCTTTAGGGGAGTCCTGATTATGCGTCTCGACGCTACTGCAGGGCAAACCTGAATTAGGCGAGGTGCGGAGAGGAGGTGTTACTTAGGCGTAATCGACGACATTTCGTGGATAAAACCAAAATAAGCAAAATAAGAAAGTTGAAAGTACTCATAAAAGAAAGGAGAGTAAATCATAAAAAGGAAGCAATTCTAGCGTCACATTGATGATCACGTTTAGTTCAGGGTGAAAGGCTGAATTAGACGAGGTTTTCACGCAAATAAAAGTACTCATAAAAAGAAAGGAGAATAAATCATTACAAAGGAAGCTATTCTAGCGTCAAATCGATAATCACGTTTAGTTCAGGGTGAGAGCCTGAATTGGACGAGGTTTTCACACAAGGTGCTGTTAAGCTGAAGAAAATAAAAAAATATATCAATGCTCTTACATCCAGCACACAAAGAAACATTAGAAATTAAAAATAACTAGAAAAAGAGGGAAATAATAAACCACAATATCCTCACGCATACGATACGGCAAACCATCATTTAATAAATTCCACGAAAGAATTGAATAAATGCTAATTAAAAGGTTTTAAGTGTGTTTTATTCAAGTTCATCATTAAAATAATTTTTCCTTTTGCCCTCGTCAACCGTGGGTTTTGATAAGATAAAATAACACAACGTAAGGTCCATTAGAACATTCTGGCGAGTTATGAGAACTCGTCAATAGGTAAATAAAGATAAATAAATTGACATTTACCCAAACGATCAGTCTAAAACAAGGGTACAGGTATATAAGACCTGACCCTGCACCGTTACAGAATGGTGCCGCGTGACCAGGATTGACAAGGCACTACAAGACAAAAGGAAAAACAATAAAATAAAATAATAATCATAATATTAATAAAAATAAACTAAATAAACAAAACTATAACATTATGAACGAAGAGTATAACAACCCCATTCAAGAGACAACTGCTGAGGAGGTCATTAACGACGTCGGCGTCGGTGACGTTGACATCGACGACCATGACGGAGACGCTCAAGCGGCACAAGAACAGCCTGAAGTCCTGTATGTTCCGCAATGGTTTTACCATTGGGAGCAAGCACAAGAAACGCGAGAAATTGAAAGAACTAAAAGTCTTAAGGAATTTATGACGGGAGTACTAACTACGATAGAAAAATTCATCCCTTCCACGCCCACAAATACAAACACAAAATCATTATCCAATTGTGGCAGTCTTACCTCCGTAGATGTTGCCGATCCAAGGGTTACGTCGAATGATGGCGCCGCGACGCTTTCTGCACCAACATTAACTCCGGCCACTCCAAATCATGGAATCCCACACAGCTGGGAAAGATCTGTATTGCTGGCAACTCTTCCACCAAAACCCGAATTTCCCGGAACGGGTTCAAAAAATCCTCTAGATTTTCTTGAGGAAGTAGAAGTTTATGCACGACGGTTAAAGTTAAATTCGGAGCAAAAGTTAGATTTAACTGTCTTAGAATTTCTGCAAAAGGAGGCGCGAAACTGGAAAAACTTGTATAAGGACAATTGGTCCACATATGAGGATTTCAAGCAACAATTTCTGGAAAATTATTGGTCGGAAAATGAGCAGCAGAAATTGCGATACGAGTTAAGCGTAGCCAAATGGACTCCAAACGGGAATCAGTCGATGCAGGAACATTTTGCTTTTTATGTGACGAGAGCTCGTCGCTTGTCTCCAGCAATTCCAGAAAGCATCTTGATAAGCGAACTGATCAAGCATTTTCCGACTCATATTTGCGAGTTGTTCCAGCTGCATTCTGACAAAAGCGTAGCGGGTACTGCAGACTTTCTACGTAAACTGGATGCAATCCGTGATAATCAAAAGACGAGATGTACACGCGAAAAAAAAGATGCGGTCACAACAAATGCAATTAGATTGGAAAATCATCCAGCAGTTCGTCAAGCAAGCACGTCAATGTTGAGTTATGATCCCACTCGTCCAGCACGACACTTTGAAAATAATCCGCGGCGTTGGAACCCGCGAACCAGATTTGAATACCACATACAATACAATAACGGAACGAATAAGCCATATCACTCACAAAACAGAAATAATTTCCGTAAAACGAAACCGGAAAACACAAAAGAGATTCCTGCAGGGCCGAAGGACTCTCAAAAATTACAATAAAAGGGCTCGAAACGCATACAACCACCCGGAACCATGAAAATGCAAACACTAATCTCACTTTAAATCGACACATGAATAATATCTAAGTTAAGTCTCGAAACAGTACATAATGCTAATAAGAATAACACCGAGGATATAACCAACAGTATCAGCAAACCACTTGCGTGTGACACAGACGCAATAAATTGTCATTTAGAAAAAGCACGTGGCGTAACAAACCCGGGGGATGCACTCGCTGTTATTCTAACTGACGCGCAAAACAGCAAAGCAAAACATGCGCCGTGACGAACCACGCTACTTTACGACGGGGTCTGCGAACCGCTGAAAACAAGGACGCCAGGCCCGGACTGCTGTGAATTTGCAACAATTTTAAGATACACGGAACTAGTGCATTGCTCTCAGTTCCTGGAATCTGGGGGAGAAGAAGACAGACGTAGAATATGGCACTGAATACGGAAATGGTGTTTTGGATTGGGGCGCCGCATTCATCCAAGGAAGACCGCCGACACCTGGGGGAGAATCAGCGAGAAGGGCAGAGGCTGTATATTTGAACGCAAAAGCCAACCGGGAGGTCATTAATTCAAGAACGGGACTACTACCAGCCAAGCGTCCTCCATCATTAATAAACAGGAAGTACAACCAGGAACCGCGGATGAAGAGGTTGAAGAGCCGGCTGCCACCGAGAGAGTGCAACCCGACGGAGGACGGTCGCAGTGAAGGGGCCACCACTGTCTCGCCGCAAATGGACTACGATTCTGCTGGACACGATCACGACGAGGAGGAGACGACTGGGGAACCCTTGGACGGGGTCCCTCGATCAGCAGGTGAGAGTGCTGATGGGAGTAAGTTTCGCGGACGACCATCTAGGTCCAAGTTTCTAGCTCGCCGCAAAAGCAAGGTATAGTGATTGTGCGTGAGTAAGTTTAAGACTTTTCTATTTTTTTAGATAACAATCGATTTTTTTTATAAATTGTCTATTTTCAAGGGAATGTTGTAAATTTTATGTTGTGTGCATCTGCTAGCTAAAAAAAAAATAATAAATAAAATATAAAAGTCTGGGGGAGATTTGTAAAGGTGCACAACCACAACTAGAAACAAATATTCAAAAACTATTTTATTTGACGCTTAAATTTAATTTTTACAGGTGAATTTTATTTTTCAGATCTAATAATATTTTATTTTTCAGGTCAATCTTATTTTTCAGGTGTATTCATATTTTTCTTTTCAGGTAGATATTTTGATTAAAGACTATAAGTGCATTAAAGTGAAAAGTGGTTATCTTTATTGTAAGAAATGATATTTTGTACTTGTAACTAATTGTAATTGCTAATGAAATGTTGGATACGTGTGCTAACGCATTCGTGACAAACTGTACTTCCTGTGCCAAATGTAGATAAATTACATTTTATTACCCTCAGTCTATTGACTGGAAAAACACAGATGGTCAAGTCGGCTTTGACTGACAGGGGTTGAAGTGTCGTATGTCTGAGGATATTCAAGTCGTTTGCAAAGGTTGTCGAACGCCTTCCTAAGAAATTTATTTATGACACTCATTATCATAAATTGGGGTGATATTGACAAGTTGAGTAGGTCAATAACATAACAAGTGTTTGGTGGGAATCTTAAAGTTTGGGCAGTTCTATAATGAAACTTTGACCAACCAAAATTATGCAAAGAGTGGGGTTTCTAATGTAATTGGACGTTTGAGTATTGACAACCTTTAGGGTTGGTGTTAATAAAGTTGATAAAACCTCGAGCTAGAGGAAGAAGAGGGATTGATTTCTCAGAGAGCAAAACGATCAGATCAAACTGTGAAGACTGGAAGCTCTGCAACCATTAGCGTTGGCACGATTATTAGGTATTATCCACGTACAAGTCCGACAAGTTTGATTAATAACGCTACTCTGGCATTTTCTCTCCAATCGCTACTCTTTAGGGGAGTCCTGATTAGGCGTCTTGGCGCTACTACAGGGCAAACCTGAACTAGGCGAGGTGCGGAGGGGAGGTGCTACTAGGCGGAATTGGACAAACTTGCAGCGGATAAAAAGCTGGACGTTGATTATTAACGCTACTCTGGTAATAGGTCTACCATCGCTACTCTTTGGGTTAGGCGTCTCGACGCTACTACGTAACTAACCTGAACTAGGCGAGACTTATTCCCACTAGGCGGGATTAAGAGACGTCTTGCAACGCTACTCTGGCATTTTCTCTCCAATCGCTACTCTTTAGGGGAGTCCTGATTAGGCGTCTCGACGCTACTGCAGGGCAAACCTGAATTAGGCGAGGTGCGGAGAGGAGGTGTTACTTAGGCGTAATCGACGACATTTCGTGGATAAAACCAAAATAAGCAAAATAAGAAAGTTGAAAGTACTCATAAAAGAAAGGAGAGTAAATCATAAAAAGGAAGCAATTCTAGCGTCACATTGATGATCACGTTTAGTTCAGGGTGAAAGGCTGAATTAGACGAGGTTTTCAAGCAAATAAAAGTACTCATAAAAAGAAAGGAGAATAAATCATTACAAAGGAAGCTATTCTAGCGTCAAATCGATAATCACGTTTAGTTCAGGGTGAGAGCCTGAATTGGACGAGGTTTTCACACAAGGTGCTGTTAAGCTGAAGAAAATAAAAAAATATATCAATGCTCTTACATCCAGCACACAAAGAAACATTAGAAATTAAAAATAACTAGAAAAAGAGGGAAATAATAAACCACAATATCCTCACGCATACGATACGGCAAACCATCATTTAATAAATTCCACGAAAGAATTGAATAAATGCTAATTAAAAGGTTTTAAGTGTGTTTTATTCAAGTTCATCATTAAAATAATTTTTCCTTTTGCCCTCGTCAACCGTGGGTTTTGATAAGATAAAATAACACAACGTAAGGTCCATTAGAACATTCTGGCGAGTTATGAGAACTCGTCAATAGGTAAATAAAGATAAATAAATTGACATTTACCCAAACGATCAGTCTAAAACAAGGGTACAGGTATATAAGACCTGACCCTGCACCGTTACAGTTATTTAAAATTTTAAGTTTCACAATTTGTTAATATTGTTTATGTGTGTCATGCCAGTATAGCAAAATATTATTTCAAGCGCTGATTTGTTTCATGCCGTTTTATCTCGATACGGAAGTAAGTATTCCCGTACACTAGTTTATTATTAAAAGTTGTTTAATTACATGCCCTCTATCACTTCTGAAAATTTGAAACAGTTATTCTGGGATACCTTGTATAATGTATAATCTATAGTGTGACTATTGTTTGTACACCATGTCTAGCTCCACATTAACGTGGAGCATTAAAATATTTTTAGATCCACGCGAAACGTCATCTGCACAGACTGACTGAAGTTTATATTACGTATTTTAGCGACTGCCTGCAACTTCGTAGTAGCTCAGGTGGACATGCAGCTGTAAGCGTTTTACTGCATAAACAGTTGATGGGTCGAATCTCGGTGGGGCCCAAATTGTTTTTTATTTGGACTGTTTTTTTAAAACAATGTTGTTGGTCTTTACTGTATGCCTGAGGTTATGGTTAAGAGCAGTTATATTTTTAAAGAAAAAATACGAAAACAAAGTTGCATTTACTCACTGATAAATTAGTGCGCAGGATTGTGACGTCATCGCGTGGATCTAAAAATATTTTAATGCTCCACGTTAACGTGGAGCTAGACGCGGCGTTGTTTGTAAGTTAAAAAAGTAGGGTTAGGTTAGGTTTTTTAAATGTCAATTGTTGAACTTTAAGCGAAATAAATTCGTTAGTTTTTACAATTACAACATTAAAATGTTTAAACCTATAACATTTGTTACTGGAAATGCGAAGAAGTTGGAGGAAGTAATTGCCATATTAGGAAGTTCATTTCCTCGACAAGTAGTCAGCGAGAAATTAGACCTACCCGAGTTGCAAGGTGAACTCGAATACATTTGTACTAAAAAATGCGAAGAGGCAGCTAAAGATATTGGAGGACCAGTTATTGTCGAAGATACAGCACTATGTTTTAACGCTTTGGGTGGATTACCGGGTCCTTACATCAAATGGTTTCTCGACAAGCTAGGAGCAGATGGGCTGTATAAGATGTTAGCAGGTTTTGAGGATAAATCAGCCGCAGCAGTTTGCACTTTAGCGTATCATCCCGGAGGAGCAAATGACGATGTTCTATTATTTCAGGGGCGCACTGAAGGTGAAATAGTGGCTCCTAGAGGACCTCGAGATTTTGGATGGGATCCTTGTTTTCAACCAATTGGTTTTAATAAAACTTATGCAGAATTAGCCAAAGAGGAAAAGAATAAAATATCTCATAGATATAGAGCGCTTATGAAGCTGAGAGAGTATTTTGATAATATAAATTAATAAATTTAGGCAAATAAATTGTAATAGGTAATAAATAATTGATTACACTGTATTTATTCGTGTTTTTTCTATTATTTAATGATTTATTCATATAAATATTTTAGGAAATACTAATTATAGATATTAATGGCCTTAGTTTAGCTTGTAGTGTTACCTAATGTACATCAATAAAGATTAAATTGAAGATGGAAAACTATTAGAGTCGGCATAAAATTAGAAATTTATTAAAAATTCAGTGGTGGAGTTGCAGTTTAAGATTAATATAGTAAAGAATATGTTCTGTGCTCAAAAAATAATAAATGTCAATTTGGGTCCTAAAGATGGAATTATATTGCAAGCCGGCAACTTAAATGTGTATGTTGATCTTGACGTTGCGGTTGCATTGGTGCATAGTATTTATTTTATATATTGCCTATAAATTTCAGAGAGAAAAGATCAAGTACGCAAATGGAAACTGAAAACAATAGTCTGCAATACCTAAGAATTGTTTTCCCTGATTCTTTGTTTACATTGTTGGACGTTCCTAGTGCGGATCTATTCAGTGTTAGTTACAAATTCTCTCAAAAACTTCAAGTATAGATCCTAAAGAATACCCTTACGACGCATAGATGCATGATTGGTATTTTAAAAAGTGGTTTACCACAAAGAAGAGTTGCTCAACATTTTAATGTCGTAGCCAAAGCGTAACTAATCGTGCATGGAATAGGTTTTTCACAACATTGTCTCGTTATCGGCATGGTGGACAACTGCTTGAAGAAACCGAACAATTGCCTTAAGGCAAGACGTCCTGCTCATTGATTTAAATTATCCAGAGAAGACCGAAGAATTCGTTTTCAGTTTGAAACTGATCACCTACATAAGATACATGAAGATTGGTCACGTTGTTTGTTCACAGATGAGTCTCTTATTGTTTTATATGGTGATGAGATGATGAACGAATACAAGTTTGGAGAAGGCCCAGAGAACGATACATCTTGTATGCAGCTGCGTGTCTCTTTTGGTGGCGGCTTTATAATGATTTGGGGCGGTGTGCGAACAGGGGTCGTACAAAACTCATACCATTCAAAACAATCTCTAACAGCTCATTGATAACATTATTGACCCCATTGTGATCCCAACCGCCAACGTAATTGGTGCGAAGTTCGTGTTAGTAGACGATAATGCAAGACCTCACAGAGCGGCTATCGTTAATGAGTATCTCCAAAACGCCAATATCACCCGTATTATCTGGCCAGCGCGTTCGCCGGATGTAAATCCGATAGAAAATATTTGGTGTTTATTAAAATGGCAGTTACAAAAGCGTCTTCACCAACCAAGGGCATTGGTTGAATTGAGTGATGTCATTGTAGAGGAATGGAATGAAATATCTTAGGCAACAGTTGATAGCACTATAGGAAGCATGCACAGAAGATGTGAAGCCCTTATAAGTAGAGTTGGGCAAATGCATATTTGCATCTTTTTTCCTATTGATCATAAAATGTTAATTTTTCGTATATACACGTTTCGTGATGTTTAGAGTCATAAAAAGTAAATTTTATTTTGCATATTTGGCATATATTACAACTTTACGGCATATATTAGTGCATATTTTAGCTTTTAATGGCATGAAAATGCATATTCTAGCAAAAAAAATAAAATTTCAAATAAAATATTCGTAGTTCTTAGAAGAAATTGCACAATTTCTTCTAGTAAAACCACATGAACCCTAGACTTGCACTTTCTAAATTTCCAAGTAGGGGTAGAGGAAATAAAGGATTAACTGACAAAGGTTGTATTATATATATTATACAAAACAACAATTATTGCTGAACTGCTTAAATAAGAATTTCAACAATTTCAACGACGATTTGTGTAGAATGATGGTTTCATGCAACATTCCATTAAATAACATGGACGTTCCCGAATTTAGAAATTTCTTAGAAAAATATACAAAACAAAACGTCGTTTCCCGGAGAACATCTTCCAGAACGTGCATTCCAAAATTATACGAAGAAAATCTTCAAAAAATAAGAAACGTTGTTTCGAATAATTGTATTTGGTTTAGTGTTGACGAAACCACCGATGCTAAAGGAAGATATATAGCGAATTTTATTGTAGATGTTTTAAACAGCAGTCCTTCTTCCAGTTATTTAATTGCTGTTAAACAACTAGAAAAAACCAACAATTTGACAATTTCACGTTTTGTCAATGAAACCCTTTCGTTACTTTATTTGCCAAATCAAATACCACCAGAAAGGATTTTATACATGGTGACTGATGGTGCCGCATACATGGTAAAAGCAGGTCAAAATTATAAATCTTTTTCCCAAATTTAATTCATGTAACTTGTTTGGCCCATGCGATGAATAGGGTGGCCGAAGTGGTTAGAACTGAGTTTCCTTTAGTCAATAAATTAATTAATAACGGAAAAATGTATTTTTAGAATCACCACTTCGCGTCGAAGTTTACAAAGACTTGCTTAAAGATGTGCCCTTACCTCCACAACCAATTCTGACCAGGTGGGGAACGTGGATAGAAGCCGCTCTATTTTATTGTGAAAATTACAGTGAATTTAAAAATGTTGTTAACACCTTTGATTCAACTTCTGCTCAGTCTATAGCAGATTGTCAAGATATTTTAAAGTGTCCGGAATTGCAACCTCAGTTGTCCTACATAAAGGCTTATTTTTCGGAAATTCCTAGCATCATTAATAAATTAGAAACACAAAACCTGCTTCTCACTGAATCTTTAGAATTAATCGAAAAATTTCATTCAATTTTGAATAAAAATAAAAATAAAATATGCAAAAAAGTTAGCAGCAAAATGGACGATTTAATTCAGAAAAACAGCGGACTTTCAACTCTGAATTCCATAATAGTACATTAAAACACAAGTTTTATAAGACTGATTTTGGAGCACGCGTCCAAGTTTGTAAAACGAGCCGCTTGCGTCGAGATTTCTAAAGGACAAGTGCGCTGAAATGTCTTATAAAACGTGTATTTTATACTATTTTTTCTATTTTGCGCTTTTTATGCCCTTTTAAATAAAAACTTCCAGTTCCAAAATTGGGATTTTGCGGTAGTTGGCAACCGAGCTATAAACGCACGCGTTTGCGTGCTTTAATAGCTTTCTTAAAGACGCAAAATAGAAAAAAAATATTTTTTCTATTTTGGTTCTTTACCGACTACTTTATGAAACTCATTTGGATTTCATAAAGCAACTCTTTAAAGAATTCGAAATTTAATTTTGTTAGGTTGGTGACAACCATGTGACAACAAAACCTTCACGTGTTATAAACATAACCTTCAAATTGTAAGTTCTAAAAATTAAGATTATTTAGCGTAGTTTCCGCTACCTTGCGTAGCTCGGGTGGGTGCAAGATAATTCTTCTTCCATCTTATCTCCAAATCTTAGGTGTTTTAAAAATTAAATCACTTTCAAACACAGTTTGTCTAAATTTTAATTTGACGGTAGTTTGAATTGTTTGAAATTGTTTTAAATGTCACCAGCAGCCACATAACAAAAACAAAAAACAAAAAATTTTCCTAATCGATTATATTTTTACAGCAAAATATAAAATAAGGCAATTTTCAATTTTTTCTGGACCAAAATAGAAAAAATAGTATAAAATACACGTTTCATAAGACATTTAAGCGCACTTGTCCATTGGACGCGGGCTCTAAAATCATGTCTTATGAAACTTGTTTTTTAATATACTATTTTCTATTTCGGTGTTTTAAGGTTATTCTTAAAGCACTGTTTTAGCTAAAAAAAACAGTGTTTTAAGAGAATCTTTTAAAGCATGGTTTTTAGCAAAATTTCACCAACAAAGATTGGTATTCATGATATATTCATGATCAAATTTGGTAAATTTAGTATGTATGCCAACACCAACATATACATACTAAATTTACCAAATTTGATGGCAGCAATTTGAAACTTGCTGCCAACATATATATACTAAATTTACCAAATTTGATCGCAGCAATTTTGTATAACGTTTTTTCATTAATTCTCCTCAATAGAAAAAATAGTATAAAAAACTCGTTTCATAAGGCGTCTTGACGCGCTCGTCCATTGAAAAACTCGGTTGCTACGATCCCTCGTTTTTCAATCTTGGACTCGTACGTTAAGACAATGCCTTATGCAACTTGTGTTTTAATATACTATTAAATGGAGATTTCTTAAGCAATGGTCACAATGACGCATGTTTTGCAGTTAAAAATTCACATTTATTTAAATATTGTCCAGTAACTTCTTGTGATGTAGAAAGAAGTTTTTCCAGCTACAAAAATATATTGGAAGATAAGCGGCAAAATGTTCTCGTTGACACCATTGAAAAGCACATGATTATTTATTGTAATAAATAGGTTGTGTTATTTATTGATTTTACTTCTACCTGTATTTTTGTATATGCAAATAAAAAATTCAGTTTTAACTGAAAATAATAATGCGTTTCTATATTATGTAAGCCCTTTTGATTTTTTGAATGTTGAGTGTTTGTAACTAAAAATAACGAAAATCATTAATTGTATTTATCTTTTTCTTTCAACGAAAAATTACATTTGATGCAAAACGTGCTTTAACTCATATAATAATTACTAGTATTAAACTGCAGATTCAAATAAACATCAGATTTTCATATTAGGCACTAAATAAACAAACTAATTTTTTAGTGCATATCGCGAAAGGTTACTGCATATTCCTGCATATATTGAAGGTTTGATGCGGCATATTTTAGTGCATATATTGACGGTTTTATGCGACATGTTGGTGCATATATGCACTATCTTTACAGCATATTTGCCCAACTCTACTTATAAGTGCAAGAGGCGGTTCCATGCCCTATTAGTTAACTGATACATTGTTCAGATGATAATTATTTTTTAGTTTGCTATTATGCTTGATGTTGTACCATATTACTGATTTGCTTTTTTGTGTGTTATTTTTATTAGCTGAATCTGTTTTGCGTTGAAAACCGTACATGGAATAAAAAATATTCCCTTTATTCAGCAAAAATAAAACTGTGGGACGGTAATTAAAGTGAGGTAATATAATTGTATTAAAAAGTAACATCCTTGTACAAAAGAGAGCAGTCATACTTTCCCTAAGAAAGCAATCTTCTTAGCAACTTTTGTCACAATATACCCTATGTTTTTGCCATTCTTACTTAAGCCGCTTATCAATAAATGCACTT
The DNA here is from genome assembly GCA_958336395.1 of Ctenicera cuprea. Taxonomy (NCBI): domain Eukaryota; kingdom Metazoa; phylum Arthropoda; class Insecta; order Coleoptera; family Elateridae; genus Ctenicera; species Ctenicera cuprea. The sequence goes on along the minus strand of OY284487.1, from coordinate 64,304,923 downwards.
AAGTAGATACCTCATTTGCAGGACTCTCTCAATGACACGTTTATCTATTTTTACTACAAACTCCTGCATGCCTCGCTTTAAATTACCAAGTAACATGAACTTACTTTTTTAAGCGTTCAGTTTCAATTTATTTACATTTAAAGTACATATCAAATAAATGTAATCGTTATTTACGTATTATTCCATTAACACTATCAACTTATCATGAGCACAGTATACCAAGGTGCCATCTGCAAACAGGTTCACAGAACAAATTACCACGAACCTTTACAGTATCATTAATATATACTACAAAGAGCAACGGGCCCAACACACTATCCTGTGGGACGCCACACCGCACTGCTTTCATCTCCGATATCCTATCATTCCAACTCGCACATTGTTTTATTAGTTATGTTATATGTCTTATTTTCCAATCAATGGTTTCGAATGTTCTCATAGATCTAGAAAAACTGCACACACTGCAGGGTAAATCATAATTATAGTGCAAGATTTACATGCCGCATTCTAGACGCCAAATTTCTATAAATGTGAATCTGAAAACGCTTTGTTACGGAGCTACAGCCTCGTGAAGGTTTACTTAATAGTCTAATCACTTTTTTGTCGATAACCCCTGACGGTTTTTATTTTTAAATATTTCTAGTTCATAATAGTCTTTTAATTCAAATGTTGCTGGGAGTTTCTTAAATTACCGCGTGCATAATTTGGAACCCGCATTCTCTGTTTGACGGCCAAATGCTTACGAGAAGCGACCGATTTCGACCGCTCTGGTATTGAAATTGTGCTCATCTTAATTTTAATTTTTGTTTACAATTGATTGCAGTTACTAGGGTGCTATTTTCATTGTTCTGAAAGCCACGTGATAAAGAGAGAAGAGAACTATTATGATCATCATTGTTCTTGCACCGTCAGTCTGTCAGATTGTAATATTGTACGTTTATTGTTCATTGTCTACTCAGAGCTCTCCAGGTCTTTTTCCTTTGCCCATTACTGACGCGCGGCTGACCCGCTTGGCTGGTTCGGCTGCGTTCTCTATGTTATATTCACATTTCCTTGTTCATTATTGGTGCTCGGTTGAACCGGCTGCATCTCCAGGATATATAGCACGTTCGTATCTGGCGCTTGGCTTGACCGGCTGCTTCTGCGGACTTTCCTCCCGCTTTAAACTCACCTCCTTCACCGCCCTCCAAGTCTTGATGATCAGTAGACATTTCAAATTCGCGCTGAAATATCATTTACGAGGTACACTACTCACTCTGACTAGGTTTTATGCAGTTATTAAATTAAAAAAAAACAATCATAATCACCGATGCTTTCGTCTACCTTCGGCGGAAAAAATAATATGACACGGACTTGGTTCACCT